>CM053563.1:32651462-32788663 GCA_028646485.1 Cryptoprocta ferox
AAAACTATCAGTAAAACTCCCCTATGACCCAGCAATAGCACTGCTGGGGATCTACCCAATGGATACAGAAATGCTGATGCATAGGGGCACATGTACCCCACTGTTCATAGCAGCACTTTCAGCAATAGCCAAATCATGGAAAGAGCCTACATGTCCATCAACTGATGAATGGTTCAAGCAGATGTGGTGTACCTATACAATAGAATACTACATGGCCATGACAAAGAATGAAATCTGGCCATTCGTAGCAACGTGGATGGACCTCGAGGGTGTCATGCTAAGCGAAGTAAGTCAGGCGGAGAAGGACAGATACCATTGTTTTCACTCATAGGTCTAACAGGAGAAACCTAACAGAGGACCATGGGAAGGGGAAGTGGGGGGGAATAGTTAGGGAGAGGGAGGGAGGCAAATCATAAGAGACTTTTGAATACTGAGAACAAACTGAGGGCTGAAGAGGGAGGGGGAAAAGGGAAGGGGGGGTGATGATCATGGAGGGGGGCATTTGTAGGGAAGAGCACTGGGTGTGGTAACCAATTATAAACTATAAATAAAATAAAATAAAAGCCAAAAAAACCCCACCCCCCAAAAAAAATAAACAGAGAAAAAAAACCCAAAAAAACCCTAATCCTCTAAAAAGGGAAGTTGCTCTTTTTATTAGTCTCCACGATCATAGGTTAAGAACAACATATTTCAAGTATTTGTAAGGCAGTCACTATGACATGCTGCCAATTTTTCTTTTCCTTGAAATCTGTTTAATTCCTGCTGTTTATTGTTCTGGCCACAGGGATGCACTGTGCTTCTTTCAAAATCTCTTTGAAAGCATTATCAGTTTGGCTGATGGAACATTTGAGCCAGAAAGTAAACTGAGGAAGAACAGTCCAGGAAGACTTTGAATATGTAGTAGAAAACACTTGAGACTTAGAGACAGAGAGGTTCCAGTAAATGTCAAAACCTCAACAAGTTTCATCTGTAAAATGGAGGTCACAAATCTGGCTTCAAAGTGAAGTTATAAGGATGAAAGAGATAGTGGACAGAAAAATACAAAGGAGATGGCAGATACCTTTCCTGGTAGAAAATTATTTTTAGAAAGCTTCTCATTTTTTCACAGACCTGTATGATGAGAATTCCACTTTAGCTCTTGGTCCTCATTTCTCAGAGAAATATAGAATTCTGTCACTTACTTTCCAAGAGATTGATGTAGTAAATAAAGGGGTTTTCTGTTCACTTCCAGGTAACCAAAATCTCAGCTAAGTTCACAACTGCTTGAATTAATTGAGATTTTATAATAGAATAAATTCAGAACTGTGATTCACAGTAGGTACACTCTTTAATCCTGCTCCTGAGCTCGTATTGAGCAGTAACATATAGTGCTAGACAGCCTTTAGCCCAGGGTCCTTCCTGAGGTTTGTGCTTTTCAATATTGGCTTATCACCTTGGTAGATTGCGCTGGATCAGGGCATAAGACTTTTCAACATAGAAAGGTGAAACCTAAGTTTTCAGATATAATCAAGATTATGTCCTTAGAACATCCCCTAAGCCTTGGAAAGAAACAGTTCAGTAGCACAAGACTATAGCTCAAGACTAGTCAATATTCAGAGATTCAATAAAAAGACAGGCCGATCAAGACATGTGATGTGGCAAATTTTCTCCTCAAAACTGGGAAACAGTTTTGACATTTCCCTTTTTGCCAGAACATAATGCACTTTCAGTACTGTAGTGGAATCCTCTAAGGGTGAAGTCATTTATCAAAAGACTAAATGCATGAGCTGTCTTGCTTCACTCTGATCCTGGACTGGAACTTTCAGTGGACTCTAAAATGTGTAATTAACATTTGTTTCTAACATTCTGAAGATAATTCCTCTCCCCAACTGTGACTCCAGGTTACCAAGAATGAATTTCATGGATTTCTATCCTAAAATAAGGAAAGTTGTGTGGTATAGATGGTAGCTTTTTGCCATATTATATATATAATATATACATATATAATATATATACATGTGTATAATATATGTATATATATATTTAGGTCACATGGCTCTTAATTGAAAAAAATATGATTTTGTGCCTACTAGAAATGAAACAATAACAGCCATCAGTTTTGAGTTATTATGTGTGAGGCACATTGTCAAATGCTTTATACATAATTTTATGTAATTTTCACTAGGATCCTGCCAGGTATATGCTTTTAGCCTCATTTTATAAGTTTGGAAACTAAGAAAACTTAAAATCATAATCCAAGCCCAGGAATGTCTGGTGAAAAGGTATATGGCTATTTTTGAAGTTTTTCTGAGCATAGCATAACTAGAAAAATTAGAAAAGCAATTCTGAGCAGAAACATGTAAAATAAAATGAGAATATTTCCACTTTTAGGTATGTGTAGTATATGTCCTTTTTCCAAGTTCTTTTGCTAATATTGTACATAAAACACATATGATAAGACTTTGGAAGTTGGAAAGAAAAAAGCAGGCTGACTAGGAACTTTGGGACCCAAGTAATGTCAGTGGTGAGTTCCTTAAGTTTTCTTTTTACCTCATGTTTCCCAGACTTGAAGCTGAAAAAAGTGACAACCTGGAAATGCCAACAGAGAGAAAAAAAGTTTCCAACAAAAGCCTGTACTCTCTATCTAGATGACAAAGGGAGTGTGGGCCCAACAAGATGGAAAAAAAAATTTAGAGTACAATAATTTTATTTCATCCAAAAATCTCAGAAAAAGATGTTACCCTACTCCTGTGCATTCTATTTCAGGCTGGATGGGGAGCCTAGTAACACTCACCTTGCTTTAGTAAGGCTGATTGGGGTTGTGTCAGAGAAGGCCAAGTTTGGAACTAGGACTTTCATTCCTACCGTGAATAAGGAGACCAACCCTCCTTCCCCTCAGTGAGACCACATGGGAAACCTGGACTTAATCCCAACTCTGCAGTAATGGGGTGCTTTTCCTCCCACTCTCCATACTGGGGTACTGTCACAGGAGACTTATGAAATAATTAGGAAATTTCACTACTGCCCAGTAATAACAAAGCCACTTCTCCAACCTTGGTATGAATGAAAGTCACATAGGGAAAAGTAACAAGGAATGCTTACACTACTGAGGCAAAGAAGTATCAATGGAGGCCTAGTGAGGAGCTGGAAAGCCCATTTACATCAGCTGTAAAGCAGAGCTCCTTTCTTGGGTGTCAGTGGAGGCAAAGTGGAGAACCTAGATGTCTGTTTCTACCTGGTTGTAACGAGACATTGTCAGTCCTTCGATTTCCCAAGTAATGTCAGAATAAGCCAGTTGAACCAGAAATTAAATTATTATCCAGAGTTTCATAACATAATAACCCCAATTTCCGGGTTTTAATAAACAATCACTTGTATTACCAAGAACCAGAAAGATCTCAAACTGAATAAAAATGGCAACCGATAGACACCAACAAGGAGATGACAGAATGTTAAAATTATCTGACACATATTTTAAAGTATCTGTAATAAAAATGCTTCAATGAGTAATGAATACTCTTAAGATAACTTAAAACTTAGAAAGTCACAGTAAGAAATAAACATTCTCGGTAAAGAAATAGAAGATATAAAGAAAAACCAAGTGAAAATTTATAAAAATAAAAAAAATCTAACAACTGAGATAAAATACTTAATGAATTGATTCGATAGCCAAACGGAGGAGACCAAGGACTCAAATCTTTGAACTTGACAATAGAACAATAGAAATTACATAAATCTGAACAACAAAAAGAAAATACACACACACACACACACACACACACACACACACACACATACATACACATACACATACACACACACCAGTAAGAGTCTTAGAAACCTGAAAGGATATAATAAAGGCTCTAATCATGTCACTGGAATCCTAGCAGAAGAAGATAAGGAGGATGGGGCTGAAAAAAAGTATTTGAAGAAATAATGGCTGAAAAATATCCAAATGTGTCAAAAGTCATAAACCCATAGATTCAAGAGTCTGAGAGAAACCCAGGCAGGATAAATCCAAAACAATCCATCCCAAGACACATTATAGTCAGGCTTCTGAGAAATAAAGGCAAGCAAATCTTGAAAGTGGACAAAGAAAAATAATGTCTTATCTATAAGGAAAAAATAAATCACAGTGATCTTTCTCATGAGAGATTGTGTGCCAAAAAAGAAGTGACACAACATTTTTGCAAATAAGAAAAATTGTCAATCTAAAATCCTATCATAAGGCCAAGTTTCTTTCAGGAATGAGGCAAAATGAAGGCACTCTCAGATGGAGGCAGAACGAGGTGTCCTACCTGATGCTCACTATTTAGCACCTCGAAAATGTAAATGTATGTATACCAACTGTACTAATTTGGCTGCTCTTTTTTTTCTTTTCATATTAGAACTCTGAGGCTTATTGATACAAGACTCTGATTTTGTTTTTTAAAGAACAATACAGGAGTGTGGAGAGGGGTTGCTGGTAAACTACCACACAGACAGTCATTTCATGAACTTACTTCAGCATTAATTAGGACATTTATCTTTTGTGTGATTGTGAGGTGTGGCTAATTACAACATCATTTATCTCATGATATCACACTATTGAATAATAGAGCCACATTCATGTCCTCATTCTTTGAGCAATGCTCTTACTACCACACTTTAATTTTTTATACAACTGAAGAAGAAAGGGCTTTCTTCTGTGTTTCCTTCACCTTTTTCTTCTCCCATCATCTTTCGAATGTCTCATACACAGTAAGCACCCAGTAGATTGGAGTTGAAGAGAATGAGATCATTTTCTTCATGTAGGGCACCTCTCTTCCTCACCATGGTCTTACCACCTCATAGTTGAGATTGTAAAACTTGGCAATTTCCATTCACAGCTTTGAATGATTTAAAATTCTGTTTTGCATTTCAGTTTTGTCTGAACCCATATGGCAAAGTCAAAACTCCAAACAAATCTGATAAATTCCATCTTGTGCTAGCCTTTCCCTGTGGCTTGGTAAAGCACTGCAAGTTTTTCATTACTTAATTCTTCTTTATTCCATGACCATCTGTATCTCCATCTTCAGACTTGGATGGGTCTCACAATTGTCTCTGAAACTCAGTATAAAAGAGCTTCAGTATGTTCATTTGTTAAGTGCTAGTCTTTGAAAGACCAAGACAGAAAATAAACCAACTCAAAAACACAGAGTTTGTAGTCCTGGAGCAGCATAGTATTTCAGTGCAAGTACATTCACCTATACAAGATGACTCTCAGAGTGAGAGTCCACATCTGCAGTTCACAGATCGTTGCTTAGTAACTCGTGAGAATTTTAACAAATAATAATATTTATCAAGTATTAAGGATTTAACATATATATTGTCTTAAATTCTCCAAACAATCCTTTGAACCAAACACTAATGTTATCCCCATTTAATCTTTTAGCCTAATGTCTTTATCTATAAAAGTGCTGGGCACCCAAAAACCGAGTTATTATTGTCCACAAAGTTTAGGCTGTACATATGAAGACCCAGACTAAGATACAGAGGTAGGCCTTAGAGATTTTACATTTGGGCTGTGTTTTGAAGAATTAGTGGGATTTGAACAGGCAGAGCAAAAGATGGAAAGGATATTTTGGGATGAAAGACCAATCTGTACCAAAAAATCCAGTGGAACTTAAAATCAAATGATTTTCTCAGACAACAACATGGCAAAATCTGTGGCTAGAGAGCAATGTGAGAAAGTGTCTGATGACTAGGAAAGTCACTTTGAGCCTATTATGGGTGGCCTTGAATATATCAGCAGTCTGGACTTCATTCTCTAGGTGACAAGGGGCTGAAATGTGGAATGCTGTGACCCTCTGGCAGCAATGGGAATGATGCATTGAAGAGGAATCAGAGACAGAAATCAGAGACAGGAACATGACGTAGGTCTTCTCAGACTAATTGGTTGAGGGTGAACATGAGCCTTGAGCTCATTAATATGCTTTGCTCTCTATTAGACTTTATGTCCTGTGGCTCATTAATTCCCTGTTGATATAGCTTCGAGCTGTGTTTCCTCCTCACCGCGTTCATGGGGTAAAGATTTTCCTCTCCCCCTTAAAACTATATCAACATCCAGCCTCTCTGGGCCGTGCAGCATTTGCCACTTCTTTGTGTGAGCACCTCTGACCCATAAGTGAGTTCCATTTCAAACTTTAACTCAAGTGCTAGGGGGGAAAATTAAATGTGATGAAATTTGGCTGACATATTCACAGCATCTATTTCTGAGACTTTCTACCACTGAGATATGGTTTCTTTGTGTCATCGATCTTATTTCTCCAGAGGGTGGAAAGTGTGATGATTTGGGGCTTTTATCATTCAGCATGTTTGATATGAACGGATAGATGAAGCCAAAGCAAAGTCTTAGGTTATTATTTTTCTTTTTTAATAGATTGAAAGTACTCATATGAGGTATATGCCTCTTGCTGTATATAAACACATAAGATTAAAAAAAAATCTGAAACAAGTGGTTGAAGAAATTGGAACAAATGGAAAATTAGAAAGAGATGACAAAAATAAGAGCAGCAGTACTACCCACAATGTTTAGCTTCAAATCCTGCATATCTGGAAATGGCAGGCCTATAAACTGGGTTATGACTCTTTTTTTAACTAACCCAGAAATCGTGAGCCTTTTCAGTATCCATTAAGGGAAAAATAAAAAAGTAAACAAAAAACAAAAGCATGTATTCGGAAGCATGTCATTTGTGTTCTGAGCTCTCCAATATTCAGTGGTCCCCAGGGGAATATTACAGTTTATAATGAAAACAGTCCTTCAAAAATATTCTTTAGTACAGCTGCCACTTCAGGGAACCTTTCTTAATTTTACCCACTCGTATATGATTAAAAAACATTTCAATAACATAAATGCTATGAGGTTGGTAGTAGAAGGAAGAATACAGTAAGGCTGTTCAAATGTGAAGTTTTCTAATCATCTTACATAGTAAGAATGGGTTAAACCAAGATATTCTTCGCCTCAGGTGATACTGGTCTCTGGAGAATCTTTCCCAAGTGTATGGTTGGGACAATCCTAGTTCTGTTAGAACATTTCATCTTGGACCAGGTTTCTTTTTAGGGTACCACTAAATTAAACTGGATGCAAAACTTATAGCTAAGGAAGCAAATGAGTTAATTAGTGATATAGTAATGGTAAATATGTCAGTTTCATATTGGGAGACTTTGCCAAAATTATTGATGTCGGTTTTACAATAATTAATTGTTATTTTTGACTTGTTAATAGTAGTTCTTTGACTTCTCAAGGAAATACTTAATTGATTTGTTTCTGAAATGAAACCTGAGTACAAAGTATTTCTTGGACTAAAAGACAAGGTGATGAAAGAAAATATGGTCCCTGAGGATCTCGAGTACCTAATATATTGAGAGCTGGGAAGAAATGGAGCACTTTAGAGATGAACTTCTGCTTCACAACCTTGCAAGTGGCTGTTCCAACTAATGAAACATGCAAATTGGATCCCATCCAATGGTACGCTAAAAACTAGAGAAAGTGTGTTATTTCTTGCTTTCTCTACTGAGCATTTTCAGCATCTTTGCTGCACAACTCACAAAGTTATTTACCACAGGTGTGCTGGTAATTATGATATATTATAAACATTTACGTTGTATAATGGTCCTCATTGTCTTCCACCTGTGACCTGTACCCGGATACCAAGCAGTCATGAAAAGCAAGTAGAACACAGGCTGCCAACTTAAGAGTTGTTTTGCTATTTTCCAAGGTGCCATTCTCTTAGGGCATGAATGTTTATCTAGGGATTTTTTCTCCTCAGTTTTCTAAACTGTTGCAGTGAATTGCATTTTTAAATCTTAACATAATAATTTTAAATAGAAACCTTTCGAAATGACATGAATGCTACATTGTCTTCTTCAACTAAGTAGAGTTAAAACAAATTTACATTTATTCTCTAAATGACCAAGATCTTATTTTATCAGTAATTAGACCATGATGAAATAAGTCTTATCTGTGGATATTATTGATGCAAAAGCAGATTTTGCTTGTGCTATGTGGTTATATATGTTAGTGTCTTATGAACTCTTGGCTTTGTTTTATTTTTTTTTTAATGTTTATTTATTTTTGAGAGACAGAGACAGAGAGAGACAGAGTATGAGCGAGGGAGGGGAAGAGAGGGAAAGGGAGACACAGAATCCAAAGCAGGTTCCAGTCTCCAGTCTCCAGTCTCCAAGCTGTCAGCCCAGAGCTAGATGTGGGTCTTGAATTCATGAGCCAGAGATTATGACCTGAGCTGGAGTGGGATGCTTAACCAACTGAGTCACCCAGGTGCCCCTTGGCTTTGTTTTATAATAACGCTAACATCTTATACTATATTATGATCCAACTGCTCTTTATCAGTTTTGCTTGCTGATATCAATGTTTCTGCATTTAGTATCATTCTCTAAGAAAAAGAAATGGGCATCTCTTTTTCTTAAAGCATACCAGCCATCATAGCAGCAGCAGTGTTAACAATCACCACTGACAGTGCTTAACCAGGGCCAAGTGTAGTCCAAGAACTCCATGAAAAACGTTACAGCTAGTGTTTCATTTTCCTTCTCAATTGCTTATGAGCTAATAATAGCTCTATTATTAACCCACATCAGGAATTTCTTAAGATTAGAGAGTTGAGACTAAGAAATCATTTTGATTTGTTTGCAAATAATCGGAGTGAAGTTGGTAGTAAATAAAAGCTCCTCTTCCACTACTTTTGGAGCAGCAAGTCCTGAGGACTTGCACTTTTGAGTGAAGGAGACAAGAGATTTTACCTCACAGTTCTCTGGGATTGAGGATGTTAGAGATCTAACTTCCATAGAGGCAACATTAAATGTTCTAAAATCCCATGACTAAGAAGATGTTAGATTTTTTTTCTTGTGAGATCATTAAGTTGCCAGAAAATTAGGAGAGAACACAAATTAACACAGCCTTAGAATCCAAACATTTCAAGATAATAATGTGGTATTCACAGAGGGGGGAAAAAAACCCTGAAACAAACACAATAAAATATTCTTTGGAAGCAGATCCATGAGAGCATCTGTCAGACAGGTAGATAAAGTAAACCAAATATATCTAAACAAAGAAACTGAAATCCCACACTCACAGACAATTCCGCAGACATATGAAATTTGCATCTATGACAACATAAACCTTGTAAATTTTTGAATTTTTTTCAGAGCATAATCCTTGTCTTTAGCTTGGTTCTGTTTACTAACTTCTCCTGAAATTCAACCTAAGTGGTAAAAGAGGGCCAGGGATATGGTGAGCAAAAAGGTGAAGGGGCCCAAAAGTCATGATGAGAATACTGTCCTAAATGCTGAAGATGCTATTAAAAAGCTTCAGGGATCAAGAAAGGGAGTTGGTTTGGGAAAAAGGAGCTCAGTTACGGTCACATTGATTTGGAGGTGTCAAGAGTGTATCTAGAAGGCACTATTCAATAGGCAGTTGGCTATGCTGTTCTTAGTATCCAAGAGAAGAACGGTGTTGGACCCGATGACTCAGGAGATACTTTCATATGACAGGTGTGAGAAGGAGATTAGCCAGTAGAAGGGAGGGGACAAGAACCCAGACGAATGCTGCATCACAGAAACCATGAAGGAGATTTCAGAAAGGATGGGGGCTCGTGTCGGGACTGCCAAATTAGTCTTTGGAAAAAATAAAATTGCAATGATCCTGTTATGAAGGAACATGAGTTGAACCCCAGTGTGCTAGGAGAACATCAAGTTTGTGGGAAATTCTAGCCTCCCGTTCAGTTTACAGTCTTGTTTGACTACTTGTTGAGAACAGTCTGTTGAATCCAATTTGTGATCCACCTAAACTGTCTGATTTCTAACCTAGATGCTTATCATTTACGCTCTTTACCTCTGTCTCAATTTCCACTTCTGTCCACAAGTTTTCTGGTTATTCCTCACCTTGGTCATGTTGGTTTACCAGCCTCCTATAAGAATTCCTCACAGTTAAACATGTCCCCTGCACCTATCCATCCTTGTGGTCCAATTTCCATAGGACACAGGTGTAGACCAAAGAGACCATATTAAGAGTGCATATACCCAACTGGAAAACAACACATAATTATTTTGTTAATCAAATTTTTAAGCATCAGAGGCTAAAGAAAACATATTTGCTGTTTTAAGTATTTATATATAAATTAAGCTATACTCCCATTTTATAGTTGGTAACACTTAGAAAATCTGTTGCTGCTCAATATCACATTCTTACCTTGTTCATAGATAAAGGCTAAAATGCTTAGATAAAAGACAAGGATAGCTTCTGCAAAGGGAAATAGATGGAACAAAATATACAATATGTTTACCAACTTAGTTTGGGCTGCTATAACAAAATACAATAGACTGTTTGGCTTAAACAACAGACATTTGATTCTTAGAAGTTCTAGAGCTGGGAAGCCAAAAATCAAAGTTACAATGTATTTCTTTTTCTGTCTTGTAGGTGGCTGCCTTCTTGTCCTCATGTCCTCACATTGCTTTTCCTCAGTGTACTAATCCCATTATGGGGGTCACAGTTTCCTGAGTTCATCTAAACCTAATGATATCCCAAAAGGTTTACCTCCAAATATCATCCCATGGCAGGTCGAGCTTCAATATATGAATTTGGGGGAGCAGAAACTTTTAGTCCGTGAAATTCAGTGAGATGAAAACCGCCCACTTCTCAGGTTCCTCTTGTCTCCTCCTCCCTGGCTGACTTTGGTTTTGGTTTGTTTTGTTGTTTTATAAACTGTCACAGCACTACATGTAGATTGAAGCTCCAGGCAATTGCAATTAAATCAGGAAAAAGATATGCATTCACCAAGGTTAACAGAAGCTGCAGCTTAATCAGGATGAAACAAACAGATAAACACATCCAGGACCTCAAAATAAACACCGCCATTTCAATCACATTCTCCTTAGTTTTTTTTCCCCCTAGTAAACCTAGAAAATACACATAATCAAAAGCTAAATAAACAAGTTCCCAAATCAATATATATGTCACTAAAATATTCAAGCTACAAATGTAACATGTCATTTCAGGTTATGGGCTATTGTTTTCAAAACAAGTTATATTATTTTTAAAGGCAAATGTTGATACAATAAAACCTCCTTATATATAAATTCTAGCTACGTATATAAACATACTATTGCTCTATTTAACAGGTAAATACCTATAATGAGCTCAATTGCCTTAATCTGGGTTTGAATATGTGTCTCTTTTCAAATTTGATTTCCAGATAAAAATTTTAGGAAATTGTATTTGGTGCTTTTTCTATAGGCTTATCAGTCTTACATCTAAGTAGATGTACGCATTACAAATACATTGAGGAGGTCATTCAAATATAATAGGAGATAGAAAGTTTATATTAGTAGATTCTCTTGACATGGTATTACATTTATCATTATCCCTTGGCATGGTTATTTAAATAGCCTTCTATTTCACTCAGATGCTTTCAGTCTCTATGAGGAACTCTCCATATTAGTGCTGGTTCTTATCCTTAAAAAAATCTGATTCATTTTCTCAAAAATGTTTTATATATCCCTATTTCCTACAGATTTTATCCTAAACTATTTAGTTTAATTGCTATAATCATGTTCCATCCCACACTCTTGTATTTCCTGTGAAATCATTTATCAGGATCCACTCCAACAAAGCCTGGACTACACACCTGATGATGTCATCTGTGACCAAGCCTCTGCAGCTTGGAGCAGTATTTTCCTTGCCTTCATCTCTATCAATTTTCTACTCTTTTTTCGAGACTGACGTCAGACCCATCCTCTCTGTGATGCTGATGTGATGCTCCCAGCTGGGTTTACTCCTCCCTTTGCACTGCCCAGCAGGACTCTGTTTATACTTTTTGAAAGAGCATGTATCTCATTCCCCTGCCTTTGACTTGTGTATCTCTTGTTCTAAATCTTAAGCATCTTAAAGGGGCAATATCCCACTCACTTCTAAACATAATCTAGAATACCTTCACATAATCTAGAATACTTTTGGTACCTGGTAGCTTTATAGTGATTCATTTATCTTTTTATCTACCCATCTATCTATTCATTTAGTCATTTTCTTCCATATGTGATGCGCAGTGGTAATGAGGACAAAGTAACTGAACATAAATAAGGTGATACTACCTGCCTTGATTTCATTGATACCCCAGTACCGAAGGCAAGCTAACAGTTGCAATGAAACATGCAATTGGGTGTTAGGCATACTTGGAACTTTAGGAAAAGGACAATGGTGTAGTCCAGGGGTCATAAAAATCCTCCTTAAGAATTTGAAGCTTGAAAGATTAGAATCGTCACCAGTCTAGGAAGTAACAGGAGCAGAATATGGGGTATCTGAATAAGCTATTCACTCTGAAGAAAGAAAGAGAATGTGGAAACCTGAAAAGATAAAAGCAGTTGTTTATGGTTATTTTCTGAAACAGAAAGTGGGAGAAAAGAATGAAATAGAAAGAAGACACTGGAATAGTAGTAATTTTATGGACTAAGTTCTTTTGAAAAGGTACAGAAACCATTTAAATTTAGAGTTCCAAAATATGGAAAGAAATAGTAGGATTTTAAATATATTTTATTATGTTCTAACTTCTCCAAAAGAGAATTTAAGGAGGATGTTAAACGATAGTGAAGTTGTAAGAAAATAGGGAAAGTCAAAAGTATTTTTTCTAAAACATCTTTAGTAAAAGGCCAAATATGTTTGTTATTACTGAAGAGCAGAATGTCTGTGTGCTTAATTGGTTATTTTTAGAAAACAATTAATGTCTCTTCTTGTTTAATTCTCCATTTCAACTACAAGCCCCAAACATTAGTTGGTGTCCAACAAATAATTGTTGAGTGAGAGTGAGTATATAAAATTTTACATATCTTCCAAAATGTGTAGAAATGGTTGCATTGCCCACATATGACACTTACTACTTTACCTTCACATGTTTATGCTGAACCTTTTTGCTTTGTTAGCTTCCAGCCTCATATTCATACCCTGAAGTCAGCCCTAAGAACATTGTTAGGCTACAAGCATCTCCTGCCTCAAATGTTAAATGTGTCCCCTCTGCACCATTTCTTTCCAGTGCCCATTATTTTCAGACTTTTCTGATAGTAGGATTCTTGACTCTCTCCCCTTCCATTAAGATTTAATTTATTCTCTTAAAATTTAAATTCAAATCAGAACCAGTTCCTACTAAATGCTATTATTTTTTCCTTCCTCTCTTTCTTTGTTTTTTCTTCTGTGTGTTTTGTTTGTTTGTTTTGAAAGAGTCTCAAAAATCAACTACTTAATCTGCCTCTCTCAGGCTTAAATCCCCTCTGTGGAAATGCCAACCAGTGGTCATTTTATTCTGTTTAAACAAGTTAGTTATGGAACAGATGGTGTCCAATCCCCCCAAAATTTTATACAGAATTAATTATCAAGATCGTCTTCCTTCTAATGAACTGAAGTTGGTCTCTTTGTAACCTTTGTAAAAATTATTTTGCATTATACTTTCTGGAGACACTAAGGAAAAATTTACTGTCTTTCCTGGATCATAGATTTCCAGTATTTTAAAGCAATTCTCATAGCACCATATCTTCCGCTAAAGACACTGTGGTCCAGAAGACAGATCAGGTGACCTGTGTCTGTGATTTTCATATACTTATGTCAACCTCTATCCTTTCTTCCGTAGAAGTCTAAATCAGCCACCGACATTTCTGGGACTTTATGGATTATCTGCATTCTCAGAGGATACTTATGCCTTTGGGTTTTTGCTGCTGAATATAGTCATTCTTACCAAATGTCATTAATCAAGACAGAAAACTGAGTAGTTTCCTCAATTCCTTAATTCCATTTAACCCAAATGATTTGCTGAAGAGTAGGGATTCTTAGAATATAGTGGTACATAAGAATGGTTTGACAGCAACACGTCTACTTCAGACTGAATCCTTAATATTCCTGTTCTCATCTTTTAACTACCCCATGATATTTTTCACTAGCTTTCTTGCATTTCCTTCTCAACCTCTTTGTCTTCTCATTGGCTCATCTTCTGATTCCACTGTCTTCTTTCTTTTCCCTTCTCACTGAGATCATGCAGATTTTGTCTCTCCTCTTCCTTTCTCCTCTTCTTCCTCCTCTTTATCTCACTCTTATCTCACCATTAGTTTTGCCTTACAAATGTAGGTATGAGACTCACAGAAGTTATGAGACTCGTGTGAGACCACCTGGCTAGCAAGTAGCAGAACCAGGATTCACATGGTCTGTTGGCTTAGTTTAGAAGAGGCATTACACTGTATTCAATAGTTGCTCATATAGCATGGTTCCAGATGATAACCAGGCCCTTATCTGCAGAACACCTGCCTACCTACTGATGCATTGGTATAGTAATAGCAAATGCTCATATAGTACTCATTATGTGCCAGGTAATATTCTAAACCCACTGTATCTACTAATATATTTACTTCCCACACAACTCTAAGAACATATTTTTTCATTATTCCGATTTTATAAATGAGCAAATGAACACAGATAAAAATTGAATAACTAGCTATGGTCCTCTATCTGGTAGGTGGCAGAGCTAGGATTCAATTTCAGGTACTTTTGACTGCCAACTGAATGTTCTTAATCACTATGCTGGGCTACCAGACTGAGCCAAACATTCTTGGTGTCTACTGACTTGCTCATCCATGATAGGCCTGCTAGCATACAGACATTATGCTAAGATGCATACATACGTTAGCTTATTTGACATTTATGACACAGACCATGATAGATAAGCAGTGAGAAATATGTGCTTTCTCTGTCCTTAGGCTTATAATCCACTAAAGGAGGTATACACAAACAAGTACATTCACTCAAGTTTAATATTTGGATTTCTCATTAGCTACTATGGGGGCTCATATGTATGAGGACTTTGCAGGTACTCAGAGATGAGAATGAGGAATGCCAACTCATAAAACCCAGTGAAATACTTTGGACAAAAAAAAAGTTGCAGTCCAAACTTGAAAGAAAGTATGTCAACAAGAAGTGGGACCTTGATGAATGTGATGTCTCAAATATTCTGCTACATGATCTAAGCCCTGAAAGAATGAAATCAATAGAGGGCAACTCTTTTAAGCCACTTTGAACTTAATTCAATAAAAATTCCCATGATATATTTATATAAATAACAGTAATTTTAACCTTGTATGTGTACTTCTCTCTTTGTTAATTCGACCTTCCTAAAGTTAATTTGGTTAAATCTGACCCATGGTGCCTGTCAGATATATAGTAAAAGGTTAGTGGATTAAATATTTGTACCTATTTGGAACTGTAATCAATGTGTCATGGATGTCCTTAATAATGAATTGAATAAAAGACACGCCTTTAATACTGAAGTAAACAAGGGTAAGCTAAAAAACCATGTTCTATATCACTGGAGTCATTTTTGTTGAATTAAAGCTTTACCAATATTTGAAGTATGGATTGCCAATAGAACATATTTTAAAATTAATTATATATTTTACTTTTGAATGACAAAAAATGGAAATGAAATATTGTAACTGTCATTATTTCCATTGTCTTTAATTTTTAAACTAACTGATGGATTTATCTAGAAATAAAAGCCTGTTAAGCCATACATGCCTGTACACAAGCACAGAGCTATGGTAAGGCATTATTTTTTGATATATATATCAAATAATTTGCAACTTTTTATTTTGATATAACTTCAAGCCTACAGGGAAGCTGCAACTCCTAAATTCAGATTCACCAATTGCTTGTTTTGCTTTTGTATGTGAATATATATATATAAAATATGTGTTACATATGTAAAACTCAGCTGCATGATCTAATTTTATATATACATATACATTTTTAAAAATATTTGAGAGAAGTTTTTAAAGATCATGCCCCTTTATCTTGAAATTCTTCAGTGTGTAATTGCTAAGAGTAAAGGCATTTTGTTACACATGCCCAGTATGTGGTCAAATTAGGAAAATTTACACTGATACAATACCATTATATAATTTACAGTCCATACGTAAATGTTGTCAATTTTCCCAGTAATGTTTTGCGTAGGTATTTCATTCCTAATCCAAGATCCAATCTAGGATTACACATCATATTTAGCTTTCATGTACCTTTTCTCTTTAATGTGGAACAGCTTTTCAACACTTTTTTCTACTAACTAACCCTGGGAATTTAGAGTAGAGCTAGATAGTTATTTTAAAGTATGTCCCAAATTTGGATTTGTCTGATTTCTCTTAATAATTAGATTCATGTATTTGGGGGTACTTGAAGGAATACCACAGAAGTGCTATATTCTTCTCAGCATAACATAGCATAAAGCACATGATGCCAATTAATCCCATTATTGGTGATGTTATCTTTGATTACTTGGAGTGCCAATGAGTTTTCTCCACTATAAAGTTACTGTTTTCCCGCCTGTAATTAATAAGGCATTTTGCAGGAAAACATTCTGTTCTTTTTCTTACAATCTGTAACTCAGTAGTTTTAGCAGCCATTGATGATTTTCCAAATCCAGCATTCCCTCTGCATTAATCAATGGGCATTCATATATAAGGAAAAGCTTTCTTTCTCTCCCATATTTGTTTGTTTATTTATCAGTATTACTGTGCATTCATGAATCTTTTCATTGCTTAGTGAGTATGCTCTGTTACATTTTATTTTGATGTCCGAATTACCTCAGTTTTGGCCAGTGGAAGTCTCTTCAAGCTGGCTACTGTGTGGACATTTTGGACATGTGCTTATCTTTTTTATGTAGCTCCTTATACTATGGCACATGAAGAGTACCAAATTTGTTGTTATTTTCCCTGACCCTCCTCCCCCAAAATTGTTTCCCTGATGCAACCCTGAATTCTGCCTTTCCCTCAAACCACCCTGACTTATTTGGGAGAACAGTTACATTTAAAAGGCAGATAGCCAAATTATGGAAAGAGCCTAAACGTCCATCGACTAATGGATTGATAAAAAAGATGTGGTATACACACACACACACACACACACACACACACACACACACACAAGGGAATGCTACTCAGCAATCAAAAAGAATGAAATCTTGCCATTTGCTACAATGTGAATGGAACTGGAGTATTATGCTAAGTGAAATAAGTCAGTCGGAGAAAGATAAATATCATATGATTTCACTTATATGTGAAATTTAAGAAACACAACAGATGACCATAAGGGAAAGGAAGAAAAAATAAGATAAAACACAGAGGGAGGGGAAACCATAAGAGACTCTTAAATATAGAGAACAGGGGTACCTGGGTGGCTCAGATGGTTAAGTGTCCGACTTCAGTTCAGGTCATGATCTCATGGTTCGTGGGTTGGAGCTCCGCGTCAAGCTTTGTGCTGACAGCTAGCTCAGAGCCTGGAGCCTGTCTTCAGATTCTGTGTCTCCCTCTCTCTCTGACCCTCCCCTGCTCACACTGTCTCTTTCTCACTCAAAAATAAATAAAAATATTTAAAAATTTTTTAAAAATGCAGAGAACAAACTGAGGGTTGCTGGAGAGGAGGTGGGTGGGGGGATGGGTTACATGGATGATAGACATTAAGGAGGGCACTTTTAGAAAGGAGCACTGGATTTCATATGTAAGAGATGAATCACTGTGTCTACTTCTGAAACTAGACTACACTGTACTTTAACTAACTTGAATTTAAATAATTTTTTTACAAAGGAAGGATATGCATGCTATGTGTGTTCATTACTAAGGATATGTCATTACTTTTAACCCCTTTCAGTGGAAAAACAGGGAAATTATGTGTGTGTGTGTGTGTGTGTCTGTCTCAGAAAGAGAGAGAGAGAGAGAAGGAGAGCGAGAGAGAGAAAGAAAGAGAAATAAAACATTTCACAGATTTCTCTGGTAATATGCTAAAGCCAGGGATATATATCTCTTGAAGAAAAAAAGTCAAGAATTATAATTGGTGTTTAAACATACAGAGTTCTAATTGGTCTCCAAAATATCTTTTGGTAGCAAAAACTGTTGCTCACACCCAGTCTAATAGCAGTATGGATTGGTACATCTTTCCAGAGATTTGGCAGTACCTGGTAGAGACAAATGAAATAAGAGAATGATGAGGTTTCTTGGTGATAGCATTTTTTGAAAAGGGTGAGTTTAAGAATAAGTCTAGGAATATTGGATATTTAGGCTTTGATTTTAAATTGTGCTCCTGTACCTATGAACTTATTTAGGAAATATACCTGACATTTTTTTTCTTTTAAAAAATGTTTATTTTTTGAAAGAAAGAGCATGAGCACAGGAGGCGCAGAGAAAGAGGGAGACAGAGGATCTGAAGCAGGCTCTGCTATCAGCACAGAGCCCAATGCAGGGCTTGAACCCACAAACTGGGCGAGCCAAAGTCAGACATTTAACTGACTGAGCCACTCAGACGCACCTATACCTAATGTTTTGGAATCTCGTTCTTCTTCTGTTATTATCTCTTTTGCTCGTTTTCTTTTGCCTGAGACAGATGCATACCACCATTTCATCCATAAATAACTAAGCTTCGTTGTCTTAAAAGCTTTTATTTGTAAAGAACCCTTAACCTTTTTCACTCCATTCTGATGACATACAGTAAGGATCAAAGTTTATAAATTTCCTGTTAGCCCAAACACCCTCTGATGAAATCACACACTTCTATTCTAGGAAATCATGATCTATGAAGAACTGGGACTCTCTGAGATCTCCCAATTAGTACATGGCTGCGTCTAGGCTAAAACTTAGCTCTCCTAATTTTGAATTGTATGCAACTTCTACAACTGTCTTTCTTTTTATTTCACTTCCTCCTCTGGATATAAATGGTACAAATTCTTCCTCAACAAAATTCATGCAAGAACCTCAGGGCAGAACATCAACAGACCCTCTCTGGTTATATATGTATATATATGGAAAGTATTTAGGAGAGGGCGTGTATGCTGCTAACTTGATGTGGGTTTTTAATTCAATATTTATTAATTACCAAAGCTTGGTGCCATGGTGGACACTGGAGAGAAAGTAATAAGTAAGATACGGGGCTTTTCTGCATGGAACTCACAGACTAGGGAGGCCTGTGATAAATATTATTTTGTTGTGGACATAAAATATGACATAATGAAATAAGTGATTAATTAAAGAAGGAGTCACAGAAGCAAGGCTGTTTGGCCAGCATTTTGAAGGATCAATAGGATTTGACACAGGTAGAGAAGAGTATAATATGACTTCCCAAGCTAATGCAGACACTGTGGTGTTACACCCAGACTGCCCCCTAAGACTGAGTCATTCATTCTCCCATCTGCTTAGAGCATTGGTTGTTGATAGCTCATGGCTGAGTATCTTTCTGTGACTTGCTTTCAGACATAACAAGATGCCTTGCCCAAGGTTATGCCTCCTCCTCAAAGTCAGACTACATTCAATGACACTACTGACTGAGATGAGCTAAAGCTTCTATTTCAAAGGCTTGACATCTTTCACTACCCAGTTTGACATATTTTAATTAATTTTGTTCCAGAAAGCACATACCAATAAATCTGCAATTCATATAAAGTTCTCTTTACCTAAGGCATAGAGAAAGGGACTATTTTGTTCAAAAACAAGGGATTCAAGAGTGTGGTTGAACAGCTTCAGTGCATGGATTTGGTAGGATTGGAGGGAAGGAATGATAATGTGACTGAAGAAATCGATTAGAGACCAGTGGCCCTCCTGAGGGATTCAGAGTAAATCTTGCAGATTCTAGATCAGTCAAGATTTTAATATGGTGAATGACAGAAGGAGGAAGGTCAGCCAAGAGACCAGCCATTCATTGACAGGAACACAGATTGTGATGGATCCCAGTTGTATTTCCTCTTCCATCTTTGGAATTTTCCATACTGAGTATTGTCCCTTGCTATTGAAAAAATAAAATTGCATTTAAAAGATATTATTGCAATGTGTGAAAAAATAAGGTCATAGTTTCTCTTGTCAAACTTTCAGAAATTATCTGGAATGCAAAGTATAAGGGAAAAGGTTCATACCACCAGAAGGAGAAATACTGTGGAGGAATTTTGAGGAAAACAATAAAATAGTATATGGAAATTTTTTCAGATCGTATTTAAATATTTCTTATCCCTCAAGTCTCAGGTAAAATACCATTAAAGAGTTCTTTGTTTCTGTCAGATAAAAATTTTATCTTCTTCAGTGATATTTTACCTGAGATTTGAGGGGTGAGAAATATTTGAATATGATCTAAAAGTCTTTCCACATGCTCTTCTCATATACTGTTTCCTTGGTTTTCCTTCTTCCAGTATGGATTTTGTGGTACAAGGTGCTGCCACAGGTACGGTATCACAAGACCTGATATGATACCACATGACCTGAATTCTAGTCCTACTTCTTTGTTTTACAATGTGTATCTAATATGTACAATGATTATCTTATTGCAAGTTTTACATTTTCATAAACAGAGCTGTATTATTTGCCTCTTAATTTCCAAATGAATCACTCCATTTTTTGAGCTTCATGGTTTTTGTTTTTGTTTAACAAAAAGCGGGGAAATTAATCCTTTTGGTGTACATCTGAGGGTCCAAGGTGTTAGGAACATGACAGTCTTTTACAAAGTGTAAGACATAATATGGCTGGGAACCAGAACAGTAAAGTCCTGGACAAATCAAGTAACTCATTTCACAAAGTGTTGGATGACTGAGTTTTAAAGCTTCAAGCTCTTAATATACTATTCAACACCCTGAAACATAAAGTCGAGAGAGGAGGGAAAAGTAAAGAAAGGACTACAGCTTCTTGGAAGAGGACCTGAATGCCCATTAAAATGCATCTAGCAGAGGACATAAAACCAATGAGAAGGAGCAATTTACTTTTACTGCTGGGGCAGGAGTCATGCAACTGTTTTTACTAACTATGGCTGTTCCCAAGTCTATCGGAGTTCCTAAAATATTTATGAAAGCTGTGTCTGTGTAAGACACTGTCTATTGCAAGCAGAAAAGCTAACCTATGGTGGAATGTGTTGTCATTTTCTTGTCTGATAAGTAAAGCAGTGAAAATAGAGAGGGGCTGAGCAAAATCCTCATATAACACATCAAGAAAAGAAAAATGAGGAACCTGTGGCACCATGCCAGGAGTGAGAGCTTTGCCAATTTGGCACTCTGCCTACCTAGATTCGGGGATTACCCTGTAGTATATTAAAGTATCAGCTTTTTAATTTACCATATTATTTTCCAGATGTTTTTGGTAGAAAGGGACTTCTCGGCAAACACTTGAGTGCTTGTCAGAGAATTACACATTTAATATTACATTACTCATTATTTTAATTAATGACAGGAAGAAGTTGCTTGAAGACAATTCTTAGTCACACAAAAAGGATGTTAATATTTTATGAGGGGAGGAAATTATCCTTAACATTGATGAATTAGAATGTTCAGAAATGATAATAGGAATATTACTGAAAAATGACCTGGTCGTAGTGCCATTTAATATTACATACCAATTCTGATAGAAAACTGATATTCAGGCATCATGATAGAATATTAGGAATAGCATATATGAAACTGACATGCACCAGACATGAAAGGTCCCTAAGTAAGAGTTCATTTAGAATTTGGGAATAGATTTATAAATAGTGATAGATGCAGGAGGCATAAAGTCTGCCCTCTGGTCTGTTAGCATCTTTGTAGATCACTACTACCACTGTCATTTATTGAATGCTCCCTATGTGTCAAGCACTTCGCTAAATACTTTACGTACATGTGAGAATTCAGAGCAGCGATTTGTTATTGCTGAAGAGAGCGAGGCTCATAGAATTTAAATAATTTGTTCACGTTCATTGAGTAAATAAGTGGCCAATCCATTCCACAGTCTAAGTTTTGAACTATGTTATAATTACCTTTCTAAGTCTCCCAGAAAAAAATAAATTAAAAAAGCTTTGTTTCTCCAGCTGTCAAATGAATTGGCTGCTGTAGGAATTCTATTGGATCCTGTTCAGCTGTAAAATTCTGAGGTTTCGTCTTCAGGATGTACTTACTAGTTCCTGCTATGTGCCAGATTCTCTGCCAAACACTGTGCTTCTTGATCAGTTTCATTCCATTTATTAAATTTATCCTTCAGATACTGCTTAATGTTCTCCCATTGAACCCTCTATGTTCTGGCTATGTAGAAAGAAACTTTCTCCCCAAAATATCTGGAAAATAATATGGTGCAATCGATAGATACTGCACTGACTTGACCAGAGTGATAAAGATGAAACATATGTGACTTGTGATGTATACAATTCTTTTTATAGTAGCTTAACCTTGCAAGATGTTAATTTGCCCACTAGAGTCCCTCTGAGCTTACCACACAATGATTAGTTGTTTTGATCCTCCTTTGTTCTTTTTAACTAGGCACCTCATTAGTAGCTCTTCCAACAGAACTGTTTTTCTTGTATTTTAAAGGTATATAGCTTTGGTATTACTTTACTGATGAGGTGGAGCTTGAGAAATGTGACAGTTAATGTTAATTGTACTAATGTTAACCATCAAAACAAAAAGGCATTCTATTGAATAGGAGAAGATAATTGTAAATGATATAGCCAAGAAGGGATTAATATCCAAAATACATAAAGAACTTACAAAATGCAACATCAAAACTACACATAGTTCTATTAAAAAATGGGCAGAGGACCTGAATAGACATTGTTCAGAAGAAGACTTACTGTTGGCCAACAGACATATGAAAATATGTTCAACATCACTAACCGTCAGGAAAATGCAAATCAAAACCACAATGAGATATCACCTTACACCTGTCTTAAATCAAAAAGACAAGAAATAACAAGTGTTGGTGACGATGTAGAGAAAAGGGAACCTTTGTGCTCTACTGGTTCAAAATGCAAATTGATGCAGCCACTGTGGAAAACAATATGGAGTTTCCTCAAAAAATTAAAAAGTAGAAATATCATATGATCTAGTAATTACACTACTGAATATTTACCCAAGGAAAATAAAAACAAGAATTTTAAAATGTATATGCACCCCTATGTTTATTGCTACATTATTTACAATAGCCAAGATTTGAAAGCAACCCATGTCTGTCTACAGATGAATTAATAAAGAAGATGTGATATACATACACTGAAATATTACTTAGCCATAAAAATCACCATTTGCGACAACATGGATGGACCTAGAGGATATTGTGCTAAGTGAAATAAGTCAAACAGAAAAAGACACATACTATATGTTTTCACTTGTATGTGGAATTTAAGAAGCAAAACAAATTAAAATGAAGGGAAATAAAAGGGATAAACAAAAAAACCAGACTCTGAAATACAGAGAACAAATAAGTGGTTGTCACAGTGAATGTGGGGGGTGGGTGAAATAGAGGGGATTAAGAGTTACAAAGTTTCGGTTACAAAATAAATCAGAGAGATGAAAAGACCAGTGCAGTGAAAAGTGTCAGTAAGATTAGTATAATGTTGTTTGGTGACAGGTGGTGACTATACTTATCGCAGTGAGCACTGAGTAATGTATAGAGTTGTTGAATCATTATGTTGCACATCTGAAATTAATAACACTGTATGTTAATTATAGTTCAATAAAAAGAATAAAGTCTCCTATTAGAGTATCATAGTACAAGAGAAACCAGAAGCGAGAAGTAAAGACATTAGGAATTCTAGAAGTCTTTATTAAGAGGCATTTATTTTAAAAAATAATAATAAAAGCAAATAAAGATTTGAAGCCTTGGTATTACTTCATTAGCATGGTGAACCTTGAGAAATTAACAATTAGTGTTAATAGTACTGATGTTAGAAGATTATTTCTTTTCATAATAAATGAATACAAAAGTAAGACCTCTAATGCCACTCTAATTTACTTGTCTACTGCTGCAATATTTTCTTGAATAGAAACGTAATGGAGAGACGCACATGCACATTAGTGGATGCAGTAACAGAATCTGTTTTTCATAGATGTAAAAATCAGCCATCATTTGTTTTGTACTAGAAAAGGGTAAGAATAGTGGCTCTACCTAAATATCAAAATCATTGTGACTTCTTCAGTGTGAAACCCATCCAACAGTGACTGCCACAGAAGTTTTCCTTTGGGTAGTATCATGGACTATAATACTAATAGCGCCCCTGGCTCCTCTCAATCCGAACCAACATTGAGCACATTGAGACTCACATCCACTACCACCTTCACAGTCACAGCCTTGGCCCTTCCTGAAGTTGTGTTTGTATTCCTGGGTCTCACTTGCCGAGCATAGTTCATTTTGCCACCCAACCCCTAGCACTGGCTTGTATATCACTTTGCTTATCCTAATTACTTTGTCCTTTAGAATGAATTTTTATTCTTTTAAAAATAATTCTTTCAGCATTTGGGAAGAGTAGCATAGTACACTTTATGGTCTAAAGGATTTATAGCAATGAAAGTCTATATTTAAAACCCAGTGCAAGAACTGTGTGAGCATTTAGTAGCCTCATTTCCTCAGCTGTGTAGGGAAAGTCCAAGGCAGATACTGGTTTTATCATTTTCTTATGAATGCCCACATATGTTCTAAATAAATACCAGGAGTCAGATATTAGTTATATTTTTAAGGGATAGCTGATAATATAGTTTCAGGACTTCAGAACCAATGTGTAGCTGTCACAAAAACTTGACTTATAGTTCAAGTGTTAACATCCCTAAAACCACTAGTTGTCACATTCTAGGATAACAATTCTTCTGCCAAGACACTAATCACACTCAGGTACAGGAAAGATGATTGCTATCCTTCCTATCAAGAAACTAAACTTCTCAAGAGTGACTCAAATACATTCCTAATAGTGTTTTATACCCAGTCAGAAAAATTAAGGGCCCTGGATATAAAGGATCCAGTCTCAATGCTGGCAAATTGAATAACCTAGAAGAAATGGACAAATTCTTAAAAATATACAACCTACCAAAACTAAATCATGAAGAAATAGAAGATCTGAACAGACCAATAATAAGGTGATTGAATTAGTAATCAAAAAGCCTCCCAAGAAAGAAAAGCCCAGGACCAGATGGTTTCAGTGGTGAATTCTACCAAACTTTTAAAGAAGAATTAATGCCAATCCTTTTCAAATATCATTGCTAATCAACAGGGAATGCAATCAAAACCACAATGAGCTATGCCCTCGTACCTATTAGAATGGTTGTCATAAAGACAAGAGATACAAGTGTTGGCAAAGATGTGGAAAAAAGAAAACACTTTTGCATTCTTGGTGGCAATATAAGTTGATGTAGCCACTATAGGAAAGAGTATGATCGTTCCTCAAATAAATTAAAAAATAGAATTACCCTGGGTACCTCAGTTGGTTAAGTGTCCGACTCTTGATTTCAGCTCGGGTCATGATGTCACAGTTTGTGAGATTGCATCCCATTTCGGGCTCTGCACTGACAGCGTGGCCTGCTTGGGATTTTCTCTCTCCATCTCTGCCCCTCCCCAACTCATGCTGTCTCTCAAAATAAACTTTAAAAAGTTAAAAAAATAATTAATTTATTATTAATAAATAATCTTGAAGTCTTGAAGAGATGCTTGCCCCCTCCTGTTGTAGCATTATTCACAGTCACCACCATCTGGAAAACAATTTAAGTGTTGACAAATGAGTGGACAAAGAAGATACGTAGTCTGTGTGTGTGTGTGTGTGTGTGTGTATGTATATATGTGTGTGTGTGTGTGTGTGTAATATTCAGACATGAGAAAGGACATTTTGCTGTTTGCAACAGCAAAGGTAGACCTTGAGGGTATTATGCTAAATCACAGAGAAAACAAACACCGAATGATCTCATTTATACATGAACGTTAAAAAAAGTCAAACTCATAGAACCAGAGAGTAGAATGGTGGTTACTGGGGCCTGTGGGTTGGGGGAAATGGGGAGATGTCAAAGAACACAAACTTACACTTATAAGATGAATAACTGTGGGGATCTCATGTACAGAATGCTGGTTATAATTAATGATATAATATTATATACTTGAAAGTTGTTCATCTCTCTGACACTTGCCATATATGCTTAACCTCTCTCAAGGCCCCCCAAATTATAATACTATTTAAATATCCCCTCAGATTCAAGAATCTTAGCCTCTACAGCAGGTCCAGGTATGGATGAGGCCCCTCAGATATAGTTCCTTAAGTATAGTCACTCAAATGCATTTCTTTTCACCCTACAGAAATAAGCAAGTTATCTGTGCCCCTCTACACAATATGTAGAGATGGACCTGATAGAGGATCACTGCTGTAGACATCAAAATGTTAGAATTTCCTTGATTAAGACAAGAACTGGGGATAATTCTTCAAGTATCTTTGTTCAACACTCTTTAAGATTTGGTTTCAACCTCTCAGTCACCCTTCCCATTTCATGAAAGTTACTATGTGTTTGCAGCTGAGTAATTTCTCAGCCTACTTCTTGTCATAGAATTTGGGGTGTCTAAAGGTGTCTTCTCCCTTTGTACTCTTAATCCATTCAGTCAAAACATTTGACTTCTGAAAACTTGGTGAACCCTCTGTGACTCTTTCTAGGATCTACTTTTTTTTTTTTTTAATTTTTAATGTTTATTTTTGAGAGAGAGAGAGAGATAGAGTGCAAGTGGGAGAAGGGCGGAGAGAGAGGGAGACACAGAATCCAAAGCAGGCTCCAGGCTCTTAGCTGTTTGCACAGAGCCCGACGCAGGGCTCAAACCCACAAACGGTGAGATGATGACCTGAGCCGAAGTTGGATGCTCAAGCAACTAAGCCAATCAGGTGCCCCAGATCTACTCCTTTAGAAACACACACAACACACACACACACACACACACACACACACACACACATCTTTCCCATAATCCTTTACCATTACCATCTGCTAAGATTGCTGAAGGCAAAGTCCTAAAGCTTCCTAGAATTCCTGTTCTTTTTCATTCAGAAGATACATGAGACACACCTTTAATTCCTTGAGGGGGTTATTTGACCTACTAGTACTCTGAGATATCACCTTTGATTTTTCTGAGGTCTTAACGAAAAGATGTTACAATCATATCCTCAGCTTTGTCTTTGGATCATGTTTTGTTATCTTTAGAGACTGGGGATTTTCAGAACCATCAAGTTCTCCTGTCTTATTTATTTAACTGTTCTTCTATTATTTTATCTGTCTTCTCTCCCATTTCACTTAAGGCCGCAGGAAGAAACCATATGGCATGTTCACTCTGTTTGGAAATCTCTTTAGATTGCCTGCTTCATTAGGTACATTTTCCATACTCCATGTAACTGCAGGCAGCAGTGTTGCTAAATATTCTGCACCTACATAGCAAGCATCTCCCATTCTTCAGTTTCCAGTAACATTTATCTCACTCTCTCAAGCCCTCACCCTCAGCCTTATGAGAAACCATGAGGCTTCCAGTAACTCCTTCAAGACTCAAGGCTTTCACTAAAGGTCTTCGCAAATTCCAACTCCCACTTCCAAAGCCACACCTACATTTTAGATTTTTGCAACAGCTGAGCTCTACTTCTATGTACCAGAATCTGAATTAATTAGCTATTACAGCATAACAAATTATTCCAAGATTTAGCAACTTACCAAAAAAAAAAAGTATTACCTTGCAGATTCTGTTAATCAGGAATCTGTTAGCAGCTAAGTAGCTGGCTCAAGGTCTCTCATAAGTTGACAATTAATCTGTTGGCTCTCTTGGGAATGGGGAATCAATTTGCAAGCTCACTCACATGGTCGTTGGCATGGGCTCTTCCATAGGGCTACACAACATTGCAAGTTTAGTGAGAACAAGAGAGAGTGTGAAGGAGAGAGTGCTCATGACACAGCTGTGGTCTGGGAAGATGTAATGATACAGCCTCACTTCTGCCATATGCTACTGACCACACAGACCAGTCCTGCTACAGTGTGGGAGATAGCACAAACATGCCAGTGCCAAGGGGCAGTGATAATTAGGGACAGTCTTGGGGACTGGCTACCAAAAGTAGTTCCTAGTCATAGGCTGAGCTTGGGTAATGGGAGAGATGATATAGATAGAGGACTAGAATTAGGATATTGAAAGTTTACAGGTATTAAATTGATGCTTACCTGATGCCAGGTGTATCCTTCACTGACTGAAGGCTGAGATGCTGAACAGGTTTCACAGGGACAGGTAGGTGGCATATACATATCAAGTCAATCTAATTGTTTGTGTAATAAAGGACTATGAACTAAAAGCAATTGAATAGAAGACTGTATAGAATAATATTCAATATGCTGAGTAATTTTATATAGAATAACCTATTGTCTAGTGAGATGTTAAACCTATACCATCAGACTTCAAGTGAATAATCCTGATATCCCCACTTCCTTTTTACTTAGTTCTAGTTATTTTTCCATTGTGATTCTAGTAACTAAGGAACTAGAAAGTATCTGAGAAAACATCTAATTGTCTCCTTATAGATGAGGATACTGATGGATTTTATTTGTTCTAAAATGTCCCTGCTGCTAGAGACTTCTTTATGTTTTGCCTTACATACCCAGAGTTAGGAAAAGACTAGACATAGTCAATCAATCTATATTTTTCTTTAAAAAAAAGGGTAAAATATAGATTGGGTATGGGTAGCTTGGGGGAGATGATAGGCAATGGATTTCAAAGAGTTTCTCTAAGTACACTAATTCAAAAAAAGCATTTTTCTTCTGTGATTCCTCAGAACATTCTTGTATATACTAATTCTATTTTTTCCCCTTCATGTGCTATATCATACAACTCTTTATTCAAGGATATGCCCTTTTCAGGTTGCAAAACTAAAATATACACATAGAAAATAATTAAAATATATTAATAATATAGATTAATAAAATATAAATTTTTTGAGGTATGATTGTTACAAAAGGATCCTAAACAACTATTTTGATTCCTGAGTCATCCACATTTCTCTATTTGTGAACATGTAGAATATTGACTCTCCTATTGATGTACCTGATAGGAGATTGCCAAGGTGACAGAAGTAAATATTTAAGAGTTTGCACATTTACAGGTTTTATGTTTTAAATTAATTCCCTCACCAAGTCTTTTTATCAAAATTTCAATTGGTGTTTGCAAGTTATGGAAGCCCAGTTTTCCAGCTCACACTAATGTTAAAGATTTCTCCTAATACTTCGGTGCTGACTAAATCTAAGAACCTTTCAGAGTCTCACCTTCATTTAACTATTTGAAGAAGTTAAGAAAAAGTAATTACTAAAGTGAGGGAGGCAGCATAAGCATGTTCTATATTTTTCTTCAAGAGAGAAAATACTCTCTGGAAGGGGCTAAAGAATTATTTATTATCCAACTTGGTGTGATGTAATAGAGTGAGTAGTATGGGCACATCTAAATGTAAGTCCTTATATCAGAATTATTGAGGACCATTCATACTCTGGAAGTTATTTTTCTGAAATCCTTAGTTTCTTCTTTAATGTCTGTCTCTTTTATCATGTCTTAAAGATAAAGTAAGGACTCTTTTCAAAGTAGTTCTAATGCCTTGACACCAGAACACATAGTGAATAAAGCTCGTAATGTCTCATTCTTGGGATATTATAATTATCTGGCATATAAGCATGTACATTTCTGTGTTACTGAGGAAATCTCAATGGGAATAATTAATAGAAAAATTATTCCACTTTAGTGAGAACATTTTCTTTCTTTCTTTCTTTCTGTTGAGGACAGTTTTTTTCTGATTAATAATTCTCTCTGAACAAAAATATTTCCTAGTATCGTCATAGTTTTTTCTTCCCATTTTTTTAACCTTAGACAACTAAGAGAAAGTGACTGGATCTCAGGGTCTGTTATAATTATATGCTTAACTGCTGTGGATGACAATATAAACCCTTTCTATTATAATATTGAGGAATATTTTTAGTCCTGATGAAATACTGCTCATTTTAACACACACGGTGCTTTACATTTGTTAGCCTTTATAGTCCCCATTTTTCTGCAGGTGTTGCTATTGTTGTTGCACAATAAGTATGGAGATTCTCTTTGTCACTTGCTTGATTAAAATAATGGAAAACATACACTGGAAAGAATATTCCGCTGTAATTCAGTCATTAAGCAAAGCTTCCTTTATGACCATCACTCTTCCAGTAGTTTCACAAAGAATATTAGTCTGTGTTCTCAGAGGTGATTTACAAAACTCATTAAAGATATGGAAATTATTTTAGAAACCATCTAAATTGAATTTAGGAGTGGAAATAAATCCGATGTATGATTTCAAATAATACACAAAGCATGTGAAGTAAAGCTTTTCAATAAATATGGAAAAATGAGACAGGGTTTCCAAGACAGATGAAATTTTAACTGTTTTTCATAATGTATTCTAAATTTGGACTCAAAAAAAAAATATGATCATTTTACCTAGGAAAGAGAATGTGGAAAATCATGTCAGATTTTTAGTTAGTGGACCAGATTTTTAGATTCATGGGTTCTTGAATACTATATACTTAAGGGAAAAGCACATGTAGTCATTCTTCTGTTTGCACCATTCAGTGACTCCCTATTATGCTGAAACACAAAATGAAACAAAACACCTTTATCTAAGTGGCTCACTAAATCCTATTTACATCTCTGCCTTCTCTTTTGCTGTGTACATTGTTAAATCCCTATAACAACAGTCAAACTGAACTTTAAACAAATAGCATGATCCCTGTGATCTTGAGTTGTACTGTGAGCTGTCCTTGTGCTGTAATATTCTCTTGCATTTCCTGTTCTCACTTGGCAAACTCTTAATCATGTTCCCTCTTAATCAATCAGAGTTTTCCCAGTGTAAGTGGAATATAAACTGAGTGAGTCTTGTCTACTTGCTATCATGGTCCCTTGTCCTTCCATAGACCATGTCACATTATATTGCATTTTTCTATTCCCTGATCAAATCCCTTTACAGCACTGAAAGCAGTGTGAAAGCACATAACATGTCAATCTGGTAGACACTGCATTTCTTATACGAGGATAGTATAAAACACACAGAAAAAATAAAATCAATAATAGTTTTGGTTGCCTAAATGAGTGCGTGAGAGATGAAAAGAGCCAGTGAATTGAAGAGTTTAATGTCAATTTTCTCTTTTTAAATACTTGAATAAGGTTTGTTGGGTCAGTCAGTTGTCTATTTCCAAGTCAATCTCTCTTTCTCTTCCTCTCTCCCCTCATTCTCTACTTCCTCCTCAGGAACACAACCCTGATATTATTCAGGAGCTTAATGTGCCATTTTTTCCAGTGTGGTCAAATGATTATGTTTTAGCGGATGTGATATAAGCAGAAATGCTACATGAGATTTCTGTGAAGGATAAAAATTAAAGTTGGAGGAGGTAGGAGGAACCTTGTCTGTCTCTTTACTTTTCTCCTCTTCTGTTCTATGTAAAACAGAATGATTGGAATTCGAGCATCCATCTTCAACCATAGTGACCTTGAAAATAGAAATGATGCCCTAGGATGACAGAGAAGAAAGGTGACATAGCTTGAGTCCCTAGTATCACTCGGAAGCCAACAAACCAGCCCTGGGCTGGCTCTGTTCAGACTCCTCTTACATGAGAAAAAAGTAGACTTTTATTTTGTTTCAACTCATGTTATTTTGCAGTATTCGATTTTATGTAACCGAAATTTCATCTGAACTTAATATTTTTAGTGCAGATCTCTTGAAATAATCTATATGAAGCTATTAGTACAATGCTATTAAACATAATATGTATTGAAATGAGAGAGACCTTGTTCCTTTTGTTTTTCCCAGTAATAAACTATCCACCAACTTAATGAAGGAAAAAAGTAAATCTTCCTGGCCAAACTTACCGAGATATTGCTAAAATAAATTTTAAAAAATTCTCTGAGAAGATAATAATCAGTGATTTTGTAGAACTATATCCTGCATAGGTCCCTTAGCATCAATATATACGCACAGACCAGGCTGCTTGGGGTGTGACAGTCATTGGGCACATTAGGGAGACTGCAAAAATATGAAGCCTTGATGCTCAAACTGTTGAAGTCCCATTCCTACTAGTTAATAGATTATTGTTTTGAATATGTACAATGCATATTTTTGTTAGTTTTGTGAAATGTTTCTTGATAAATACTTGGTTATTTGTAGTAACACTTTTGTCCTTGATTTCAAAGGACTCTTTTCATCATGAGTTGAAAAAAATGTCTTACTCATGCAAGATGATTAAGTTCTAGAAATCTACCATACAATATTCTGTGTATAGTTAACATGACTGTATTGTACACTTAAAAATTTAGGAGTGTAGAACCCATGTCAAGTATTCTTAAATCAATTCTTCAGTGTAAAAAAAATATATATTTTCTAATGGCTCCATGCATTTTTATGTCAGATGCGTAGACCATAAGTACTTGCCTTGATCTGATTTACATGCAGGCTGGACTTAAATTTTCATTCATATATTTAAGCTTAAATCACTTCCTGTTTTTCTTCTTAAATATGGAAAACTATGAGCATCCCATAAAATGCTACCATAGACTATTCTCCTTCTCCTCCAGACAGGTTTGGTGTCTTAATGGCACTTATATTTCAAGTAACAAACACCGTGCCCAGCTTGTTGTGGTACTAAAAAATATACCAACATGATAGTTGAGTGCTTTAAAAAATTATTTTCTTATAAATTTGTTACAACAGATTAAGCTCTAAATGGAAATATTGTTTCTGATCACTCAGGCTTTTCCAAAGAAATCTTAATAGATTTTCCTTCACCTCTCAAATTATCATCCTTAGTCAGTATTGATTAAGGATGTTTTTTTAGCTCTGTTCCTTTGTACACACTGTGCAAAACAAGTTCAATCAGCACTGTTTCTTCTCTTAAGGAGCCTTACACATAAGAGACACACCAATGGTCAACTCTTGTTTTTTTAAATGGTTTTATTAAAGAATGGAGATAAGACCCATGGGAAGGAAGAACTTCCCCAATGGCCAACTCTTCAGGGACTTGGTGCAGCACAGGGTGTCCTATTTTTCATCCCAGATAGACGATATTTCTGAAGCTGAAGAGCGAGTAAGACAGACTGAATAGCGGATTCGTGGATTTCTTGGCTTTGGGTCTTTATACAACTCTGACTGCTAAAGTAAATGTCTCTGTGAAAAATCATAGAATATAATATTGTTGTTTGCTTTGAAGAAAACTTCCACTCTGTGTCAAACTCTGGAATTTGTAATACTGCTTTGGAAATACCTGAACACGTAGCATTAGCTGAAGATGTGATGTCATTTTGTCTCTTCATGGGCTAGCCTATGATTACACTGATAATTGTTTAAGGTCCTGTACTTAGGAAACTTTTTTTTGTATGTCAGCCTCAATGAAACATTTGTGAAGATAGGAGTAGAACACAGTAGTGAATAGGAATCATGAGTTAAAATGCTTTTCATAATACTTTTGTAAGGAATTGAACATCATAAAAGTTTTGACAGTGCAAACTATTTTAAAGATAATAATGGTGATAATGATGTTCACAACACCTGATAATAAAAGCACACATTGGGCACGTACTATCTGAAATGCTTTGTAACTGTTATCTTATGTAATCTTTAGCGCAACTCTACAACATAAAGGTCTTCCAGCTAGCCTGACTAAAAATTCCTCTAGCAGTTTTTCTCTAGATATATTTTTTCTTCACTATAAACCTTCAATTAGGCAAATAAGGTTTGTGATAGTGATGGATATGGTGATGCCCTGAATTTATCTTTCCTGGCAGCAATTTATATCACCCTGCCAGAAGTTTGGTTTTTTGTTTGCTGATGACTTGATCTCAGAGGAGAGAATGAAATAATAAACAAAAATTTATCATACATTTTATAGAATTACGCCTCATGGTGGTAAACCATGAAAATTCAATATCAATACTTGACGTTCTTACAAGCCAACTTAAAGTAAAAGATGACTGAAATACACAAAGCAGTAATTAAGTTTTTAAGCACTCATTTGCACAATTATTTCATTCTACATTTCTTTGTAATAAATTGGTTTCTTGTGTCTCTGCAGATTATTGGAAGCTTGGGGTTAGTATCATTTCTCAGTTTTATTTAAGTTTATTATACCCAGTAAACACTTGAAATAATAGTGTCCATCTATTTTTTATTCATAAATGTAATAGTGTAGTTTCTGTTTGAAACAAGCTTCTTCTAAATTGACAGACGATAATAGAGCTCACACAAGTAAGAATCAAAGCTCTTAAGTTACAAGATGTCAGGCTGTTATACCTGATAGAGTAGTAGAATAATTACTGGTTAAAAATAAATATCAGAAATATGCCACAGTGTTATGTATATCAGTTTAGATAATTCACTCAGTCATACATGCTAGCCTCCAAAAAATAATATGCTAAAGTCTAGAATAAAAATACTACCATATATTCAGTGAAGAACAGCAGATACTCTGATGGTTCTTTATATATATTACTTAATCCTTTTATAAATCAAATAGTTTAAAGCATGTTTTCTGCTTACCTTAATTTTTCTAAATTCCTTAGTGTTAACTAAGTGTTAAACTGTTCCTTTATGAAGTTGCTATAAAGATTTAAGTATAACATGTTCCTTTGGCCTTACTAAAGACAAATTGAAAGCATCTGAATGGTGACCAAATTGAACAGATAGGATTTTTTTAAATTTACTTATTTATTTTGAGAGCAAGAGAGAGAGAGTGAGGGAGAGACACAGAGAGAGAGAATCCCAAGCAGGCTCTGAGCCATCAGCACAGAACCAAATGTGGTGCTCAGTCCCATGAACTGTGAGATCATGACCTGAGTTCAAATCAGAGGAGTCCAAGGCTCAACTGACTGAGTCACCCAGGTGCTCCGAGCAGACAGGGTATTCATTTTGCTTTATGTGATGTGTGAACACTTTGCACACTACGCCAAGGATGGTGTTACTTGAAATAGAATGTATATTATTGTCATTGTTATGCTCAGATATAGCTAACTTAAGATCCTGAATTTCTAATGATAATGCAGTTAAAATTATTTTATATGAATTTGAAATGGTGTCATCAAAACAGCAATTTATGTTGTTTCAAATCCATGAATATTGCTTTCCACCTAGCTTATCCAGTGACTAAAACAAATCAATCAGTGAAATTTCAAACATGTTTGTATACATGAAATAATTTTACTGGACTGGTTTCTTGGTAATTTAGTTAAAATTTTAAAGTGGATGATAATTTTTTTTAATTCATGCGAATATATTTGACTGTTTGGGAGCTCTTGAATTAACCATAGGTATATTACAAAATCGGCTGTAATTTCTTCTCCTTTCTCTGTATCCATGGCCCATGGAGTGTGATTTTGAATCTCCTCCTATGAAGAGGTTACATGTACCTTGAATCTATGCTAGATTTGTGATTTGTTCTGGCTGACAGAAGATGTCAGATTCAGTGTTGTGGAATGTGCTTTCTTATATTCCCTGGGAACCCAACCATTACCATGTAAATGAGCTGAAGCTAGTCTATGGGATGATGAGAGATAAGTAACCCAGTCACCCCACTGCCCTCACCAATAGCCATCCAATCAACAGGCATGTGAGTGAAGCCATTTTCGGTAGGCCAACCCCCAGCTGACCTGCCAGAGTGCTGACACATGAGCCTGGCCCAAATCAACCCTGATGATCCAGGAACTCATGAGCAAGAGTAAGTACTTCTTTAAAGCCACAGATTTTAGAAATCGCATTTTTTTTTAACAACAAGAGCTGACTAATACAGAATTTATATAATAAAAGACTTTATCAACCCATTTAGAGGAAAACAAAAACTTACAAAGAAGTAGTACAGTACCTGAATACTTCAAAACCTCCAGTATGGTGTCTGTGCCATTTCCAACAGTTGTGTTCAATTGTCTTACTAAAAGCATTCAAAAGATGACGATCATTTTTCTCATTCCACGAAGGGAAGAAAACATTTGAGATGGAAGCTTAGACTGAGTTCACATTCATCTGAGCCCCTATGAAACTGGCTGAGAAAGGCAAGGATCATGATAGGAACCCATGATTTTGCTCATGGCTATAAAGATGACAAAGAACAAAAAACAGGTATCCTGTTACTTCATTCCATAGGATGAGGGTAAGCATCTGCCCTTCTAAACTTTGGGCTCTTAATGTTTATTGATTTGACTGGCAATCTACTGAGACAGAGAAGACTTTGTTTGAAAACTGCCTTAAACATTTAGGTAATGTAGTGAACTCAGTAGGAGCTGTCATAGGACAATGGGGCCTCCTGCTCAGAGAAAAAGAGTATCAAGGTGAAGGAACATCATTTATCAATATATAAGTGTAGAGGCAAAGATGGGAAGTTTCAAGGGAAGGTATTTATCATGAGATATTGTTCTATTAAGCTGGCTTTATTTTGGTTATGTCAAGTGATTGATGTGCAATAGATGTAATCATTTTGTCTAAAAGATTTTAGCTCGGCAAAGTGTCAACTGTTCACTGTACCATTATTAAACAGCTGCATTCTGATTGACTTCTGAACAAGAGACTTTCAAACTTTCGTTAATCAGAAATAGGCAATCCAGAAGCAAAAGCAAAGTCAAAAGGAGTGACAAAAGCACTTGATAGACTTTCAAAGTGTTAAGAGAAAGAACCAAATTACATTAAATACAAATTATCATTAAAGAAAAGGCAAAAAATCACATAAGGCAATAATTGGAAAATCATACACTCTGTACCTTTTTTTGATAATTGACTTTTATCATTATCTCTCTTGGGTAAGATAATTAATCTTGGGAAATTGTTGATGGCTTTAAAATTAAATTTCTTTGAAAAACTGAAAAGTAGATTTCTTTTTTTTTTTTTAAGCTATTCTGACCTTGGACTTTATTCAAACTGAATATCCTTGAGCTACTGACATTTATAAAAAAAATTGGCATTTGACTAAGTTTCCCATGACATGGACCAAACTTTGTAAAATGTTTCTCTAATTTAAAAAATATAATTAACACTTATTTTATGAGCATATACTGAGTGCCACCCACTGTTTTAGGCATTGAGAATGTAACAGGGAATAAAATTGTAACCTTGTAGGATTTAATTTCCCTTTTTCCTGAATTTAATAAAAAAGACTTTGGAAACCCTTGAGAAGTCCCACTTTTTAAGACCCTACTAAGTGTAATCATGGGTTCCAAACTCTAGGCCCAGCTGTACTTCAGGGGTGTAAGTCAGGGAGTCTGGGAAAAAGGTTAGACATATACACAATATTGGTTTATGGCCTCATCATTTCCTAGCTTGTTATTTTCAATGAGACACAAAATTTTTTGTTCTGCCTTCTTCATTACTAAAGTGGGGATTATTATCCTTCCCTTATAAGACCATTAAAGAATTAAGGTTACATGTTCTAAGCTCTATAAAAAATGTATATTAAGAAAGACTAGGACACTGACTGTATGTAATAGTTGGTCAGTGAATTAAAGTTAATATAAAGTCTTGAGAAAGAAGGGTTTTGGATTTTGGGATGTTTATTTTGGGTGTTTAATTTTTTTCCTTCGGAAATGCAGTGTATGACTTGGCTGGGCAATGGAAGGTGTGGAAGGCTGTAAGACTCATTCCGCTATGTATAACCGTGTAGAAAGGAGCGTAGTGGATGAGAAATATCTCTAACTGATGAGGAAAATGCTTTCTAAGGAAAAAAGAAATTATTTCTGTGACTGTGTCAGTCGCCTTGTTTGCATCGGTTTTCCTTCTGTGTTGTGAAGTACAGGGTTTAGTCTATGGTAGAGAAAGTGAGATACTTGCCTCAGGGACCAAATTCAAGGGGACACCAAAATATTCAGGTTTTAAGAAAAATAATATTTTAATACAGTATTTTTAAATTAAAATTAATGTTAAAAAGTCCACAGTTCACACAGTATGAATTTTTTTGAAGATAGAATCAGTATTATTTAACTTTCCTTTAGTCTCAGGCAACGTACATACCAAATGGTGTACATAAGTTTACAGCTCAATGAATCTTCACAAACTGAACACAGTCTTTGAAACTAGTGTTCAATTCAGAAAACAGAACATGATGAGTATCTCCAGCACCTCTTTGTATTCTCTTCCAGTCACTAATCCCCTTTTGTCTGTTACCAAATTCCTGATTTCAAACACCATAAGTTAGCTTCACTTATTTTTGTAATTTGTATAATTAGAATCAGACTGTATGTTATTTTTTTTCTGGCTTCTTTTGCTCCACATTATGTTTGCGAGGTTTATCCATATTTTTGTGCAGTTATGGGACATGCGTTCTCATTGCTGGACAGCGTTCCACTGTGTGAATATAATACATTTTATTACTGACGGGCATTTGAGCAGCCTCCTGTAGCAGTTTAAAAAACAAAAGGAATGTGGATATAACAACACAACAGACAAACAAACAAAAAAGCAAATCAAAATCAAACCAAGGAAACAAAGCCCAAACAATGTTTATGGGTATTTGTCTTTTTTTTTTTTTTTTTTTTTTTTTTTTTTTTTTTTTTTTTTGGTAATAGCATTTCCCTTATCCTTTAGGAAACTTCTACTCTCACATTCCATACTGTGCTGATGGAGATCTCCCTAATAATGCCCTTCCACCCACCTCCCAAGCAGGGTGAGTTTATGACCCAAATTAAAACAGTCCCATGCCTTGGAGGATTAAGGCGTGCACTTGTCATGATGAGTATGGGATGATGCGTGGAAGCGTTGAATCACTTTTTTTTGTACACCTGAAACTAACATACCACGGTGGATTAACTAAGTGAAAGGAAAAAAAAAAAAAAAACACTTAAAAATAATAAAATGGCAAAAGGACAAAAAAAGACAATACCTAGAATTAAATTCTTAGCAGAGTGACATTCAGCAAATGTTAGTGCTACAAAGAGATTATATTGCAAGTACCTGCTCTAATATCCTTCAATATGCCATGATTCTCCTCCTCCCAGATAGCCAGTTGTTCACCTTTATATTTGTGCGAATGCCCCAGTGTCCTTTCAATCAATTGCTTGTAGAGATTAAGCTAGTCAAATTATGTTTCTGTTGCTTGTGTCCAAAGAATCTTAACATGGAGAGAGGAATTAGAGCATTTCACATGGGAAGAAAAAGACAGCTAACCTGAATAAATATAAAAGGTAGAAAATGTAAAACTGTGTTACTTGTATGTAGGAAGAGTTTTAAAAAGTCCTTAGTACATGTAATCCATACAACAGTATGAATTAAAAAATATTTGAAAAATCCAATGAGGATTTATGCTTTAAATGGAATTTTAATCATCATGGCTGACATCCTGTCTCTGCAGGCTTTAGAAAGTGTAATGACCATGACTTTTGGAAATGTCTACCCAGATGTTTTATCACATATTCATAACTTCATTTCCATAAGTGTCAGCAGGGTGAGATCCTTACATGAGCAATTCAGTGCATAGTGTCCGGCAACTGTCCTCTCCTCAAGGACTCTAGCGTCTGTTAATGGAGGCAGGCCTTAGTGTGGCTTTCCCAGATTGGAAGCCTGTCTGATACATGATTGGGCATGATTTGAAGGAAGCAAAAAGCACAAAAATGTTTGTTGGTAGCAGCACAGAATACAATCTGTCATATTTAGTTTCCTGTTCCTGAAAACTTGGAAACATTCTTGAGGCCTAAAAGAGGAGCACAACAGCTCATCATGGACTGTTGCAAAAGGACTTGTCAATCCAATGAGACACAAAACACTTGTCTCTTTGGGATACCTAAGAAAGTCACTATTCTATTATTTTGAAAGGTAAATGTTCCTATATTTTTTTCTGCCTTTACTTTTTTAAGCCTTTAGACAACTCACATAACCATAGTAGCTGAACTTTTTTTATGATATAATATCTTCTGAGCAGTTGTCAACCACAACATAAATATATATATATATATATATGTATATATGTGTGTATACATACACACATATATATGTCATGAAAGTAGTCACTATGAATCTAGCCTACTTCATCTCTGTTCTTTTTGTGTAGAAGAAAAGGCTACTTGATATAAACCATATGTGCCAGCATGGCATTTTGAATAAATAGCTCCACATTCAAAGGTAGATATTTTGTAGTCAAATTTAGGATGAGTCTAACATGTAGAAGTGAAAAAAATGGAATGTGGTGTCTGTTTTTCTCTACTTAAAACAGGTTGAATAATCTTGAAAGCATCTGTCAACCTTCTTAAATAATTTCAAAGCTGCTCTTTGCTTGCTAGGGGAAGTGTAGGATGCTGGCTGATTTTTCATACCATCACTTGATTTTAGTTCTACAAATGAATCATGAACAGTAGCTCCTTGGAATTAATTTGGACTTTGTAAATACAGAATAACTTTATATATCTAGATTGTTTAAATTGTACGTATTCATCAAATTTGTAGTCCAAACTCTCCAGGGAAGTTTCCTATGATTGTTTGTTAGTAAACTCAGTATTTCAATTGAGCTTGAGTCTAATCTCAACCAGAATAGGGAGTCTGAGTTCAAATAAGAGTTTAGTAGCTGTGTGGCCTTGGACAAGTTACTTAACTCTCTCTGAGTATCTGTGTACTTACATGATAGTGGGGGTAAAAATACCTACCTCATCTGTTAGGTATGAGGATTAGATGAGATAATATATGTAAAGTGACTAGGAAATGTATGAGGCTTTACATGCTTTTGTGCTTTGTTCTCTCTGGCCTTAAAACCTTTGCACATACTGTTCCTTCAGTCTAGAATGCCCTCTATCCCTCTCTACTTTTCACCTACATAACCCCTATTTGTTCCAGTTGCTTTTTAAATACCCTGAGCCTTCAGACTATGTCTGGTTCTCTATCATGCACTACCAGAACCTTCTTAATAGCATTTCTCATAGACATTGATTAGAACATAATATGCAGTTTATTACATTAAATCCTTGAGACTATAAAGTCTGTAATAATAGAACCCACATCTGTTTTTTTCTCCAGTATCACAGAATAGAATTCAGCATTTGGCATATGGGGGAGGTGGAAGCTTCTTTCTTACAGTCACTGCCTCCCCTAAAAGCCAGCATCCTTTCTACTGGTCCTACTTTTTATGAACAAGATGATAGTAGTGATGTTGGTAGCAAGGACTTAGAACCCTGAATAACCCCTGGATGGAAGTAGTTTGCCAAAACCATGGACAGCTCTTCAAACTTAGCCTATCTGATCCTGTGCTTTAGACTTTGGAGTGTTGGGTGGAATTCTTCTTGTTGTTAAGTAATCCACATTTTTTTTGTTGTAATTATTTATGAATGTGATTAAAACAGTCAAAAATTTTTTGAGGGTTCTTCAAAACCTCATTTTGGGTCCATCCATGTCAGGGATTGCCATCCATAATCTAGACGTTTCTTACCTTCTACCTCATGATCAGCTATCTTGTTGGAGGGGAGAAGAAATATATATATATATATACACACACATACACACACATATATGCACACTTATATATGTGTGTTATATATATGTTTATATATAACATACATATTTTTATATTTTATGTCATTAATTATCATCTATCAAATAGTTATACAATCAGTGCATGTGTGCCTGTTTGCAAAGAGTTGAACAATTTTTTAAGCATCTAAATAGATACATATATCTTTTTAAATGTTTATTTTTGAGAGAAAGTGTGCACAATCAAGGGAAGGGCAGAGAGAATCCCACACAGGGTCTGCACTGTCAGCACAGAGCCCAAAACCGTGCTTGATCCCATGACCCTGATATCATGACCTGAGCTGAGATCAAGAGTTGCACACTTGACCAACTAAGCCACTTTGGCATCCTTAAATGGATATTTCTAATATATCATTATACACACACACACACACACACACACACATATACACACACATACATATATATGATGATGATAATAGCTACAGAATTAGTATAGAGTTGGTGTTAACCCTTGGAGTGAGGATGAGGTAGTAATCTCAAACCTATCTAATTGCAAAGGCTCCTCACTAGTTCCACAATGTGCAACAATGTTGGTTGCAGTTAGTTACTTTCACAATTTCTAATTTGCATGTGGCATGGAAAGGACTGCTAAGCGAGAGGAAGCCTCATATTTCTCATTCCATTATTATAGGATTTTGCTGCTAGCATAGCACTGATAATTAAATGTTCATTCATGAACAGTTAATACAAATATGAAATGTGAATATCGTGACTGAATTTGGCCAACAAAGTAGGCAAAATCTCTGTGTTCCTGCAACTTACTTTCTGTTGGGGAATATGCTTGTATATGTATCATTTCAACTACATTTATTTTTAAAAGAAAATAAGTGTCTGTGTCTAAGAGTGTATAGAGGGACCAGGGATGTCAGCTGGTCTGAGACAGATGGAAAGATTTTCCTGGTGATGAGACACTTAAGATGGGACTCAAGTGCCTTGAAGGAACACAGAGCAACGTTCTTGCCCCCTTAAATTATAAATTATACAGATCCAGGATAGGAAAGAGTTTGGCCTATATGAGGTGACCCAAGTGGCTGATGCAATAACATGAAAGGGAAGAATATCACAGAAGTAGTAGTCACGGGTAAAATCATGGACTGCCTCTAAGCCTCAATTTCCTGATCTATAAAATGGAGCTAATGGTGATTGCCTATGTATCTGATAAAGATGTCAGAAAACAATAAACGCTCAATATGAAGTCATATGTGTATTTTAATCTGATATGTAGAATGTTAGGCAGGCATGTGATATAAGATCACATACACATGCATGAGTTGTATAATGAGAGAACAATGCATGATACAACAGTGCGAATGTAAAATGCATCTATGTGGAGCCCATGCTCAAGGTATATGCAGATGAACTTAAATTTTTCACAGGGAGACACCTAGATGAGAGGAATCTTAACATTTGTTCGACAACTCACAAGCTGATTCTATAACAAGGCTTCGAGCAGGGTTTATTTCAGACCCAATTTGAGCTATTGAGTACATAGCAATACGCATGCCAGCATTCATTAGATTTGGGGAGACAGATGGTCTGGACTGAGACAACCAATTAATGTAAAATGTGTTCTTTGTTGGCACTTACCACAAAGGAAGATCTTTTTTTGAAGTACCTTGTTCTTAAAGTTTATTCTATTTTCAGATTAATGTTCCTTTATGTAGAAAGTAAGAGTACTTAAGACACGTATGGATAAAATTTCACCTAATTTTTATGACATTTATAGAAAGCTAGTGCATATGAATATTTTTTATTTTAAAGAATATGAAATAAGATACTTGTAATATTCTGATATTTCATTAATAACATTTTTTCATCTGGTTAAAAAAAAGTATAAGAGGCGCCTGGGTGGCTCAGTCGGTTGAGCGTCCAGCTTCAGCTCAGGTCATGATCTCATGGTTCGTGGGTTCGGGCCCCGCATCAGGCTCTGTGCTGACAGATTGCCTGGTTCAGATTCTCTGTCTCCCGCTCTCTCTCTGCCCCTCCCCCGTCTCTGTCTGTCTGTCTGTCTCTGTCTCTGTCTCTCTCTCTCTCTCTCAATAATAAATAAATGTAAAAAAAATTTTTTTTAAAGTATAAGGAAATTGCTTTGCCAAAGATTGCTTGTTGATGTCATTTACTGCCTTCCGGATTGCTTTTATTCACTTGTATGGGTATCACAGGATGTAAGAATTGCTCTGGGTTGTTTGCAGAAGAGAGAAAACACAATTGCACCCTTTATTTACAACACATACCTTTTTAGGTCCTGCCTATGTGATCAAACCATGGAAAACATTTTTATAGCTGAAAATGTTCTAAGGGATCTTTGCCAAATGTCCTATTATTTAAGTGTTTTGATGCATAGGGTCACAGAGTGAGTATTCTCTTATGTCCTGATCCATGCCAAATCCATGCACAGGAAAGCATGTTTACCTGGAACGACAAAAGATGGATAGGAGGTAGGACTGGGCCAATTTCTTGGTAACATGTATTTCACAGTAGACCTTGAAAGCTAAAGTTCAGAGATTAAATATTATCTTCTGAGCCAAAGTGAGGTGAGAAATAGAATCTATTGGGTTGTGGAAAGAAATATTAGAATATGTTTTAATATATTTATCATCTTTTGGAACTACTATTTTTTAAAAAATCTGCATGTTTTATAATATATAGATATATTAGTGGGGATGTCCTTATACATGATTTACAAATAAATATATACACATTGGTGATACATCCTTATATATTTTACTGATGAGTCCCTGATGAAAAAAGTTTAGAAATCACCAAATATAGGCAATGAGATATTGCTTTTAAAAAACAATGAAGAAAAGAGAGGAGACAGGGGAGAAAAGGAGGAAAAAATAAACACATATGCCTATTACAAATCACATGCACATGTATATCAGATGCACATGGACTGATAACAGTGACCATCCTGTGTCTGGAAATAGCTCTATATGTGGACTTAAAGCACATAGACCAGGTTACTGTCTAAAGTCAGCTTGATTTTACCCCTAGAGGTGCACCATAAGGTCATATAAGCCTCAGGGCTCACAAAGTCTTGTGATCTATTGTATGTTGTGTTTCAATAATTTTTGTTGTTGTTAATGTGCAACAATAGAACATTATGTCTCAGAAATATAGTAGTAGTGAGAAGGTTGAAAGTGCTAATAAGAAGTGGCTCAAATTATTACAGAAGTAAAGGTAGAGATAATGGTGATAAATATAATTATCAATTCAAAATGATGAGATTAATGATACCTATGATTATGGAACAGATGGCTTAACATAAAGAATAATCATGAAGGAGAAAAACAATTTGAGGAAAGTTTGAATATATCTATGCCTAAGGTAGGAAAAATGTTTTTGGGAAGTGAATTTTTTTTCTCTGAATTGTCTGATTTCAAAAAATATTCATGTACATACCTATATATACAACATAAAAGAGCTAGGTGTATTCATGGCATATATTTCCCAAGAAAATACAAATGTAATGGACAGAACATGAAATTTTAATTCATATTAGGAGCTATCTATCTGACTCCAAAGTCTGGCACTAGAAAGCTGTTAAATTTGGAGAAGATACTTAACCTCTCTGAGCTTAAGGTCCATCATCCTTTAAGTGGGAATAATAAAACCCAGCTAAGAGTATTTTAAATGATTCATATGATGTCCCCAGGTTGTGGGCATGTGGGAGGTCTTTAGTAAGTGGAAGCTGTTATTGGAAAATGTCTCCTAATCTATAATCATAATAATTAACATAGTAAAAGTACTAGACTAAGGATTATTTCACCATTCTTGGCACTTAGTTAGACATGCACTGAATGTTATCTTTTTCCCTCCATTTTACTTATTCAATTAAATCAAGTAGGAAATGTATAACTAAGTTTCCATTTTCATAGTGAAAAATATTATTATTAATTTGCTTATTCTTACATAATGAATGACTGAATTTTATTCATTTAATCTTTTTTTAATATTCTATTCCTGGTTCAGAAATGATAGTGTTTTGCTAAAGCAAAATGTGATCAGTAGGGAAATATTGATTGATACGATCTCTTCTTCATTTTTACTAGAATGGATTTTGCAAAGGTAGACTAAAAGCATGTTTCAACAAAGACAGAAACATGTAAATAATGGAAATCTATATAAGCTTGTGACTCTTGGCAGTTGAGCAAGGATGACCAGAAAACAAAGTGAATGGGAGAAGACTTTTCAGTCGTCACAAGATTTCATGAATGTACCTAAGCTAAGAAAAACAGGTAATATGTAGTACATTGTGAAAAGTGGGCAGAACGAGGTACATTAGGGGGAGTCAAGCATTCTGATGATAGTTAGATGATGTTTGAAGGGTGGTCTAGACTGATAATCTATTGAAGTTGTGATAGTAAACCAGAACTGGAATAAAGGAGGAACAAATCTTTAAAATCTCTTGACCTGATTGTTTCATCTTTCATTTTATCATGATACTATTTTGAATTATCTGGAATGAAGATATTTGTTATTTCTTTTTATAACTGATTAAATGTTTCATGAATAAGGAGTTTAATAAATTTCCTGGCACTAACTCTGTGTACTATACATAAGAATTTCTATGCGAGTTTGTGTATTTGTGTGTTTCCCTTTTCTGAGAAGCATATGGCTACAGGACTCTTCAAGGGTGCACGAGTAAATGGGTCACATAATGTGACCACATAAAAGTCAAACGTAATGACTTTTTCTAGGAAAGGGATAGTGCCCTCTTGTTGATTGGAGAGTTTCAATACGTATTAACTGGCAGTGTGTGTGTGTATGTGTGTGTGTATGAAGATGACTTCACATGAATTCATTTTTTCAATACTCTGTTGCTAATAAGGTCATAGGCAGACAAAGGTTATGAATATACTTTCAAGATTATGCTTCAGAGAATTCAAATTAAATTATGACTTCAGTCAATTCTAGGGTTGACTTCAGTTCTACAAGGGAAAGGGTATGCCATGGGGCAGAGTCACAAATACATGGTTTTGTAATACATCTCAGGGCTGTCTGCTGATGGAGTGTCCCTTAATTGCCTTTAAGTGGCAGCCCCTTACACCCACATTGATAAATGGTCTTGTCTCCTACTATCTGCACCTGTCCAGTTTCCCTATATTCTTCCCCTCTTGCTATCTAATACAGAAGTTATCGTCCTAAAGAGTTTGACCAAAACTCTTGTCGTAAGAGGAGAGGTTTGTGTTGTTGAGGCTTCTTTTTTTTCTAGAGAGAAGGACACAGTTGGTCCTGAAACCTCAGAACTGAAATTGAAGGTAGTAGATGAAAGTTACCTACTTCAAACAAAGAAAGAGCAATTCTAAAACAAAGAATAAACTCACGACTGGTTGAGAGGAAGGGATCAGAGAAATAAGAACAAGCTCAAATTATTTCCAGGAAGAAGTACAATTTGAAGCAGTCCATAGATAAGGCATGGAATTTTAAAAATTGTTGTTTTGAGAGGTTTACTCAGAGGTGGTTAAGAGAAGCCCTTCTGAAATTCTGGTCTATCACCACCAGCCAATACCTTGTTATTTAGTGTACTATATTTATTCAGTGTGGAGTTCTCCTGGTGAATTTAGTAATGCCTTGTTAGGTGGTGTGATGGAATGAATTCCGAATAACAAAATTAGATATAAACAAGATTTGTGAATTGGCTCAAGTCATTTAGAGATTTGCTACTCAATGTGCAGATCAGTGATGTTATTACAACCTGGGAGCTTGTTACAAATGCAGAATGTCAGGCCCGGCCACAAGAATGCTGCGTAAGAATCTGTACTTCAACAGGGTCCCTGAGTGGATCATATCCATATTAATTTTATGAGCATGGGTTTGGAGAAATCCTCCATCTTTTAATGAACAAGTTATTTGTAAATGTCTAGCAAAACCTTAGGATAATGGCTTGGACTACCTCCTGAACCAGCCCAGTGTCCAGTCATATCCAGTCATACTTTTTGGATTCTGTCAACTCCAAGAGTGACAAAATCCTGCCTCTGGAATCTAAGCATTGGTTTCATTTGAACGTTGTACTCAAAGTGTTAGTGATAACAACTGCATCACACATGAAAGCGGAGGTTCAACAAACCCAAGTTAAACCCGGTGGGGAGTCCCTGTTTATGAATGCCACCCTTGTATAATAGTTAATAGTGTCCTATTTTACTCTCTAACATATCTGGGTTTGGATGTCAGAGTACATGGTCACCCTAAGAGCGGCTCAGATAATTGATACTTTTATAGTCGCTTGCTAATAAACAGTTAGAGAAGAAATGTATATATGCTCATAAACAATAAAACAAAAACACACCAAAAAGACTCTCAAGATACTTATGTAGACCATACACAAATATCTTGTAAGCAGTGATGAGTAACAGAAAATGAGCTTGGGAGAAGTAAAAGCTGCCTTCACAGGAGCTGGCTGCCTTCACATCTGTGCCCCTCAGAAGGGCAATTTGGGCTGTTATCTAGGAACAAGTGACAGTACACTGGAGAGGAGCATTCTAGCCTCTGCCTCTTGCAAGAGAGACACGTTTCCGATCTTGAAATTCCATTTCTTTGCACATTCTTCTCATTTTGACCACAAAATCTTGAAAGATTGTTGGGTCAAGTTTTATTCAGAGTTCAAGTTGAAGGTATTGTGTGTTTCCTGCCTTCTGCCTTCTCTGAGGGAAGAAAGATTTACCAACTGTTTGGCCAAGAAGCTCTGTCTTTGATAACACAAGTGAGATTTGATTTCTCACCTCCTTTCTTGTGTGTGTTAGAACCACTGCAGAGACCTCTCTGACACCTTTTTCATGGGCACTGTAACCTACTCTAAAAAAAAGTCTCTACTTGCTTAAGAGTGAGCATTGTTGCCTTTATTTCTTCCTACCAACTATCTTCAGATCCTTTTCAGGTTTAGTAAAGCCTTGAGTAAAATGGTTATTTTCTACTATCATCTCTCAACAAATATTTCAAACAAATAAACAAAAACAGTTAAGACAATCCAGAACAAGAACAATAAATAGAAGAAAACTTCAATTATCGGCCATCTATATAAAACTAACAACAGATGAGAATATTTTATATACCACAATAAAAATTTTATTTATTTATTTATTTATTTATTTATTTATTTATTGAGAAAGAGAGAGCATGAGTAGGGAAGGAGCAGAGAGAGAGGGAGACACAGAATCCGGAGCAGGCTCCATGCTCCAAGCTGTTGGCACAGAGCCCGATGCAGGTCTTGAAATCACCAGACAGTGAGATCATGACCTGAACCAAAGTCTGACGTTAACTGATTGAGCCACCCAGGTGCCCCCACAATAAATATTTCTAAAGTTTTTTCCTTGAGGTATTAAATACTTATTTCACACAAATCTCAAAATATTGTTGTAAGAGTTAGAAACGTAGCGAAATGGTAGGAATATTTTTGTAATTCAAAAAAATTCTGTTTTCCCCCTGACAAAGCCAGAAAAAAATAGTAACAAAGCAAAATCACTGTTAGCAGAGATTTCCAACACAATGGAACACGTTCTTAACATTAGCACCACCCTCATTCTGTGTTAAAATCAGCAAAGAGAATAAGATTAGCAAGAGGAAAAGAATCAGATCACCACCTGTGTACTCTTGACTTTGTTCTGAAATTATTTAGCTTTTGTATATGTTTCATGTTTATTTAAAATTAACAGTGTGCTTCTCTAAGACATTTGAAATTGATTACAATTTGAACTTGATTACAGTGGTAAAATCACTTTTATACCACTGTAAAGGGTATGCAGAGATTCAGAGAAAAATAGAAAGATATCATTAATAGAAAAGTGATCATTGTAGCAGGAGGCAGAGCTGATGCACTTGCTCAGTATATTATAGCCTGTGCTTCCTGGTAGCCAAGGCAAAGAGGGAGAGGAGAGACAAGGAAGGATAGGAGAGAATGTGGGCAACAGCGGACATAAATGACACAGTTCTTATCACAGGACACAGGACAGCCCTGCAACTTTTCAGAAAGAGCCACACAAATTCTGTTGTGTACACACCGCAGCAGTGCTGAGTGCCTGATCAGTGTCTCCGTGTATCCTCAGCCTCCTCTTTAACATCCTTATACATAAGCAAAATTTATGTTGGGGTATATGTATTGCCAGAAATATTTCCCTGCCTTATGTGTTTCGCTTTATGGTTTATTACTCACATTTGCTCCTAAATACAGTAGTTGTAACAGCTGTCTCTAGTTTCTTTCGAAGTACCCTAAAAATCCTATAATAATATTTTCCACCTCATTTCCTCTTTTCTTTCCACTGCATTGTTATAAGGCACTGTGTCCGATAAGGCAAAGTGACAGCCTTGTCAAACTCTCTAGCAAGCATTTGCATACTGTTATTTTATTCAGATGATTAGAGCAGCCACCAGAAACTGAAGGAATTTACTTTCCCTAAATAATACATTTTCACTGATTATGGTGTTTTATCCTACAATCTGTCACTCACAAACTACCTCTTTTGTGGCTCCGTTTGTGTGTGTATGTGTGTGTGCGCGTGTGTGTGTGTGTGTGTGTGTGTGTAGGGAAGAATGCTCTTTATTTTTTTTTTACTATAAAATATATTGTTAAGGAAATAAAATCAAGAGAGAACACTGGCTACCATCCTTATTTCTGATGAGGGATTAGATAGTAGTCATTAACGTTAATGCGTAGATAAACCCACTAATTACTTTAGTGTCTTTAATGAAGTTGAAAGTGCTTTACAAATCTGAAACAAATATTGCAAAAGTCAGTGGTGCTTCTTCAAAAGACTTTAGTAGCTGCTTCAGAAAAATCTTATTTCTTGTCCACAAGTCACTTCATATTGCATTTGTATGAAAAAAAAAAAGAAAAAATCCTCACTCAAGTATTTCCATATTACTCACTCTCAAAAGGGTAGAGTATCTTTAAAACATTTTTTAAAATGTTTATTTATGTTTGAGAGAAAGACCTCGTGCAAGCAGGGGAGGGGCAGAGAGAGAGGGAGACACAGGATCCAAAGCAGGCTCCAGGCCCTGAGCTGTTAGCATGGAGCCTGACATGGGCCTTGAACTCATGAACCGTGAGATCAGGATCTGAGCCAAAGTCAGATGCTTAACCCACTGAGCCACCCAGTCACCCCAGGTATACCTTAATGTTTTTGAGCTTCTTTCTCAAGTTTTCATTCATTCAAAAGGTGAAATTTGTAGATTCAACCAGTTTTCTCATCAGCTTTTGTTGTAGTCAACCTTGAAGGCTATCAGCCAGGGAGCTCTGATAGAAATTATGCTAAGAGCTGATTTTTTTTTCTTTAATAATTATGTGAGTGTTAGAATGCCAACTTCAGAAAAAATAATTTTCGCAGGAGGTGACAGAGATCTTTACAAATATTCTATAACATTTGCTCCAATTTACAGCAACAGTTCTTGTCATTTTGTCTAGTTGGATGCAAAGAGCCTGGTCTCTGGGATCAGACATTTCTGTGTTTAGATTCCTGTTCTTTTCTTACTAGTTCTGTGTCCTTTGACAGTTACTAAAGTGTTCTGAGTTTGTATTCTCATTTGAAAAATGGTGAAAGCTACCTACTGTTATTTTTCTGCCATACTTTCAAAGCATGTGTCTTGGGTAGAGGTTCACCCTATACCTAAGTACATAAAGGCATTTTCTTTTACCTATGTAGAGTAAAGGAAACTCTAGCAAATATGTCCTGTCCTCTGTCCCAATAAGCAGAGAGATTAGGCCTTATTGATATGGATGAGAAATTTAATCAAAGCAGCCAACATCCTCAAGTGATTCTCAGACCTTTCTGAACCAGCAGGCCCTACATCGTGTCTTCTAGCATCCATAGGACTTTGTTCGAAGGCTCAGCATCTCTCTCTGTCTTTCTGTGTCTTTCTCTCTGTCTCTTACTGAAAATAGACTTGTAGAATTCTCTCTTTCTGCCTGGTGATATAGAGGTGCATATCTAGATCAGCTAGGCCTGGCTGTGAATCCTAGTTTAGCATCTTATTAGAGATATGACATTAAACAGCTCACTTAAGAACTCTGAATATCATTTTCCTTATCTGTGAAATTGAATTTTTAAGCGTCCTGCATAAAGTAGTTTTGAGGATTAAGTTTAGAAACTAATACCTGTGGGGTGCCTGCGTGGCTCATTAGGTCAAACGTCTGGCCCTTGATCTCGGCTCAGGTTGGGATCTCAATGTTTGTGAGATCGAGCCCCGTGTAGGGCTCTGAGCTGGCAGCATGCCTGCTTGGGATTCTCTCTCTCCCTCTCTCTCTGCCTTTCCCCTGCTTGCGCTGTCCCCTGTCTCTCTCAAAATAAATAATTTTTTAAAAAATGCTTTAAAAACAAATATTTGTAAAATATGAAAGGTGAACTCCATGAGACTAACACTCTATAAAATGTCATGAACTTTAGCAGTATTAGACTTTGACAGCACCCATTAAATTCAAAATCGTTTAAAGGTGGAACAACAAAACCTCTTCTTTATCCCCTAGTGCCTCCTCTCAGTGCATTCCTAGGTCACCACCTGGATGCTTACTCTCTTCTTTTCCCCACCTCCCCTCCTCTGCCCTCCTTTCTCAGGACCCATACCTTCTTCATTGTCTCTGGCTTTGGCAGTCAGTCATTCCTGTACACACATATTTCCCTTTAATAACGCTGTAGAGTAAGTGGCTTAAGTAACTTGAGTCTTGCACATTGGCATGAAGTAATGGGAGAGAGAACTATCTTAGATCCCCCTCTGCTTGAGTATCTCTTGTGAAAAAAAAAATTACACTGATTCACTAACAAAAGAACTGAGGTGTGAAAATCCTTCTTAGACTTTATTATGTAGCACTGATGAATTCTCAATATCCATTTCCCCAACATTCATTGGTTCTAGTATGTAGTTTTCCCAACAATGTCTGATTCTTATCTTTAGATTTGGAGGAGGCTGAGATTGTCCTTTCTGTTGTTTGCTAAACCCTCGTCAAGTTCTGGGACCACGAAGAGGTCAGGATAAATGTCCTGGGAGGTGGTGAACAGAGGAGAATACACATTCATGACCAAATTTGTATTTTCTAATTATTGTGAATATTTAAATGAAAGAATTGCATCATCAGCTTTGAACAGTGTGGACATATACCTGAGTGACACATTTCCATTATACAATATTTTATTGGAGGGAAGAGGACAGTTATATGTACACTCATCCCTTCATATTAGCAAAGTCTACTAAACTATAAGTCTACAATTTGTGTTTAATAATAATGAGAGTCTAACAAAGATTTTAACATCTTACATTTTGAGCACACTAATGATCGTCATTTTTATGATGCTGCTTTCATTCACCATGTTCAAATTTCAACAAAAATGCTGAGAAAGATATTTTGGTAGAAGTAGGCCGTGTACCAAAATGACACTTACTGACATCTTAAAAGTAAGTGGCAAAAGGACTATTACATTTTTTTTAAATTAACAAAGTATCAACTTTCTGATTTTATACAAAATAGAAATGCTTCCCTTTTACACCTATCTGTACTTACTGCTTTTCTAGCGTGAATTGCATTTATGTTATAATTAAATAAAGAACAAAGTGCAGGCAGTTCCCTTCTGCTTTTAGAGCTATGTTGCGTTGCAGGTAAATTTCAGAAACAGCTTTGTTTCTCTAGACACCATACTTACTCCTTTTAGGAATGCAACCATCTTTGTATCAAAAGTGCATTGATAGCTGACAGGAGATAGAAAACAATAAGCCTGACCTTAGAGTCAAATGTGCTTGCTTTATAATCAACAAAAAGCATAGGAAAAAAGGTCCAGATTTACAAACATTTCTCACTTAGTAACTTTTTTGAGGAGAGGAAAAATAGTTAACCCTTCCAGATTCTGATGTAATATTGAACATTCACTCTTCTGGTTGTAGATGTGTTATTTTTCTCTTCTCAATATCTCCCTATTTGTCCCAACATAACATCCCACTGGCTTTTTCTTTTGCTTGGGGGCAAGAAGCATATTGTTCATGTGGATCATGGTGAATACCTATTTCTTCATTATAAAATAATCTGTAGTCATCAGAATCTCCAAAGAATCTGCAGACTTGTCCTTGTTTTACAAAGCAAAGGATTATACTTCCCTGATACCTTAGTTTAGGCTAACTGGGAATAAATCATTTGCAAAGATTACAACAGGAATTTAAACCATATATTGGTCACTTTCCAAGTTCACGCAAATGAATAAAAAGGGTACAATAAAAATAAACATGATGAAGCTCAAGCTGGTTTCCAAATCCAAAGAGATCTTCTTATCAAATGTGAGATTAAAGAACAGAGTTGAAAGGAAACAGCTGAGAAGCAGAAAACAAATAACAAATCTATGCTCTTTGGTGGCAAGGTGTTGAAACCAGGTGATGGGATAGGCATGATCCCAGAGAACAAGCCTGAGTTTTGAAGTCAAACATAATTAGGTCTGAATCACAGCTATGCTTCCTTAGCTTTGAATTGTCTATTACTTAAACTTTCTAAAGTCTGTTTTGTTGTTGTTGTTGTTGTTTAAGAATGTAACACATACCTCCAAAGCTTTTGAAAAATTAAACTAGAAAACATAAGTATAAGGGTCGCCTAGGTGGCTCAGTCGGTTAAGTGCCCAACTTTGGCTCAGGTCATGATCTCATGGTCCATGGGTTCAGCTCAGAGCCTGGAGCCTGCTTTGGATTCTGTCTCCTTTTCTCTCTGCTCCTCCACTGCTCACTCACTCACTCACTCTCTCAATCAATCACTCAATCTCTCTCTCTCTCTCTCTCTCTCTCAGAAACAAATAAAAATTTAAAAAAAAAAGGTAAGTAAAATACTTAGCACACTGTCTCTAGCATATAGTGAGTATTCAAATCTTTTTTCCTTCCCCAACTTCAATTAGAAGATCGCATTAATTCCTGCTGCCTATTCTTTCTGCCATCACACTTTGCTAGTGGTAAATTAATCCATCTCCATGTTAGTTTCTGACATGAGGTCTTTATCATTTCCCATATTTCCTTTCATTGTGTTTGCATGTGTATGCACATGCACAGGGTCTTGCCTCCATTCAATTGCTCTATTTTCAGAGATTTCTGACATAGGGCTGTGGGGGCAACAACACAACAGTAGAGTTTCAATTTGCAAAGAAAATATGACAGAAAGATTTCTCTGCAGCTCTTCAATGTCATCCATCAAAAAGTTACTGGTATGTTTTCAAAGGAAATAGCCTTTTTTCCCCCTATGTGAAATAAATTATAAAAGTCTGTTCCTTGAAAACTGCCAGTGATGGGAAACTTCTCCCATTCTTAAGAAGTCCGTAGAATTATCAGACAGCTCTAATTGTTAAAAACCAAACAAACAAACACAGTCTTTTGAGTAGGCCAAGATTGTTGCGTGAGAAAGTAGAATTATTAGCACTTACAAAGAAGTACTGAGAATAAGACAAGTATTTAAAGAACTGTCACTTTACAGAGGCATTAAAAAAGGAAAATTCTCCCATACTTGCCATCTTCAGAATGAAAAAAGATTTTTATTTCTAAACTCAGTGTAACTTTGGATGACACATTTAGGTGCTAATTCTGGCTTTACTAGCTATAGGACCTTGGGAACTTTTACTCACTTTCTTGTTGATTATGTATCTACTAACATAGACAGTAAGATAAATGAAGTTGCATCTAGGCCGTGGGACATACCTAATAAATGGTAATATGTATATGTGTTACCAGCAGAACTAAGGTCATTATCTTCTTCAATTCTGATAAAAGTTCTAAGTATTAGATATTTTAATTCTTTATTATTCTAGTTGGGAAATTGGAGAACTTAATTCAATTAAGGGCACCAAAGTAGTCAATCATGGAGCCAAGATTTAGAATCAAGTCCATCGCCATCTTTCGTACCATGAAACTGGGTGAATTGTAGAGTGAGGAAGATGACAAGCACAGTGGTCTCTGAATGCTCTACCTTGTTTTTTAGCGCCTCCACAGTCAGGTGAGAGGTAAGGGGAACTTCCAGACTTCATACAAAGCAATGTTGTAAAGCAGACTTTCCATATGATGTTTGTGTACAATGAGGAGGAAGAATATTGAAAATTCATCTGTGAAATGTATTCCTGCTGCTTTTCTTTCTTCTTATAGCTTATTGAGATTATTTTGGATCTTGGCTCTGTTGTTGATTTAAAATCCACATATATGTGGTTTCCATAATTTTATCCAAGTCTTTGATCAAGACAGTCTAAGATGGGACCCCATAGTGAAACTGTTACAAAGCACTTATTAAATGTAGTTCCCAATGAGCTTTAAGGTGTGGTATTCATATTTATGGTGTCTTTAGAAGCCCATTTATCTGGCTCACAGACTTGTAAACTTTAGCTCGTTGAAATGAAGGCATGTTACATCTGTGAAATTTACTTATTCCAAATCTCTTTCTAAGACGAAGGTGGGAACCAATATTCAGAAACAAGGAGGTCCAGGAAACATCTGGTTTATTTGTCAGTTTTATCCCTGGTGTGCAGCACAGGATCTAACACACATAATTGCTCAGTTGATATTCATGAAATAAATTACTTTTATCAAGCCATAAAATTAGTCGTTACAGTCAGTACACCATGATTTGTCCCTTTCTTCTGGTTTCATCTAAGTGTTTGCTATAGGGACTTTCAGCAAATAGGCAATGCCAAACAACACGAAACTAACTCATCATGACACAAACTCCTAAAAAATATTATGAATGAAGTCTGTTTTAGACTATAATAGAGCTAGAACTTGACGCTTTGCCCTGTGATCATCTGTTGTTTGCTTCCACAAAACTAAATCTGAATATGAGTCTTGGCCTTGGGGACCTTCTTAGAGAAATTAACCCTGGTATATCAGTTGGTTAAGATCTATTCTGTCAACCAATCCTCTAGATGTTCGTTCCACTGAGGAATATACTATTTCTGACCTAGTTCTACAGATCAATAAAATTAAGTTCAAATAATTCGTTTTTATCAAGTTCTCCTATTGCTAAGTGTTATTTCTCATGATTTTGTCTCCTTGCAGGTGTTTTGAAAGATTTTAAAGGATGAAGATGAGAAATAAGTGACTGAAAATAAATTTTTCATTAGTAAACTTTTCCTAAGCTTGGAAATGTCTATTTAGTGGGAGTTAGGATGGGGAATTTCAGGGAAAATAGAAATTTGGAAAATAAAATTTAGTCATTAATTAATCCAGCCCATCTCCCCCGAAGAGAGAAATTATCATGAAAAACAAAATTTATTTAGTAATTATTATCACAATTCACAAGAGAAACTTCATCTTGGTATCAGTATCCAGATTTTAAAATGAAAATAAATACACAAATAATTTATCCAGGATTCTTTTGCCTTTACAAAATGAAATTGATCTCTATAAATATATTTGTTTTAATTTTCTTGTCATGAAATTACTATTTCATTAAAAAATATTTTCCAGGGGTATCTGGGTGGCTCAGCTGCTTAAGCGTCCAACTTGGGCTTAGGTCATGATCTCATGGTTCGTGGGTTTGAGCCCTGCATCAGGCTCTGTGCTGACAGCTCAGAGCCTGTATCTTGCTTCAGATTCTGTGTCTCCCTCTTTGCCCGTCCCCAGCTCACACACACACTCTCTCTCTCAGAAATAAGTAAACATAAAAAAAATAAAAAAAAGAATTTTTTCTGATGGTCTGTATATTTACTATTTTGAGAGAATCATGCTTTTGTTTTATTGGCCCCCATTGTTCAATTTAAGGGCAATCACTTGGAATTATGTTTTGACTTTTATCAGGATGATCATGTTTTATAAATTTATATGTATTGATACACATTAAATTTATGAAAATATTCAAAATATTCTGATATGTGTACTTTTTAAAAACACTGCCTCTAGAGGAATTTGCTTAAATTGAGTGTCACACAGTGCTTAACATAGTGTCTGCCAGATAGATAGATAGATAGATAGATAGATAGATGTAGTGATATATCAATTTTTTAAAGAGAAGAAGAAGTCAGAGAAATGAATACTAGGGAGGTACTAGCAAAATGACAAGGTTAACATACATGTCTCTTAATTAAATGAGCATACAATGTAGAAGAGGGGTCACTTACTGTTAATTCATTGAATGGAAAATCTTTCCAGTCATAGTTACTACGAGTTCAATGAAAGTTTGCTTTGAAAACATTTTAATTGAGTGCTATTAGTTAACTAGAATTGGCTTTATAACATAGATGGTTCTTTCTAACTATTAGATAACAAGAGAGTTTTACAACAAAATGATCACCACCTTTATTATCTGTGACATTTTGTGATGCAGATGTTGCATTCTTATGCAAAATTTAATAGATAATTGTTATAAAATACTATGCTGAAATTAGGCTGATTATTCTATTTCATTTAAAATGTCATGTAGTAAAGGTTATTTTCACTCATTAAGATTAAATGCAAGTGGCCATATGTTAGAACAATCTTTTAAATTGAAAGTATACTCAGCTGAAAATTGTCAACAAACTCAGAAATATCCAAAGAAAAATAGCATTCTTTTTTATTTGCCAAAACATCTTCTCTCAATTACAGTGTCATTATGTTGTGCTCATGGATGACACTTCATTATGACAAATCTGATCTTGAAAACAGTAAATCATGCTATATATAAATTTGATGGTGTTTTGATATTAAAAATGTGTAAAATTTGTCAATACTCCAGAAATGGAACATCAGCAAAGAGGATTATTGGTCTATTCAAATAATAATGTAACCGTTAAGAGGATAACATTTTCCAATTGCAATTACATGCCCTAATTTTAAAGGGGCTATCATTTACAATAATTTGGCAGATTTGGTCCATATTTCTTTCAGAAATTCATTTCTTCATTACTCCTCAAAACAATTTATGGTACATTTATGTTGGTGAAGATAATTTGCTTATTTTATTGTGAATGGAAATCAGTAATTACATACAATCCCATTTTCTGCAGACATAAAGTTAATTCATGGTAGTAATTTTATACAGAATATTAGCTTGTGTTAGTTATGATGAAAATGTAACTATGGTAAATGCCTCCATTATAACTGAATTTCCTTGGACTTGATGGAAAAAGAAATGTTGACTTAATACTAACAGTTCCATAGATGATATTATGACAAGCCTGTGGATCATTCACCGTAACAGCAGTGTTTGGGCAAGATTAGAACTGAGCTGAATCCCACCTTCTCTTTTTCTATGCTTTGTGACTTTGCACAAGGTACATGGCTTGTCCAACTCTTAATTTTATCACCTACATAGAAACAATTCTAAGACCTCTGTTATAGAGTTGTTGATAGGCTGAAGTGAAAAGATACATGTGCAATTTTAGTTTGTTTCCCATATTTATGTATATATATGTCAGGGTTTTAAAAAGTGTCAGACAATGCATTGAAAATACTTTTCTCCACTCAATTCTCTGACTGCAGCTTGTTTATATTGGAGGAAAGCATATAATAAAAAAGAGATAACATGGATAGATACAGGGATTGGTTGATAGGTAGATATATAGGAAGAAAGAAATAAGGGAAAAAAAAAGAAAAGGAAAGAAGAAAGAAGGAAGAAAAAGGGAAGAAGGGAAGAAAGAAACTTAAAAAAAAGAAGAAAACATAGTGTTGAAAAGAATAACAGAAGGATTACTTGACTTTCTGCTTTGAGCCTAATGTTAAAAAAAAAAAAAAAAAAAAAAAAAAAGCAAGAGGCCTCAAATGGAGTCATCTGTGCTAAACCCCAGGTCAGCAAAGCAGTATATACTATCTAATTGTAGTTTCTTTCTCTCCCAGCAGTAGAATTTTAAGCCACTCAGTCTGGAATTTCCTGATCAACACTAGTGAGGCATTCTGCTTGATAGACTTCCACCCTTCCCCCAGAGGAAGGTGATCTTGCCTGAAATAATCCTTTCTTTGGTTTACAACTTCCTTATCCCTGTCTCCTTCTGCCTATAAAATCCTTCCATTTTTTAAATCATTGTTACTATTTTTTATTGATGTATAGTTGACATACACTATTATATTAGTTTCAGATGTTGGACTTTTGTTGAACATTATTTTTTGATGTATAGTTAACATACAATGTTATAGTAGGTTCACATGTATAACGATGATTCAACAACCACAGAGTTGTTATGTTCACAAGTATAGTTACCATCTGTCCCCATACAACACTATTACAACACCATTGACTATATTCCCTGTGTTACACCATTTATCCTTGTGACTCACTCATTCCATAACTGGAAACGTGTACCTTCCATTCCCCTACACCCATTTTTTCCATTCCCCCACCTACCCACCCTCTGTCAACTATCAGTTCTATGTATTTATGGGTCTGTTTCCACTTTTTTTTGTTCATTTGTTTTGTTGTTTAGATTCCCCATATAAGCGAAATCATATGGTATTTTTCTCTGTCTGACTTATTTCATTTAGCATAGTATCTTCTAAGTCCATTTGAATTGTTGTAAATGGCAAGATCTCATTCTTTTTTTTTTTTTTTTACAACTGAGTAATATTGCATTATGTATATGTATGTACACACACACACAACACATCTTTATCCATTCACCTATCAGTGGACACTTGGGATGTTTCCCAACCTTGGCTCTTATAAATAATGTTGCTGCCATAAGTATAGGGTACATATATCTTTTCAAATTGATGTTTTTATTTTATTTGGGTAAATACCCAGCAGTGGGATTACTGGATTGTTTGGTATTTATATTTTTAATTCATTGAGGAACCTCCATACTATTTTCCACAGTAGCTGCAGTAATTGATATCCTCACCAGTAGTGTAAACAGGTCCTTTTCCTCCAGATTCTTGCCAACACTTTTTATTTCTTATCTTTTTGATTCTAGCCATTCTGAGTGGTGTGAGTTGATACCTCATTGTGATTTTGACTTGCGTTTCCTTGATGATGAGTCACGTTGAGTATCTTTTCATGTGCCTGTTGATCTTCTTTGGAAAAATGTCTGTTCAGGTCCTCTGCCCATTTTTTAGCCAAACTATACGTTGTTGTTTTTGTTAGATGTTGAGTTATATAAGGTCTTTATACATTTTGGATATTAATCTCTTATCACATAGATCATTTGCAAATATCTTCTCTCATTCAGTAGGTTGCCTTTTAGAAACTTTTTAAAATTCCAGTATAGTTAACATACTGTGCTATACTAATTTCAGTTGTACAATATAGTGTTGCAACAATTCTCTGCATTCGGTACTCTTCATGATCATTGTACTCTTATCTTTTCCAATAGGTTGCATTTTCATTTTGTTGATGGTACTTTGTGCAAAAAGCCTTTTATTTTGGTGTGGTCCCATTAGTATATTTTTGCTTTTGTTTTCCTTGCCTATGAAGATATATCTAGAAAAATGTTGCTAAGGCTGATGTCAAAGATATTATGCTTTATTCTAGGAACTTAATGGTTTCAGGTATTACATTTACATCTTTAATCCATTTTGAATTTATTTTTGTGTATGGTGTTAGAAGGTGGTCTGGTTACATTTTTTTGCATGTAGCTGTCCAGTTTTTCAGCACCATTTATTGGAGAGACTGTCTTTTCACCATTGTATATTCTTGCCTCCGTTGCTATAGATTAATTGACCACAAAAGTGTTGGTTTATTTCAGGGCTCTCTATCCCATTCTATTGATGAATGTGTTTATTTTTGTGCTAGTACTATGCTGTTTTGATCACTAATGCTCTGTAGTATGTCTTGAAACCTGGGATGTGACACCTTCAGTTTTATTCTTTTTCAAGATCGCTTTGTCTCTTCAGGGTCTTTTGTGGTTCTGTACAAATTATAGGATTATTTGTTCTCTTCCTATGAAAAATACTATTGGTATTTTGATAGGGCTGGCCTTGAATCTGTAGAAGACTTCTGTTTTGTACAACAACTTGGAGCTCCATTCAATGTGCTAGATGAGCTGCCTCCTGATTCATGAATCATTGAATAAGGCCAATTAGATTTTCAAATTTACTCAGTTGAATTTTGTTTTTTAATACTAACAGTAAAGAATAATTCTTAATAATATTTTATTATGAACTACTCTACCTCTAAAATAGGGTAAAAACTAAAAGTTCATAATACAAACCGACAAATTACAGATAAAGTCATTTATAGAAAAACATCTTAAATGTAGATGTTTGAACATTAAAGGGAAAGGTGAAAAAATATGGTTTAACTTTAGATGATTAATAAAAACCCAAAATATGTGTCGTAAACTGTATTTCACAGGATACATTGACCAAATTAAATTATGACATTGAAATACAGCTAACCCTTGAACAATGTGGGAATTAGGTAGGGGTGCTGAGCTCCCTCAGTAAAAAATCTGCATATAACTCTTGACTCCTCTAAAACTTAACTGCTAGTGACCTGCTGTTGACTGGAAGCCTTACTAATAACATAATCAACATATGTTTTGTATGTTACATGTATTATATACTGTATTTTTGCAATAAAGGAAGCTAGAGAAAAGAAAATGTTATTAAGACAATTATAAGGAAAAGAAAACACATTTACTGTACTGTACTATATTTATCAGCACCAACTGGTATATAAGTGAACCTGCAGAGTTCAAACCCATGTTGTTCAAAGTTCAAATGTACTATATTCTCTTCTGTGAAGACCATTTTTTCTTTAATTTAGCAAATTGTAAAATAAAAATTAGAAAATAAGTTGATGTCAAAATATCTACTCCCTGAGATTGTTAGGAGTAGTAAATGATACTCTATATATAAAGCTCTTAAAACACACTAGGAGTTCAAAAACTATAAATGTGAGTTATGAAATATTTTTATGTGAATTTCTTATCTTGGATCATCAAGGTTCTGGGGAAAAAAAACAGTTTCATAAGGTAGTTGTAAGTTACCTTAAACAGCTCTAAGATACTAAGTGGCTGATCCTTCTGGCCAGTGACATATATGTAGATTATCTTCTTATCTATCCCATTGTTTAAAGATCTTATTTCTATTGGAGTGGAGCACTTGTTGAAAAATGTGCTGGTGGGGGCAAAAGTAGTTTTTAATTAATTAATAAACATTCATGTTCATGTGTGTCCTGCTGGGTATCTTCTATTTGTCACAACTCTAGTTCCACTAGCTACCTCCCCCCCCACCCCCCGCGACCCAATCCTTTGCCCTGGAAACCTGACCCGTGTGAACTACATCAGGTATTTTCAAAGTGTGTTCCCCAGACCAGCAGCATCAACATCACCAGGATCTCTACAGAATGTAAATTACTAGACTCCACTCATAACTCCTGAAACAGGAAATCTGAACTGAGGAACAGCAATAAATAGGTTAAAGCTATTTCGGGTTCCTGGACCCAGTTCCACTGTGCAAGCGATGCTCAGGACATTGGTTAGGTGTCCCACAGTTTCCCACACTTCAGCCATTAGTCACAGCCCAGGTTGTCACCTGTGCTTCTCAACTACAGGCTAGAAATCAGAGGTCCCCATGACCCCTCCTTCGGTTTGATAATTTGCTAGAGCAGCTCACAGAACTCAAGGAAACATTTTACTTACTAGATGTGAGAAATAAGCCCATTGACCCAATCAAAGGAGGACTGTTGAAACGAGGCTTTAATCAACGTTCTTGCAAGAGGGGGTGTCTGATCGACAGTCACACTTGGGGCTGTTACAGTAGGCAATTTATCTCCTAGCATGTAAGTCCCTCCCCTGGATCCTCATCAGCTGTGTACTACAGAGGTTACAGCCTTACCTGGATGTCGCCTATGCCCATTTAAGGCAAAAAGCAGTCTGATTGGAACAAATGTACATCCCCGGAGGTGACGCAGAGACTTTCAGACCCTCCTCCCTGTTCTTTGGCACATTGTTCATTGCAAAGCCTGCAAAAATAAGCTGGCTGAAGGGAGAGAGGAAGAAGAACCAGGAAGTAAAGTGTCTAAGGTTTTGGGACTCCATTGTAGGAGGAGCCGGATCATACATATTTCCAAAATAGCATTTATTTGGTATTTCTGAAAATGAATCATTTCTCTTACTTCTCAGGGTCCCCCAGTGTCTGAGGGAGGCACTGGGAGTTCCACACTTTTAATCACAAGGCTTGTTCCCCAGGCAATCAGTCTCCATCCTTAAGTGAGCTGCAAATGTCACCTTATTAACATAACAAAGGACACCTCTATGGCTCTCATCCCTTAGGAAATTCCAAGGATTTTAGAAACTGTGCCAGAAATTCAGATCAAGACCAAATATATATTTCTTATTATAGGTCACAGTATCACAGAGTCTGTTAAGTAATTTTGATGCCTGCTACAGTTTGGAAATAGTGCACTACATCAACAGATTTCCTTGGTTTCTGCCGGAGGGTCAGCCAAGGAGAACCTGCAGAAGATTGGAGAAAAGGAGAGTTGAGTGTTTATCCTCCAGGATCCCTCTCTGTAGGATGACGTGGGCTGGTTGCATCATTCCACAGATGGGCTCCTATCACATAGCTTTTAAATGCCTATTCTTTCTCCCTTCTCTGACTGTCTTGATGAGGGAGCATGAGGCAGGTTGAGGGGCAAAGCACAATGTAGCGTACCCCGCACCCCTCAAGGTGGGACATGTATGATATTCCTTGGACACTCGTGGCTACCCAAAACTGGGAAAGGACAAAAAGCATAGTCAAACAAATAAGAGTATATCAGTTTATCAGAAAAAGGCAATCCCATAGTAGCCTAAAGTGCAGGAACTCTCTACTGTCTTAATGTTAATGCTTTGCTAGAGGGATAAACAACCTTAGCTTGACAATAGCCGAGGCCTCCAGTAATTCTTTAGCATGCGAAAGTCGAAAGTCGCTTTGGAAATTCCCTCTTGACTATCTCCCCAGACTCCATAAAACGGTCACCCCCACACTTAGTGCAGCTTTTGCTGCCCAGGGGTCCTGTCCCCATGCTTTAATAAAATCACCTTTTTGCACCAAAGGTGTCAAGAATTCTTTCTTGGCCTTTGGCTCCAGACCCCATAAACCCATCACCCCAAAACTTCATCAATGAGTGCTAGGTGTTGTATGGAAGTGCTGAATCACTATACTGTACACCTAAAACTAATATTATACTGTATATTAACTAACAGGAACTTAAATAAAAACTTAGAAAACAGAAATTAATATCCCACTTGTTATTAGCTTTGAGGTGGTGTTATCAGTCTTTAAGTTTTGGTCATCATAGTGAAAATATAAAGGTGTGTCACTGGAGCATTAATTTGGATTTTTTTAAGTTTATTTATTTTTGAGAGAGACAGTATGAGGAAGGGAGGGGCAGAAAGGGAGAGAGAGAATCCCAAGTAGGCTGCCTGCTGTCAGCCAAGAGCCCCATGTGGGGCTCAAACTCACAAACCATGAGTTTGGAACCTGAGCTGAAACCAAGAGTCAGACACTTGACTGACTGAGTCAAGTGCCCCATTAATTTGCATTCCTAATGATGTGAAGTTTTCCATGGGTTCATTTGCCATTTATATATCTTCTCTTATAGGATTTTCTTTTCAGTATTTTGATATCTCCCTTTTTGGTTGTTTATTGGTTTTACTTTTTAAGTATTACAGATCTTTGAACTTAGGTAATTTGGATACCATTCCTTTGTCAGAAATACATTTTGCAAATTCTGTTCCTTTCTTATTCATTTCTTTAATGGTACTTTTTTGAAAAGAAAAGTTTTAAATTTTTATGAAGTACTGTTGATCACATATTTAAATGTTTGTTTTTTTCTGTCTACTAAACAGTTGCCTATTCCATTGGTCACAAAGATATGCTTCTATGTCTCCTTCAAGATATTTAAATTTAGCTTAACAAATGTAGGCAATACATGTCAAATTAACCTCTGGATGTCCTGTGAGGTAGAGATTAGGGTTCATTTCTTTTCCATGTGAAAGTATAATTATTCCAGCATTATTTGCTGAAAAGGATTTTCTTTCCCAATTGAAATGTTTTGGAGGCATTGTTGAAAGTCAGTTAACATTATATGCATATTTGGGGATTTTTTCAAATAACCTTCTGTTAATGACTTCTAATTTAAAATTGATGAGGCTAGAGGATATTCTCTGATTTCAATCCTCTTACAGTCATGGAGACCTGTTTTATGGCCCATCTGGTCTACCTTAGTGAATTTTCCTTGTACATGTGAAAATTCTGTATATTTTGCAGATGTTAGGTCAAGCATTCAATAAATATCTATTAAAGTTGGTGAATGATATTGTTTTAGTCTTATATTTCATTTCTTATTTTGAGGTCTTTTATTAATTAATGAGAAAGATGTATTAAAGTCTTTATAGTTATAGATTTCTTCTTAAGGTTCTGTCAGTTATTCATGCATTTTAAAGTCCTGTTTTAGGTTGATACACGTTTAGGACAGTTGTACTGTCTTGATGAATTGCTCCTTTAACATTGTGAAATGTCCTTCATTACTCATGATAAGACTATGTCCTGAAGTCTACATCATCTGATATTATAAAATGGACACTTCAGCTTTGACAGTTTGTGTTTACATGATATGTTTTTTGCCATACTATCCCTTTTGTGTCCTTTTGTATGTAAAGAAGCTTTCTTTTGGAAACTATATTGTTGGGTATTGTTTTCTTACCTATTCTGAGAATATCTGTTTTTTAATTGACATGTTTAGACTATTTATTTTTAATTATCAATATGACAGAGTTTAAATCCTTAATCTACTTAAATATTTTCTGTTTGTCCCATATGTTTGTTCTTCCTTCCTTCACCCTCTTCTCCCTGCTTCTTTTTGGATTAATCAAATAATTTTAGGTTTTCATCTTATCTCCACTATTAGCTTATTTACTATACCGCCTTGATTTTTTTTCTCTTTCAGTAGCTGTGCTAGGATTTAAAATATGTTTTTCTTAAAGAGAAATGCTTGTATTGTACTTCTTTTTTTTAAGTAAACTCTTTGCCCAGTTATGGGGTTGAACTCATGGCCCTGAGGTAAAGAATCTCATGTTCTGCTGACTGAGCCAGCCAGGCACCCCTGTACTGTGCTTCTTCTATACACATGCTTGTTTTTTAATTCATCCATGTTGTTATATATAGTAATATTTCGTTACTTTTTATCACTGAATACTGTTGCTTAATATGTATATACAACAATTTACCTATCTATTCAGTAGTTGATGGACATTTGGTTTACTACCAGTTTTTGACTATTATGAGGACTGCTATGATTATTCATGTATACACATTTGTATGGATCTATGTTTCCATATCTCGGGTAAACACATAGAAGTAGAATTGTTCAGTCATTTGATTAGTACACATAGGCAGTCCTCACTTTTATCAGGGTTCTAATATGCATGTACACATTTTTGTTAACACGAGGAATGGATTGAATGTTTTTGTCTCTTCCAAATTCATAGATTGAAACCTATTTCCAATATGATGGTTTTTGGAGGTGGGGCCTTTTGGAGGCAATTAGGTCATGAAAGTGAAGCCTTCATGAATGAGATTAGTGCCCTCATAAGAAGAAGCCAGAGATCTAGCTGTCCATATTTCTACCATGTGAGGACATCATGTGAGAAGAGTTATCTGTGAACCTAGAAACAGGTCCACAGCAGACACTAAATTTATCAGTGCCTCGAATTTGGACTTTTCTGCCTCCAGATCTGTGAGAAACAAATGTTTGTTGTTTAAAGCACTTACTCTATAGTATTTTCGTTATAGCTGATCTATTGAACTAAGATGCCATGTTTTAGTTAATTCACACCACTCCCCTGACAATACAGTTCAAATTTTACTTATAAGCATATATTGTAATAATTGCATAAGGCACGGACTTCCCTGGTACCTTACTTTATTTAGTGCAATAATTAAAATATAAATACCAGATGGACTTTATATGCAGTGACCCTCATGCCATTTCTTTCAAAGTGTGGGCATCTGTTGCTCAGGACACACCCAGACAGCAAAGTTTGGAGTCGTGTTATCTCTTGTGTCTCAGTGATAAAACCATGATACATTTTACAAACATCGATACTTGAGAGAACTGATGAAAGTGCACCAAAGAAATAAAAAATGGGAAAGTTCAAAGTGAAATTCAAATGAAATGCAAATGAAAATATAGAAGAAACAGCTGCTCGTGGATATGCTGCCGTTGGAGAGATTTGAGATAAGCAACCATAGGAGCTCTGTGAAGAAAGGGGTCTTATCAACATTAGTGAGAAGGTGGCGTGATGAACTGGATGAAATTGTCCCAGAAGAAATGACTGAGGCAAAAATCTTCACATGATATTGAAATTGCAAAGGAAAAAATGTTGGAAGTTGATCTTAACTAAAAAGAAAGTATCACAATTTGCCAAGGCCTAGAAAAGAACATATTCATTCTGGAGTGTATGTTGCACAATAAGAAAGGAAGCACTGATCCAATTACTATCGAAATAGTTTTTCTGAAGAATAAAATATTGTCATTCTCACCATTTCCAATGTTTGAATTTACAGTCTACAAAACATGTATTAGCTTTATTAGAGGTTTTCATTTCCCTGTGCATAAGAGTTGACCCTTAACAACCCAAGTTTGAACTGCATGTGGCTAGGGCACCTGGCTGGCTCGGAGTGGAGCATGCAACTCTTGATCTTGGGGTTGTGAGTTCAAGCCCCACATTAGGTGTAGTACACTGCATGTGTCTACTTCTGTGTGGGTTTTTTTTTAGATACAGGGTAGTACTATAAATATATTTTCTCTTCCTTACTATTGTCTTAATAACATTGGCATTTCTTGTAATTACATTATTGTAAAAATACAGTGTATAATACATAAAACATACAAAGTATGTGTTAATCACTATCTATTACTGTTAAGGCTTCTGGTTAACAGTAGGCTATTAGTAGTTAAGTTTTGGGGAGTCAAAAATTATACATGGTTTTTCAACTGTGTGTGTGGGGTGGTTGGTGCCCCTCATCTCCAAGTTGTTTAAGGGTCAACTATATAACTGAACGTGAGTTTGTGATATTTCACAAAATCTTAAAAGATCATGAGCAACAATACTCTTTCTTTGATTATTAAGATTATTTTGTACAGTTCCAGTTTCATGATGATTTTTATGGTCCTGCATTTTCATACAAAGCAAGACTGGACATAGTAACTTCTTAAGATATTATAATACTGTATTCCAAATTGGCTGTACAATTTTGCATTCCTGTCAGCCTTGTATGAGATTTCCAGCTCTCTACATTTTCACCAATGTTTTACATTGTCAGTCTTTCTATTGTTAGCTATTGTAATGGACAGTGGTAAGTAGTACAGACTCTCTCTGGTTTTCATTTTCATTTCTATGATGGCTAATGACATTGAATATCTTTTATGTCCCTTTGAATAGAGGTGTCTTTAAATGTCTTACCAATTTAATTATCAGATTGTTTGTCTTTTTATAATTGATCTATAAGCATTCTTTATATTTTAGATACAAACCCTTTATTGGATAACTGATTTTCAAAAATTTTATTCTTGTCTATGACCTTCCTTTTTCTTTTTCTGATGATAATATTCTGAATAGGAAAGCATTTTAATCTTGATCAGAATGTGCGCTTGATCATTTTTTTCTTTTATTGTTAATACATCCTTTTCATCCTTTATGAATATCTGCATGACATAACTCAGGGATTTTCTCCTTTATTTTTTTCTAGAAATTTAATGATAATAGCATTTACATTTAGATCTATAATCAGTTTTTTTTATGTTTATTCATTTTTTTTGAGAGAGAGACAGAGACAGAGCATGAATGGGGGAGAGGCAGAGAGAGAGAGAGGGAGACACAGAATCTGAAGCAGGCTTCAGGCTCTGAGCTGTCAGCACAGAGCTCAACGCGGGGCTTGAACTCACAGACCATGAGATCATGCCCTGAGCTGAAGTCGGCTGCTTAACTGACTGAGCCACCTAGACGCCCCGATTTATGATGAATTTTGAGTAAATTTTTCTATATAGGGTAGATAGGTTGAGGTAAATCTTTTTCATACAAATTTTAAGTTTTTCCAGTACCATTTTTTGAAATGACTGTCTCCATTGAATACCTTGCCACCTTTGTCAAAAATTAGTTGGCCGGGGCACCTGGGTGGCTCAGTTGGTTACGCATCTGACTTCAGCTCAGGCCATCATCTTAGAATTTGTGAGTTCAAGCCCTGTGTCAGGCTCTATGGAGCCTGCTTCAGGTTCTGTGTCTCCATCTCTCTCTGCCCCTCCCATGCTCATCCTCTGTCTGTCTGTCTCTCTCTCTCTCAAATAAATAAGCATTAAAAAATTAAAAAAAAATCATTTGGCCATGGAGGTGACATCACTAAAATGACATTATAGGAGACTCAAGCCTTTGTCCCCACACAACAATTGTGTGACATGATGGAGCTATAAGTTAACATTATAGTGATAATCATTTTGCAGTGTAAGTGTATCAAATCAATATGTTGTACACTTTAAACTTTCACCATGCTACATATCAATTGAATCTCAATTTTTAATACTTTAAATTTACTACTCTGTTATATTGATCTATTTGTCTATCCTTAGGCTAATGTTATAGTCTTGCTTAATGTGAATTTACAAATTAATTTTAAATGGAGGGTAGTGTAAGTTGTCAACTTTTCTTTTTTTTTTAAAGATTGTTTTAGTTATTGTATGTGCATTGCATTTTTGTATGAATTTTAGGATCTGATTTTAAGTTTCTATGGAAATTCTTCATGGGATTTTGTAGAAATTGACTGGCATATTAATCATAATGTGATTCCAATCGATAAACATGGTAAATCTCACCAATATTTTAATTCTTTTATAAATTTCCCCAAACATCTTTTGTAGACTGTGTGTGTGTGTGTGTGTGTGTGTGTGTGTGTGTGTAGTGGCCTTACACATTTTTTAGTAAACCTAATCCTACATGGTTTATGATTTCTGATGCTATTATAAATGGTATTTTGTATTTGATTTGCCAGTTGTTCATAGAAGTGATATTTTAGTGTTGCCCTTGTACTTGGTGATATTCATTAATTCACTTGTGAGTTCTGGTAGTTACTTTGGAGTAAGGAATATGTTGTAAAGAATATTTTACACCATTTTTTCCATTTTATACTTTAATATTTGTGCACATTCTTTATTTTCCTTGTGTTATTGTTACACTGGATAGGACATCCGGGATAATGTTCAATAGCAATGATCATGACAGTCAATCTTATCTTACTCCTGGTATTAGAGGGAAATGCTTATGCTTTCACTATTAAGTATTATGTTCATAGCAGAAGTTTCATAGATGACTAAATGTGACTGCAGAAGTACCCCTCTGCCTTTTTTTTTTAAAGCTACTTTGCTGTGATACTTTTTTCTCAGGAATGTAGGTTAAATTTTGTCAAATTCTTTTTCTGCAGTTCACATAAACATATTATTTTCTTCTTTATTCAGTTAATGTGGTAAATAGCATTGATTGATTTTCATTGTTAAATCAGACTTCCATTCAAGGATAAACCCACATTGGTCATTTGTATATGTCCATATATATATATATATATATGTATAATATTTATATTGTTAGATTCAACTTGCTAATATTTTGTAAATTGTGCCTGAGGTTATTAGTTTGAAATTTTATTCACTTGTTATATGCTTGTCTAGTTTTTCTATCAAGGTTACGCTGACCTCATAAAATTAAAATGACTTTCCTCCTCCACTGTTTTCTGAGTTTAAGGTTGATAGTATTTATTCCAATAATGTTTTCTAGAATTCAACAGTGAAGCCATCTGCACCTGAAAATTTCTTTGTGGGAAGATTATTAATTTAAAAAACTCAGTATCTTTAACAAGCATATCAGTGTGTTAATGTGTGTTTTTCAACGATGTGTCCTTTTTATATGGGTTCCCACATTTATGGATATTAAGTTGCTCATAATTATAGTCTTGATATTGATGCTACTTCCTTATTTTCTGATACTGTGTTGTTTTTTTCTTAGTCTAGTTATGGACTTATTAAGGTTGTTTTATTGTATTTTGGGGGTAATACTTCGATATCATTAATGATGAATTTTATTGTTTTTTTCAATTATTTTCTATTTCTTTTATTTCCCTTTTATTTATGTTTAAATGTTTATTTATTTTGTGAGAGAGAGCGAGAGAGCGAGCACAGGCTGGTGCATGTGTGGGAGGGAGGGGCAGAGAGAGAGGAGAGAGAGAATCCCAAGCAGGCTTCGTGCTGTCAGCACAGAGCCCAACGCAGGGCTCATTTTCGTCAACTGTGAGATCATGACCTGAGCCAAAATCAACAGTTGACACTTAACCAACTGAGCCACTCAGATGCCCCCAAAGTATTTTCTGATTTTGTTAGCTTTTGTTTTAACCATAAATTTTTTATGAGTGTGTTACTAACTTTTCCAATACTATGGTTTATCATTTTAAAGGCTCTATGTGACCTTGTAAAATACATGTTCAGCATTTGTTGTGCATAGTGTTCTGTAAATATCAACTAGGTTCTTAGTTATATTTAAATATTTTATATCCTTACTGAATTTCTATTTTTTTCTATCAATTACTGAGCATGCAATGTGTGTCTTCCTATGCAATTGCCCTTTATTATTATGCAATGCCCTCTTTGTCTCTGATAGCAAAACTTTCCTCTTGAAATCTACTTGGTTTGATATTAACATAGACATACATGCTTTCTCTTGCTTATCGTTTTCATTGCTCATCTTTGAACCCTGTCTTTATGAATAAAATGCATCACTTGTATATAGCATATAGTCTTTCTCTTTTGTTAATGTAGTGTGAGAATCTTTTAACTGGACTTTGATAGAATTTTTGTGTAATATAATTATTGACATGCCTTGGTTTATGTCTACCATTATGTGATTTTGTCCCTTCTGGGTTTTTTTTAGGTTTTTACTTAAATTCCTATTAGTGTGATATATATATGTATTATTTTGATATTATGATATTAGTTTGATGTGTACAATGCAGTGATTCAACACTTCCATACAACACTGAGTGCTCGTCACAAGTGCACTCCTTAATCCCCATCAACTATTTAACCCATCCCCCCACGCACTTTCCTTCTGGTAGCCATCAGTTCTCTATAGTAAGAGTCTGTTTCTTGCCCCCTACCTCTCTTTTCTCCCTCTTTGGTCTTTTTTTTCTTAAAGTCTATATATGAGTGAAATCATATAGTATTTGTCTTTTTCTGACTGACTTATTTTGCTTAGCATGATACTCTGTAGCTCCATTAACATAATTGCAAATGGCAAGATTTCATTCTTTCTTATGGCTGAGTAATATTCCATTGTACATATATACCACATCTTCTCTACTCATTCATGAGTTGATGGACACTTGGGTTATTTCCATAACATGGCTGATTGTAGATAATGCTGCAATAAACATCTGTGTTCCATTTGTTCTTATTCTATCCTCTTAACTTCTTTTGGATTAACTAAGTTCTTATTTTTATTATTCTCTAAATCTCATCTATTTTCTTTTTTTTTTTTAGCTTTTATATATTTTAATTTTAGCTTTCATTCTAGGGATTATAATATCCAGTGTCAACATCTAGTCTACCTTTACTGGAATTTACCAGCTCTACATAATATACCCTCAATTTCCAACCATCTTCCTTTCTGTTTCAGTTGTTTTTATTCTACTTCTACATTTATTATAAATCTCAATACATTGCTATTGTTTGGCCTTAAATAGTTAATTATCCTTTAAAGATTTCTTTTTCTCCATAGGAAAAGAGTGATCCTCTGTATTTACATACCCATTTACCAGTTTTCTTTTTTGTCATTTACTTGGGTGGACCTCATGTGCTGTCAGATATTACCCTCCTGAAAAACTTGCTTTAATATTGTTTTTGGTTCCAGTTTGCTGGTATCAAATTCTCTCAGATCATATACTGAAAATGTCTTTATTTTGCTTATATTTTAGTGCTATTTTCTCTGGACATAATTCATAGATGACTTTTTACTTTTAACAATTTAAAGATATTTAGTTGGTTCCTCCCTTGCATTGTTCTGATGAAACATCAGCACCCATTCATTTTTTTTAATGTTTTTTAATATTTTATTTATTTTTGAGAGAGAGAGAGAGAGACAGTGTGAGCGAGGGAGGGTCAGAGAGAGAGGGAGACACAGAATCCGAAGACAGGCTCCAGGCTCTGAGCTAGCTGTCAGCACAGAGCCCGATGTGGGGCTTGAGCCCACCAACTGTGAGATCATGACCTGAACTGAAGTCGGACGTCCAACCAACTGAGTCACCCAGGCACCCCAGCAGCAGCACCCATTCTTATCAATGTTCCTTTGTGTATGTTTCGTGTATGTTTTCTCCACCTAGTCATTTTTAAGATTTTCTTTCTCTTCAGTTTTCAGTGATTTAAGCAACAGTGTGCTTAGATTTGTCCTTTTTGTTTATACTGTTTGGGATTTATTTTGCTTCTTAAAACTGTAGATTAATAAGTATGTCAAATTTGGCATTGTTTTTCTTTCCTAACTTTTCTTTACTTCTACTTTGGACTTTGATTATGGCATACCTTTTTACATGTATTATCCTTTTTTTTTTTTCTGTGAAATCCTTGAACATATTTACATGGGTGCTTTAAATCACTACTCTGCTAATTTTTACAATAGTGTCATCTCTCAGTCTGTTTCTATTGATTGTTTTCTCCTGGTTATGTGTTACAAATTTTTTAATTGTACCGTATGTATGAAAATCTAGATTTCATATTCAAAAGCTTTCATTTTTGTTCTGGTGAGCATTTAATTTAACTGATCAACTTAATTATACTGAAGCTAGTTTTGAGTTTTGTTAGGAACAGTCCAGAGTAACTCTTACCCTAAAATTACATCAGCTCTACTTATAAGGAAAGGCTTTCCTGGGATTTTAGTTGAATGTGTATTATTCAGTGATATCTCTCTAAAAGTTGGTTAGAACTCAAATCCCTCTCAGTACTCTTTGACTTCAATAAAGAAAGCTGTACTCTCCCAGTCCTCTCAGAGTCTCATCCTACAAATATGAATTTAGTATTCAACCAAAGGCCCAGAACATCACTATACAGATATCTGTTACTCTTTCTCTGTCCCACACATTTTTGCTTATTCGACATACCCAAACTCTAATCTCTGTTCCTTCTGCTCCATGAAACTCGCTCTCTGTTTGGCCACTTACTCCCCTATGATAAAGTTTGGAAAATGCTTTCAGACAGATAGAACCCAGGGTAGATATGCAGTTCACATCATGTATTTCCATTCTTTTCATTGTCCAGTGCCTACAAATGGCTGCTTCATAAATTTTATCCATTGATATGATTGTTTATGGTTGGAATGTATGTAGGCTATCCATAACTCTTGTCTTCAACAGAATTGGAATGGAGGCTATACATAATTCTTGTCTTCCCCAGAATTGGAAATCCATTTTAATTACATTTACTTCTCATTAAATTTTGTTGAACCTATTCAGCATGCCTAAAGTAATAGCCCTCCTTTAGGAAGTCTCCTTTTGTTTATAGAGGTAAAAGGACTAGATTATTTGGCCAATATGGATAAATTCTCTGATAAGCATCAGTGACAGAAGATTTTGAATATTTGTATAGCTTGAAAGTACAGAGAATCTCTAGACTTGGCAAAACAAAACTTATGTGTTGTTAAATGATTTGTCAGGGTTCACAGGACATGTTTAGTGGTGAAAGACAGATCTAAGATGAATCCTTGGAACTTCCAAACCCATTCTCAGAACCTTAATCTTCTGGCTTGAAGTTAAGAGTTGAGTAATAATAGAAAATAGCTTGGGATGAAGTCATTGAAGAATGAGTGTCATCAGGGGATTTTGTTAAAATATATCTTATTTCACACATTGTATCCTCTCCCTCAGATGGTTAAAAGAATGTTTTACACTTTTAACTCCCTGATCACCAAAGAGGAAAAAGAACAACCACTAAAGTTTCCCTAAATTCTTTGTTGTATGACAGCCTATTTCTATGTGACATATTGTTGCCTTTTTTTTTTTTTACTTTTATCCAACTATAATGCAGTTGGTCTTTTTTTCCCCCCTAAGTTTTTATTATTTATTTTGAGAGAGAAAGAGTATGCACACAGCAAAGGGGCAGAGAGAGGAGAGAGAATCCCAAGCAGACTCTGCACAAACCTCAGAACATTGAGATCATGACCTAAGCCAAAATCAAGAGTCTGGATATTTAACCAGCTGCACTACCCAGGAGCCCCTGTTGTTCTTGTTTTTGTTGTTAAGTATCTACCACCATACATATCCACCAAGATATTTGCAAATACCATCATTATTTTATTGTCATTAGGTGAAGGACTAAAAGAAATACCTTATGTAAGAGTTTTTCTTCATCTATTTAATATTTTTGAAAAACATTACTTAGTATTAAGAGTTAACTAGCAATTTAAAATAAAGGTATTCTAACCAAAAAAATCTGATATGATATACTACAAGTGTAGAATGTTTTCTTGTTCTCCTTGAGAAGTTCTGATTTACATAATATTTTAACTACCATACTTTTTTTCTTTTAGATAGATAGAAAATTCCCATGCTGGAGTTCTGAATGTGTAACATTAAAAGGCTTGGAATTCATTTCTTCTTCTTTTTTTTCTTTTTTAAGTTGCTAACTCTGAAGATATAAGAAACAGACTGACACTAACCGCTTCAATGTTTTGCTTAGAAATGGAGCAATGGATTGTGCACAATGCGGTTCATTCATGTTGGCAAAGGACTGAACTCTTCAGGGATCCAAAGTGGCAACATTTCCCTTTGTACAATTTTTTACAAATGTTGGACCTGTATTAAATAAAGTTTTTGACATGATGCCCTTGAAAAATTTCCAGCCTATTATCAGCCAAGTTCTACCTAGTTCTAATTATCTTGTTTAAGAATTTGAGGGACTCTTTTTTCCTCATAAGAAACTGCCAGGAATAGTTTATCCAGAGGGCATGATGATGTGGTTGGCAGAAACCATTTTTGGAATCCTGTGGGTACCTGAATTTAGACTTTACACTTTTGATGGCTGAAAATATGCCTGCAGCATTCTAGGGGGATGGTTAACCCCCCCCCACACACACACCACCTCACCACATATAACTATGAGGCATATTGCAAAGAGTTCAGCTGAAAATTATTCCACTGTAAACAAACATTTGATTCATGGCAACTTATTTGACTGAAGTTAAAGCCCATTAGTAATTTTAAATGCTGTGTATCAGGGCCTTTTCTAGAAGAGGAAAAAGAATGTTGTGTGTTCTTAAAAGGCTCAGAATATTTCTGTTAATAAGTAGCTAACATGAACCCCAAATGATGATAAAGTTTATATCCATTCTGATCCTTATAAATAGCTATCTCATTAAGTTATAATAGCTCCATTTTTTTAATGTTTATTTTTGGGAGAGAGAGAGAGAGAGAGCGAGCGAGTGAGCGAGAGCGCTTGCAGGAGCAGGAGAGGTGCAGGGGGTAGGAGGGGGGACAGAGGATACAAAGCAGTCTCTGTGCTGACGGCAAACAACCTGATGGGGGATTGAACTCATGAACCGGGAGATCATGATTTGAGCCAAAGTCAAATGCTTAACTGACTGAGCTACCAGGCACCCTAATAGCTTCATTTTATACAGGAAAAAGAACAGAAGAAAGTTGAGTGGAAGTGATCTGACACCCGTTACATTATACATATTAATTAAATATCTGAGAAGATAAGAAACAAATTTAATATTCTCCAAACTAGCCCTGTTTCCTTCTTCACATTTACTGATATTATCATTACGTCCTCAGACTCAAAAACTTTAAATGATCATTGCCTTTCCCTTTAATGTATCATCTTAATCACTTCTGTATTCAATTCTTCTCCCTCTCGCATTGCTCTCTCACAAAGTAATCAGTTGGACCATCTGATTTTTATACTTCCTTGAGCTCACTGTGTATGTTTTAGCCACGATTTCCTCCGTATCCCCTCTCTCCTTAAACTGTAACCCTCCCTACACCTTGTTAATAATAGTTAAGATTTTAATTCTCATTTCTACTACCTCATCTCTGATCATCCCCTCCAAATTTCTCTCAAACTTGAAATACAGTTTTATGTGTTTGCTGGTTTATTTATATGTGTTTGTTTCTGTCCTATTCCCAGACCCAAACCACAAGCTTGTGGAAGGTGGATTTCCTATGCAAACAACATAATATTATAAAACTCACAAGAGAGAATGACAAGAGAATAAACATTTTCTGAATGTCTTCTATACTTTGGCTAGGGCATAGGACTAGTTCCTTATGTATTATTTTATTTAATTCCCTATAAAACAATGGAGATATAAGTACCCTTGTTTTAAAGACTATGAAAGTACAGTTCATGGTATTTGAGTACTTCACTTTGTCATCCGAATAATAAAGGAGGGAGACGTTTTTTTTGTAAACACCAGTCTATCAGATGCCAAACCTATGCTCATTTTTTGATACCAAAGAGCTCCTTTCACATTTCTGGTTATTTAGCTTTTGTAATAATTCAGTCTTGTGATTGTAGAGGGAGGTTACAGGTCCAGATATTTTGACATAGTATGCCAGTATGTATTATTATTAATAAATGTAGAAATTCTCAGATCATGTATTATGAATTTCAGCAGTTATTGACAAATTATATAAATTGGAAGAAAACCACATTTTATATACAAAGAAGAGTGTGGAAAATAGAACCAAATAATGAAAAGTGTGACATTAACATGCATAAATTCAACAATATAAGTAGACTCATTACCACAGCAAAGAATGTATTCCAAAAAGGTTTAATTAATTTGCAAAAGTGCCAGACATTTCTGCTACTAAATTATGACCATATACTCACTGAAATCTCTTTGAGTTCTTAAACCAATAGAAAAAAAAATACATAACCTTTGACTTGAAGGGAGATTAGAAGGCATGTGATATGGCATAGTGATAAATTGAAATCTTCTGTTCGTTTTTATTCATTCTTCTTCATTTTCTGTGGGTAGACAAGGTTTGCTAGCAAAACTGGCCCAGTAGACACACATACTAACAAGAGGTTATTCTGACAGGAGAGGTTCAGATTAACTTGCAAATCAAAGGGAATTGTTACCACTAGCAGGATGAAATGAGATTTTCTTCTTTAACCAAAGTTTCTGGAACTCTGTGTTTATGTCACTAAATAGGTGGAGGCCAACATAATTTACAATGAGAATGACAAAATTTAGAGGGAATAAACTCTATCTATCTTACTAAGCCGTATAAACAGGATTTTTTAAAAAAGAAGGATAAAGTTGAAGATGCAGTTGACTTACTTGGTATTTTTTTAGGTAAAATACATTGTTTTCTTAATATACTCAGTTGTATATTTTTCATCTAGCCAGAATATTTTCTCCAGGACTCACTATTTGCTGAACAAATTATATATATATATATATATATATATATATATATATATATATTTATATTTATATTTATATATTTATATTTATATATATATATGATTGTTTAATATAAAAAATTTTTTAAATATTTTAATGACTTACTGAGATATATCTCAGTAAGTATACCATACAACTTGCTAATTTTGATTGCACAATTCAATGCTCCCTGGTGTGTATATTCAGAATTGTGTGACCATCATCAAAATCCATTTTAGAACATTTCATCACTTGATAAAGAAACGCTAGCATGTCTAAGGCATTGTATTTATATAATGTCATATGTAAGCTGTAATTACCTAACATAAAATGATAAAGGTTACTTCTGTGTTTTCTTTTCCTAAAGTTTTATAATTTTACTCATATTTCCGTATACTTTAGTATTTCACTTCCCATTTTCTTCCAACCCAGATAGGCAAATGCCAATCTACTACCTTTCTATAGAGTTGTCTGTTCTTCACAGTTTATATAAATGGAATCATATACTGTCACTTCTTTTGTTCCTGGGTTCTTATCACTTGGAATAGTGTTTTCAAGTTTCCTCCATGTTATAGAATGTATCAGCCTTTCATAGTTATATTCCATTGAATAGATACATCATATTCTGTTTATCCATTTACCATTTGATGGACCCTTAGTTTATTTCCACTCTTCAACCATTATGGATAATGCTGCGATGAGTATTCATCTACAAGTTTTTGTTAGACCTATGTTGTTGTTTTGGGGTGTATATATGTAGTAGAATTGCTGGATCATATAGGAGCTCTGTATTTAACAACGTGAGGAACTGATGCACTGTCTTCCAAAGTGGCTGTACTATTTTACAATTCCAACAGCAATGTTTCAGAGTTCCAATCTCCCCACATCCTCAGCAGCACTTTGTTTTTTGTATTATAGTCATTCTGTGAGTGTGAAGTGGTATCATATTGTAATATTGATTTGCATTTCCTGAATGATTGATGATATTGAACAGTTTCAAGTGCATTAATTGCCATGTATATATCACTTCCTTTTAGAAATTCAGATTCTATAATCTGTAATCTGAATTTAGATTCTATAATCTGAATTTAATTAATCTATTCAGATTCTTTGCCCATTTTTTAAAAAGTTTACTTGTTTTTGAGAGAGAGAGCGAGCGAGCGAGCAAGAGACAGGCAGAAAGAGAGGGAGAGAAAGAGAATCCCAAGTAGGCTCTGCACTGTCAGCACGGAGCTTGATGTGGGGCTCAAACTCATGATCCATGAGATCATGACCTACGCTTAAATCAAGAGTTTGAAAACTGACTGAGCCACCCAGACATCCCTCTTTTCCCATTTTTACTGGGTTATTTGTCTTTTTATTTCTCATTTGAAACAGTTACATATATATATAATAATTATTTATTTTATATAATATGTTTTTCATATAATATTTTATATATATGAATAATCTCAATACCATTCTCTCATTAGTTATATAATTTGCAAATATTTTCTTCCAGATTGTACATTGTCTATTAACTTTCTTTATTGTGTCCATTAATGCACACATTTCCAATTTTGGTGAATCGAACTTACCTGTTTTTTCTTTTGTTATTCAAGCTTTTGGTGTCATATCTAAGAAACCAATTCCTAATCCTAGGTAATGAAGATTTATACTTTGTTTTCTTCTAAGAGTTTCACAGTTTTAGCTGTTATATTTAATCTCTGATCCATCTTGAGTTAATTTTGTATAACGTGTTAAGTAGAGGTCCAAATTCACTCCTCTACAGTAGATATCCAGGTGTCCCAGTGTCATTTGTTGAAAAGGCTACCTTACTCCCATTAGGGCATTTTCCCATTTATTTAGATCTTCTTTAATCTCTTTCAACCATGTTTTGTAGAGCACAAGTTTTTACTTTTTGTTAAATTTATTTCTAAATATTTTGAAAACTACATATGGTGAAATATGTATATATTTAGTACATTGCAAAGGGTATAAATTTTAAATTGAATTATTTTTATTGTCCTCCCTCTCTCCTTCATTTCATCCTGACTCTTGGACCTTTCTCTGGAGTTAATCACTGTTTGTGTTTTAGTTTAGATTTCTTGTAAGACTTTATTCTTAACTGTCTTCATTCTATATAATTGAATGTATATTAGTTTCCTTACATGAACCAACTTTAAAAAAATAACTGAATGTTATGTATCTAAATTAGGAGAAATCATCTTTAAATGTCAAGTACTGTATCTGAACTAATTGATAATATATTTGCATTTGTGTCATGATAGCATACTTTTCTGATTTCTTTTTCAGATGATTTAAATTGAGCTAGTGTCTTTTTCTTCTTAAAAAAAACTGATCCACAAAGACAATAATACATCAGTTTTTTAAATCAAATCACTCTTTTCCAGAATCCTTTGTAGAAAAAAAAATTATATGATCAGATTCCTTTCCATAATTCATTTTGTTGAACTCAGCTCACAGACAAAAAAGTGGTTATCTGTGTTAGATATCAACCACCAGAATGGGGAAAAATTAGCACACATTAATATGGAAACTACTCAGAACTGAATTCTCCCATGGATTATTGAAGTCCTAACAAAGCACCATGTAGAAGATAATATTGTCTTCTGCACTAGTCTCATAGCACCTTAAGTCAAAGCACCATATGGAATATAAGAATATTGTCTTCTGCATTAGTCTCACAGCACCTTAAGTCAAAATGTTCTTGTTTAATTTTTTTCACGTCTCTTTTAAAAGCAAACATTTAGATAAACAAGAATTTTCAGAAGTGATTATATCATCTAATCAAAGATTATAGAAAGAAAAACTATCCAATTACTAATAAGTAAGCATTAAATAAGTACTCAGAATACTGTACTAGATTAGAAAAAAAAACTGTCATGTTTCAAATTGGGCCGTCTAGGGAATTTTAGAATATTAGAAAAGGTCCTAACAACTGGACATTCTTTTCCTTTTCTCCACTTTTGTTAGTACCCTAAGTGGACATCATCATGAAAGTCTTACATGTTGCATGGCCTTCCATAGTTTAGGATTTCCATACCTAATGACTAAGTACAGATCCTTTTCAGAAAGCTTCACACTAATGACATTAACAGCAAACTAACTAAAAACAAGCTCTCAAGCACATCATTGCATATAATTTTTCTTTTTTTTTTAAATAATTCTTTTCTGTGGAGGCTGGGGAAAACTTGGAGTTAGTGAAAGCACTCTTCCTTCATTTTTACTTCTCCGTGTATCCATAGTTATACTTAGGCTGGTTCATTGTGAGATCATGAAAGGTATTTTCCATATCAGACATCCCCCATTTTAAATGAAATTAACATATCTTCTCCACACATAATATGCATCCTTTGGGTACTTTTAAAATATTCACTACCTGAGTAAATGACATTGTCATGATTAATTAAGCACATCTCCATTTTTCCTTAAAAGTTGTTGGAAAGAATCCAGAACTTTATTAGTACCATCCCCAGCACCCACTTGGTAATAGATATAGCTCTCAGAATATTTGCATATTGTACTTACAGACCTCTCCTATAAATTCTCCTCACTATCTATAAATAAAATTTAGAGTGAGTCTAGAAAGGACAAGGTAATAAGTCCTTTCACAGATGAAAGAAGACATATGTCCATTTAAATCATGCAGTATAGATGGCAAATATAGACAGGCATAATCTGTAATATAAGGCAATTTACATTGTTTTTCTTTTTTCTCTTTAACAAATAATATGCCATCTAGAGTGTTTGAAATATCATTTGTTAAATAAAAATATCAATTTGTTCCCTGCTGTACGGGTTATAAATTGCCTAGACACAGTCACATGTTAACTTCAGAGCCTCTTTACTGTGTAGTATTTTCTGCTATTTCCAATGAAGGCAGGGTACTTATTCAAATACTTTCTCACCCCATTATGCACTGGGAAACCTACCTATATTATGCTTAAATCATCTGTCTAAACAGGAAAGAGAAACTCCTTATTTATTAATAACGAGCATGAGTGGGGGAGGGGCAGAGAGCGAGGGAGAAAGAGAATCTCAATAAGGCCCCATGCCCCGCACTGAGCCTAACACGGGGCTGGATCTCACAACCATGAGGTCATGACTTGAGCCAAAATCAGAAGTCGGACGCTTAACCAACTGAGCCACCCAGGCATCCACCAAAGTAGTCTTTATTATTATTATTTTATTTATTTTTAATGTCTATTTTTGAGAGAGGGAGAGAGAGACAGAGTACAAGTGGGGGAGGAGCAGAGAGAGGGAGACACAGGATCCAAAGCAGGCTTCAGGCTCCGATCTGTCAACACAGAGCTCGACCCGGGGTTTGAACTCATGAACCTTGAGATCAGGACCTGAGCCCAAGTCAGAAGCTTAACTGCTTACAGACTGAGCCACCCCGGTGTTCTCCTCTCTCAAAGTAGTCTTTAAAGTGCTCAGAAAAGCCTTCTAAAAATGCAGATTTTGTTTTTGTCATTTTGGCATCAACCAAACACTAAATGTAATGCATTCGTTATAGGTCTGATGACTTGATATTGCTTTTGAGGAAAAAAAAATTCCTTTTCAAAGATTAAAAAAGTGAGTCTTCTCTGTGTCTAAGAATTGTAGAATTACAAAGTTTAAGTAATGCCACAAAATGCTTCATCAGAAAAACTGATTATCTGTCAATAGAAAAATTATAAATTTATTTTATAATTTTATAAAATAAAATTTTGTAAAAAATTTATAAAAATATTGTTTTACAAAAATAAAAATTATTATAAAACAATATAAACCTTAACATTTAAAATTTTTCCTCTATAGCTCAGCAGTGTTATATTTTAATAAAGCACAGTTTTAAAACTCTTGCAGGCATACTTATTTTCCAAAGATGTTGACCCAAATGTATTTATTTATAAGCTAAATAAGGAAATGAGGGGAAGAAAAGAAGGTGATTTGGTAATGCTCATGCACATATTTTCAAATAGGCAATAATCATTGAAATGATGGGATTAAATGCAAGCCTCAATTAAAAAGAATGTTTTATATTTAATTTGCTAAAACAATGAGAATAATCATTCTTCAAGAATGCTAAAAAGGTCACTAATTTTGGGAAAGGAATACTTCTATAGTTTCCTTTCAATTGCTGCACCCTCCCTCAGTAATGCATATAATATATAATTTGGGAATATATAATTGGGGTTAAGCTGTAAGTGGATAGTTTCTTACCTGCCACTTCTTAAGTATCTTCAGTCAATCTCCTGTTTCTTGTAGACCACAGTAGATAGGTAGATGATAGATAAAAGATAGATAAAAGATAGATAGATAGGTAGATAGATTCTATTTTTTCTTTTTTGCAATGACAGGCTCCTTTAAAATTTGAAGTGAGAATCCTGTGAGAGGTAACTTGAAACAATAGCAATGGTAGCACTCACATGCTGGTCACAAGTCAGAATTCTTTTCTATCAGAAGAGGAGCCCAAAAATGGATGCAAAAAACAAAAATTGAAATTAAAAAGTACTTCTCCTTTTAGCAATGGACAGGTTATCTTTCCTTCTTCATGACCCTTCCTCTTTGAGGAGAGCTGAGTGTGTCAACTGCTCCTTCTCTGCATGTAGTAATGTCCACCAGGGGCCTTGAGGTGCAGGGGCATTTTCTTAGTAAATATAGTGTATTTATGATTAGGGGTAGGACCACTCCTTCAGAAGCTACATATTCATGCATCGACAGTACTGGATCAACCTGTTTCAGATTTTCTTCATCTTACTTGCTGATCTAATTCTGTCCCACATACACATATGTTTGGAACTTGATACTGGCATTTTTTGGGTCTGCTTTGGAAATGTTAATGAATTTCTCAGGGTAACGATTGATTTGAAAAGGACTAGGAGCCCAAGTCATGGTCTGTTGTTATCTGGGCTTATCTACTAGAAAAAGCAAAGAGTGTGAAATGAGGACACCCACACACAGTCCTCTAGCCCATAGAGTCCTTTGTAAGCATTTAGTTCAAATTTGGTTGAAAAGTTTAGAATCGAATTCATTTAATTAAAGAAAGTCCACATAGGGCATTTGAGATAATATCTGGTAAAAGACTGCTTTAAAAGCATAGTCCCTGGTTTTCAGGGTAATGAAATGGCCTAACATAACCAGTGAGAATGTGTTCCTGGCAAAGATGTCAATAAGGTGATAGGTCTCAGTAATATTTCAGGCAGTAATATCCACTCATAGGCATGAGCATAATGCTAGATAGGCAGTTAAGATAGTAAATATCTGCCTATATTTTTAAGCAAACTTTGATTTTAGTATAGTTTTTTTTTTTTTGTTTTGTTTTGTTTTTTGTTTTTTCAGAGGCTTTCCTGGGTCTGGAGTCAAGCTCTCTGGGTTTTTATTCCAAGGTAATATACTTCACCTCTTTGTTTTCACATTCTTCTTATAGGCGATGGGCATTATAGTTTACCAACATGAAATGGTCAATGTGAGGATTCACATTTAACTATCCCATGTAATTTACTATATAGCCTATTGCCAGGACATAGGAAAGTACTCAATATATTCTACATAATAATGATAATCATGGCCATAATAATTATAGTGTCTATTGTCTGCGCTCAATTCAGGCACCTAGGTTGAAAAGAAAAAGGGAAAAGAAAAAAAAATAGCTGTGTCATTCCTAAATGCTAAATTGAACTTTATTAAAAATAAAAACTTTTAAACATCTTTCTTTAAAGAGGGTGAAAAAATGAGTTATACAATGGGATAAAATACTTGAAAACCATATATCTAATAAAGCACTACTGTCGAGCATATATAAGGAAGTCTCAAAACACAACCATAAATGAACAAGTAATCCAATTAGAAAATGGGCAAAAAAGCAATAAAAATTGCACAAAGTTGATACAGATGACAATCTGAATCAATCTCTGAAGAAGAATTATGCTGGGTAAAAATAAAGGCCAGTTGGAGCCCCCAAGGTAGGTCAGTTGGTTAAGCATCCAACTTAACTTTTGATTTTGGCTTGGGTCATGATCTCACAGTTCATTAGTTTGAGTCTTGTGTCACCCTCAGAGGTGATGGTGCCATCCCTGCTTGGGGTTCTCTCTCTCTCACTCTCTCTCTGCCCCTCCCCACTCACAATATCTCTCTCTCTCTCTCTCTTCCTCTCTCTCTCTCTCTGTCTCTCTCTCTCACACAAGATAAATAAACTTAAAAGTAGGGGCGCCTGTGTGACTCAGTCATTATGCGTCAGACTTTGATCTTATGGTTCCTAATTTTGAGCCCCACGTTGGGCTGTTTGCTGTCCACATGATGCCTGCTTGGGATTCTCTCTCCCTTCTCTCTGCTTCTCTCCCACTCGCAGTCTCTCTCTCTTTCTCTCACAAAATAAATAAAGTTAAAAAAAAATAGGGGAACCTGGGTTGCTCAGTCGGTTAAACGTCCAACTTCAGCTCACATCATGATCTCACTAGTTTGCGAGTTTGAGCCCTGATTTGGGCCCTGTGCTGACACCTCAGAGCCTGGATTCCGCTTCTCATTCTGTGTCTCCCTTTCTCTCCACCTCCCCCTCTCATGCTCTGTCTCTGTCTCTCAAAAATAAAATAAACACTGAATGAATGAATGAATGAATGAATCAATAAATAAATAAATGCCAGTCCCAAAAGATTGCATGATTCCATTTATATAACATTTTGAAATGACAAAATTATGGGAATGGAGAAGAGATTAGGAGTTGATAATGGTAAAGGAGGTGGGGGAGAGAGGTGAGAAACATATGTGGGTAAAAGGGAACAAACGTGAAGGACCCTTATTTTTTTTTTAAGTTTATTTATTAATTTTGAGAGAGAGACAGGACATGGGCATGCAGGGGAGGGGCAGAGAGAGAGGGAGAGGGAGAATTCCAAGGAGGCGCCACAATGTCAGTGTAGAGCCTGACATGGGGCTTAATTTAACAAACCGTAAGATCATGATCTGAGCCAAGATCAAGAATTGGATGCTTAACTGATTGAGCCACCAGGTGCCCTGAAGAAACTTGTTTTGTAAGATGTTACCATTTGGGAAAACTGGGCAAAGGTTACATTGGAATTTCTCTGTATTATTTCTTATACTTCCATGTGAATCTATAATTATTTCAAAATAAAAAGGTCTAATTAAAAAATATCAGTATGAACTTTTTAAAAATTCTATACTTAAGGAAATGTCAAAATGCATTAAAATATCCTCAAACACAGAAAAATACTACTAAATAGTGAGAGATGTTATACTTGATAAATATATTTTATTCAAGATTCAGTATTTGATCCTATATTGACAATGCATTATGTTGATTTTAAAATATCAAAAAGGTTATAAGCTTTATAAGAATATGAAAATATATCCATACTCTAAACATCCACAAATTAGAATTATATAAAATAAAAAGTGAACATTTTCTCTCTTTCCTCCTCATTATTCTTAAATCCCCTTTATAGATATAACTACTTATAGGAAAATAGTTTAGTATGTATGTTTTGGTGTGGGGGAGATTTGGGCATTGCATTTATATATGTAGTTATATTCTTTGTGATTTTTCTTATTCAACATGTATTTGAAAGCTCTTTTTATTCATTTTGTATAGAACTATACTATGCATATATATACTATGTACTGTACTATGCATAAAATTCCACGGAATGGATATATAACAGGATCTGTAATTATGAGCCTACATTAAGACATTTGTGGGGGTTTTTCCTATTTAATAATAATAATAATATATTAGAGCAGTTCATCAGTGCCCATGAAGGTACACTGATGTGAGTACATATGGGATTATTTCTTTTGTTTAGATTTTAGAAATACATCTTTGGATCTAAGTACGCTGCACCTCTTTTTAACATTGTTAAAATGTTAAAAATATGGTTACCATACAGCTCTCTGAAAAGGTTTCCCACTTATGCCAGATCAGCTTTTTGTCAGCAGAATGGGTACTTCTTCTTTTATAGGACATCCTCTCTACACATGGGTGAAAAGTCTCCAAACTACACTAGGCCGACTGGAAGCAGAAGCTCCTGGCAAGCTGGCACCTGTGGGTTTCTATCCAGGGGTAGTAGCAGCTTCTGAAGATTTGCATTAAAAGTTCCTCTCTGCTTTTTTTGTTCCTCCAGACACTGCCACTTTCTCCATTTTGCTCTAACAGCCCTTCCAATGGCCTTGTAAGAAGTTTCTGCTTTCCAAAATGAAAGTGAAATAAGTACTGTTTCATGTCTATGAAGGTTATAAATTTTATAAGAAATATGAAAGAAATACCTATAGGAGTCTTGTCCCACAAGGAACATTAACACCCAAAACTTCTTATTTGAGGAAATTAAAATTGTTTGGGTAAAAATATACTTAAAGTCATTTAGGGAGAGAAGTGATAGCACCTGAAATAAGAGTGCCTTTCAAGGGAACTAAGCTTCCCAGCAGCCAGTAGGGAAAAGTTAGGGGTAATGGCAGAATAAGGTGTAAATTTCCTCTTGTCCATTAACATCAAGTTTTAATCTTTTTTTTTTTTTTCCTGGAAAGGAAACAAATGTTATATACTATTCTCTGGGCCCAAAATCAATGTAGTGCCATATGGCCTTGGGGTCTGTGTGATCACTGAGGACATGCTGCTTTTCTTCCAGAGCTGCAACCCTCTTCCAAGCATCTAATGATCATCAGAAGAGCTGAGCACAGTGACCATTTCTTGCAGCCACCATGTTGTTGTTGAAACCTGGGGGGTGATGGTAGCCATTTTATTCAGTATAAATCATTTGTTTAATCTGGCTTTTACTTTAAGTATGGAGCTTTCTCTTTAGGATAGCAGTTTCCAATTTCAAGGGTCGAATTGAACAAGAATGTGCATATTTCTGGGGCATGAGGACCGTGAAAGGTTTTTCTTGCTGCTAAAACCACCAAGAGTGTGCCAACAAGAGTGAGTCCAATTTCTTGAGGCTAATAGAGAAGGAAGGCTTAAATCTCTCAGTTGAAAACCAAGTTTCACTTTTATTTTACTGAAATAACCTGTCTGCCTTATCCTCAGCCTTATGGAAAGCAGAGCCAGGATTAGGGAGAAGTCTTCCTTAAAATAGCCCTATCTTAAAATGCAAAGATTATGTTCTCGGGGTTAAATCAAATGAGCATCATGCCCTATCATGTAGCTCTGAGTAGAGGCTGCCTCATTGGCTCGGCTTAGTGCTCTTTCCCTCTCACCTTTTCGCTTGGCTTCTGAGTCCCGAAACGACATTAGAACTCTTTATGTTTGGAGATCAAATTAACTATTTAGCCAAATCACTAAAGTGGAGGATATAATGCTCAGAAGTAAGCATTTCATTTACAAAAATGCGTGTTATCTAATGCAATAAATGGTGATAGTGTGTCTTTAGGCCCTGGTTGTTCTGGTGTTTGGGGAAATAATAAAGACTTTTTATTTTCTCCCTTAGATCATAAGTGCTATGTTATTAGTGCCATCTCAGCGTTAAACCAGGTTGCAAGCTGCTTATTCTTCAAAATGAAGCTTTATTTTTTAGTTTAATTGCTTTTTCAGGAGCATTATTAACTTCCAGAAGGGGAGAAAAATTAAAGCAGCTGAAGCTGTGGTTCAGTATATTTGAAGCTAAAAAACACATTTCAAAAACTAATGCAACAATACTGTACCAATTATCAAGAATAATATTAGGGAATATACATAGTGTGATAATTATAGAAAGAAAGATCTTTTAAATACCATGTGTGAATACCATCTGTATTTTTCTGTTCAGGGCTCTTAACACGCTGAATAAAGAATTATCCTGCTATCCTGAGAAACCAGATAATGCCCAAACTCTCTGAACTTTTCCGAAATAAATCTCCATCAAACTTTACCTCCCAGTCACTCACCCAATTCTAGATTTAACTTTCCTAATATCTCTCAAATTCATCACCTTCTCATTTTTACAGACCTCCAATCTATGTCAGAATGGGGGCATTTGCCATCATGCTCACCCTCACCCCTGAAACTAGTCTCCTTGTCTTCCAATCCAATACTAGCTGCAGGATAATCAGAACTGAGTCAGTTCTGTGCTATTCCTCCAGAAGGTTTGTACATCTGTGTAAGTTCTTTTTGTTAATAAAGTTAAAACGAGGATGCCAGTGTCCAGAATTTCAAAGGCTGATTTAACCATCTTTTTGCCTCTCCTGTTATGTATGGAAGGTTTAACTACTCTCTGATATGTCTCCTTTACTCCATTTTCCAATTTCCTTTGTTCCACGTAGCCTAACCTGGTCACTGTATGTCTCAAACCTATTAAATGCCATTGCAGAGCAAGACTGGGAGATTGGGAGAACGAGGTCATGAGATCAGGCATATGAATGTGCCTAAGAGAGTTGGCCCAAAGCCTAGTGATAGAACATGTTAATGCCTAACAGAGAGCATCCACCAGAACAAAAAAGATAATAAAGAGAATAGAATGACTTAGAGAGTTGATGTTAGCAAGCCTCTGTCCTTGATCACCCCAGTACATGTGCAATGGGCTTATGAATGGAGTGGTCACAGTGGCAGAGAGCTGAACTTGGCCAATGAATAGGTTTCATAGCATTGGTTTCCTTTTATCAAATTTGGTTTAGTTCCTATAAGTGCCTATCAACCTGTCAGCAAAAGAGACTCATACTGTGCCCCTGAGAGATTACAATCATTCAAGGAGAACAGAAAGCCACTTGATAGAAAGTTGATAACATTAAACACCTTCTATCCTGGGAAGGGCAATGATGTCCTGACAAATATTGACACATTCTCCATATGTGCTTCTCTTTCCTGACCTCAGTGCCAAAGCACTATTTAAGGAGTTACAGAGTTTCTGCCTACTGACTTGAGATACTGCATAATTTTGCCTTTGGACCAAGGAATGTACTTTAAGGCAAAAGAGGATCAGCTCTGCGCACACGACCTTGAGATCTTGTGTTAATACTGCAAACCACACCATCGAGGAGTTACTGCCCTGGGAGGGTAGTAGAATTGCCCCTAAAATATGCACTTGAGGCATCAACCTTAAGGTATCACTCACTTAGTGTATTGCATCTGCCAGGATAGAGCATATACCTTAAATTGAGATAGATACATGAACATGTAGAAAAATAGGTGTGGGAAACATGATTTGGAACCATCACTTCCACTGAGCCCTTGAGGTATTAGGACTTTCTACTCCTTCCCCAAATGTGGGCTCTGTGGGTCTAGATTTCTGGGTTCCCATATTGTAACTCTTCCTCACAAAACACATAGAGTACCATTCAGCTCAATGCCATGTCTGATATTCCACCTGGAAAGCCATCTAGACCAGTAGAAGTGCCAGCCAAGGGGGAGGGGAAAGTAGAATGGTGGTAGAAAATAGAGATAATGTGTCAGTTATGGCTTTGGAACCACTGTAGGAGCAGAAGAATCTGTCCTATCAACATTCCTTTTTTACGTGCCTCCCAAAACTATAACCAATCAGAATGAACCTAGTGGGAGAAGCAACTGGATCTAGTGGCACAAGGATGTACTGTCATAGATGTTGGTGCCTGTCTAAGATCACTTAGACTGGGCAAGTATACCCATAGCCCAACTGCTGAGCGCATTCACTGTTGACATCTCATAACTGCATCTTCTCTGGAGAATTGCTTTTAGGGGCCACCTCCCTAGGAAGTACCTGAGAGTTTCTGTCCCTCCCTGGGGAAGCTAGCATCTAGTAATTAAGTGGTAATGTAAAAAAATTCTGTCTCCTATCTCCAGGTAGTTCAAAACAATGGGGCCATTCAGGTTGCCACTCAATCAGCCTGAGACAAGACTCCCACTGATGCTATATACTTCATTTCGCTTCTTCCCCGGCCCTGTACTTCTTGCCTCACTTTCTTTTAGGTTTCTCCTAAGAACAATTCCTCAATAAATGGTTTTCATAAGAATTCCCTCCTTAACTCTGGCTCTTTGTGTAGAGAAACTGGTCTAAGACATCTCATTTTACAATATTGAATATTTTAGCTCATAATCATCCTTCATTGCTTCCTTCAACCACATTGGTAAGTTTCTCTTACTCCTTAATAATTTACATTTTAAGTACTTAATATTGAAGCCCCATCTGGAGGGAATTCTAGCTGTCTTCGGCTCTCAAACCATAAAGAGTAGACACTCATACCCAGAGGAATAAGCTGATCAGGCCACCAGAGTGAAAGAATGAGTCTTCATGGCATTTTCCACGGTAGCCTGCCTTAGTCAAGATGTTATGCAGAACCGAGTTCACAAAAGTTTGATTCCAAGCACAGCGACCACAGCCAAAGTGGGATAGATACAGTTAGGTACTGGGACCTATAGGATCATTCTGGGATTCCTGTGTTCCTACTCATTTTTTGTTTCTGGATAATCCCCTATTTGTATTCAGTTTTTTTTTTTTTTCCCATTAGAATGAATGAAGTGTCAGTTTTCTAAATATCATAGTATTTTCCTTAGAGGTAGACTAGTGTTATTTGCCTTGTGAACCAAGAAAATAAGCCTGAGACCAAGTTGCTGCCTAGGTTTTTTGATAGATATTTTATAGTAGCTCTAAAATTATTTTAAACACAACAATGACTCTGGAATAAGCAGACATCCATATGCCAAAACGTGAATCTAGACCCGGATCTTTCTTCCTTCACAAACATTATTTCAGGGACACCTGCGTCACTCAGTCGGTTTAGCATCTGACTTTGGCTCAGGCCATGATCTTGTGGTACGTGGGTAAATTGGGCTCTGTGCTGACAGCTCAGAACCAGGAGCCTGCTTCACATTCTGTGTCTCCTCTCTCTGCCAGCCACCCCCCCTTAACAATAAAAAAAAAATTAAAAAAATTAGTTCAAAATGGATTATAGACCTAACTGTAAAATCCCAAACTATGAAACTCCTAAAAGAAAACATAGGAGAAAACCTGGATGACCTTGGGTATGGTTGTGACTTTTAAATTATAATACTAAAGGCATGTGCCATGGAGGAAATCATTGATAACCTGGACTTCATTAAAGTTAAAAACTTCTGCTCTGCAAAAGACTATCAAGAGAATGAGAAGACAGTCCACAGACTGGTAGAAGTTATTTGCAAAAACATACTTGATAAAAAACTGTTATCTAAAACATACAAAGAATTTTTATTTATTTTTAATTTTTAAAAAATTTTTTTAATGTTTATTCATTTTTGAGAGAGAGAGAGACAGAGCGTGAGCAGGGGAGGAGCTGAGAGAGAGGGAGACACAAAACCTGAAGCAGGCTCCAGGCTCTGAGTTGTTAGCAAAGAGCCCGACACGGGGCTCAAACCCACAAACCGTGAGATCATGACCTGAGCCAAAGTTGGATGCTTAACTGACTGAGCCACCCAGGTGCCCTTACAAAGAATTTTTAAAACTCAAAACTCAGAGGGGCACCTGGGCCTCTCAGTCGATTAAGCATTCGACTTCAGCTCAGGTCATGATCTCGAGGTTCATGAGTTCAAGCCCTGTATCATGCTCTGCAGAGCCTGCTTGGGCTTCCCTCTCTCTCTCTCTGTCTCTCTCTACCCCCTCCCCATCTCTCTGCCCCCCCCTTTCTCTCTCTCTCTCAAAATAAATAAACTTAAAAAAAAACTAAGAAGGCAAACAACATGATTAAAATATAAGCGAAAATCCTGAACAGACACCTCAGTAAAGAAGATATACACGTGACAAATAAGCATCTGAAAAGATGTTCCACATCACATGTCATTAGGGACATGCAAATTAAGACAATAATGAGCTACCACTACACATCTAGCAGAATGGCCAAAATGCAGAACACTGACAGCATGAAGTGCCGGTGAGGATGTGGAACAGCAGGAACTCACATTTGCTGTCAGTGGGACTACGAAAGGGTATAGCCACTTAAGACAATTTGGCAGCTTCTTACAAAATGAAACTGACTCCAGCCATCTCAATCCTTGGTATTTACCCAAAGGAGGTGAAAACTCACTTTCACACAAGAACCTGCACATGGATGGTTAGAGTAGCTTGACTGATTATTGCTAAAACTGGAAGTGAGCCCTCTTGGACACTAAACTTTGAGTGGTGACATAGCAACATATCAATGCAGGTTCATCAATTATAACAAATGTAGCTTTATAGTTTGGGGTGTTGATATTGGGGAAGACTGTATGTGTGGGGTGGCAGGAGATATATAGGAACTCTCTGTACTCTGTGCTCAATTTTGCTGTGAACCTAAAAGTACTCTAAAAAATAAAATGTATTTAAAAACTTGGGTGAAACAGGTTCTGAAGATGACATTAGAAACCCATACGTTCTTTTATTTATCCTTGTCTCTACGAAAGGAAGCAGGAAGCAGGAGTCAGTAAAATTTAAGATTATGTATGTCAGTATAAAGTTTTTAAACTGCTACTTTAATTAAAATTCTCCTTGACATATTCATAAAACATTTCATGCATATTATATATTATAAAAATCTCAGTTTTAGTTCACACTTTATGGTAAAGGTATTTTCACATGCACTAGCTTCTTAAAACACTTCCAACAAGTTCATTGCAGTTTCCCAGTGTCATTTAGTTCTTCTGTGATCGAGAGATCAAACTCTGATGAGCTGACCCTTTTCTCATGAACAATATGAAATTCAACTCAGACACAGAATCTGTTACAGAGCCTGGAAGATCACAAGAATGCACTGAAATTTCAGTGTCCTTGCTGAATAAATTCAGCTCTCTTTCCATTCTGATTTTTTAAACCCAAGTCATTGGTGGACATTTGCTAGAACGTGAGAGTAATTTAGATACCTATGCTTTCTTGATAGATACATATGCTTTTTAAGGTATTTAGCATTTCCAAATTTCATAAATGTTAATGTTAATTAAATACATACTCTGAAGGAAAAGGAATTTCCTTAGATAGCATATGTTACAGTTCAGCTATTTTTGAATGTGGTGGAGAAGTTTTATAATGACTACTTTTTGGAATATCACATTGTTTCCCAAACAGCTGGTCTGATGCCAACTGGTGTGATTTGCTACCATTTGGTTCACATGCCTAGGGAAATGTCAAATTCTCTCTAAATAAAGCAGTTGCAATTATGTAACTGCCTCCTTTACCTTGGCATCAGTTTTTGATGCCATTATGTTGAATATTATAATTAAATGACAGATGTCACTTAGTTTTAAAGTTTCCACTGATCTCTCAACTATTAAAAATCCAGTTAATCCAGTTATTCTTTTGTGCCTTCAACATACATATTATAGATTATTTGATACATTCATTATATGGCAGAATATATGGAAAAACACTCCACCTTCACAATCTAATAGAATTATTCAGAGATTGATGTCATGAACATTTATTGAATTCTTACTATGTGTTCCTGAACACATAGTATATCAGAAGGTCTCTACCAGATAATTGAAGAAGGGTGTGTTTATATCCAAAGAGAATATTTAAAAGCATCAGATTATGATGTAGGAGACTACAAGGGATAGTACAGAATCCTCAAGTTAGTACCAGCTGTGATGTTTCCTCCCCTGGGCCAGAAGTGATGTGGCAAAATCAGAAAGCAGACAGAGATAGTCATATAAGATCTTGCTAGTCGATAAGTGGTTCACAGAATTGCAGTATTGGTATCACCTTGAGGCTAAATAGAAAGGGAAAGTCTCCACTCCAACCCTAGATCTGAGAATTACAGCTGCATTTTCATAAGCTCCCAAGGTGATTTGCAGGCATATTCATGTTTGAAAAATACTGGTCTATAGGATGCCCCTCTGAAAGTAGTAATCTCAGCTGACCTGGGACACAGCCCAGCTCAAGGTGATCTCATAGAGGAAGTACTAGGGGATAAGTATCCTGACCACAGAGACCTAGTGATATCCTTTAGTCCCTGATAGAGATCCTCATTATCCAAATTTAATAGGACACAAAGAGCAAGGAGAACTTTTGATGTGGTTTATGAAGATCACCTACCCAGGGCAAAAGATTAGAGGGGACAAAGCAGTAGCAAATGGACCTGGACTGGCAGCTTGAAGAGATTTGACACAACTGAGCTGTCCCTACAGATGGAAAGATGAATTATATGGTCCCCTGACCTCAAATATTCCAACACATTTTTTGCAAAATCATTTTCTATGTTATAGGCACTCTTAATATTAGAATTGTGAACAAAAATGATACTGTTCTAATACAATGTCCAATAGCCTATTCATCTTGAAGACACTTTACACAATCCTTTGGTTTTAAGTAAAAGTATAAAAAAATGTTCTGTCAGAAATAGCATGACTGGCTGGGATTCTCACATATATTTTCCTGCTCAACTCTACTTTCAGAATCATAGTTAATTTTTTTCCCCTTACCTTTTGGGAGTGAGTGCCTCATTACTATGTGATTTCTGATGTCTAGAATTCCCTGCTATGTCTGAGGCCTATTATTTTAGATTAAAAGTCTTATGTACTTTTATCAAGCCAAATTGAAAGTCTGGTAATATGGTAGCATTTCCCACTGTTTGAGCTGAAGATTCTAATCATTCTGTTGCTCAAAGACTGAATATACTAGATGAGAGCTTTTTAAATGACAAAATATATCACATAATTATCTGTGCTAGTAAACTAGAGGTGATACAGGCTCTGCTAAGAAAACCTGGGGGGGCCATGCATATTGCCTCCCAAAATAAAATACAGCTTTTGTACAAACCATAATTGGTTGAGGCCAAAGCTGAAGTTGAGTGGGAATGTGATCCCAGTGAGGACTTCTATAACATGACCTTGAGCTCTCACAAGAACTGGAGCAGGTATCTGAACACTTTCTACTGCAGAACTGTAATGATATAGTAGGATATTAAAACTAACCACTATATTAATTATTGAGGGTGAGATATATGTCAAGCGCAATGCAAAATGATTTATATATATTACTTTTTATACTACCTCAACCACTGTATGTGATAGGTACACTCAAAGTCATCCTACAAGGGCACCAACAGCATCAGTAGGAGACCATCGTCACCTAGCTGTAGTCACTTGATTTTCTCATTAAGCTTGCTCCGTATAGGCACAGCCTCTTACACATCAATCAATGTTTGTAACAAAAATCTATTTTTCTTCAAGATGTAATCAGGATGAATTTTTAATCTATTTGCTTTTAGTTCCTTGGGAGCATCCTTTGTATATTTTCTTGCTTGAGTCATAGTCCTCCAATCACGATAGCCGTTGAGAAAGAGTAGGAAGCTTGTGGTGAGCATTTCATAGTGTATATAAGTGTCAAATCACCTGAAAGTAATAGTGTATGTCAACTATACTTGAATTAAAAACAAAAGAGTGTAATGTTTTAGCCATATTCAAATTTTGAAGGAGAACTCAACATTCCCTCTGTCTCACGGAAATGTTAAAATGAGTTGAGTTTCCTCATTTGGTAATTGAAACGTTAACTTCTACTTTTGTGCTAGAATATTTTGAAATAATATTTACATTATAAGTAGATTAAAGTTTACTTTAGAACAGCATATTTGCTGGAATTGTGATTATGGAATTATATGAATTTTTTCCTTCTCTTCCTCTCATTCCCATTCTGATCAGTTTCTGGCAGGCTGGTGGTAGCAGAGTATGTATAAGAATGATTATTGAGTTAGATGGTAAAAATCATTATCACTGGATTTTAGGGAATTGTCAATGTTACCCTAAATGCAATTGCCGTCGTACTACTTCCTTGTTTTTGATCCATTTGAATTACCAGAAAATTGAGGACTCTAAACAGCATCATGTAATAAGAAAGTAAGAAAAAATCAGTTTATGAGTTCTTTATCCCAGAGAATGTATTTCCATGAGTAATAAACAAATAGCAAAGATCTAGACAAGATAGGCAAGAGACCTCTATTTCCCACTTAAAACATGACAACAAAACAGGGCGGTGGTCAAGAGGCTGGATTTAATGACTTCTGATCATGGCTCTACTATTTCCAAGCATTGAACAATGCACTGAAACTTTTAATACTTTCATTGTTTATACTTGAGTCTCTAAAAAATGTGTTTATCAAATCAGTTACTAGGCGCCTACTCTGTGACAAACAATATTCTTGGTATTAGTAGCATGGTAGTAAGAAATCAGATTCTCTGCTTTATGGGAGCTACACATTCTAATGGAAGGAGACCTTATAATATTTTTTATTATCATCTTTCAGGTGGTGATACGTACTCACTGGTAAGTGCTAGTTAGGAAGGGACTTTTTGATAAGGAGATACCTCAGCCCACACCTGTTCACTGACAGCCTCCTTCATCTCAGGCAATAGATACTCACTGAGTACCGTAGACATAAAGAAAGAGCAAGAAGGTGCATTTTGGTCAAGTTTAATACAGTTGTTGGTATTTTTAACTTTGTGTTCTGTATTTTTATTCATTAAATCTGGCAACCTTACTTGGAGGCCTACCCTGCAGGAAGAGTGTTGACCTCCACTCTGAGAGAGATAGGGAGCTATTGGAAGCATTTTTATCATCCTGTTTTGAAAGGAAAGCTCTGTGTGCCACGTTGAAAGTTATCTAGGGGGTTAAGAACAGAGGCAGAAGGCAATGTAGGAAATGTGGAAGGCTGGCAACTATAATCAAGATTAGCGTATATTTTGCAAGGAGAAGTAACAAAATTTGGTGATGCTTTGGCCGTGGCATTGTGGGAAAATAAACAGAGTAGTCAAGGACAGTGTCGCTTATTTTGTTTGAACAATTGTGTGACAAAGTTGCCCTCATCTATCCCTTAAACACTCTGCAGCTTTTCAGATGCCATGTTAGACCTTTTACTCTCAGACTGCAAGACTGTTCTTCTTCCTCTCAACTTCTAAAAAAATTTATAATGTGAATCTAGGTTATCTTCCTGTATAGGTTACAAAAGTAGGGGGAGATTGGATTGGCAATTACAGGATGTTTTGTGGGCTGGAAAGGGTTAATGATTGATTCTGTGGATTCTCTGTGTGTATACGCATGCATGTACATACATATGCATGACTGATACCTATGTGTCATATACAGCTAACCCTTGAACAACAGGGATTTGAACTACATAGGTCCACTTATATGTGGATTTGTTTTTGATAAATATAGTACAGTACTGTAAATGGATTTTCTCTTATGATTTTCCTAATAAAACTTTCTTTTCTCTAGCTTACTTTAAGAATACAGTATATAATACATACACAAAATGTGTGATAATCGACTGTTTATGTTATTGGTAAGGCTACTGGCCAACAATAGGCTTTTAGTAATTAAGTTTTGGGGGAATCAAAAGGTATATGCAGATTTCTGACTGCAGGGGTCGGTGCCTCTAATTCCCATGTTATTCAAAGGTTAACTCTATAATAGATAATACATATGTTTTATATAATTATATATATAAATGTCACACTTGATCTCAAAGGAGATTTTCATATCTTTAGGAGGATGGTTGGTTTTATCCAAAAAGGAATGTAAGCATCTTACCTATTTTTATTTCCAAATACATTAACCCAGAGAATTTCAGTAACTAATATATTATGTTGATTTAAAGTACAACTCTTTTGTGTAAGAAGTAGCTAAAGTCAATTAGGAGACTCTTCGAAATATATACATAAAAAATTACATTAAGCTCACGCTCCAGAAATACATATTTATCAAGATAAAGTATTTATGGAAGATTATAAAATGCCTATCATTGAAGTCTCTTTCAAGTGGCATTCTGTGTTTAAATTAAAAGAAAAAGCAGCATGTGTAGATCTTCAGATTGATAACAAGCTTGAATACAATTATTAGTACCTCAGTTGGTAATTGAAAGGTTGAATCCAGATGAAAAACAGTAATAAGCTACTGACTTCTCAGGAGAAAAGGAGAAAGTAGTTGCTGAGGGAGTTGGAACAGCCTAGGGCTGACTTGGGTTCTGAAGCTCCATAAATCTCTGCAAATCTCCCTTCATTGAAGCTGCGGATTGTTTATCATTAAAGGAGAAACTTAAAGTCCTGAGAATCCGTATCCTGTTCTCTGGGGCAAGCAGCTCACGCTGTCACAGAGGGCTGGGAACCTTTCTAATTGCAATAGCTCATGACACACCAGTGTCTGACAGATGTGCAGGGAAGCAGTCATGCTTTGCCCCCTTTGAGGCTCTTAGAAAGGGGAGAGAGAAAAAGAGGGAGAAGAAAGTGATGAGGGATAGAGTTTGCAGGCAAAGATTTCCAGGGAGCAAGTTCCTTTGTGCTGTTTGGCCAAACATGCCCTGACCATTACCTGTATTTAGTTTTATATATGTATCCTTCTCTACTTACAATTTTTTAAATGTTTATTTATTTTTGAGGCAGAGAGTAAGCAGGGGGAGGGGCATAGAGAGAGGGAAACACAGAATCCAAATCAGGCCTAGGCTCTGAGCTGTCAGCCCAGAATCCGAAGTGGGGCTTGAACTCATGAACTGAGAGATTATGACCTGAGCCGAAGTCGGACGCTTGACTGGCTGAGCCACCCAGGTGCCCAATCCTTCTCTACTTATAAAACTAAGTGGTATTACAAATTGCATGTTTTGAGGGGGATTGGATGTGCAGCTTGTGTTTATTTAAAATGTAAGTAGAATTTCTTTTCAAAGGCAGGTGCCAAAAGAGGCACCTATTAGATTTAGTTGTTCATGTACCTTTTGTGTGTATCTTTTTTTTACTGAAAACCATACATGCCAGATAATATTTCAGGCATTGTGCATGAAGGATTTAGTTAATCTCCAAAACAATCTTAATGTGGAAGTCAAGGCCAACTTTTTACATTTTAATTATGAAGAGGCAGAGGTCCAGAGAAGTTTAAAAAAACAACAACTTTATCAAGATTATAAAACCAGTTAGTGTCAGAGCTGAGCTTAAACTCAGGACTGCCTAACTCTTAGACCTAAGCCAATTCTAAAAGGCTGCCCTACCTTTTGAGTGCTATAAATGCTGATTGTGCTTTGTACAGAATGACCATATAATTTGTCTTTCTAACTCAGATATTTTTGTCTGGGGCAAATACTAAACAGGAGAGCAGGGCAACAGGTGTGAACTAAGACCGTTCCAGACATATTGGGACATTCGGGCACCCTAACTCTATATAATGAACGTGTTATTGAATGAGATCATATAATATACCTACCTGTAGAGTTCTTGAGAATCTGAACTGTTAACTAATCTACATTTGTAAAATGTAGTCTTACAACCAATTTGCAGGAATTATTCATCACAAATGGTTGATTTCCTGCCTTTACCCAGATTTGTGTAAGTGACTCAATTATAATCAAGAAACAGCAGAGCATACAACGTAACTGTGCAATCATCAGTATGGATTTCAAGCTCTCATGGGACGCTTCTCTGATATTGAATAACAGCTTAGAAGGGGACAGAGAGTAAATCAAAGATTTGCTCCTCACAATTTCTAGAAAACGAATAATGCGTGTTCTTTATTTTACTGGATCATTCCTCAAATTTGCTATCTTGGTATATCTAGGTATTCTGGGGGGGGGGGATCAGTGCGGGAATAATAACTAAGCACTGATAATGAACATTGCAATTATAAATACTTTAATGCATATGAGAAGTAAGGCTCATCAGTAGTAAAAGTGGATCATTGGCAAATGCATCTTGCTCTTTTCTTCTTTTGGTGGCATCGTAGAGGAGAACTCAGAAAACTGTGGCTGCCTCGCATCAAATCCCAGGCATCTGCCTTCCTGAAGGGCCTTGAGAATGTTACTTTTCATCTCTGGACTTGTATAAAATGAGGCATTCAATCAGTAAGGGAAAAGAGTGCATTCTAGAACACAGGCTGTCTGGACTCTGATCCCAGGCTCATTTATCCCGAGCATAAAAAGAGCAAGGCTTTTCCAGTCCATGGCTTCTTCCAATATTGAGATGCCCACTAATTAAAACAGAGGCAGCATACAACTATATGATTCATTAACTGTAATGATTAGTATAGAGCCAGCAATGGTGCCCAAGGAGTTGGGAAATATATAGTCTTGGATTTCCAAAAGGGACCTGAAAGGTCCTTTTATTGTATAGAGTAGAAAGAAGAAAGTCCTTCTTGCCAAATGCAGTTTACCTTGAATACCACAATGTCTGTGCCAAACCAGATTTTTAGGTACATGCTATGCCTATCAATTTAGAGATGATCTGTAAGCGACTTTTTGCCTTATAGGCCTTCTTTAGTGGTGACTTTTAATATCCTTAAGGTCAATTGGTATCAGTTGATATTAAAGTCAATCTGTTTTTCTCAGTCCTTGTCATATACATATTTTTCAGCTTTTGACATACTCTTGTTTTCCTTAGATTATTTTTTTTAATTCTCTTTCTTTGTAAAACAACCTAGGTCCTACTTTAAATATTATTTTATTCCTATTTGTGTGATGCTTACCTGAAAGCAGGAGATAGTCCCAGGATCCTTCGAGTCAGAGAATTAAAAAACCCAGAGAGATTAATCCCTTCGCCTGTAGGAACCTGATGATGGATGGCAGGTTCGGAATTGGAGAATGTGTCAGAGTCAGGGGATTCCAAATGGTTTTTATTTGTTTGTTTCCTACTATACCGTGACATGTCTGGGTGCTGAATGTAAACCCCACAGAGGCAAGGAGTTTTTCTGATTGCTTCTTGGCCAGATCCTGATACCTAGAAAAGACTGAAGCATACAGGAGCATTTGATAAATATTTGTTAAAATGGTACCATTTTCACAGTGTCAGTCAACAGAGGCACCCTAATGCTCAGATCGCAAATAAGAGCATATTGAAGCACAATGTTATGTTAGCACATAACCTCGAGATTAAGTTCCTCTTTAATATTTGCCTCAAAGTTGAATGCATTTTTTTTCTATATGGACATTTGTACATTTGTGCATATATTTCATAAAACACACGCAACTCTGGAAAGATTGTAATCTATGCATCCTTTAAGAGGAATCCATCCTATAATGTAATGTGGAGGAAATTTACAACTTTGTGATTTTGTTTTTGGGGAAAAAATATTAAAAGGCCTGTTTATTTCATAGGTACTGTGTTTTATAAATATGTTTAAAAGTAGTTGGAAGATAATGACAGACCAAAGAAAGATGGTTTGACAGGAAATTTAAAAGGACTGGGGGCATATGAGTCTACCATTATCCCAGAAAAGAAATTAGCCTCTACATGATGAAATTATGTGACTTGGGGGTTTAAAAAGAAACTTCCAAATAATAACCAGAAGAAATAGTTTTAAAAACTTAAAATTGGTTTCCTCTAGGGAATGGAAATTTTTATATTTTATAATGTTGTTCATTCTGTCTGTAATTTTTAACATTATTACCCATGTGCATTTATAGCATTGATTAAGTATGTTTGAAAAGTGTTTAAAAGAAGACTACAGAGCATTTTTTCCCCTGTCCAATAAATTGTTCTTTAGGTATCCCTGAGTTTTATGTGAGATTGAGTATGAAGCATAGATCTTCAGGCCAAATTATGTCTCATTAGTGACCAGTGAAAATCTAACTCTAAAATCTGAGACAGATGGTTCTGGGCCTTTTAAACTCAGCCATGGCCCAATCCTATGATATTAATCTTCCAGCAATACATTGTATCTCTTATTATGACACACTGTGTTTTATCCAGTCGTATCCATACATTAGCCTGTGCTCAGAGAGAAATGGTTTTAGAACTCCAAGAAGTGAGTAAATCATTGTAGTCAGCTGAAGAGGTTTTATTCGTAACACATTAAGAAAAGATAGCTCTCAGTCTGTTACCACTTTTCTCAAAGAATCACTAAAGTTGGGGCTTACTCAGCTCCCTATACTCCAGCCCTTCCAAAGGATCTATGTACTTCCATGATATGTGATGTTCTTTTGGGACCTACGGGATGGTTCCATGGTAGGTAAAATTAGGGCACCCAGGAACACTCTGCACTGGGAACATGATGAGATAGCACGCCTGTAACTATGTTATCTTACGTAGCCAAGGGACTTTGCATATGCAATTAGGGTTACCAACCAGCTGATCTGAAAATAGGGAGATTATTCTGGATTACCTGGGTGGCCCCAGTATGATCACATGAGCTCTCAAAAGTGGAGAACTTACTCTGGCTTTTTACAGACGAGGAAGGCAGAAGGAAACACCAGAGAGATTCAAATCATGAGAAGGATTTGATGTTCTGTTGCTGTTTTGAACATGGAGGGGGCCAGGGACTTCAGTCCCACAATCACAAGAATTGAATTCTGTCAAAAACCTGAATGAACTTGCAAATGTATTTTTTCCCTTAAGGGCTTCCAGGTCAGAGGCTAGATGGAAGGCACCTTAATTTTGGCCCCTGTGAGATTTTAAGCAGAGAATCCAGCTCAGTCATCCTGGGCCTGGAATTCCAACCTATGGAAACTGTGAGGTAATCCATCTGTGTTACTTAATCTGCTAAATTTGTGATAATATGTTATGACAGAAGTAGGAAATGGACACGGGTCCTGTCATCCCCTTTGGACCTAAAAGAAATTGAGGCTCAGAGAAGTTAAATATATGTGAAAATGTGGCTTGCAGTGCTGGTCCAGTACCATGAGTCTTAGCCAGTTTGCTTATGCCCACACTGTGTTCTTATGTTGTTGGCAGTAGTTGTCAACCTTTAGCACAGATCAGAATCACCCAGGAGGCTTTTTAAAATACATACGTCTGGCTCCCAATCCCAGGGTTTCTGCCACTGCAAGTCTCTAGTATGGCTAAAAAATTTGCATTTTTAGTATATTCCCAGGTGTTGCTGTCTTCTCTGAGGACCCACTCTGAGAACACTGATTTACGGAATGCTGCTGTTCCTCTTAATTTTATTCTGAATATTTTTTGGAAAGGGTTTGTTATCTATAGTTTAGAGTTGCTATCATGTTCTTTTTTTTAATGTTTATTTTGTTTTATTTTATTTTATTTCATTTTATTTCATTTTATTTTATTTTTGAGAGATAGAGAGCACGAGCAGAGCAGGGGCAGAGAGAGAGGGAGACAGATGATCCAAAGTGGGCTTCGTGCTGACAGCAGAGAGCCTGATGAGGGGCTTAAACTCACGAACCATGAGATCATGACCTGAAACAAAGTCAGACACTCAATCGACTGAGTCACCCAGGCACCCCGTGATGATTCAGTATTATCATGATGCCTCATGCCCATTTGTTCCTCTGTGCCTGAGAAATGGAAACAGAGGCCATGCAGCATCTGCCTTAACTACTTCTGAGAGAAAGTTCAATGAAAATTATTTAGTTCTACCTTGTGGCAACAGTGTTAACCACATCCCCACCTTTATCAGATTTCATTCAAATTCAGCAAGCAAAGAAGTGCTGTTTGTCTTGCCTGGTATTTTTAAACCTTTAGCACATATTGACTCCTCATTGTCAAGAACCTGAGAATTAAAAAGTCAATGGACAAACTACAGAAAAATCTATGTTCTGGAAATTGCCCAAGTAAAGCAGTTCAAACAAGGTAGCCACGTCTATAGAATAATGGGAACAAAGAATTTATTTCACATAGAGTAGGAAAAATGCAGTTGTATATATACCTTAAGAAGAGTGGAAGAAATCTTTCCATTTCTTAATTCTTTGAATTTTTAAGGAAGAAAAATAAATGATTCTTTATATCTCATCAGAATGGTACTTCTTTACTTTCTTTTTTCTTTCTTTTTTTAATTGAAGTATAATTGACATACAATATTATATTAGCTTCAGGTGTATAACGTAGTGTTCCAATATTTCTGTATATTACTAGGCAGTCACCATGATGACTCTAGCTACTGTCTTCATGGTCGTTAAGATATTATTGACTACCTTTTCTGTGCTATATGTTACACTCCATGTCTTATTTATTTTATAAGGAGAAGTTCGTGCCTTTTAATCTCCTTTCTAATCCCCTTTCTATTCAATACTCTTTTTACATTAGACAAATTCCTAATTTTTAATAAGTTTATTGAGGTATACTTTACTTATAAAGTTCACTAATTACATAAGGACAATGATTTTCTGCACATGTGCTGACTTATTTAACCATCACTATAATCTAGTTTTAGATTTTAATCATCCCAGTAAGATCCCTTATTCCAGCTTATGGTAAAGCCTTATTCCCACTATCACTTCCTGAGCAACCACTAATTTACTTTCTGTCTGTGTAGATTTGCCTTTCCAAAACATTTAACATGAATGGCGTCATCCACTGTGTGTTCTTTTGTGCCTGGCTTCTTTCATGCAACATGCTATTGAGGTTCGTTCATGGTGTAGCCTGTACTTCATTCTTTTTTAAGTCATTTATTTGAGAGAAGGGGAGAAAGAGAGTGTGCATGAGCAGGGGTGGGGCAGAGAGAGAGGGAGAGTGAGAATCCCAAGCAGGCTCTGCACTATTAGCACAAGCTCAAACCCATGAACCAGGAGATCATGACCTGAGCTAAAATCAAAAGTTGGACACTTAGCCAGCTGAGCCACCCAGGTGCCTCAGTACTTCGTTTTTTTTTTTTTATTTCTGATTAATATCCCCAATGAATCGTTTAAATAAAATATTGGAAGTGTATAATAGTGATATTTTCTTCCTCCAAAAAGTCTAAGTTTTAGATTACTGTTTCTCAAAACTTCCTACCAAAAACAGTGGTGGGAAAGCAAAGAGAGGAGAAGCATTTTATCCTAACCCCTTATTCTTTTTCAAGAGAATGTCCTAAAATGGCATTTAATATTCTATCCTAGGGAAGGCAGCAGAATTTCCCTTATGTGGGGAATGGGATTGGATGCAAGCATTAGTCAATGATAGGAAATAATTGACAATGTACTCAGTATGCCGCTAAAGGGTTAAAGTAGGTATAAGTGGAAGCTTGATTATCAGAGCTTCCTACTTTCTGTTGGGCAGGTCTTCCTCTACAGGTAAAGAGATCTTCATGAAACAAATAAAGAGATCTTTATTTTTAGAAATAAGAAATGAGAATTTTTACTGTCCTGCTCTTGGAGTCCTACCATGTTCATCCTTCTACATTTATCTCTTTTGTTTAAAATTCACGGTGGCTCTCCACTGTGTGTTGGATGGAGTCCCACATCCTTTATATGGTTTACGAGATCCCCTATGAACTAGCATGCATGTAACTCTCTAGACTCATTAATTTATCTCTCCCCACTTTGTTCGCTCTGCTCTTGCTATTTAGGGATTCTTCCAATTTCTGAAACTCCCTTTTCTTAATGTTCATTGCACTTGTAATTATTTGTTTAAAAACCGCAACCCACTATCTGTGTCATTATCCGACTTGTGATATTACACTACAGTTTTGCAAAATGTTACTATTGGGAGAAACTGGGTGGAGTGCACATGGGATCTCTTTATTACTTTTTTACCACTTCATGGGTATCTCCAGTGGTCTCAATAAAAATTTCAATTTAGAGCAAAGTAGAAAAAATCAAACCCTCACCATGTAAACACTGTGAGTCAGGAACTGTGTCTCTCTTGCTCATTATTATATCCTTACTGTTTAGCCCAGTACCTGGGAAAACTTGCAACTCAGTTAATATTTGCAGAATGAAATACACTCATCAATACTGGTATCCACAAGGCTATTTGGTGCCAGAGATAATTTAACTAAGATCTGATTCCAAAAAATTTCATCTTCTGCTACAACTTTTCTAGGCATAGATCTCTTATTTTTAAAATTCATTCATTCGTTCACAAATAGTTGCCAGGTTCTCTGATAAGCCTAAGATGTAATGGCAAACATGATGGAGAGGTCCCTGCTACATGGATTTATATAGTCTAATTGGAAAGTCCTATCAATCACATCATGTGTTGGTGAGACTACAGTGCAAAATGAATGAGAGCACGGAGGGAAAGGGGCCAAAGTCAATGAAAGCAAACATCAGAAGAGCTGATCTAGACTGAGAGGTGAGGAAAAGATTGCCAGAGAGTCAGGCATGTTAACTGGGATCTGAATGTTGAGTAGGACTTCATTTTGTAGACACGCCTGGGCCTTATGGCAGGAGGAAACAAAGTGTCCCCAAGAAATGAAAAGAAATTCACTGGGGTTACCACCCAAATGTGAAGAGGGAGGTAGCTGTCCATTTATTGCAGGGGTGTGTGGGTCCTGCTAATTAAGAGTTTGGGTTTTACACAGAAATATAAAACAATGACTGCTTAAAAATAAATATGATGAGGAATGTTTGGCATGATTCATTTTATGTCTTAAGGAGTTTGCTGTGGCTTCTGTGGAGAGAATGGAGGGGATGGGAAAGTGAAAGTGAGCACTGGGAATGTATTTCTGTGCAGATGCTGTGGTCCAGGTGAGAGATGATGACAGCTAAGGGGGACCCGTGGTTCCCAACCAGGGAGTCTGCTTTATGTTAAGACTGGTGTGGTAACTGAACACAATCTCACAGCCACTCTGGTGGAAGATTCATTCCTGGTATAGCTTTTTGCGGGGCAGGGTGGGAGGCTCTTTCTGAGTCTTATCTTGGCCCAATGTGTCTCCTGGATCTTCCATGGTGACATCAAATGCTATAGATTGGGAAAGCACAGCTTTTAGAGTCAAACAAACCTAAATTCAAGTTACGTGTCTACCTTGACCAGCTTTGTGCCACAGGCCCGTTATTTAACTTCTCTGCACCTCAGGCTTCTTGGGGATAAGATCGAAGTAATAACTTTACTGCAATAATAAATTGAGATAAAGTAAAAATGTACACAGCACAGTGTCTGGTATCTCATAGTTACCATATATTAGTTGAATTTTGAAATGGTCAAAGTAGCTAGCTGTAAATCAGGTGGTCTCTGTGGCTCTAATTTTGTCTGGATTCTTCCTGAGATCTTTTGGTATCAGGGTACTACGTAGAAAGTCTTCACGATGAATAAATGTGTATTAATGCTACTGAACAGAATTTTAAAACTAAGTGTGTGGGTTCAAGCAGAGAAACAATGAATTTAAAACTGTCCATTTAATCCTCATTAATAGGCTCATAATAGATACTTTAGGAAGAGAAAACGTGGAAGAAAATCTTACTCTAGGTGTATCCTTCATAACAATTAGATCTGAGGATTCAGTTCATGTCTCTAATTATAAATGAATACCCACACATTAAACAAGGAAGACTGTGGAGTTCACATTTCCTTAATGATGGGTTCGTGGGGATATGCTGGACTTGACCACGCTAGTTCCATTTTCATTACTGTGTGTTGACATTCTCCTGTAACCTCGCTGTAGGTAAGTTTTCTTCCTAGTCATGTACTTTGTGACAAGTTAGCAACAATTCCAACTTCATGCTCCATTTACTCTGCCTACTGAGGCAATTTGCTCTCCACACACTTTGTTATTTCCTCTACTTTGTGGCTCCAACCTGTAAGGTATTTCATGATGGGAACTGCACTTTGAATACCAACACTTCAATTGCTCTTCTGGCTGAATGCTGTCTCTGCCACCTGAGGGGGAGGATTTTAATAAATAGGTCATTCTCTTATATTAAATAGTTGGTCAAGACTGTGGGCTGAGTTGCTTTAAATGTTACCTCATTGTAGTTTCTAGGCTTTTGGCAGTTTACTCTTACGACACTCAAGGATTTCTGTGATCTGGCCTCTGTTCATCTTCTTGATGTTTATGATTGGAAGATGTGTAACCGTGAAATATGCCCTAAATTCACCATGCCAGTTTGCATGTATATTCTGTGTGCACAGGCCATTCTTTCTTCTTATAAAACTCTGCGCTCTCCCAACCCTCATATCTTCCCTAAACAACTGCTCAACTTCCAACGTTCCGTTTGAGTATCACTTCTACTGGGTGGCCTTCATCATACTTTCTTTCTACCTCCCCACTGTCACGTGAAAGTAAAGTTCTTTTGATATTTCCATGGTTCCCAGGGCATCACTCCATCATAGAATCATTTCCTTGTATTGAAGCTATCCACTCATAAATATGGTTCTCCCTCCAGACAATAAATTCCTGAGTCCATGTCTAAACCATATGTGCATCTCCAGCAAATCTGTGCTTGAAGCACAGGCAAGTTATTAAATGCTTATTGAAATGCTTGATGTGTTTAAAGATAGCAAAGAAGGAAAGCAAAGAAAACAACATCACTATTTTTTAGGTGTTCACTCTCTTGCAGACACTATGTTAGGTGCTAAGAACTCCAAATTCTTAGCCTAAGCCTTGCTTCTGGATATTTAAGATCTAAAGGAAAAGAGAGATGTAAAGATGGACCATCATAGTTGTATGATGGAGGCAAGCACAGGCTAGATCAGGTGAGCCTGATCACATGATAGAAAGCTATCTAAATGAGGTTGCTATAGAGTCAGGAAAGGTACCCTGGGGACAAAATATAGACCTTTGAGTGATTATTGCTATTATTATTAATTATATTTAAATAAAATTCAATAATTATTACTCTTGAGTGACTTACCGAGGGCTTCCTGTGGACTAAGTTCATTACATGCATTATCTTCTCTCTGACAGCAGTCCTAGGAAGTGAGCACTGCTTTGCTATTTTATGGCTTGGGGGAGGTGGAGATACTGAGGCATGGGAGGTTATGAACCTATCCCCAGGTCACACCTCTGAAAAGAGATACAACTGGGTTAAAACATGCACCTTCCTAACGCCAGAGGTATTTCTGCTCTCACTGTTGTGCTATGAGGATGTCCCTCCCTGTGACTGAAGATAGTGATCAGAGAAAGAAGGGACAGAAACATGCACCAAAAAAAGTAAAGGAATTACCATGTAGGTGAAGGGACGTGTTGTATTTGGGGGAGTTATAATAAGTAGCTGAGTACTGCTTGCCAGTGCAGACCCCATAGGAAGTGAAAGAAAAACAAAAGAAATATCAGATGTTTTCCCAATTCCAAACCTACCCAATCTTACTCCCCAAGGGGCCGCCCTTAGATTCCCAAGGGTAGCAAAATGTAGTGGGCAACACTGAAGCAAACAACTATTGGTTTTCTTATTTAGAAAGTGCTACACTGTTCAGATGTATTGGAAAATGACAAAGTACCTGGCCCCTTCATCTTCCTCCTTCGCGGAGGCTAAAAGGAGAGAATAAATAACAGCTGGGAGAAAAGATCAATGAAGGCCTTGCCTGCAATAACAGGTAGAAAGTACCTGGCAAAGGGAAACCATAAATGCTATAGACTCTCATTCTTCATCCTTTGAACTGAAGGTCTCCTCTGACCCAAGCATTAAAGATCAACTGCAGCTCTTCCCCTGAGCACAGGTGTTTCCTTTGCTTACCTTAGTGCCCAGCTATCCAGGGTGGCATTGAAAACCTGTCTGCAAACACAGCGGAGGCTCTCCCTGATGGCTAATCCATAAACTTCATAAAAGTTACATTTATCTATCAAGACTCATGCCATTGATATTATACACAGTAGGGCATTTACTCTCTCCTTCTTCCCTTAGTAATAACATCAAATATAACAAGTTGGTGGGGACCGAGGTGCTCAGGACACCCATCCAATCATTTTCCTGCCTTTCTCTAGTGATGGATGGAAGTGATTGTGTTTTTCATTCTGAGCTGCTGGGTTCCTTTAGATTGTGCTGTAAGTGACAGGGCTCCTGCCAGAGCGGTTTCGTGAGCATGATGGAGTGAGGGGGTTTTCAGCTGGGTCCAGTAGCCCTTTAGGAATGGGACAGAGCCCTTTGGGGGTCCATCCTGGAGACAGAGCTGAGTGGGTGGAGGGTGGGGCACCAGACAGTCTCAAGTTTTAGTTTGTAAAACTACATAGCGTTCAATATGAAGAATGGTCTCTTCAGGTAAAAGACTTAAAAATCTACCAAATCGTGGAGACACAAGTAGCCTTGGAGACTGGAAACCTCTGTCAAAATGTGTGCACACCCTAACAGGACTGGTACCAGATCTAATTGCTTCTCTTCCTCAACTTTATTACTCTTATCTCTAGCATGGGCCAGAAGACACATGTTCTCCACTTGACAGCGGTCTCAGGAGGCTCAACTAAGATCTTATAAATAAATCCGCTGTGTTAACTGTGGAGTGCTGAGTAACCATTGCTAAAACTAGCTACCATTTTGGAGTACTTCTGCTTATTTGATCTCCCTTAATTGACCCTGTTTATTTGATCTCCTTTATATGATGAGATAGGTATTAGCAAACACAGTTTTCTTCATGTTGTATTTTTTTTTTTAATCTGTGAGTGATCACAGAGTGTGTGGGAAAGGTAGCGGAGAAAGGGCACAAAGATGCTCACTCTGGAAAAAGACAGTTGTGTCATAAGGACCCTTAAGCAGCCTGTGGAATGACCCACATGGGGAGAAACTGAGGCCACCTGCCAACAGCCATCCCCAACTTGTCATCCATCTGAGTGAACTACCCTGGAAGTAAATCAGGGCTAGTCAAGCGTTCAGGGGTCTGAAGCTCCAGCCACTATCCTGACTGCAACCTCACATGGGACTCAGAGCCAGAGGTCCTTAACCATTTCCAAACTCCCAACCTCCAAAAACTAGGAGATGATAGATGATAATTTTGTCTTAAGCTTCTGTGCTTAGGGGCAATTTGTTATGTAGCAATAGGTAACTAATATCACTTACTAACATCCTAAAAATATAGACTTAGGGATGACCAGAGATGTAGACAAGCATCTGTGGAAAACATGAAATAGAATTCCAAATGTGTCCCTATCACCACTTTTCTTAAGTCACTGGCCACATGTGGGTCTGAGAGAGGACATTCCACATGACACAAGAGTAGGGGATATGTAGTAAAAAGCCTTTGTTCAATCCCTGCTTTACTTCTTGCTTGCTTTGCCCTGAGCAAGTGTATTAACTTCTGTAGTACTGAATCTTCACTTTTGTAAAATGAGAAAAATCAAGTCCTCAGAGTCACCCCATGAGTTAGATTCTATGAGAGGATGAAAATAAAAGACTTTACACAATACAAGTGCATGGTGAATTTTCACGATTATCTGTGCTTTTGTTTTATACTCTGAGTCTTCTGTGTGAACGTGGGTCTCTGTTTTCACATCTATAAAATAGGGATTGTAATACCTATTTCTCTGTGTTGCCATGGGTTTTGATTTTCTAATGCATGATGGTGAGGCAGTCATAATCTCCAGTCTTTCCTGTGATGGGAAAAGCTATTCCATATGGCGTTAGGTCAACAAAGATGAGCAGGGGATTACCTGTGACTATGGTAGGGTGAAAAGCCCAAGTCATCTATCTTATTTGAGAATTATCACCAAAACTTAATAAGGTAGAATCCTCGTCAAAGCTTTATAAAGTACATAATATCCTATCCATTCTGTAGAAGTTGAATTTGAGGCTGTTTCAATTTATGGAAGATCATACAGTTCGGAAGAAGTGGAACCCAGATTCAAATCTGTGCTGTGTATTTCACACCACACAGCCTCTCACACTAGATAAATATGACAGAATTACTCAAAATCAGCATTTTACAATCTCAGACATTTGAAAGAAATATTGCAGTTATTTTTCTAATAATCCTAAAACCCATGGTCAAATGAATGAGAAGGTTCCTACTTCACAATCTTTTTTTGATTTGTTTTATTTTTTACCTTAAGAAAAAAAACCCTCTTTTTTTTTTTTTTAAAGTAAGCTCTATGTCCAACATGAGGCTTGAAATCACAACCTCAAGATCAAGAGTTGCATGCTCTACTCACTGAACCAACCAGGCTCCTCAAAAAAGACTCTTTTGATAAAGATTTCTCACTCATTTTCGTTGCAATGTCTTCCTTCCTTCCTCTATCCTCCCCTTCTTCCCTTCCTTCCTTCCTCTTTTTTGTTCTTATTCTTTTTTCTCTTCCCCACATAAACATTATTTGGTGAGTCTACAAAGTATTTGGCAAAAGAAGACCTCTTGAAGAAACTTACAATCCAATTGAGAAGGCAAATTAACCTCTAGTGAATGTAAGAATACAGGATATTAACAATACTGTAGGCTCCAGGGTCAGGATCCTCCCACCTCCACTCACTAGTGTATATCGGTTATGTGACTTTGCTCAAGTTATTTAAACTTGAAAGTTAATAATAGTGCCTACCCATACAGTTGTTGAGCAGATTAAATTATATAATCCATGCAAGAAGCTCAGTAATGAATACGAAATAGCTAGTAATAGCTAACATTTATGAAGACTTCCTAAGTAATATGATAGTGGTGAACCGAGTCATTATTGCCTCTTTCTGTTGGAGAAGTTTTAGAAACAACCAAGGAACTCATCCTGAGTAATAAAACTAAGGACTAAAACTGGAGCAGCAAAGCAGTGGGTTCATTACAATAACAGCATGGCTTTCCTGAAACTCTAGGCAGGGAACCCTAAATTGTGCTCAGTGCTAACTGCGTATATTACTGGAATTACATTACAATTAGGTTGCCACTGTAGCTAATGTCTTCGGTCACTGTGCTGGGTACTGAGTCAATTCCAGCTCTTGACTGATTTCCAAGGTGGCCTACACTGTCTCAGTAGAATAGGAAAAGCACACCTTCGGGAATTAGAAAGCATGTGTTATTGCTAGAAATTAAACCACAGGTTGATTGCAACATTTGTTTTTGTTGTTTTTTTTTTTTTAAAGATTCTTTAATCGGGTTTACCCAAGACTGCCTTTCAAGAAAACACTGATTCCATTAGGAGGGGAAAGGCCATATTTATACTCTTCATTTTATTGTGAGTAGATAGAAATCACCCATTTGCAGAGGAAGAAGGTATAGGATATATGTCTCTAAAAAGAGGATCTATAGTAGGACCAGCTTCTACCCTATTGAAAGAAAGTACATTATTGAAATAAAATCTGAATTAACTCCCACTGCCCCACCCCCTAGGGATTGATTGCAGGACAATCCATTTAACATTCTGTTCTAAAGCCATTTTCTTTGAACACGTACCAGTGAGATAAAAAGCAAAATGTTTGAGCCAAGGGTTTCCTTCATTTATCTCAACCTAACTTTCAAGGTTTCGCTCTTCCTCCATCAGTTCATATATCGTATTCTTCACCCAAGCTAACCGACCTGCCAATATGTTCTGAACTTAATTACTTGCAACTTTGCCTTTGTTTTTGCTGTTCCTTCTGCATCCAGGGTCTGCCATCAGCCCCACCCCCACTCCATCCTAGAGTTATATCCATCAGCAAAAATGCCAGCTTCTTTCAGTTTCCTTTCCCAGAACCTCTCTACCTGAACTTTTACTGATGGAGTTCATTAGGGCTCAGTTTTAGCTCTCCAATTCTATACTCCATGTGTAGATAATTTCATTCATTCTCTCAGTTAAATTACCACTTCAATGCTGTTGACTCAAAAATCATGTGTCCAGCCCAGAACATTTCTTCTGGGTCTAGAGTCGTATATCCCACCACTGGCTTGATGTAATCATTTGAATGTCTCCCAGACACCAAAAAACTTGGTGTGTAACCAATAGAACTCTTGGCGCATCCCAGATGTGAGCATCCACTGGTGGCCTTTAAGTCAGTAAAAAAACACTTTCACTGGCCGAGTAGCTCGTGCTAAAAAGGTGACAGGTATGTTTTTGTTTGCTTGCTTGTTTGTTTTTATTATGTCTCTTTGTCCCTTACTCTCATACTGAATTTAATTCTTATTGAGTGAGCATCCAGTGTATTTATCAACCTCAGCCTCATCTGTCTATTTTCATCAATACTCCTCTGACCCAACACACTATATTTTGTCTTATTTTTAATTTTTTAAAGTTTATTTATTTATTTTGAGAGAAAGAGAAGGAGAGAAAGAGTGAGAGGGAGAGAAATAGCATGTGTGGGTTGGGGAGGGAGAGAGAGTGAGAGGGAGTGAGAGGGAGAGAGAGAATCCTAAGCAGGCTCCACACTGTCAGTGCAGAGCCCGATAGCTCATGAGCCATGAGATCATGATCTGAACAGAATCATGGATGTTTAACCATCTGAGCCACACAGGTGCCCCTATATCTTGTTTTAAACATTTAAATATGTGAATTGTCTCCTTTGAAGTTGATCTCCATTTAATCTATTCTACACAGATCAGTAAGTACATTTCTGATCATGTCAACCTCTAGAATAAAACTTTTCATTGATGTCATATTGCCCTTAAGATGTAGTCTAAAAATCCAAGGCAGATCTACGAAGTTCTACATAATCAACCCCCTGCCAATTTGTCTGCATCTCCTGATACTCTTCCTCCACACTTTTATGCTGAATTCCTAGAAAATGACACTCTCTCCAGCTTCAGTCTTTTCTATAAGCTTATCCCTCTGCTTAGGATGCTTTTTTTCTCCTCTGTGTGTCTGATATCTGAGTTCATCGTAAATGTTACTTCTTCAGAGAAGACTTCTCTAAACCCTGGACCAAGTTAGAACTGCTTATTTTCAAATTAATTTTTACTTATTTATTTATTTAGAGGGAGAGAGAGAATCTTAAGCAGGCTCCATGCTCAGCACGGAGCTGGATGTGAGGCTTGATCTCAGGACCCTGAGATCATGATCTGAGCTGAAATCAAGAGTTTGACACTTAACTAACTGAGCTGCCCAGGTGTCCCAGAACCCCTTAGTTTCATTCCTAGAGTATCCTTGACTTCTTCTAGGAAGGACCATACTTTTATAAACAGATTCTGTATAATAGTTGTATTAAAGTCTATCTTGACCACTAAATTATAGTCTGTGAGGCTCAGAGCTTTGCCTAATCTGCTGACCATTCAATCCTCCACAACTAGTACAATGGCTGGCCAATGGTCAGTACATAATACATTTTTGGCCCTGTTTTTATTGATTGAATTGTTTCACCTAAAACTTATTTTGACAGTCTCACCTGTGACCTTATTTGGAAATAGGGTCTTTACAGATATAATTAGTAAAGATGAAGTCATAATGGAGTAGGGTGGGGCCTTAATCCAATGTAACTGGTGTTCTTAAAAGTAGACCAGGAAGAGGAGGCAGAGATTGAAGCGCTACAACTACCAGCCAAGGAAAACTAAGGACTGATGGCTACCACAGAAGTTAGGGAAAAAACAAGGAAGGTTTTGTTCAACATCAAAGGCGGAGCATGGCACTGCTGACTCTTTAATTTTGGATTTCCAGATTCTAGAACCATGAGACAACACTGTCTATTGTTTTCAGCCACCCAATTTGTGGTACTTTGTTATGGCAGTCTTAGGAAACTAATACATTGCTTATGCCCATGCATCCATGCATTTACTTAATATACAATGCATTATTCATCTCTGGGTCCTTAGTGTCTGGCACTGCTTGGAACAGAATATGTACTTCATAATAAAATGCTGATAGAGTAATTATGTAGAGATACAGTCAGAATCTATCCATCTGTTTACCTGTGGATAAAAACAAGTAGTTAAGAGCCAAAAGTTATATTTACACTTCCAACATGACCTCAAAATCTCACTCCTAGGTCTTTATCCTGGGAAGTATAAACTTATATATAGAAATATGTACAACAGCCAAAGCCTGGAATCAACCAAAATGTCCTTCACTATATGAATTCACAAACTGTGGACCCTCTATGCAATGATGCTCTACTCAGTAATAAAGAGGAATGGACTATGGATACACAAATAATATAGATGAATTTCAAATACATTCTGCTAAGTGAAAGAAGCCAGACTCATAAAGTTGTAGACTGTATGAAAATTCATTTATGCAGTGTTTCAGAAAAGGCAAAACTATAGGGCCAGAGAACAGATAAGTGTTGCCAGAGTTTGGGGTGATGAGAGCATTTGAATACAAATGCTCAGCACAGTGGGAATTCTTGGAGGTATAACAGTTGTTCTGTATCCTGATTGTTGTGATGGCTATGTGAGTCCAAGTATGTGTTAAAACTCATAGAACAGCATCTAAATTTTAAAGTTAAGAAAGAGAAAATTATGGGGGTGATCACAAGGAAGAACATCAAGTTAAATGTATGAATTAAATGATTTTTTAAAGCTAAAAGAGATGGTGTTTACTATGAAGTAGTTATTTGCCATGAGAAAATGGCCTCAAATCTTTCCTAGATGAATATCTGTAATTTTCAAAGACATCACTAAGAACCATATACATCTAAGATGAAAGCTTGGTGTAGGCAAATCATCTCTGTATCACCCCTCATGTATCAGTGTATCAATATATACTTAACTAAGATCATTTTGCTAGGATCTGTAAAAGTACTTAATGCTTTTTTAGTTCCTCATCACTAATCCAAAACTGGCCCTGAGCAGTAGTGGCTGGAAGCCATTGCTTTAAAATAGTTGCTTCCCACTCTGTAGCCTCAATAAAGTGAAAGGATGGTTCTAGTCCAATTCCTAATGGACAGGTGTCTGCATATCACAGATTGTTCTAATTGTCACCCTGCTGTGAGATTAGTGGATCCCTAAGAGAGATTGAGTCTCAGAGGCTAAAGCACCCTACAGGACAGTCTAGAATTTAATAACAACCTAAAATACATGGTTTTGTCATTCTCTCTGGATATTCACAGACCTTGAGTCATTCATGAGTAACTTTGCCATGGTTTGTGGAGTGATGGAGACATTAGTGCTTTTTCCAACACTTTCTCTTTTCTGCTAGTAAAGGGACTTCAGGGCCATTGAGCCAACACCTGTCATAAGGCAAACACAGAGATAGCAATTTTGGGTCAACTTCCCTTTTTTAATGGCCATAATAAATGTGGTTTTTCAGGCCTCAGTTTCTCCATTAGGTCACCTGATTCTGTTTATTTTTTCTTTAATTGACTAATGCTAGTATATCCCTTCCTGTGCACTAAAGTGGCATTGGCATTTTCTTAAACATGGTCCATTAGTGGTGTCTTCTACATCATCTTTCTGTTTGATATAGTGTGATAGATGCAATTGACTGTTTCCCAAAATCACTAAAGAAGGCAGACTGTATTTCAAGATTTCTGGGGTGGCATTATCTTATTTTGGTCACTATGACCGATTTAGTCATCAGTTTGTCAAGAAATAGAATTCAATATTGTCAGTGTCTCCAGATGGATAGGACTGAAGAGGCTAACTCTAACAAACAACTTAAAAGATGACAGTACGGTCCAAAAAATACCTATAAATAGCATGTAAATATTCAATTAAAACTAACCTATTTTGTTAAGATCCTGCTTTCCATGGCATTTTCAATATTGTCTTTCTCAACAGTTAAAATGTATGTGGAAAAGCAGTCTTCTGTAGTGTAAATTGTAACATCCATGCCTCTAATTCAAAGCCAGTTGTAATGATCACTCAATGAGAACATAAGGGGTAGTACTGAACAAAGATGTTTTTAAATGTTTGAATTGTATTGCTTATTTACCATAAAAAAAAAGCTGTTCTGTGCTATGGTGTATGCACATTTTTTTAAGTTTGAATTACTACACCGTCTTCTGATAAGTCTTTCTTTCCTGACTCCAGTAAAAGATCAAACCCTTATGAGTAAATATCATAGTAATCTCCAGACAAGGGTATATATTCCCACTGCCAGTAACCCAGGGGGAGGTAAGTACTCAGGCACAAAGAAAGAATGTAGGAAGTTGGGAGGAACTCCATACTAAGCTTGAACCTGAGCATACTTATTATTCCTTTCTTGACCTTTAAAAAGTTGACCTCTACTTTGCAGCAATAGAGACATAGATAATACTGTAGGGCACACCAAGCAAAACTTACGTCCATTGAATCTAATAAACCAGAAAATCCAGTTAAATCTTTCTTTGCTTACCCCACTAACATCCTTTATTCATTTATTGGAATATTTAGCAAGGTCTTATTTAATATTCTGTCATGGTCTCAGCTGTGCAACAAAACAAAAAAAAAGAAAGGCTGCTGGCCACATCTGGGCAGATGATCAAATGTAGCAAAATCTCCCTGGGGCCATCATAGTCATGGCAGGATAATTATAGAGACATTTCCAAGGAGAGGTGAATTTATGAGAATAATTACTACAGTACTGCGAAAGTTGAAGACTGGGCATGAGCTTCTTAAGCATGATGGAAAATTCCTTTCATACCCTGGATGTCCATCTTAGCAATTCAGCACTTTGGTAGTCCACTCCTGATGATGTGCTCTGCTCCTTGGATTTGTCCTATTTGTGTTTCCCCAAGGCATCCTGCTCTTCAGTTCATACTGTCTCTAGACAAATTTAGTGCAGTTGTTTAGACATATCCTCACCCCATTTCATGTACTTTAATTCTGCCTCCCTGAGACTGCATGTAGTTCACGTTGATTGGAACTATGGCTCTTTCAGAACAACTTACTCACACCTTTCTAGGTAGACAAGGTTTACTTCTACTGATGACTTGTATCAAGCATTTTATGTACATTTTGTTAGTTTAATTCTCAAAATACTATCTGTTTCTTTGAACAATTTATGACAGTGTTCTGTCTTGGAATAATGCGGTCTTTCTCAGTGCTATGTATTCATACTTATTATATTTGGGACTTTATATACCAATTCTCATTACATTTAACATAAGAAAATCATTCTGGGGACATATTTGTTTTGTTTTGCTTTATCCCTACAAAGGACCTCAGTATTTTCAGAATAAATATACCCACTACAGGAAATTTAAAGGAAATGGAACAAACTGATTTGAGGATAAAATGTCAAGGTTGACTCAATCAGTGCTTTGTAAGAACAAAGATATATCTTTTTTCTATTGTTTTTTTTTAATTTTTTAACATTCATTCATTTTTAAGAAACAGAGACAGAGCACAAGCAGGGGAGGGGGACAGAGAGAAAGGAAGACACAGAATCCAAAGAGGATTTAGGCTCTGAGCTGTTAGCACAGAGCCCGACGTGGGGCTCAAACTCACGAACCATGAGATCATGACCTGAGCTGAAGTCAGACGCTGAACCCACTGAGCCGCCCAGGTGCCCCTCTATTGTTATTTTTAAGTGTCTAAATCCAAATGTAACATTCTTTTGAATTTAAACTTTTTTTTTTCTTATAGCTAAAAGAAAAACAAAGCTAATGTTATTTTGGTTAAATATGGCTCTTTCAATGAAAATATACATAGAAAATAAATTCCCGTTGGAGGAAAAGAATTCCTTTTCTTCCAGGTAGTTAATCCCACCAGGGTACAAGCCCTTGCTCAAGCCCATAGAGACCCCTTCTCAAATCACATGTATAAGGAAAGTCTCCTAAATGAAAAATAGAGACCAAATAAATAAGATGAAAGCAACAAAAATGGATTCAGAGAAAACAGACTTAATAAAGGGAACAGAGAAAATGTTAGAAAATCTAGCAATCAGTGTCTTCAGAGAGTTAAGAAGTTATCACAGGCCTGACTTCGGAAGAAGATTCTCTCTAAAAGGAAGAATCAGAAAACAATAATAAAAAAGAGCTCTTGATAATTAAAAATAAAATAGCAGAAAACAAGTAAAGTGAAAGAGAGATTTAAAAAAATCTGAAGAAAAAAAGGACAAATTAGAAAACTAGTCCAGGAGGTTTAATACCAACTGATAAAATTCCATAGTCTTATTTTCTCTTTTCTGTCTTTCTAGAATTTCTCTAAAAGGACTGAGTAAAAGGAAATATCTCTGAATTTTAGTTTCCATATGAAAAGGGTTCACTATGGGCCAGCACAATGAATGATAAAATACTCCTACAGTAAAGTGTACCATCATGAAATTTTAAACACCTGACATAGAGAAGATCTTTAAGAACTCAGAAAGCATTGTGATACAGAAGGACATTGGATTTTTCAGAGAAAATCTGAAAGCCTAACAGTCGTGGAGCAAAAATGTTGAACATGGAGATTTTGATATTCAAATTAGACTTGTTTTGCTTAGTCAAACTGAATCTAGTAGAAAGGAGAAATGAAGATGCTTTTAGATGCGCAAAGCCTCAAAACAGAATTGTCTCTCACATGCCATTTCCCAGGGAAATCCTAGAAATTTCTTCAAACAAGAAAGTAAAGCAACACTCAGGAAGACAATGACTCAGGTGTGGAAGATGACACACCTAAGAGAAATAAAGGGAGTACCCAAGACAAGGACAGGCTGCTTGTAGGATGACAGTGACAAAGGGGAGAAAAAGGGAGCTTAAGTCCAGGCAGAGAAGAACAGGGGCTTGAAAAAGGGTGGGTCTGGGCCGGGGGCAGGTAGAAATGGTAGGGAGAGGGACTTTGGGAAATTACTTATCTGCTAGCTTTTGGGATAAATTAATGAGAGGTGGCAGTCAAATTACAAATTTTAAAAAAGACATGACTTATTTGTTCATTCTGAGCAAAGCAGTGTATTCTGATTATTTAACTACTACACTGGGGATATTGCTCTGAGAAAAGTAACTGTAGCTGCTCATTATTTAACTCAAAGTTGTAATATAATAAGTGTTGTGAGGGGTTGGTGTAAGAATACTAAATGCTTGTGGTTCATACAGTGAAATTAACACCTAACATTGATGAGGCAAGAAGTAGCACGGAAAGTACTTTTAAGAAACATAGAGAGAGATAACTACCAGAAGAAAAAGTTAAATACATTTCAAGAAGCAGCTGTATTCATAAGCAGAATAGGCTCTGTCTGAAAAACCTGTGTTTAAGCGTACTATTTTGTGTTCATCAACTATGTATGTTTTCTATATTACTTACTTATATACAAATCACTTCTATATATAAATATGTTGGTTATAAAATTAATGAAATATGTGGGCATATATTTAATAATATTTTATTAAAATGTTATTTATCAGACCATTGAAATGATTAGATATTTTACATAAAAACATTAAATTATTAAATACTATATTTTATATAACTTTATAGATACTGCCTTTTATCATGTCAATTTTTCTGAAAATAACCAATTTCATAATGTATTACTAAATATATGGTTAATATTAAAACTCAGCTTCAAGTTTCAACCACTTTTTTTAATGTTTATTTATTTATTTTGAGAGAGAGAGAAAAAGAGAGAGAGAGAAGTAGCATGAGTGGGGAGGAGCAGAAAGAGAGAGAGACAGAGAGAGAGAGAGAGAGAGAGAGAGAGAGAGAGAGAGAGAGAATCCCAAACAGGCTCCAAGCTCAGTGGGGCTCGATCCGGTGACTGTGAGATCATGACCTGAGCTGAAATCAAGAGTCAGATGCTCAGCCTACTGAGCCACCCAGGTGCCCCTCAAAGGTTAGTGATCTTTATCTGCACATATTTCCCTAAGTACATCTTCCCATCAATGGGTCCAAGCTGTATAGTTTCTTCACTATTCATTGAAGATGTCAAATTTATACCTTGTTTGGTGTTAATAGGTGTTCCCATTTTTGGCATCTACTTTGTGAAAATGAGCCAGTCAGTGCAATGTCATAAAATAGGTTTGCCATCAAGTGTCTTTGATAAACAAGAACAATTTCACAGTACAAAAAGTCTTTCAAAGCAGAGTCACCCAGAAGCACTGGAATATAGAACTTGAATTTTATGGTCCATATCAATATTTTACTGTGGTTACAAATCTAACACAGATGCCAAGATATTTTATGTTGCCAAATGGTTCTTTTATTTTGCAGCACATGTTGTGTGTTCTATTTAGTAGTGAACACATCTGTTAGAACGTTTTTCTTTTCTCTCTCCCTGCATTTTTTTTGTTTGTTTGCAATTCTAGTTCCTCTAAAGATACAAACTCATACATCAGCCCAATGCATGTTTTATGACTTATAAACATTGTTAAACGATGCCATTCTAAACAGTTGTGGGTTAGGAAATCACTGCTTTGGGAAAGGTATTTTTAGTGGCAAAAGTACTTTTCATTAATCTCAATTCTCCAGGTTTAGAATCCAGGCAGAGCACGATAACTCTGAAGGCAGATGGATTTTAGATTCTCTTGGGGGCATGCAAGTGCAAGCAAGGGCAGAAATAAACAGTTGTGTCGTGCGAAGCCATTCAGCTGGTTTTGTACTTGCCCTTCTTTCTTTCAAGTTGGAATCCTCTGCCAACTTGGCAGAAGTTTGCTTAAAAGGCAGGGGAGGAGGTGTGATTGCTTTCTCTGCCAATGGAAACAAGGAGGTGTGTTGTTTTCAAGAGTTTCTGCCAGTCCTCCTCCAGCAGCCCCAGCCCATCTTCCCTACTGAGTTGAATCAACATTTTCAGAAGCAGCCCCTCTGGAGTGATCAATGAGAGGTGTTGCTCGAAGAGGAACTGAATGATTTAGCACAGTGGGAAGGCAGCTGCAGATAGACAACCAACAGCAGGAGGTAGCGGACAGACTGACAGTCACTTCTATAGTCTAGGTAAACGTGGAAAATGGTGCATAATGAGGAGGAGTGGAATAGTGCAAGGAAATATGCGGAGCCTGTCAGACACAGATAAGCTTTCCCCTTTCACAGTTAATTTGGAGGTGTTTGCATTTTAGATTTCGGGTAGATTAGCCTGTGATAACTACAATTGAGTTGAGTAGCAGAAATCCCTCAAGACCTGGGGAAAAAATTAAAATTTCAGGAACAAGTAAGTGTGTGTGTCTGGGGTGTGTGTGTGGAATCAGGGTGGGGAGAGATCTGCTCATATATTCCTTGGTTCATACAAATTTGACCCATATACAACCTCTACAGGGGTTCCCTTTTATCAGCAGTTTTACTTGCCACAGTTTCAGTTACCCGCGTGGTCAACCGTGGTCAGGAAACAGTTGCTCCTTTTTCTAGATGAGTTTTCAGGTCACTAGTAGCCTGATGTTATGTCTCAATGCCTGCATCGTTCACTTTGCTTCACCCCTCATGTAGGCACTGTATCATCTCACATCATCACAAGAGTACAGTACAGTGAGATCTTTTTTAAGTTTATTTTGAAAGAGGGGGGCAGAGAGGGTGAGATAGAATTCTGCACTGACAATGTAGAGTCCTACTCAGGGCTTGAACTCAAGAATGATGAGATCATGCCCTGAGCTGAAACCAAGAGTTGGATCCTTTAACTGACTGAGCCACCCAGGAATCCCAGCACAATAAGATATTTGAAAGACAGAGAGAGACCACATTCATATAACTTTATTATGGCACATTGTTACAATGTTCTCTCTCTCTCTCTCTCTCTCTCTCTCTCTCAGTTACTGTTAATCACTTACTGTGCCTAATTTGTAAATGAAACTTTATCATAGGTATGTACGTATAGAAAAAAAAAACAGTATACATAGAGTTTCAGTACTATCCTCAGTTTGAGACATCCACTGGGGGTCTTGGGACAGATCCCCCATGGATAAGAGGGGGACTACTATAATTTTAATGGAGGCATGGGGCACTTAATTTGCTCTTTTTTAAAAATTTGCTCTTATATTCTGTTATTTTTTCCATAGATAATATGAGTGGGAATAGGCTTTTGCCTGAAATTTAGACTGAGTTTACAGACATGTATTATATAACTCTTAGATAAGGAGGAAACTAATGGGTAATGGTTTGTTGTATGAAGATTGTCCCACAGTTCTGAGCAGAAGGGCCAGTGGGTGGGAAAGGAAACTGAGGTTCTATTTTAATAACATGGTTGTGGATCTTGAAAAACCTGCTTATCTGTAACTGTAATACTTTAGCTTTCACAAATAGATAGGAATCCTGGGTCTTTATTTTCCTTTCTTCCTTTCCTTTCCTTTCCTTTCCTTTCCTTTCCTTTCCTTTCCTTTCCTTTCCTTTCCTTTCCTTTCCTTTCCCTTTCCCTTTCCTTTTCCCTGTCTTCCTTTTCCCTGTCTTCCTTTTCCCTTCCTTCCCTTTCCTTCCCTTCCCTTCCCTTCCCTTCCCTTTCCTTCCCTTTCCTTTCCTTTCTTAAAGTGGTCCTATCTTAAAATCCAGCCTAGTTGACTTTCTCTTTTACAGAGAGTTAACACCAAGCAACTAGCTCCATTTCAAATTTGGGTTAGAGTGAGGAGTTTTTTTAAATTATTTTTTAATATTCACCATCTAACTTTTGATGTTAAAGTATGTATGATTATGGAGCCTCAAGTAAGAATTAACTTTAAAGCCATGATAGGTAATTAATTAATTCAGTTATCAGCCTTGAGTAACTCTCCAAACTGTACAATGTCATTCCTAATAAACCACATTTACGGTAAACTCTGAGTAAACTCCTTTGGCAAAAACAAGTGTGTGACAGGAGATAACCTGTTTTATCAAGTCATGTTTAAAAAGATAAATAATAAAGGTCTTTTAGCAACTTTTACCAAAACGCAAGTTTGTGGTGCCAATTCAGAGATCCTTGGTACAAAGTCATAATTTATTCTCCTAGATTAGTATCTTGTAAACCACAAACTTGATTCTTAGTATAATGTATTCAACCGAATAGTAAATGGAGAATGAGATACCTGAGAAACATGAAAGTAATGATTACTTATCAGAAGCCATTTCCAAATCCATGATTTAAGACTAGATAATTACCCTAATGTATATTTGAATGGCTTCAGTAGAGTTTGGCTCAAGTGGTTTTATTTTTGGTGTGGGGAGGGGGTTATGAAGTGAATGTAATATGGATAATATTGAGTAGAAATAAGTCAACATTAAATTTATGTATCATTTAACATGCTGATACTGGGTCCTCCAGAAACATCAACTCTGCCATTTTAGACCACTTTCAAGTTATTCCCATCTGTTTTCTTAGACTGACTAGCTTGTAGTCATTTGCTTCTTCTAATGGATACTGCTTACTATGGGGAGGGGAAAACAAACTCCTTCCTTATATGAAGCTGTCAGGATGGTGAAAACTCCATTCTAGCTAGATGACTAGTAATTTTGTACAAAAATTAAACTAACATTTTCAACACTGAAATTGGTACACTAAGGTGAGGCAGAGGATGGCCGTGACATGGTGTTAACAATGGTTTTATATGAGCCTTCAAGGTGTTCCCTTTTGGAAGTATCTAAGGGAGTTGGGAAACGTGCCTTTTTTTTTTTTTTTTTTTTGACAGCTGTACACCAGAGAGCCACCTGCTGGCTTTCACAAAGAAACACATCTCTGATAGCTGCAATTAGAAAGAAAAAGAAAGAGGGGGGGAAGGGGAAGACAACAATAACAACAGTAAGCAAATCATTTAAAAAGAGTTGACTATTTCATGAAAGAATGTATGATGCTATCTACTTAATATCTTGCTGACATTTATATTTTATGTAAGTTTTCATATTTTCTTTAAATGAATTGTTTTTTTAAAAAGTGAATCAGAACCATACAGTATGGCAATAAGCCCTATCATGGTGTTTCACAAGTATTTTCAGGGTTATCTAGCTGGCCTAGTCAGTGGAGCATTTGACTCTTGATCTCGGGGTTGTGAGTTCAAGCCCCACTTTGGGTGTAGAGGTTACTTAAAAATCTTAAAAGAAAGTGTTTTCACATTCATTCCCTTATGAAAAAGAGTATTATTTAGTACTTGAGTAGTTGAGGGAACGTAGGTGTTCAGGTGACCAAGGAAGGACCTATGCCATGTAAATGATGGAACTTGTATTTCTGATAAAAGAAATTTCTTTGTTCTCACTCAGCTGTCTCAGTCATCATTTTCCTTTGACTATATCGCCTGATTGCATTTCACTATGTATTAGAAGGGAATACTTATTACTTCTGTGACTTAGGATGATAAATTAAAATATCCTTGCTAAATCCAGAAAGATGAACTAACCCATAGACTTGGTATAAGTGTTCTTTGAAAAGTAACTTCGTGGTTCGTTCCATTCTATTTCCGAGGTCATGTAACATTAGATTTAATTTCTATTTGGGATGGCCTTACTAATTTTTAATCCTCTTTGGTTTCTGTTGCTGTTGAGATGCATGTGATTTGGTTTTTAGTCCCCCTGCATGTGTAGGTTTTCTTCTCTCTTGTATTAAATATTTCCATTTTGTAATATTTTTATCTGCCGTCAGTGGTTGGTAACTTTACATGTCATGACCTAGTTGACCTACTCTTCTTTCTACTACTTATGTTGCTTAATATTTCAAAAGAGAACTACAGAAAGTCTGTAGCCTAGGAATTTACACTGATAAAAGCATGAGGTTGTCATGTGGTACAGTCTTCCCAGACCCCTCATTCACTAACTGGATGTAATTAGAAAAGTTGCTTAACTGCTCTGAACCATGCCTTCCTCATTCGCAAACATTAGTGTAAAAATAGCTACCATAGGTCATAGAATATGTACTGAGGAAATTTTTGTTCTTTATGGACTCAAACCAATAGTGTACATGGATCTTTTTGTTCAAAAAGCATTTTATTTCACTCAGTTTTATTCTATTTATTTTATTTTATTAAGCTTTCATTTTCCTATCCCATTTTGGGAAATTTGGTCCATTAACCTTTTTCAACACTTGCAGGAAATGTTATTCTCATTCCACAGGTTCAAGAACTTGGTTATTGTATAGATGGAGTCCTTTAATATATGTGACATGCAATAATTTGATGAGTTCCTTAACCAATAAAATTCTGTTATTCCATCATGTTTTGGGGCTGAGAGCTTAGTTATACTGTGAATCATGATTTCCAAAGAACTGCTATTTATAGACCACCTATATCATGTCATATATAATTTTCATAATTGGAACATGCCTTTCTCTCTCAATAATTTTCCATTATATTTAGAATACAATCCAAATTCTTCTGTTTGGATACTGAAGCCATGCAGGATTTGGTCCATATTCAAGTCTCCAAAATTCATCTCATGTTGCTTTTCCCCAATGTCACAGGCCTCTTGTGGGTGAAGTTCTGCCTAACTCAGGAACTTATTATTCTTATTCTTATTCTTCTTCTTATTATTCTATTTGATAGACTCCCTCTAGCTCTTTGCTTGCTTGAATATGCTCCTCTGGTTGACTTCTCCAGGGAGACTCTGCCGTTCTACTGCAGTATCCCCAACTTCCCTTTAATCTTTATTATCTTTCATTGAACCTTCTGTTCACTTCACAGAAGGTTATCACGATTTATAATTGGGCTTCCTGATGTTTATATCTACACTGTTTGTCTCTCCCCCAAGTTCCAAGGGGCAGATACCCTAACATTGTTCATCAGCTGACACCCATCTCTTACCAGGGTGCTTGACCTCTAATTGTTGCTCGATATATATTTGTAGGTTGAATGAAATTACCCTACCTTGGCACATTTATTATCCCTATTTCATAGATGAGGAAACTTGAAGGTATTAAGCAGCAAATATTAGACACCTAGTAAGTGGCTCACCTCCTCTTGAACCCGAGTCCCCCAGATCCCACACGTTTCTATCACGCTTCATACCCCAGGTGTACTCACAGAGTCTCACAAAAAGACATTGCTGTGGACAAAGATTGAAAACCTGAGCTCTGGATTATAGCTAGTAAGCAGGTGAGGTGAGAGAGTGATTTTGAAAAAAGTCAAATCCATACTCTAGAGGAAGATCTCTACTGTCTGACAGTTCCCAGAATGTCAGACCCACATCAGAGCCCGGTGCTGGAGCCCCTAAAGGACCGGAGGAGCCTCCCTCATCCCTCTGGGAAAAGAGGAGCTCGTGATCATTAACACTTGAAAGCCGAGGCTAGTCCTGAAGTTGATAGTTCCACAGCAGGGAGCCTTTAATATAAAGCACAGCCTTCATTAGCGATGCACAGAATAAGCTTCGCAGCTCTTTCTCAAGACTGAAAAGGGAAAATATTCTTTGGAAATCTACATTTTTCTTAGTGGCAAACTTCAAGAGTCCCCTGGATAGCTATCAGTCTAATCACGCTGCATGGACAGACCCTAGGTACATGAAGTAATGCTTCCCAAAATTAGAGCTGCAGAGCGCTTGCTTAGGATTCTGGGGAAATGGTCCTGGAATAGACAGATTCTGAGTCCAAACAGCAGATCTGATAAAGCTGAACCCTTGGGCTGGGCCTGGTAACCTGCATTCTTACACAGGTTCTCACAGTTATCCTCCAGTTAAATTAATACATAGAGGTTGATCCACTTTATCAGCCTTCTCTCGAAGTGCTAGTCCATTCGCAAGCCAGTTTTTATGTCTGCACAGAGTAATTACAGTCTGTCTCATAGTTTCTCAAGAAAACCAAATTGGCTCCCAACCACTGTATACATTCAAATGGTAAAGGAATTGATTCTTCTGCCCTGGCTCTGTCAGTATGTTCCATGCACAGGACAGGTTTTGCTGCATCTTCCAAACATTGTACTCTTTCCATAGCGTCGGTACTTAGCTTTCAGTTTTGGATAAGCCTGCAAAGAAATATTTCGAAGTCTTGCTTCCTGTTTCATCAAATAATTACTGTCATAGTTCACTACATCATTGTCTGAACCTTTCCTTCTTTAACTTTCCCAAAATATCCAGTTGGTAAATCTAAATGTTCATTCATTCATTTATTTTGTTAACCTGAACCAAGCACCTAGTAACAAGTACTCTGAATATCTCAAGGCTGAACCTGTGTCTTGCACATTGCTGAGTCCCCAGGAACTAACATTATCCAGGCAGAAACTCTCATTAAAAAAATAAAAACCAGCATCCATAACTGCAGCAATTGGTTAAGTGCGATAAACAAGTATGCATAAGGGACAATGATATCAAGCAAAGAAGCCCAAATTAATGTATTTCTCCACAGAATTGTAAAAACAATGACGATGAAAACTACAGGTTGCCCATTCATTTAGGATTTAGTTGACCGCCCAGCATATTGGAGGTTCTCAGAAAACAATGGCTGAATGAATAAGTACAGGAAAATAGGTGGGATAATGATATGGCCAGTAAGATGGAGTTAAGGCGAAATCATCTCAGACAGAGAGAACACCATGTACAAAAACCAGTAAGTACTTTCAGAGGATTCGTACAAGGGTTTCAAAATAATGTCTGGGCATGGCTGGAAAGGCAGGGTGTGTGGCCTTCCCATACAGTTCATGTTCCCTTTTCTCCAACATCCTTGGATTTCTACTGCTATTCTATTCCTCTGTCTGGATTATGACTTAGAGGACAAATTTAGCTGTGATATGGAGCCTTTTGCATGCTGCATCATTGGCATGCCTATCTTCTGTAGACCAAAGTGGAGAGCTGTGTTCATAACTGGCATCCACAAAGATTTATTAAGTATTTTAAGATTGGTCATGGGTTTATTAGAAGTAACTCCTGATTGTGGCAATTACGCTGCCCCTGGTGGCAGGTAATTGCTGTGGTTCAGGTTCTGGCCATGCTACTTATGTGCTCTGTTTTCATGAACAAGATATTGAAACTCTGTGAGCCTCAGTTGATTTCATTTGTGAAATGTGGGATGGTTAGAAATTAAGTGATTGGCAAGCAAATAAAGTTCCTGACATTGTTTTCCCTCAACTAACGTATGTCTCTCCCCCTCCATGTTGTAAAATCAATAATTGTATTCCCAGAAGGAACCCTGGGATTTGGAACCCATAATAGCTTTTTTCCCCTATTTGCTTTACTTCCCTTTCTCAGCAGTGATGTTAAGTAGATTACCTGAATTTAACAATGGGAGTGTCCCTTGTTCTTGTGTTAAGAAACTCCAGTTTACTTTTTGCATGTTTCTCTAGTGTTATTATTAGAAACACTGTTTCTATTGCCTTTATGCTGTACCACTGCGTCCATCTAAAACGTGATATTTAGAATTTTACTACACATGGGGCACCTGGGTGGCTCAGTCGGTTAAGCATCGACTTTGGCTCAGGTCATGATCTCTTGTTTCATGAGTTTGAGCCCTGCGTCCAGCTCTGTGCTGACAGCTCAGAGCCTGGAGCCTGCTTCCGATTCTGCATATCCCTCTGTCTCTGCCCCTCTCCCGCTCACACTCTGTCTTTCTGTCTCTTATTTTCTCAAAAATAAATAACCATTAAAAAATTAAAAAAAAGAATTTCACTACATGTTAAATTGACCTGAGGTGAAATTGAGACCTTTGTTTCATAAGTCATTAATTATCACGTATGTATATGTCCTGTAATATTTTTGTATGTCATATTATCCCCATGCCTCATGTGTTCCCAGCCAGATTTATGATGACACTCCATAGAACAGGAAGAAAATGAAAGGAAAAGGAACAAACACAGGCAGGCAAAAATGCAGGTAGGCTGGGTCCGAGGACCCAGAGGACCATATATACAGATATATATGGAGAGAGAGAGACAGACAGACAGACAGACAGATGGAGCATCTGGAAAACTCAGAAAGGAAAAGAGCATGAGTTTGGTTTTTGATTGGGGTCTGGTGCGCATGTCTTGTTAGGCATCCAGGAGCTGGTCGAGCAAGGACAAGATGTGTTTCATAAGTCACTCATTCCCTGAAGTCAGGGGTCTTGCTTGGGAGTCAGTGGTCTTGGGGAATGGTTTGTCCCTTACAAGGAGGACATACCCTGTTTGTATTGAAAGGTATATGTAGAGCAGGGTATGCGTGCAGGTCCTAGCAAGAATAGAAGTCAGAAAAGAAGCAAAGGGAAAAATGGCTTTTTTTTTTATGGGATCCCTTCACTTTCCCTGTCTCAAAGGTACACTCAAAATACACAGACACACACAGACACACAGACACACACACACACACACACACACACACACAACTAGGATAAACTTGTAGTGAAGGTAAAATAAATATAAAGCATGAAACAAAGGTAGGTTTAAGGTCAAACTTCACATCATTTCTTTAAGGCTCTCTAAGCAGCCAAAAGGGGGTTGCCAATGCTAAATTGGCTCTGAAATTCCAAGGATCTAATGGGAACCAACAAGTCTAATTATAAAACTTAAATCCTACACAACACAAAAGAAATACAAGTATTTAGGAAATCTACTGATACGCTTGTTATGAGGCTCTAGTAGCAGTGTTCCCACCCTTTCCATATCTTTGGAGCAAAAGGAAAATGGCAGATTTTTAAGGTGCACGTGATAAAAATAGATGAGGTTGCACTTAGCCAGAGGGGATGAGCCCTGGGGCTTTGCCATACGTCCCTGAAGACTGAGTGAACCAATCTTTTGGTCTATATTCAAGTTCACCAGTGTGCCCTGGACACTGGCTGAACGCTTTATTATGGAAGATACATTGTTGGACAAATTTTCTCATGCCTCACTACAACTAAGTGCTACATTTTCTTAAGGCTGACTCTTACAAAGTCCTTTAACGAAAGTCCATGGAACAGCAAAGCCCAATTCAGTAGAAGCAATTCCATCAGAGGCTAAAAGATTACGGCCTAGGTATCTGGATTTGTGACTGTCTGGCTAGGTCCAGAGAGAAAATTTACCATATCTCGAGAAATGAATGGATTGCTTATCTTTCAAGGAAGTTAAATCCCCTCTACTTGATAAAGCCTTGAGTAATCAGGAAATGAAGGAGACTAATGGATTCACCCTAGATGAAAATTGACACCCACTCACAAGTCTCAGGGAAAGTGAATTTCCCAGGAAAAAAAAAAAAAAAAACCTGCTTGGGTAATGTAAATCAGGCCTGGAAGGCGCCATTTGTATGCAAACAGACTTAAGTTAAGGATTTAGTGCAATTGCTTTCTGTCATCTGGATCACAAACAAGATGAACAGATTTAAAGTCAAAAGGCTTATCTATAAACCTGGTGGAAAATAGAGCTAGATCATTGTACAAAGAACCGAAGGGACTTAAAGGGAAAAGCAAACGTTTATCCAATAGTTGGGAAAGAGGAAGATGAACTTGGTGTTCTTTCCATTCTGATATCATCAATATTTAACTCCTTCTGTAAATGCCTAATTTTTAAAATGTTTATAGTTGTTTGCTCATTTATTTACTGTTCATTTTCCTAGGGGAAAAGGGCAGAGAGTACTCTGTAGGTATACATACTCCAATGTTGAGACCTTGTGCTTTATTTTTTTGTGGTTTAGTGATCTGTCAGTGTAAGATAGGAAAAATGTGTTCAGTGGCTGATTATAAATTTTATGGTCAAAACACCTCTATCGCATGTTACTTGTAAGGTGTCCTAACTTGTATTATACTACCTGGATTTAAAAGAATATGGATGTGACTGACTTAAATGGAGACATTTTACCATTGTCAGATTCATTATTAGCCTCAGGCTTAACTCATTCTGCCTTGCGAGGCCAAGTCGAAAGAAACTGGTCCAAGGTGGACCATCTTGGTGAGAAATCTAAGAACTGGTGGCAATTTCTCTAAACAGGAAACAGGCAAAGAAGAAAAGAATAAGCAATGGGGGATATCTTCTATTCTACATATGGAAACAGTAGATCAAATTGGTTAGGGTTTTTTTGTTGTTGTTGTTGTTGCTCTTGTTTGCAAGGGAGATAAAATCCTATCCAAAATGGATTCAGTCATATGAAGATTTGCTGGCTACATCAACCAGTACGATCAGGACTTACTATCCTTGCATCCTCCTTGGAGTCTGTACAGGAGTGGTTATTACAGATTCCCAGTGTTAAAAATGCCCCACTGCTTGAAATACACATTAACAGTACTGGTCCATCATGATGATGTATGGTTTCAGTGATCGTAGTAAAGTCCTTATTTATAATGAATATCATTTTGATGATACTCCTAGACCCTCACCGTAGGCCCATGTTCTCCTGATATCCATAATTTAGAGTTGGTTTGACAAGGTTGATTTAAATGACCAGTGAAACCATTTTAAGGATGAAAAAAATATTTCAAAGTAGATTATAATAGGTCAGCCCAACAAGCTTGGTTTATACATAGCTTGAAAAAATTATTCCTGCCCAATAACCTTCGCCTAATTCATTACCAAATGAATATCCTTGAGTTTATTTTTCTGATTTTGTTTAATAGAAATATGAAATTGATAATCTTTTACAACAGAAAAGGAGCCGAACTCTTGAGGGATAGGCACACCTTGTTTTCCTGCCCTTTTGCTTAATTACACTTCACAGATACTGCATTTTTTAAAACAAATTGAAAGTTTGTGGCAACCCTGCATCAAACAAATCTATCACCCCAGTTTTCCAGCAGCGTTTGCTCAGTTCATGTCTCTGTGTCACATTTTGGTGATTCTTGCAATATTTCTAACCTTTTCATTATTATTATATTTGTTATGGTGATGTGTGATCAGAGCTCTTTGATGTTACTATTATAATTGTTGCGAGGCTCCATGAACTAATCCCATGTGAGTCAGTGAATTTAATCAACAATTGTGTGTGTTCTGACTGACTGTTCCACAGACTGGCCATTCCTCTCTCTCTCTTCCTCTGTTTAAGCCTCCCTATTCATTGAGAAACAGTATTGAAATTAAGCCAATTAATAACCTACAATAACCTCTAAATATTCAGGTGGAGGGAAGAGCTGCATGTACCTCACTTTGAATCAAAAGCTAGGAATGATTAAGTTTAATGAGGAAAAAGACATGTCAGAAGTCAAGATAGGCTGAAATCTAGGTCTCTTGTGCCAAACGGCCAAGTTGTGAATGCAAAGGAAAAGTTCTAGAAAGGAATTAAAAGTGCTGCTCCAGTGAACACATGGAGGATGAGAAAGCTAAACAGACTTGTTGGTGATAATGGAAAATATTTTTATGTCCTGGATAGAAGATCAAACCAGCCACCACATTCCCTTTCGCCAAAGCCTAATCCAGAGCAAAGTCCTAACTCTCTTCAGTTCTGTGAAGTCTGAGAGAGGTAAAGAAGCTGCAGAAGAAAAGTTGGAAGCTAGCAGAGGTTGGTTCATGAGGTTCAGGAAAAGAAGCCATCTCCATAACATAAAAAATGCAAGATGAAGGAGCAAGTGCTGATATAGAAGTTCAGCAACACTGAGACAGGACCCTCTACCAGCAAAATGATTATACTTCATTGAAAACTCAGATGATGGCTAGCATTTTTTTTTAGAAATAAAGTATTTTTAAAATTTTTATTTAAAAATTTTAGTTGGTTTATATTTGAGACAGAGAGAGAGAGGGAGGGAGGGAGCACAAGTTGGGGAGGAGCAGAGAGAGAGACACACACAGAATCAAAAGCGGACTTTAGGCTCCGACCTGTCAGTATAGAGCCTGACGTAGGGCTCGAACTCACGAACCAGGAGATCATGACCTGAGCCAAAGTCGGATGCTCAACCAACTAAGCCACCCAGGTGCCCCTGCAATAAAGTATTTTTTAAATTAATGTAATCACCTTGTTTTTTTAAGACATGCTATTGCACACTTAATAGACTACAATATAGTACAAACAACTTTTATATGTATTGGGAAACCAAAAAATTCAGTCCGCTCACTTTATTGAGATATTTGTTTTATTGTGATGGTCTGGAACTGAACCCACAATAATTCTGAGGAATGCCTGTATATAAAACTCATTTCAAAGCTAGCCCAAATTAAATGTTAAATAATATCATAAAAGAAAAATCTACCAATAAATAGCTGACTTTTATAATGAAAATGAAATTTTCTATCACTATCCCTTTTTTCCTTTTATTGAAGGGCATTCCCTGCACACTTATTAAATTTGTATCTTAAAAACATTTTTTTGACTTTTAATCTCTGAGACAAAAATGTTTCCTATTTTCCCCATAGCAATGTGTACTTGAGGTTATGAATTTATATAAATCTCCTCCATCCCTTAAAATTGGTTTTGTGAAATTAAATCACAGAAATACCCTCATATTCAGTTAAATTATAGAAAAGAGACTGTATTAGACCATATCATTTAAATTACTTAATGATTTACTGCTAAATTGATTTGGTCACAAAACAGTAACCTCATCTAAAAAGGTATTTCCCTGGTTTGTAACATGCATCCCTACACTTGATATCCTTAATCCTGAAAGGCAAATATTGCCATGGCCTGCATCAGATTTCTTCCCAGTTTAGGCATTATATAAGGAAGCGTAGAGTCCAGTTCAATTACTAATCTTATTTTGCAGTCTTACAGACCTAACCTCAGTGTATAATGTACACATCTTCCAGGCACCATTGCATCAAGCAAACGTCAGCTGTCACTTATTGGGGCCATTAACCAGACAAGTCCAAAATAAAACTCAGAACAGAGAGGACACATCATGCATTCTGTAAATTGTGTGTTCTGAGAACCTATTAAAGCTGACAGGGAAGGGAGCTTGCAATTGGTGAGCACCTGATTACACCTTGTACTTTATTCCCTGTTGACTTTGGTTATGCCATACCTTTCCATTTCCTAGAGAAATAAATTAAAAGTCAGAAGTAATTTGTCTGACGGAGGGTGCAGGTGGAATTTTGCTCAGAAAAGCTTTTGCACACTGTGAAATCCAATTTAACCCTTTGATGGGGGATAGCTTATTTTCTTTTGTTGACAGCTTTGTGGCAGCTAAAATAGGGACCTGATTAAATAGAGACAGTGAGAGATTGAGGTCTTGTTCTAACAGCAGGGGGATCAAGGCCTCTAATCTTATCTCCCAAAACACTGAGATGAACTGAGGATGTAGGCAGAGAGAGAAGTCCAGCTATTTTGTGCAATGGGAGGGGAAAATTGTAAGAGACAACATGTGAAAGGAGGCATGAACAACCGTTACAAAAAATACGTATCAGGAATTGAGAATAAGAAAGTCTAAACTGTACACTACAAGAAAAAAAAGGAAAAAAAATCCCTAACTGAACAGTTTGACCAAAAAAAAAAAACAAAAAAAAAAACCCTTCTTAGCCTTTTATCTTCTGATAATGGTTTCTGAAGGACTGAGTGTTGTTTATTGGTAAAAATGTGATTTTTAAATGCATTGAAGATACTACAATTTTATTTTGTTCAATTTGTGTGTTGCAATTATGTACTAAACTCTTTATCTACACACATATTTACCACAATTAAATGAAAACTCAACAGGCACTTGATGTCTGCTTTGTTAGTTCAAAAATATTGTATTGTGGATTCACCAAGTCCTGTAGACAGTTTTCTTCAGGTATTGATAATAATTTGTTATCAGTTTATCTTGCCAATCTTATTCAGAATGTAGAACATATATTTTATTTATTTTATCTTTTTAATT
>CM053563.1:32789163-32851906 GCA_028646485.1 Cryptoprocta ferox
GTGAGCAGGGGAGGGTCAGAGAGAGAGAGGGAGACACAGAATCTGAAGACAGTCTCCAGGCTCTGAGCTAGCTGTCAGCACAGAGCCTGATGCGGCTCGAACCCACAAACCGCTAGATCATGACCTGAGCCAAAGCCAGACACTCAACCGACTGGGCCACCCAGGCACCCCGAACGTACATTTTAAAATGTGCTGATTGTTGTGCATTTTGAAATTTCACTAGGTCTCAGTCTAAGCACGTGCTTTCATTGAGGTTTAATCTGGAGTAGTAGAATCTAACAATTGTGTCTCTTTCAAAGAATACTGAAAATCTTATTTTCCAATTGGGGGTATATGATTGTTTTCTACCTGGCTTTAGCTGGGATGAAATGTTTGCCTCCACGTATTTTCTGCAATATTTCCCCATAAGGCATTTCTATCTACCATATCTAATTTTGTCTATTAACTGATGGGGTTGGAGGTTGAGTCAGATCAAAATTGTTTCCTGTAGATTCCTGTAGATTGTGAATAAGAATTATACAGATATAGATATAGAATCAGATACAACACACACACACACACACACACACACACACACACCTGGTCCTCAGATCTGAGGAAAGCTTTCTTAAGTTTATGTAAGCATTTCCATTTTTAAGGATCAAAGAAGTCCTGGGGAGTGTGAATGGCAGCTTAAGAAAACAAGACGGATGAAGTAGCCTTTCCTGAACTAATTTTACCATGGAAGCATCTCTCAGCTCCAATATGTAGAGACCATATTCTTCTGTAAATCCAAAAGTCCTACTACTTTAGTGACATTCAGATCCTAAAAGGTCCTCTAAGTAGGCCCCTATGTCCCATAACTCACACTTATAAATCACTCACACACAGGTTTAGGCATGGAATTGTTACTCAGGTGAAGTATACTTCCGTTAACTTTAAACAGAGCAAAGAGCAATTTTATTTAAGCAGAAAATGAATTTATTTGGAAATAATAGAAGAATCACAATTCAGGATGAGCAACCTCTGGTGAACCATAGTCAAGTCTGAAGAGACCAAGGGAAGGTCAGCTTTTATTGGATTTTATGAGGAAATTGGGGAGGGATGTTTTGAACAAAAGTGTGCTGGAGAAGAACAAAAGTTTAACATTGCATTGACTTCAGACAGTGGTTAGTGTGTTGTTGCTGGGACAGAGGGATTTTCCTTTTCTTAAAGTCAGGAGATACAATCCCTAGGTGAAAAATGCCCTCCCTTGTGCAAGATTCTTATCTTTCTTTCTCCCTCCTAGGTTAATCAGACTGCAAGGTTTGATGCATGTGCGAGAGCGCCCCCTTCAGGCCTTTCAGGCTCCACTTTATTTTCTATGTATTTTTTAATGTTTTTATTTTATTTTATTTTATTATTTATTTTATTTTATTTTTGAGAGAGAGAGAGAGAGGGAGCCAGCGAGCAAGCGTGAGTGGGGGGAAGGACAGAGCAAGAGGGAGACAAAGAACTTGAAGCAAGCTCCAGGCTCCGCACTGTCAGCACAGAGACTGACACCAGGCTGAACCCACTAACTGGGAGATCATGACCTGAGCCAAAGTGGGATGCTTAACCAACTGAGCCACCCAGGTGCTCCCAGACTCTATTTTCAATGAGGCTTCCTTTATTTATTTTCACACTTCACTACACATTTGTACTCTTCTCTAATATACTTTCTACTTTCCAAGTCTCTTGGGCAAATCTTCTCTTCTCACATGGGCTTTCAAGTGTTTGCACTTTAGTTCTTGTTATTTTCAGCTTTACTTTTCAACTATGAATATTTCCAGAATAAGCGATATGTCTTTATGGAAAATCTATCTTCCTGAAGATTCTCTTGTAATTTGGGAGTATGCATACATTTCTACCTTTATTGGTTTTGTTCAGTGATTTGGCAAAAGGGAAGATTATGTACCACAAGCACCTTAAGCTCATGCTATTGAGTGACAAGGGTGAAATAAATGTTGAATGTCAAACACAGTGTTTCCATAACTTCACTTCACTTTAGGCGAGCTAAAGTCCCAGAGTATAAGAAGTCAGATGTCATAAAATGGAACATAGGGATTTTGAAATTAAAAAATGTTTTGAATGTTGAGAGGTTGTGCCATTTGCCTGAGCCTCAGTTTTCTCATCTCTCCAATGGGGATAGTCATTACCATCTCATAAGGATTTTATAAGAATTAAATAAGATAAATTATGTAAAGCCTGCATATTATAAGAACTTAATACCCATTCATTCACCTCTTTTTTTTACATTGTATATGCCAATCTGGTTAATCAATCATGACTATGTAATGAAGTCTCCTTAAGAATCTTAAAGGGTGGGATTTGGAGGAGCTCATGAGTTGGCCAACCCATGGAGATTTGGGGAGAGTGGTGTGCCTGGAGAGAGTATGGAAGTTCTCTGTCTTTCTGCCATACCTTGTCCTATGTATCTCTTCCCTCTAGCTGTTCCTGAGTTACATCCTTTTTTAATAAGACTAGTAATCTAGTATGTGAAATGTTTCTCTGAGTTCTCTGAGCCATTCTAGGAAATTAATCAAACCTAAGGAAGGAGTTGTTTGAACCTCTGGTAGAACCAGACAGGCTCACATAATGACTTGACCTTGTGATTGGCATGCTGAGTCAGAGTGAGTGACTGGAACCTCCAATTTGTAGCTGGTAGGTCTCAAGCACAGGTGAAAACCTGGGTTTGCAGTTGGCATCTGAAGTGGGAATGGGGGGCACTCTTCTGGGGCTGAACCCTTAACCTGTGGAATCTGATGCTATCTCCAGGTAGGTAGCGTCAGAACTGAGTTAAATTGTAGGACAGCTAGTTGGGGTCCAGAGCATTGTTTTTTAGTGTAGGGAACTCTCCCCTCATTGGAAATTGGATCTCATGAACCCAAATTATAGAATTATAGCCTCATTCTTCATTGTTGCCTTGGTAGTCATTACTAGAAACTCAACTAGGAGCCTTTATCTTCAGCCATGCACCAAAATTCTTCAAGCCAGTTTTTTTAAAAAAATGTGATAAATCCCTTTCTGGTTAGTAAAGCATATTCTGTTCTCTGTTTTCTGACTGATGTAGGAAATAATAAGACTATCATAATTCAGATAGTGGTTGTTCAAATGCTCAGAGAAGGTAGAAGACAAAAGTATTTTTAGGGAAGAACTACAACACAGTTCTGAAAGGATAGTCTTGTATAAAATGTGGGAATTACTCCATTTTTTGGCGGAATCTCAAGAGTTTTACTTTGCCAATCAATCATATTTTCATCAAGTATCTATTGAGTGGTTAATATGTGTCAGTCATAATGTCTTATTAAATCCTAATGGGGAAATTGTTCTCCAAAAATACTTTTTTAAAAAAAATTTTTTGAGAGAGATACAGACAGAGAGATGACAGAGAGAGAGGGAGACAGAATCTGAAGCAGGCTCCGGGCTCTGAGCTGTCAGCACAGAGCCCAACGCAGGGCTTGAACCCATGAACTGCAAGATCATGACCTGAGCTGAAGTCAGATACTTAAATGACTGAGCCATCCAGGCACCCCCAAAATACTTCTAAAGTCATTTCATTATTCTTAAAATAAATAAAAAAACAATACTGAGTAACTATTGTAATGAGTAACTCTACCTTTTATTTTAATGTATTTAAAATGGTATGATTTGAGTCTTTCTCTCTGGCAGCATTCAGAATTACACATCAATGAATCTAGTTACAGAAATAAGATACTGATTTATATTATAAATATAGATAATAAAAATCCTTAAAATCTATATGTCACTTTTGTTGAGTTAAATATTGGATTTTTATCTTTATGAATAAATTATTTTTTTAATCTAGGGGGAAGTGTTTCTCTATGGCTCATTTCATTTTTTAAATTTACATACAAGAAAAAATTCTAAAACTGAGCAGAATTATTGGCCAAATACCACATATGCCAATTCCACCCATGAGTCTCTGTTGGGACTTCTAGATTTTAAATATGATAGAGCCCAGCTCTTGGTTTTCTTGACTTTCAGGACTTAGATTCTTGAAACAATGTAGGATGGATATTTCAATCAAGATTATCCCAAAGATGAGTTGATGTCAAAAGGAATGTCTTCCTCAAAAATATTTAATCTGTTTTCTGACACGTATTATATACTTCTTTCATCTTCCAGAAATGGCATTAATTTTCAATAATTAGTACAGAAAAAGAGTGGTAATCATATAAGTTCTGTATTTCATCTAGACTAAGGATTTAAAAATATATTTCCTCCACTATTATAATTATTTAAAACTTTTATATATGGTAAGATTTATTAGAATGTAATTACCAAATAGCTTAATGCCTTTACACATATGGGTTCCTTTTTGAACAGAGAAGATGTTGATTTCTATGCAGTGAAAACTTGTTCTTAGTTAAAATGTTGATTGTTTTTCTAAGTTCATCTAAAAAAAAAAAGATATGTACAACCTTTTAGTGAAAAGCAAGCAAAAACCAAGCCAATGTATTTCGGTGGTTGCAAAGTGATGGATATAGGCTGAATCTGACCTACAGGCATGTTTATTTCACCAATGTCCTGGTCGATTAGGGCTACGGTAATAAAGCACTTACACTGGCTGGCTTATAAGAAACAGAAATGTATTTCTTAAAGTATGGGAAATTAGAAGTCCAAGATCACTGTGCCACAGTTCTGGATGAGAGCTGTCTTCTGGGTTGTGGACTTCAACATCTCTTTGTATCCTCACGTGTTGGAAAGGAAGCTAAAGACATCTCTGGACTTTCTTTTATAAGGGTCCTGGATAGCTAATTTGGGGCACCTGGATAGCTCAGTTGGTTGAGTGTCTGACTCATGATCTCAGCTCAAGTTTTGATCTCACAAGTTTTGATCTCAGGGACATGAGTTCAAGCCCTGTGGTGGCCTCCAGGGTGGGTGTGAATCCTAGTTTTAAAAAAAAAAGACACTAATGTAATTAATGAGGGCATCATCTTCATTACCTAATTACCTTCCAAAGGCCCTGCCTCCTATTATCATCACACTGGGGTTTAGGATTTCCATATATGAATTTTAGGGAGGGCACAAACATTCAGTCCATTGCAACCAGCAAATGCCATTTTTGATATTTAAAAATCTGGAGATTTCATATAAAATACAGAGATCTCTGTTTTCCTGTTTCTTTCAAAATTTTAGAGCATCTGGTGAATATAGGTTTGGCCTGCATTTCACCACAATGATGGTCTGCTGACACTGAGTAGGAAACTCTCTCTTTAAATAGGTGATTCCAGAGTATCCATTGAAATTAGCTACAGAGATCTGAAAAACACTAATCTCTAGTTCTTATCACCAAAGATTTGGTATGATTAGTCTGGGATCTGGCCTATCGACAGACTCCCAGGCAATTTTATTTATTTATTTATTTATTTATATTTTATTATTCTTTATATTTAGAATTTAGTGATTCATCGCTTACATATGACACCCAGTGCTCATTCCAACAAGTATCCTTCTTAATGCTCCTCACCCCTTTAGCCCTTCCACCCACCCAACACCCCACCAACAACCCTCAGTTTGTCTCTGTATTTAAGAGTCGCTTACAGTTTTTCTCCCTCTCTGTTTTTATATTATTTTTGCTTCCCTTCCTTTATGTTCATCTTTTTTGTATCTTAAATTCCACATGAGTAAAATCATAGGATATTTGTCTTTCTCTGACTGACTAATTTCATTTAGCATAATACACTCTAGTTCCATCCACATTGTTGCAAATGGCAAGATTTCATAGTTTTGATTGCCAAATAATATTCCATTGTATATATATACCACATCTTCTTTATCCATTCAACAGTCAATGGACATTTGGGCTCTTTCCATACTTTGGCTATTGTTGATAGTGCTGCTATAAACATTGGGGTACATGTGCCCCTTCTAATCGGCATTCCTGTATGCTTTGGATAAATACCTAGTAGTGCAATTATGGGGTTGTAGGGTAGTTCTATTTTTAAATATTTGAGGAACCTCCATACTGTTTTCCAGAGTGGCTGCACCAGTTTGCATTCCCACCAGCAGTGCAAAAGGGTTCCCCTTTCTCCACATCCTTGCCAACATCTGCCGTTGCCTGAATTGTTAATGTTAGCCATTCTGACAGGTGTGAGGTGGTGTCTCATTGTGGTTTTGATTTGTATTTCCCTGATGATGAGTGAGGTTGAGCATCTTTTCATGTGTCTGTTAGCCATCTAGATGTCTTCTTTGGAAACATGTCGATTCATGTCTTCTGCCCATTTCTTCACTGGGCTATTTGTTTTTCGGGTGTTAAGTTTGGTAAGTTCTTTATAGATTTTGGATAGTAACCCTTTATCCGATATGTCATTTGCAAATATCTTCTCCCATTCCATTGGTTGCCTTTTAGTTTTGCTGACTGTTTCCTTCACTGTGCAGAAGGTTTTTATCTTCATGAGGTCCCAGTAATTCATTTTTGCTTTTGTTTCCCTTGCCTCTGGAGATGTGTTGAGTAAGAAGTTGCTGTGGCCAAGGTCAAAGAGGTTGTTGCCTGTTTTCTCCTCTAGGATTTTGATGGCTTCCTCTCAAGTTTAGTTCTTTCATCCATTTTGAGTTTATTTTTGTGTATGGTGTAAGAAAGTGGTCCAGGTTCATTCTTCTGCTTGTTGCTGTCCAATTTTCCCAGTACCGTTTGCTGAAGAGACTGTATTTTTTCCATTGGATATTCTTTCCTGCTTTGTCAAAGATTAGTTGGCCATACATTTGTGAGTCCATTTCTGCATTCTCTATTCTGTTCCGGTGATCTATGTGTCTATTCTTGTGCCAGTACCATACCAGTCTTTATGATTACATCTTTGTAATATAGCTTAAAGTCTAGGATTGTGATGCCTCCAGCTTTGGTTTTCTTTTTCAGGATTGTTTTGGCTGTTCAGGATCTTTTCTGGTTCCATACCAACTTTAGGATTGTTTATTCTACCTCTGTGAAGAATGCTGCTATTATTTTGATAGGGATTGCCCAGGTGATTTTAATATGCACCCAAGGTTATGAATTTACTTCTTTAGACAGAAAATGACTTCTCTAGTTCTTTATCTATTCACTTTCCTCATTTACATTACTTGCCAAGTTCCTCCAAGTATTTGAATTTTTCAGACATGGTCTTTTAGCCTATGAAAAGTGACATCTCATACTTAAAATGTTGAAAGGAGAATAGGTAGTTTTTAAGGAGGTAATGGGTAGTGGTCAATCAGAATGGAATCAAAAACATTAGGAACAAGTCCAAGGGAAAATTATAGTCATTGGAATGAGGGTGATGGCAACAGAATAAAAAAGGAAAGTATATCTCAGTGCAATGAAGTGAAAAGTGCCCTGGACTTGGAATCCAGTCACAGATCCATCACTACTTAGCTGAGTGACCTCAGGAGGTTTTCCTGTTCTTCATTTGGCCTTTATTTTTAATATGCAATATAAAGATGTATTAGTCTCCTGTGGCTGCTATACCAAATTACACCAAGCTTAGTGCTAAAAACCACATACAGTTTTTGTGGGTGGAAATCCAAAATCAGTATCACTGGTCCAGAATAAAGATATCAGGAGAGCTGTACTTCCCCTGAAAACTGCTCTGTTCCTTATCTCTTCCAGCTCAACTGCCTCTGAGTTCACATTGCCTTTTCTTTGTGTTTGTATACCCTCTTTCATCTGTGTGATCTTCCCCTTCCTCTATCTTATAAGAATATTTTGATAATATTTTAGGCCCATGTGATAATTTAGGTTAACTTCCTCTCAAGACGGTTAGTTCCATCACATCTGAAAAGACCCTCCCCCCTTTTAAAATTAAGACAACATTTACAGGTTCCAGGGATTAGGATATGTGTATTTTTGAGGACAGAGGACATTTTAGCCTAACACAAAAAGGATTGAATTGAAGGGATCAGAGTTTTTTTTAGACTGTTTTCCTCAAAGACTTTCAAGTATTGATTTGGTGATTACTACAAACAAGTGGAAATCAGCCTTCAATTGCCACTGCTTCAGTATTCCATTTGTGATGGTTAATTTTATATGTCAACTTACCTGGCCATGGGGTACCCAGATTTGGGTGTGTCTGTGAGAGGGTATTTCTGGATGGCATTAGCATTTGAGTCAGGAGACTACTCAGTAAAGTAAAATGATCTTCCAGTATTTCCACTGTTTGTAGGCATCGTGTGTGTGTGTGTGTGTGTGTGTGTGTGTGTGTGTGTGTGTGTGTTGTATGTATTTTTGTATGTGGATAGATGGTTAGAGAGAGAGAGAGAGTTGTAGATGCATAGATAGATTATATATGATGTTTTATCCTCCTCTTCCTTTCATTTAATTATTTATTCAGTTTACTTCAGTCTAAAAACCAAACTCAAGGAGTTCACCTGAGTTGTTATACCCATGATCATCAATGTTAAGACTCAAACACAAGTTTCTGATTCCTAAACCTGCTTGTACTTTCCACCAAAGCAAAGGTTGATATGGGATCTGCTAAACTAAGTAGATTCAGAGATATTCTTTTTTTTTTTTTTTTTTTTTGAGAGAGAGAACGCAAATGGGGGGAGAGATGCAGAGGGTGAGAGATAGAGAATCTTAAGCAAGCTCCATGCTCATCATGAAGCCTGATTCAGGGCTCAATCCCATCACCCAGGAATCATGACCTGAACTGAAATCAAAAGTTGGATGCTGGGGTGCCTGGGTGGCTCAGTCAGTTAAGTATCTGACTTCGGCTCAGGTCTTGACCTCACAGTCCGTGGGTTGGAGCCCCACATCAGGCTCTGTGCTGACAGCTCAGAGCCTGGAGCCTGCTTCAGTTTCTGTGTCTCCCTCTCTCTCTCTCTCTGCCCCTCCCCAGTTCACTCTCTGTCTCAAAAAAAATAAAATAAAGACATTAAAATTTTTTTAAAAAAGAGTTGGATGCTCAACTGGCTGAGCCACCCAGATACCCCGAGAGATACTCTTTTATGGAAAACAAAGTCCCTCTCTGGGGAAGAAACTTGCTGATTTTAATTGTTACAAAACAAAGGACTGTTTTGGTTATTCATCAGAACAAGGTCACAAGAACAGAGTTCAAAGTCCAATTCACACTCCATATTGTAAACTTTACTATGAGCAGTAACTTCTATCATCAGTAAATGTTTATTTTTTTCAGGTTGCCATTTTTTTTTCTACTCAAAGTCGTAATTTTTACATTTGTTCTTTTGGCCTTTTCAAAATTATTTGCTTCTAGGGCAAATTTACCCCAAGGCGAGTGGTGATAATAACTACTTTTGTGGTCACAATGTTTAAAAAATAGAGGAATATTTGTTTTGTGCTTTTGATAACTACATTTGCTACCTGTGCCTGGGGTTATTCTGATGCGTAGAGAAAGGAAGTAGTATGTAACGAGCATGACTTAAGATGTCACTATTTTACTACTCTTCCTCCCACATATCAAAATAGGAAGTGAGAGGAAAGGATGAACAATTGTAGAAAGTCAAGGAACACCATTCTGGAGGAAAAAAGTGCATGTTCCACAATGTTTCCTGTTAACACCCACACAGCAGACATGAATGCCTTGTGGAGTTTCTGCCACATGAGTTTCTGGAAGGTTTTGACAGTATCAGTGGCCAAAGAAAAATTGCTTTCCTGTGGGAGCCCTTCTAAACGGAGCTCTTCAAAATGAACCTGTTTACCACTTTTCCACTAAATAGTCATTGAGTGCTAAATAGCTTTAAATGCTGATGGGACAGAAGATTCCAGCCTGAGATAGAAACATCTCTCAGACTCCTCAGAGAGGATGGGCAGCAGATGTTCCTTAGGAACAGCTCTCCTTACATTTTATTGGATAAATTGCAGGGATGCCCAGGACTTCCGGTGCAGGGAAGCAAGGGAGATGATGTAGCTTATCTTCCTAGGTCATCAATTTATGGTCTCGGCCTGTTGATTATAATGGTAGGTGTTAAGAGTAAAATAATATTGATGTTCATTAGTCATCGTACCAAAATTTTCTAAGGATTTCATCATTGACTTTTTGAAATTGTCTCAGGATGCAGGTATCATTATCATTTCTACATAAAGAGATGAAGAAACAAAGATTGGTAATTTAGTGCAGGTTATAGCAAGTAATGGTGAAGGCAAAACAAAACTAATTCTGTCTTACTCCTCTTCTGGAAGACAAAGAACATAAGAAAATAGCCTTGTACGCTTTATAAAGAATCATTATCAAATTTCCACTCTTTTGTGTCTTTATTGTTGCTGTTATTTGATTTAGTTATAAATAGTTTTAAATTTATTTCTTCGAAGATTTTGACATAGTTTTTTTTTCTTTTTTGGTCCCCTTCCCTGAAAGCTACAGTATCTGACAGATTCTTCTTTGTCCCTTCAGAAATGTCCTAAGGCATATATGTCAGTAACTATTTTTGCACAAATGGAAATATATTGTACATACTTCATTTTTTAAAATTTTTTAAATGTTTCTTCATTTTTGAGAGACGGAGAGAGACAGAGTGTAAGCAGGGGATGGGCAGAGAGAGGGGGAGACACAGAATCCGAAGCAGGCTCCAGGCTCTGAACTAACAGCACAGAACCCTACATGGGGCTTGAACTCACGAACTGTGAGATATGACCTGAGCCGAAGTTGAATGCTTAACCAGCCGAGCCACCCAATCACCCCATATTGTACATACTTCGTAAGTGATTTCCTAAAGGTCACACAGTTAATAGGAGATGAGGCAGAGACTTGTAATCAGGAAAACCTAACACTCAAGCCTGTGTCTTTAATTACTATGTGAGCCTATTATAAATAGAAGTCAAAGGAAAGAATACCTTGCATGTGACCCCCATAATAATGTGTCCAAGTAGCTGTGGTTGCCTCCCCATCTATAAATGAAGAATTTGAGGCTCATCCTGGGGAAATAAGCTCCTCAATTTATCGAGTCAATAAGTAGTGAATCTGGACTACAGGCACACTTCTGTGTGGACTCAGATGTGACTGTCTTCTGATATTCTATTCCTTACTGCCCTGTGTGTGTGTGTGTGTGTGTGTGTGTGTGTTTCTTTTATGTCTGCCTTCCTCCATCAAACAAAAACAAAAACAAAAAATAAAATAAAAACACCCTCTCCTTCACAAACCCAACTTGCTTTGACTAAGGGTCTTAAAATAGAAAACAAATTGATATCTGTAGTTTTTCTAGTAAATCTCAGTGTTTGTTACTATAATATTTAGTACCAAATTCTGTTCTTTTCTCCATCATATCCCTTATTGATGCTAAAGAGACAAGATGGGAATGACAAACCACCTCGAGTACCTCTCCAAGCAATATATATCTTGAAGATTATAGACTAAGCTATATACAAAATCAATCTATTTTTTTTTCAGCATTGCTCTGTGGATTTGTCTTTTCTTGTCGAGATATTAATTGCGCCAGAGGGGCTCTGAGAAAGTGCTTTAGTGGGACTTAAAATCTATCAGCGAATATTTATTGAGTGCCTACTTTGTTACATATTGCCTTGTGAACATCTTGCAAAATTCTTCCTGCACTGCTGCTTTATTTGTATGTGTTAGAGAGAGGGGTGATGGGAAGAGATTAAATTGAGGAATTTACTTTTTTATTCTCTCCGCCATGTTCTCCATAGAGCTCAGGACTAAAGAGAGTGTGGCCCTGTGGCTTGGTAGAAAGAAAGAAGAGAAGCAATCCACAGGGAGGGGATATTAACAGGAATGTAAAAAAAATGGGAAATAAAATAGTCTTCTCAAAATAAGGGTGTAGAAAACATTAACTGTGTGCCTTCTACCATCTATTTCTTTCATATAATTATCCACATTCCTCTGTGTCCATCCCATGCTTCAGAGCTTCAGGCCTAAGAGTATGACCAGTCCAGGCTTATCAGAGACCCAAATTTTGCTGGCCACAGAAATTGAGTCAGTGATTGGTAGACACATAGCTCAAGCCAACAAAATACAGTGAAACTTGTGGATTTTGGAGGAATTAATAGAAAAAGGATCGCCTTTCTGAGAGGTTCTTCTACCTGGGAGAATTTGAATTTGAATTTGAAGAGAAGTTAAAGATATTGTTTCTGCAGTCATCTTAACACCATTTATACCGGTGAATGAAGTCACCCCAAGGAAGAGAGGATAATGAACCAAATATGGACATAGAGCAGTTCCTAATAGCATCATCATGAATGTAGCCCTAACCCTGAACTTTCTGGGACACCTGGGTGGCTCAGGTGGTTAAGCGTTTGACTTTAGCTCGGGTTATGATCTCATGGTTTGTGGGCTTGAGCCCTGCATCAGGCTATGTGCCGACAGCTCAGAGCATGGAACCTGCTCTGGATTATGTGTCTCCCTTTATCTCTGCCCCCACCCCCCTGCTTGTGCTCTCTCTCTCTCAAAAATAAACATTTTTTAAAAATCTGAACTTTTTAACCCCAATGGGAGTACATTTTTTTATTTTGCCTCATTTAATCCTGTTTAGGTTGATTTTCTCTCAGTTGCAAATAACGGTTAAGTATTTTATATAGAGAGAATGAAAATCCAACAGAAAGATAAACCCAGACTAGTTCCAGGCAAGTGCCAAAAGATGTTCTGAAGCTCAGTTTCAGACTTGCATTGTAAAAGTAGAATGAAGGTATGGGGTGCCTGGGTGGCTCAGTCGGTTGACTGTCCGACTTCGGCTCAGGTCATGATCTCACGGTTCGTGGGTTCAAGCCCTGCATCAGGCTCTGTGCAGACCACTAGCTCAGAGCCTGGAGCCTGCTTCAGATTCTGTGTCTCTTCCTCTCTCTGCCCCTCCCCTGTTCATGCTCTGTCTCTCTCTGTCTCTCAAAAATAAATAAATGTAAAAAAAATTTTTTTTTAAAGTAGGATGAAGGTAGAAGTCAGGGAGAGCAGGTCCCTCCAGGAAACATCCTGTGAATAAAAGCACCCCAATCCATGAACCTTTAAGGAACAGGAAAGAAATAGACCCCCAGGTACTCTGTTGGGATCTTAAGCAAGGGCTTAGGTGGGCTAAGATACAACTAAGAGAAATTAGAAGTGGTAGGTATTTACAGGTTATTGTGACAAATATTTTCAATCCTGTTAACACTGTGATATTTACTAATGATTCCGTGTTGTTTCCAAAAGAGAGGGAGTATTGAGTCTTAGAGGCAAGAAATGCTGGATATTTCTTGAGAAGAATGATCATCGTGTGACCATGGAATGGTTTCACAAATACAAGAAACTGAAGGGTGATAAAGCGACATGCATAAGGAAATAGAGGGAGGGGTGTGTTTTCATATGTGTAGAGTTGAAGGGGGAAAAGGAAAGGGAGAAGAATGAGTAAGAAAGTTCTTTGAGGTTGAATGTATATGGGAAAGTACCCAGTATAAATTTGCTAGTGGATTAATTTTATCCTCAGTGTTTGATGTTCAACTCAGACTTCTTGGTTACGATTTGCTAAAATTTCTCTTTCAGTTTTACCCCAGATCATTACTGAGTCTACTTTGCTAACAAATGCTTCATAGAGATATCATTCCTTTTTACATTTGCCCAAAATTTATACTTAGTTCCTTTCTCACATAGAAGTCCAGAAAACAGACGCAGACATGAGCATGGTGATTCTAATGCACCACATGGAGGTTTTTGGAAATTCTTATAGCGATTTAAGCTAGGTTGATATTATATCCCAGTTTTCCTGGGACAATCCTGGTTTAATTCTGTAGTCCTTCACATTTGTTGCAGTTTGTAAAATAAGCAACTTGTACCCTGAGTTTAAGTCCATCTTATTTAGATTTCAAGGAACTGAAATCTAAAATCTGAATTCTAAAACCCTTAAAAATCTCCCAAAGTATTTATATTTAGCAGAGTGTCTGGTGCATAGAAATTTCTTGACAATACTAGTGGTGTGTAATATTTAATCACTGAAATTCCCCAGGGTTCCAAGTCTTCATTTGTTAGATAGGGATAGTAATGCAACTGACCTTTTAGAATTAGGTAAGTTCTCCAAGGACAGTTGCCCACTCAGTTATTTATTGACTGACATGTTCACTCAGTCACTCACTGATGCATTCACTCTCATTCTCTTTCACCAATTCAAACAATTAGCACAAAGCTACTCCATGCTTGGGAGGATGCTCGGGTCTAGGGAGAAAAAGGTTAATCCAAATGATTCTTGCTTTCAAGCAACTCATGGTGTAAAGGGAAGGGCAGTGAGTGAAGTAAATTGAAATGTGCAGTACCTCAGATTTGCAGAACAGATGATAAAAGAAATAATAGCATTGATTCCAAGGTAAATTAAATATGTTTGGACAAAAGTCAATATCAATATCAAGGACAAGAACACATATGTCACGGATAATTTATTTTTCTTTTATAATTTAACCACAGCTTTCAGTGAGTCTCTACTTTCCAGGAAAAGGATATACTTGCAGGGCTCAATAATTTATTTCCAAAGAGGTAATAGGTGTAATCATTTATTGTTTTCTGAACTCTCAAAAACAAATATGACATGGTTTTGTCAAAGATGGCATTGTTTCTGATTATGATATGAGCCAATATTCCCTGGACTATATTTTATGCCATTAGTAAAGACAGATTATAACAAATATAGAAGATGTTTCAACTCCCATTTTTCTAGATTAACCACTTATGTACATCACTCGTGTGTGTGCACATGCACACACACATGTTCACACACACACGAATAACCAAGGGAATTTAAGGTTGAGATCATGGGGTAATGGCATTTCTGGCTTTAATCAATTGTTAGCTAATGGAGATTAGAAAAACAACATCTATGAGGCTACATTTCTTAATTTTTTAAGTGAGCATATGAATATATTGCTTGAAAAAACCTTGTGTGTGTGTGTGTGCGCGTGCACGTGCATGCATTGTGTTGAATGATACTCCATAATTGGGAATTCTTATATAGGGTGAACATTTTGACTTTTCTTTTTTTAATAGAGAATTAGAGATTGCAGAGATACTGGGGCATGGATATAGGCCAAATCTAAACTTTTTTTCATCCTGGTACTATATCAAATTTGGTTTATCAAAGAGATCACTAAAGATTAATGACATGGCCTAATGCATTTAACTTTCTGTTAAGAGGGCTAGATAAGGAAATGATTATTAACGTGATACCCAGAAATCCAATGTTTTAAAAGAATCTTGGCTTGGCTTCTGGCCTTGTCTTCTACTCCATCCTCTTCTTCCTGTCCCCTTCCCTCCTCTGTTCTCTTCACAAATTGCTTAATACCTTTTCCTCTTGGTTATAATTTCCTTCACCTGGAATGGCCTTCTTATCTTATTCTGTTGAGTAAATTCAAAACTTCTATGTGTCCTCTAAGATGTTACTAAAACATTCTTGCTACTAAGAAGCCTCCTACAAATCTCCAGGAAGGGACACTACTGTTTTTTACCCACACTGTCCCTGATAACTACCTCTTCTATAGTTCATAATTTGCAATAGTGCTTCTAGGTTCTTCTGTTTCCTGCTTAATGGTGAACTTATGAAAGCTAGTGAAAGTTAGTTTCTTAAAGCTAACTCTACATTCTTTAAAATCAAATGTCCTTCAAATTTGTTATATCAAAATTTTTAACCATCTGTATTCTGAAGTCAGCACAGCACATTCAAAAATCTAGATTAATGAAAGTAAGTTGGTGAATGTATCACCATGTACTATAAAGCATCTGTTGGAAGTGTAGTGATATTATCATTATATCCACTATTGCTCATTAAACTCAAGATCCCATTGATTATAAGATGCACAATGACTTTATATACCAATATATAGAAATATACTGCCAAATATACTCTTACACCAGGCTTTCTTAATACTTAGAATAAATTTGGTAACTATGAAAATCTTTTGGAGACCTTTATAATTTGTGTGTGTGTGTGTGGTATGAAATGCACTAGAATTAGTATATTTATAAAGTACCCTAACTTTTGGAGACAGACCCTTTGAAGTTTTTGAAAATTTATTAGAGTTATTTATGTTCATTTATTATCATACAACATCATACTTCGTGCCATCAAAAGTGCTGATAATGTTGTATTTTCTAAAAGAGGGCTTCTCTATAACTCTGAGAATTGCTCCCAAGCTGCTGACATTGATTTTGTTTTTCTTTTTTTCAACTGAGGTGAAATTAACATGGCACAAAATTAATCATTATAAAGAGAACAATTTTTCTCACTAATCTACCTTCTGTTTCTATGGATTTACCTATTCTGGATATTTCATATATAAGTAATCATAACATATATATCTTTTTGTGTTTACCTTCTTTCACTTAGAAAAATATTTTCAGATATAGAAACAAACAAAAAACCCAGTATATCAACAAAACTAAGAGCTGGTTCTTTGAAGGCATTACCAAAATTGATAAGCCCCTAGTCAAACTTAGCAAAAAGAAAAGAGAAAGGACCCAAATGGATAAAATCACAAATGAAAGGAGAAGAGATCACCATCAACACGACAGAAATACAAACAATTATAAGAGAATATTATGAAAAATTATATGCCAACAAACTGGGCAGTCTAGAAGAAATGGTCAATTCTTAGGAACTCACAAATACTGAAACAGGAAGAAATAGAAAATTTGAAAAGACCCATAACCAGTAAAGAAATTGAATCAGTAATCAAAAATCTCCTAACAAACACAAGTCCTGGGCCAGATGGCTTTCCAGGGAATTTTACCAGACATTTAAAGAAGAGTTAATACCTATTCTTCTCAAACTGTTCCAAAAAATAGAAATGGAAAGTAAACTTCCAAACTCATTCTATAAAGCCAGCATTACCTTGATTCCAAAACCAGACAAAGACCCTACTAAAAAGGAGAATTTTAGGCCAATATCCTTTATGAACCTGGCTGAAAAAATTCTCAACAAGATATTAACAAATCAAATTCAATAGTACATTAAAAGAATTATTCACCATGATCAAGTGGGATTTATTCCTGGATTATAGGGCTGATTCAATATTTGTAAATCAATCAATGTGATATACCACATTAATAAAAGAAAGGATAAGAACCGTATGATCCTCCCAATAGATGCAGAAAAAATCATTTGACAAAATACAGCATCCATTCTTAATAAAAACCCTTAACAACGTAGGGACAGATGGAACATACCTCAACATCATAAAGGCCATATACTAAAGACACACAGCTAATATCATCCTCAATGGGAAAAAACTGAGAGCCTTTCCACTATGGTCAGGAATAAGACAGAGATGTCCACTCTCACTATTACTATTTAACATAGTACCAAAGTCTTAGACTCAGCAATCAAACAATAAAAAGGAGGGCACTTTTAATGAGCACTGGGTGCTATATGTAAATAATAAATCACTGAATTCTACTCCTGATACCAACATTGCACTAATTTGTTAACTACCTAAAATTTAAGTAAAATAAAATATAAAAAAAGAAAAAAATGTTCAAAGTTTATGTATGTTGTGACACATATCAGTACTTTATTCCTTTTTATTGCTGAACAATATTCTATTCTATGTACATATCATAATTTGTTTATCATTCTATTGGTTGATGGATATTTGGGTTGTTTTTACATTTGGGCCATTGTGCATAGTGCAGCTAAAATTGTGTATACAAGTATTTGCTTGAGCACTTGTTTTTAGTTCTTTGGTGATATGAATGGAATTTCCGAGGCATATGGTAATTTTCATCTGTGGTTGCACCATTTTAGATTCCACCAACAATGTATAAAGGTTCAAATTGTGCCACATTCATGCCAACAATGATTTTCCCTTTTTTCTTCAATTATAGTCATCTTAGTGGGTGTGAATTGATATCTCATTGTGGATTTGATTTGCATTTCCCCAATGACTAATGATATTAAACATCTTTTCATGTATTTACTGACCATTTTTATATCTTCTTTGGATAAATTGATTTTCAAATCTTATGTTCATTTTAAAATTCTGTTGTGTTTTGTTGTTGTTATTGGAGCTCTAACTGTTCTTAAGATATTCTAGATTATGTACTTTTATTAGATATATGATTTGCCAACATTTCTCCCATTCGACAGGTTGTCTGTAATTTATTGATAATGTTCTTTGAAACACGAATATTTTAAATTTAATGAAGTACTATTAATCTATTTTTCTTGTTGTTCCTCATGTTTTTGGTGTCATGCTAATAATCCATTGCTGAATCTAAGATATACCACTAGGTTTTCTTCTAAGGACTTTAAAGCTTTATATTTATTTTTGTTGATTCATCTTGATTTAATATTTGTATACAATGTGAGGTAGGGGTCCAACTTTATTCTTCCGCATATGGATGTCCAGTTACTCCAGCACCATTTGTTGAAGAGACTGTTCTTTCCCCACTGAATGGTCTTGGCATTCTTGTTGAAATCAGTTTTCCATAAGTATATTGGTTTATGTCCAGACTCTCAGTTATTTTCTATTGGTTTATATGTCTCTCCTCATGCCAGCACCACACTATTTTGATTGCTATAGCTTTGTAGTAAGTCATGAAATTGAAAAGAGTGAGTCTTTCACTCTGATCTTCTTTTCAATGTTGTTTTGGCTATTAAGGACTCCCTTGTAATTCCACATGAATCTGAGGATTAGCTTTAACGTTTCTGCAAAAAACAAAATGTGTGTTGGGGGGTGGGGGAATATACTGAAACTGAGATAGAGATTGTATTGAATCTCTGGATGACTTTAGGTAGTATTCTACCTTAATAATATGGTTTAACCTAATCACTATTCCATGTGCACCTGACCACCTGGGAATAATGTGTCTTCTGTCATTTTACAGTGGGATATTCTATATATGTTAGGTTTGGTTGGTTTATAGTGTTGTTCAAGTCCTGTATTTATTTACTGACCTTTTTTTTTAAAATATTTATTTATTTTTGAGAGACAGAGAGCCATAGCACAAGCAGGGGAAGGGCAGAGAGAGAAGGAGACACAGACTCTGAAGCAGGCTCCAGGCTCTGAGCTGTCAGCACAGAGCCCGACGTGGGGCTCGAACCCACGAACCGCAAGATCGTGACCTGAGCCGAAGTTGGCTGCTTTACCGACTGAGCCACCCAGGTGCCCCTATTTACTGACCTTTTGTCTAGATATTCTACTCATTACTGAAAGTGCATTGTTGAAATTTCCAAGTATTAATGTAGAACTCTTTCTCTCTTAAAGTTTATTTATTTTGAGACAGAGAGAGAGAAAGAAACAGAGAGAATGAGCTGGGGAGCAGCAGAGAGAGGAGGGGGAGAATCCCAAGCAGCGTCCATGCTGTCAGTGCAAAGCCCACTGTGGGCTAAGACTCACAAATTGTGAGATCCTGGCCTGAGCCGAAATCAAGACTTGAACACTTAACCAGCTGAGCCACCCAGCCATCCCTTTCTCTCTGTTGGATTCTGTGAATGTTTTCTTTATTATATAACTGGACTCTTGTTATGTGGTTCAAATATGTTTATAATTATTTTGTCTTCTTGATGAATTGACCCTTTTATCACTATATAATGATCTTTGTCCCTAACCACTTTTTATTATAATTCTATTTTGTTTATTAGTATAGTCACTCCAGACTTTTTTTGGTTACTATTTGCATGGAATATCTTATTTCATGCTTTCACTTTCAACCAGTTTGTGTCTTTGATCTAAACTGAATCTCTTGAAGACAGTGTATAGCTGTAACATGTTTTTTTTAATCCATTCTGTGTTAAGTAAATGGTGAGTTAGTCCATTTACATTTATACTGGTTTCTAATGAAGAAGGAATTACTAATGTCATTTTATTTTTGTTTTCTACGTCTTATGTTAGCTTGTGTTCCTTAATTCCTCCAATGCTACTTTCTTTTTTTTCTTTTTTTTTCATAGTGTGCCATTTTGATTCCCTCATCATATCTTTGTCTGCATATCCTTTAGTTATTTTCTTTGTGGTTACTATGGGATTATTTTGGATTGATATCAACCTACCTAAATAGCATGCAAAATCTCTCCTATACAGCTGTGCCTCCACTTTATATTATTGTCACAAGTTATACTTTTATGCATTATATTCCCATTAACATATATTTATTGTTATTGTTTTGTGAATTTGTTTTTAAAATCATATGGGAAACAAAAAGAGGAGTTACAACTCCCAAACACAGTAATAATGGCTTTTATATTTTACTTATAGATACTTTTCCTGAAGTTCTTTATTTATTCATGTTGCATCTAGTTATTGTCAAGTGTCCTTTCATGTCAGGACTCCTATTAGCATTTCTTATAGGGAGCCCCTACCAGTGAAGAGACTACATTGGGTTTTGTTTATCTAGGAATGTCTTATCTCTCCATTTCTGAAGGTTAATTTTGTCTGTTAAAAAATTCTTGCTTGACTTTATTTTTTCTGTCAGCTCTTTAAATCTGTTTTCCCACTGCCTTCTGATTTCTAAGGTTTCTCATATTTCTCATGAGAAATTAGCTGTTAATCTTAATAGGATCCATTTTATGTGAGGAGTTGGTTTTTTTCATTGCTTTCAGGATTTTTTCTTTGGTTCTAAGCAGTTTGCTCATAATTTGTGTTGGTATGCATCCTTTGAATTTATCCATTGAGCTTCTTGAATGTGTACATTCATGTATTTCACCAAATTTGGGAGATTTTTCATCTGTTATTTCTTTAAATATTCTTTCTGCTCTCTTCTCTCTCTCTTCTTTCTGGGAATCCCATAATGTATACATTGCTTTACTTGATGGTGTCTGACAGGTAATCTAGGCTCTGTTCATTTATTTTAAATGACTTTTTGTCTTGGTCCTTGGAATGAGTGATTTTAATTGTACCATTTCCAAATTTACTGCATATTTATCCTTCCTGTTCAAATCTGTTGTTGAACCATTCTAGTAAAATTTTAATTTCAGCTATTGACTTTTTATACCTGTTTACATTGCTAAGATTTTATTTTGTTCTTTTTTATAATTTCTATCTTTTTATACCTCTTCTCTATTTGTTCATACATCACTCTCTTGGTTTTCTTTAGTTTGTTTCTCATGGTTTCCATTAGTCCTTTGAGCATATTTAAGACATTTGATTTAGTCTTTGTCTAGTAAGTCCAATATCTGGACTTTCTCAGAAATGGTTTCTGTCCATTCTTTTTTTTCCCTGTGTTTGGGCCATCTTTTCCTGTTTTTTTTTTTTTTTTTTTTTTTTTTTTTGTATGCTTATACTTTTTGGTCAAAAACTGGAAATTTAAAATATTATGTGGCAAATTTGAAAACCTATGTGGATATCTAGAAATTCTCTCCCTCTCCTCCCTAGAATATTCTGTTATTGCTTGTTAAGTGTTATAGTATTATAGTCATCAATTTATTTAATGCCTTTTCATATATATATTATATATATTCATATATATATTCATATATATATTTGTGTGTATGTGTATATAAAGACTGTATTTTTTGTTATGTGTGGTCACCAAAGTCTCTCTTGTTTTAGCTTAGTGGTCAGCCAGTGACCTGACAGAGATTTCCTTAAACACTTGGAGCAAAGAAGAAAAGAAAAATCCTCCTGGCCTTTGCAGATTAGCTCTGAGCTGGGGCATTTGTGAAATATTTAGCCAGGACACCTGTGACTCTTACTTAGTATTCACCCCCTGCTTGCACAGAGCTCAAATGTCAACCAGAGGTCAAGCCTAGGGTCCTCTTAGACATCTTCTCTGAGAATGTGCATGGCCCTGAGCATTATGGCATACTTAATAGCCCTTAAAAGTTCTTACCCCCCCAAGTACTTTGATTCTCAGCCTTCTTCCTAGGATTTTTAATCTATCTGCTTCTTGTTTCCCTTGTCACACCCTCCACCCTTGTCCCAGGCAGCTACAGATAAATAATATATGTCTTTAAATGTTTCCCTAGGCAGCAGCCAGGGAAGCTGCTCCCATATGAGGAGGGCAAAGCAAAGGAAAGTTTAAGTGCTGGTCCCTTAAGTAATCACCAGACAAGTCAAAATGCATAGCCACAATGCATACCACAAAATGCATACCTTTGATAATAAGGTCATATTGTATCTTCTGGCACCAACAAATTGCATCAGGAATGTGATCCATCTACCTATGGCCATCATTGACTTGGGGGATATAGTATAATAGGTGAATAAGTAAAGTCACCATATTCCTTCTTTACCAAAACTTAGTAGCCTCTTATGTCATTAAGCACCTTGGTTTCTGTAAGTTTTTTGTTTAGATTCCAGAGTTTTCAAAAATGTTGATTCCATCAGTGTTTGTTATGTAATAGTTGCTTCAGTGGAAGGAGTAATTCTTGAAGCTTTCTATTCCAACCCTCTCTGTTACATCAGTCTCAGGGTTTTGTTTTGTTTGTTTGCTAGCAGCACTTTCTTGATCTTACTGGAAAATGTCAATGGAATGTTGTCAGATCACTCAGATTGAAATCATTTTCTGAAATAGTTTGTTAGTTTTGGTTTGTTGACAAATATATTGGGGTTGCTATTATTGAATTATGCCATTAGGAACTATAATCATACAAAGCTCATCTATACGTTCATTGGGAAAAAAGATTCTTAACCTTCGAATCAGATGGTTTTCATCTTGTTAAGAGTGATTGTATGGAGCCATCTATTATGTGAGTCATTTGATTTCAGAGACATTAAAATGTGAAATAAATGTTCAGTTTGAATTAATGCCATATAAAAGATACCGTGTCAGCAACTTAAGACTATTAGTGTTTTCATTTGTATTTACCCAACTTATAACATTCATTATTTCAAAGCTATAAATTACAGGGGTGCCTGGGTGGCTCAGTCAGTTAAGTGTCCGACTTTGGCTCAGGTCATGATCTCACGGTTTGTGGGTTTGAGCCCCGCATTGGGCTCTATACTGACAGCCCAGAGCTGGAGCCTGCTTTGGATTCTGTGTCTCCCTCTCTCTCTGCCCCTCCCCCATCCATGCTCTGTTTCTGTCTCAATAATAAATAAACATCAAAAAAATTTAAAAAACTATAAATTACAATGAAGGCTTGTTTTATTTTGTTTTTTTTTTTTCTTAAAGCAGTGGTAATCCTTAAGCAACTCTAGTTCCTCAGCTATTGTTATTGTACAGCTGTTTGAATGGATCCTTTAAATTCCACATATAGCCAGACATTTTTCCATTTAGGTGAATCTATTGAGTCACTTTTAGCTGTTGAATCTGAAAAATTTGTACTTTGTTTAATATTGTGTTTGGTTTTATAAGTGTGTTTGCCTTATTCTTTGAAGAGGTGCTTTTTCTCTCCCTACTCCTGTTAAAGTTGAGATGGGTTTGTGGCCTATTACAGTAAAATGGGTTTTCTCTGGAAGTGAAAACAAAACAGATTTTAATAATTTTTTCCCTTCTTAACCTAGCTAAGGCATGATATAGCTTAAGAGCCAGGTTCCCTTCCTACAAAAAGGAATTGCTAATAGTACCTCTCCTCTAGGCTTGAGGTAATATAATTAAGGTTCTAGAAAATTAGTAAATGATAGTTGCTGCTGCTTTTTCTCTTTCCCCTATCCCCTTTGCCTCCTCCAGCTTTGTCCCCCTGTCCTAAATCTGGCTTTAATCCCCAGACTCCATTTTCCAGTTGCTATACATCTATTGGTTACCAACATACTGCTTGTCAGCTAATCCTGCACGCGCGTCTGTGTGTGTGTGTGTGTGTGTGTGTGTGTGTATTTTGGATTTGGCCTGATGCTGGGATAGTGATATTTCCAGCTGTAAACTACAGGGCATTCATGAAAATGAAACCAAATTCTTTATCCTTTCTGCAACTATGTGAATGTTAGATTGAATATATGTAATTGTTAGTTAACATTAAATTCCACAAATTCCATCTTATTTAAAAACAGTAATCATATTAAACATTACCAAAAGGCATCACATCATGAGCTGACTGCTACAAAGTCAGATGGATTTACCGTTTCTTAAAAAAAAGTAGGAAATGAGTGTCTCTATGTACATAGAAAACAATTAATGACAAATGAGTATTATGAATACTGCCATCAAACCCCAAATGAGCTATCACTTCACACCCACTAGTATGGCTCAAATGAAAAGGTGATCTATAACAAGTGTTGGCAAATATGTGAAAAACATGGAGCCCTCATTCTTTGCTGGTGGGAATGTAAATTGATGAAGGCACTTTGGAATGCAGTTTGGTAGTTCTTGAAAATGTTAAATAGAATTATCAAAGGCCTCAGCTCTTCCACTCCCAGGTGTATACCTAACAGCATTGAAAACATATTCTTTATGGGGTGATGAAACTTCTGGAATTAGGTAATGGCAATGGTGCCACAGCTGTATGAGTATAATAAAACCATTGAATGTTACTTAAAAAAAAAGAATACCACCATCAAGATGTCTCAAGATATGTGAAATTTTGTTGTTAATATTATATTTAATGTGTGCAGTTCACATGGAACACTTTTATGTTCATATCAAAAACCTGTTAAGACTTCCATGGGGGGCTATTCAGGCATACATTTTCCAAAACTAGTTTTTTTCTTTTATTGAGTGTGTGTTCCATGTGAGTGGGGGAGGGGCAAAGGGAAAGGAAGAGAGAGAATGAATCCTAAGCAGGCTCCACATCCAGTGTGGAGTCCCACACAGGGCTTGCTCTCACAACCGCGAGATCATGACCTGAGCCAAAATCAAGAGTCAGATGCTTAACCATCTGAGCTATCCCGGCATTCCTAAACTGTTATTTAAAATATATAAGGTCCTAAAATTCTTGATCATAAAAGTGCTCTATGTAAGTTTTAAAGGTAGATAACTACCAGATTAAGAAAAAAAAATACTTTTGCCTATGACCAAGTCAGTGCAATCTGGATTTTGATTGAATTAGTTGTTTATAGCACTCTTTAGTATGCTTTGGGATCACCTGAGCAGTGAGTGACTCTGATGCAGGTGATCTATAGATATTTTAAGATGTGTGTACAAGAGTAATCCCTGTAGTGGATCAATGAGATAGGTAAAGGAGAAAGAGGAATCTTCATAGCAGCCTATGATGTAAGATCTACTCATTTCCATTTTATAAACAAGCAAACTGCCTCTGAGATGTGAGATAATAGAGACTCTTAGGTAACAGTGTCAATGAATGGAGAAGACTTGCTTCAAAGCCAAGTATTCTTAACGCAAGGATTTAATGCTTCCTGCTAGGTGTCTATGAAATAGGCTTTAATTAAGACACTGAGATATGAAATAGGCTTTAATTAAGACACTGAGATAAAGACTAGATAGCTCTTCTAAGTATTTTTTTTTTAATTTCAGATAAAAGGAAATAAAGGCACATTGCTGGTCCAGCAGCAGCTTGCCGTGGGTACTTGGCCCCAGGGTGTGCACACTACTGGGTTCTAAATAATCAAGTGTCTGCCAGCTCCCTGTGACATCTCTCTGAACTAGAAGAAAGTGCCTCCCTGCACCTACTGAGGCTAGAGCTGTTGGCGCTGGTCTCCCAGCTGGGAAGGGATTGCCGTGGTCAGAGGTGGTGAGAAGCAGATGTTCTTGGTACGGAATTTAGACAGGCACCTCTAGAGTGTGGCAGAGGGATGCCATCTGCCCTTCCTTCTGCATGTCCCCAGCTCAGCTGTTCTTGAGCAGGGAGGAAAAGCAATTTAAAATGTTTGTGTGGTCTAGTCTGCCTAGGCGATTTCTGTGTTTCTCATTAGCCTGAGACCCACCAGGCTGGTTTCATTAGTCAGATTCTCAGAAACACAATTCTGTGAGGTGTGCTGAAGCCATTCAGGAACAATGCAAACTAGAGACCTTGCTCTGTCTGCCATCATTAGAGATTTCCTGAAATCCCTGAATTGGGGAAAAGCTACCACCTCCCAGTCATTCAACAGGTGTCATGTATTTAGTCTGTATTAGGAGCTACACTGGTATAGGAAATATAATAGAAAAAGGGAGGTGGGAATCATTGCCTTCTTAGAAAATAATCCATTCCGGGAAGGGACAGTAAACCAAACAATTCCAAATAAATAATTGCTATTAAGGGATGTGCAAATACTCATCACAATCTGGATATACAAACTAGACTTTGTTACCTCACATTGTTCTCACTCCTACTTAAACTAGGAAATAGTGAGTTTGTTTATTTATTTTGTTTTGTTTTGAGGAGAAAAACTGGTCATTGGCTGGAGAATGTGTTAAATAATATGGTAGGATTTATGAACACAAAGAAGGAAAATAATTTGTGTTAGAAGAAATTTCTAAGTAAAGACCACAAGGCCAGGCACCATTTTTTAACTCCAGCTCCTTATGGCTTATTTCCTTTGGGAATAAGCACAGGAGGCTATTTTATGTTACCTTTACCAGTAGATTTCTGTAAGATTTTTGGATAAAAAATGTCACTTGTACATAATGCCTTACATAATAATTTATGAAGGTGTTAGCTTTCTCGTTCTTTCTTCATCTTTCAGTTTCAGTATTTCTATTAGTTTTTTTCACACACATATTGAATTTGTACAGTCATACAAAGAGTAGATGTTTTGAATGGTAAAGGCTGGCATATTTTACAAAATTTAATGTTAGAAGAGTGGTTTTAAGTTAGCTGTAAGAAAGTAGGCAATAGCACAGGGGCTAGAGCACAGGGGCCAAAGAATCATAAAGTAGTCAAAAAGACATAAACAATGGAGCAAAATTGTCTTGAATTTAAATCCCAATTCTGCCACCTACCACATGTTTGAGCTTGGACAAGTCACTTATCACTTGTATCTTATGTTTTGTTATCTGTAAAATTAGGATAATAAAACTACTGTCAGGCAAAACTTCTATGTGAATTATATTAAGTCACATGTGTCAGGGGTCCTAAATCCATTTCTATGGATCCCCAGACTTTATGCAAAATATTATATTTAATGCATTTGGGGGACCTAAGTATACATAAACCTTATCAGATTTGTCACATTGCTTGAGTCATTAATCTCCAAGTATCCAAGGCTGAAAACAAGAGCCCCCCAAAAGATGATTTCCCTACTCCTTTGCCTTGAAAATCATATTTATGATTTTTCAAATCATGAATATATATCTATATTTTTACTAGAGATACAGTCAAGGTAAATTACTAAATAATTTCCCCAATCAACACAATAACAACAGTTGTCAAGTAAGATGGAATAATGCAAGTGTTCAGAGTTCTAATGAGGGATTTATTCAACAGGCTTAGAAGTGGTATATCACAGGGGTTAATATATTATTCTTCAGAATCACACAATATGAGTTAAACACTTAGCTATGCCCCTGATACTGTCTAACATTTACATAAATATTATAGCTAGTAACCAATAAATCTTATTATATTAAGCCTCTGACATGATTTCCTGGTAATGTCTCACAAGTGGCTAAGTGAGTTTGTAGGATGTGCTTTCTTTTATCAATCCAAGACCCATTCTCTTACTCTTTGGTGGGTCCACCATTTGCAAATGGCCTTGGTGTGTTCTCCAATCAACCACAAGTAAGGAAAGGAAAGGACCCATCTGGAAGACCACCTGCTTCTTAAACATGTTCACCTGGAGGAGTTCACATTATTTCTGCTCACACCTATTGCCCAGAAGTTAATTTCATTGCCACACCTAATTGCAGGGAAAGATGGAAAATGTAGGCTAGCACCCCATAAATGAAGAAAATGGATTTTGATTAACTCGAAGTCATTCAGTCACACTGACTTTGAAGTGAGCAAGTCATTTCTTCTACTAAGCCCTCACTTTTCCTCCCCGTATGATAAAGAGATTAATACTTTCCTCAGGGGCTTATGAGCATTGGATGTACTAATCAATGTAAAGCTTTCACATTATTCCTTGTGTGATATAAGTGCTCAATAAACGTCTGCCACCACTATATTATCATTTCTACGAAACGGTCAGAAGCACCTTTACTGAGTGTAGTTAACTATGGATGAATATAGGATTCACAACAGCGAAGATTCAAAGGAATTCAGTAAGTCAAAAAGTTTCCATTAAAAAACCAAGCAAAAAGTCTTGACATCTAATGTTTAAAGGAAGTCTGGTGATCTCTTGCTCAAGTTCAAAGATGAGCTTGTCTAGAACTCCTGGGATGAGGAAGAAGGGATTCAAATTGTACTCTTTGATAAAGTGGTTGTCACCAGGCCTAATTGCTCTAGGCACCATTAAATGTGAACTGAATTATAGTCCAACTGCCTTTTCATTCAGCTTTGTGGTTTATGACTTTGCCACCAGCTTCGGGTATCCGGCTGCTGAATGAAGAAAGGAAAAAAAAAAGACACAGCATCCACAAGAAACCAAATGACTGTAACTACAGATCATCCTGAGTTTTCAAAATGTAATCTTGGTGCAATTGAATGATATAAAATGCAGGCACATTTCCCCTGGCAATTTCAAGTAGAAGTGAATGTTTGCAAGACATATTTTGATCTGGCACAGCAGAGCAATCTTTGCTCTTGGAATGTTTTTGTTTGTATAATTCAGCTTCTCTTCCTCTTCTTTTTGATATCCTTCCTTCCCACTCAATCAATTATTAGGTTTCCTAATCATACATAGAACATCTTAAACATCCTAAAATAGGCATACATGATTGAAGGCCACTTAGCAAATGTTAGAAAAACAAAGCCAAAGAAAGCTTTTAAACTCACTGTAAGATATGAACACTTAGAATTAGAATCAATTATAATGCCAGAACTCTCTAAGGGGAATATTTACCTGTTTATTTTTTTTCTGGGAAACAGAAGCTTCCACAGTAAGATGGGGTCCATGAAGACTGATTATATATTTAATATATATGTATAAATAATATATATAAATATATAAAAATATATAAAATAGATTTCAGTAGACACAGATATTCATCTGTGTTATATATATACATATATATGTAGATTATATGAAAACATATGTATCTATTGATCTGTTGATAGATGTAGATAGAAAATTGGGGAGGTTATTTAATTAACAAAGTAATACAAGAAGAATATTTGATGAGAATAGCTGAACACTCAAAGTGTAATGAGAACTCTGTATATCTTACTATAATGAAATAACTGATATTGACTTCATTTATACTTTGAACCAAGCACTTTTCTACAAACTGTGTATGCATTATCTTGAACCTTCAAAGTAATCTTATAGAATGTATTTTATTATTCCATTTCACACGTGAAGTAAGTAAACCTTGGTGACGTTGGTTTGCCCAACTTCTCCCAGGTGTCAAATAACAGGTGTCAAATAATCAGAGCCATGATCTGATTCCAGATCTTTCTAACCTCAAAGTCTTCACTCCTCTTACATTACAATATAAAGAAAAATGTGTATAGCACACTAGCCCCTGGCTTCTGCTTTCACTTCACTTTTTATTTTCTCTGCATTTATATACTCTAGAGAATTGTGTGTGTGTGTGTATCTATATATGAGGGTATTTCTTTCTAGTTCTAACTTAGAAGATGCCCTTCATTTACCTTCTGTCTCTACCAATATTACCATTCTGTGTGCCAAGTACTGGAATTGTAAAGAGAACCTTCAACTCTTTACAGTGAGAAGAATCACCTCTAGCTTCAGAAAATGAACATTACCGGTTTCTTGATGACCCTCTCTCTACTACAGAGGAAAGTATAGTTCTATAAGTCTGTAATCTCTTCCTCTCTCTCTCCCTAAAGACATTAATAATTGTTGTTTTTAAGTTTTCTTCCCTTTCTATAGCTTGTTCCCTCCAGGTTGCTTTTGTCTGTTTGCCCTCTAGCCTAGCTTTATCTGCTTTACTTGTTTTGGCTTCCATTACTCATGTTAGAGAATTTTCACGTCTGTGATGTTGACTTTTTTTCTCATATAAGTAGTCAGGCAAGCTGATGGGAAGGTCTGGAAGGGACTTGTTTAGTGGAGACTACTGTAAGGGCGATCTGTCTGGCCCATTTCCCTGGGTAATTAATCTTGGACACCAGTAGTTTGTTTTAGATTTTTCACTTGAGCTGGCCAGATTTCTGAGAAGATATTTCCATTTTCCAAGTTGGCATATGAAGCCTTTTTGCTGGTATCTTGAGAACAGTTAAGGGAAAAGCTTGGGAAATTGTTAGAATTCAACATGCAATCTTTTACTTCACTTCTCCCTCCATTAGTAGTAAACTAGTTGCACTTTTTCTCTGTTCTCTTTGACTTTATGAGTATGTGCCTTTTGTTGTTGTCCCTTTAGTTTTATTATTACAAGTCTTTGAGGAAGATAATTTTCATGCATGTGTTGAGTTGACAAACTCGAAACTAAAATACCTTCATCATAATTTTTAATTTGTGTTTCCTTGATTAGAGTGAGGGAATATATATATGTACATCTTTTCTGTTAAATGTCTACTCATGTATTTTCACATTTTAATTTTTTTAATTAAAATAATTTTTTTTTAGAGAGAGAGAGTGAGGGAATGTGGGGGTGGGGGAGGGTCAGAGGGAGAGAGAATCTTAAGCAGGCCAATGCTTAGTGCAGTGCCCCATGTGGGGCTCTGTCCCATGACCCTGGGATCATGACCTGAGCTGAAATCAAGAATCAGAATCTTGAGGTACCTGGGTGGCTCAATCGGTTGAGCGTCCAGCTTCAGCTCAGGTCATGGTCTCATGGCTTGTGGGTTCGAGCCCTGCATCAGGCTAGCTCAGAGCCTGGAGCCTGTCTTCAGATTCTCTGTCTCCCTCTCTCTCTGACCCTCCCCTGCTCACACTGTGTCTCTCTCTCTCAAAAATAAATAAAACATTTAGAAAATTTTTTAAAAAGTCAGAAACTGAACCATCTGAACCACCCAAGTGCCTCTAGTTTGCACATTTTAAAAATCAGTTGTCTTTTTATACATCTGTAAGAATTCTTTATATATTCTAGTATAATTCCTTTGTTATATGTGTTTCAAAACAAATAATTATTCTTTAACCATCATACATAATGAGATAATGTACTGGATAAATATAGAGTCTAGTAAGTAACAGAAGCTATCATTTATTACATCTAATCTTCAAAACAATGGTACAAAGAAGGCAAGATTTCCTTCACTTGTAGTTAAGCACATGAGGGTCTAACATTTATGATTTTATGCAAATTCACCCAATTACCGCTAGACTAAATTGTAAAACCCAAATCAAAAACCACTCTATTTCATTTACTATTTTGACATTTACTACTCACAACAGAGTAAAGTGCTAGGCCATATCTTTTTGTGAATTTTTTTTTTTTTGAAACAGAGGGAGGATGCAAGTGAGTGAGGGCCAGCGAGAGAGAGAGAGAAAATCCCAGGAGGGGCAGAGAGAGAGACTGAGAGAGAGAAGAGAGGGAGAAAGAGAGAAGCAGGGCTAACCTGAAATGGTGCTCATGTTTTACCCAAAGCAGGGCTTGTGCTCACCCAAATCAGAGTTTGAGCTCACCTGACGTGGGACTTGAACTAACAAACCATGAGATCATGACCTGAGCCCCATCCATAGTCAGATGCTTAGTGACTGAGCCACCCAGGCACCCTGTGAATCATTTTTAAATACAAAATTTTATGGAGCGTTTTAATTCTAAATGATATTAAATAAAATTCCAAAATATAAAATATACTCTGTCCTTCCTTCCTCCCTCCCTTCCTTTCTTCCTTCCTTCCTTCCTTCCTTCCCTCTCTTTTTTTCCAGAAATACGGTTAATAAATCATATTTTGTTCAACTAGGACTTATCTGTTACCAAAACTCAAATCCACCAATTGGAAATTTTCTTTGGACAGGTAAAAAAGTCAAGGAAGTAGATAACAAATTTTCTTTATTATTTGATTTAATTCTGTAATAGTCTCCTAGCATTTTTAATACTCTAATATTATGTCAAGTATTTGAAACCAATCTTAGAAGTCAAACTACAATAAAATGCTTAGTTCTATGTGTGTTGTTTTATTGAGCAGTGGAAGCCTACTTAAAGTGTGGAATATATAAAGTACAATTGCTCAATAGCTAAAATGCACAGCTTTTTTAGTGAAACAAAAAAAAAATTCCTGTTATGTCATCTTACAGAAACTATGGATGGGGGATGATAGAAAATGCTTTCAGTGTTTTCTTTCTTATTTTTTTTAATGTTTATTTATTTATTTTGAGAGAGAAAGAGCACACACCTGGGGAAGGGGCAGAGAGAGAGAGGAAGAGAGAGAATCCCAAGCAGGCTCCAGGCTATCAGTGTAAAGTCTGGTAGGGGGCTCAATCCCACAAACCGTGGGATCACGACCTGAGCCAAAATCAAAAGCGGCCGCCTAACCCACTGAGCCACCAAGATGCCCCCATTTTCAGTGTTTTCTTTAAGATCACAAAAGTGTTCTCAGGTTGTATATGGCATGAAAGAAGTCAGAGCCAAATCTATATTCACAGGGCGATGCCATGGTTTTTGAAAATGTTTTCCATGGAGAACAGATCAGAATCATAACTAGGATCTAAGATTGCAGGTGGAAGGGTAATTACTCACTAAGAGAACGTACCACTTGTTACTTCTCAGCAGGGGAAGGACTTCTAAGAACCTTGCTCTTGGTCACCTTGTCATGTGGGATAGTGGCCTATATTGTATTTGAAAAACAAGATAATGAGGTGGAATTCATTCATTCCCCACCTTTACTTCTTTAGAAGTTTAATGATTTGGAGGAAAGTCAATAAATTTGTTTGAGCCTCAATTTCTTCACCTGTAGAGTTAGGAGGAAACTCTCTGCCACACATCATCGTTATAAGAATCAAATTATATAATTACCTGAAAGCGCTTTGTAAGCAGTAAAACACTGCACCAATTAGGTTATCATTAGTACTTTGATTAGCTAATCTCTGTTGCTAATTATGATGCATCAAGTGAACTTTGCTGTAAGGGTTTAAATACCTAACCACCTACATGACTCAATAATTCTGGGTAATGGATCATGATCGTGGCATCTCTTATGGGTTAGGGAGGCAGTAGGGCTAGAGTGAAAATCAGAGTATGAGTTACACAGACTCGGGTTCCCTGTCACCCCTTTGCCTATTAGCTCTGTGCTCTTGGGCAAGATTCTGAACTTCTCTGATGTCTAATTTCCTTACCTGTTAAATAAGGATATTCATTTCTACCTCTAAGTCTTGTGATGATTAAGATGATAAACAGTATCTATAAAAAAGTTTCTGAAACTTACTCAAATTTAAGTGCAGTTTACTCTTGAAACATGGATTTGAACTGCATGGGTGCACTTATACACAGATGGGGGGTAAGTACAATACAGTACTGTAAATGTATTTCTCTTCCTCGCGATAATCTTAACACTTTGTTTTCTCTAGCTTACTTTAATAATACAGTATATAATACATATAACATAAAAAATATATGTTAATCATCTGTGGATGTTACCTGTAAGGCTTCCAATCAACAGCAGGTTATTAAGAGTTACATTGTGGAGAATGTCAGTAGTTACGCACAGATTTTCCACTGTGTAGGAGTTGGTGCCTCTAACCACCAGGTTGCTCCAGGGTCAGCTGTAGTTGTTATTCCTTCGCTTCCTCTCAAACCCATTTTATTCTAAACATGGTTTGAATGTTCAGGAAGCATTTTGGGCGATTCTAATGTTGGATGAAGAATTAAGTTTAGACAGGCACCAGAATTTGAAGAGAAGAGTAGACTACTGACTGAGAATGGTAAATAGTCTCTCTGGATCTGGCCAAGTGATAGAAAATAATAAAGTTGAAATGCTGTGTGGTATGATAGTTCTATTTATTTCTTAAAGAATTGATGAGAACTTTAGTATCTCTAGTTGTGAGGTATCTGGGTTCTTGTTGCCTTTCATTAGTTGAGCATAACTGACCATTTTCATTGCCCCAAACATACTTGCCCTCACAACATTTTTCAGGCAGAATGGGACTGGTAGTAGGGGACTTGTAGTAGGCCCTTAATAAATGTTGTTAATGAATAAAGATATTCCTACATCTATAGTTGATTAACTGGGTGTGTTCTCTCCTATACAGAGACTGGTACTGCTGTTATTGATGACGACGATGATGATGATGATGATGAGGAGGAGGAGGAGGAGGAGGAGGAGTGGGAGGAGGAGTAGACAGAGATTATGGTAGAGCCTTAACAAAAACCCTTTGTTTGTTTAATATGATATTCATGCACTATGCTAAGGTGTTTAACATGACTTTTTTGTTAGGTCTTCAAAACAGTTATCTGCACAAACTAATGAGTTAAATGTGGGATATGGCAAGTCAATTCTTCAGACTTACAGTTGGTATTTTATGAAGAGAAAGAGAGAGATTGAGAGGGGGAGAGACATGCCCTGTTCAATTACCAACTTGTATTAAAATATCCGGTTTGTTTTATTCAGTATTCAATGTTGATATAGTAGTAGTTATAGTAGTAGTTCAGGTTATGCCTTGTTTTTGCCTGCCTTCCTTATTTTTTTTCTTAATGGTTTTATTATGTAAATAATCATCTCTATTCTGCACTGTATTTTTTACACGTCATTCTGGTTATTCCATGATATGTAGCTTTATATTTATTTTATAAATTTCATGTCATGTCAGTAAGGCTATGCTCAAATATATTCTATCTGGAATAAGATTTACCACATCCTTTCAAGACTTATTATTGCCAAGAATCTGAGGCCACATTCAGAAATCTGAATCAAATTAGTTGAACTCTCCCTGGCTATCCTTTTGCTTCTCCAGATTTACTTTTTTTCTTCCAAATTCCCAACTCCTGGAAGAAAGAAGTGATACTTTTCTCTCATCAGTTTCCTTCCCACAGCATAAATAATGGCATCATTGGTGTCTTGTTGGTTTTACTAACCACCACAGAATCCACAGATTAAATAAATCTGGTGGACCTTTCATATGTCCTGAGTAACTTTCAGAAAGAGAGCAACCACCTCTTCTCTGCCATATTCTTCCTTCTCTTTTCTCCTATTTGCTTTTCTTCCCATTAAAAAAAATTAATGTTTATTTATTTTTGAGAGACAGAGAGACAGAGTGCAAGTGGGGGAAGCCAGAGAGAGAAGGAGACACAGAATCTGAAGCAGGCTCCAGGCTCTTAGCTATCAGTGCAGAACCTGACATGGGGCTCAAACCCACAAACTGTGAGATCATGACCTGAGCCAACAGTTGGTGAGATCATGAACCAACTGAGCCACGGAGGCACCCCTCTTTCTGCTAATTTTAAAAAAGATACCTAATACCTAGCACAATATCTGTCTCATAGTTACTACTTATTATATATCAGAATTTTGAATAAAAATTTAGCTTTGATTTTGTTTTTATTATCTGAGGGCACTGTTGGTGCATAGCTTTGTATAATTATTTAAGTGGCTGCTTAAAATAATTATTCTTAACTAATCACAGTCCACTCAGAGTTAATACTGTGTTATGTCACATGAAATGCAAAAGACATTGTAACTTTATAGTCCTATCTGTCCCTCATTCTTTGTGCTGTTATTGTCATAGACATTATAGCAGATCTAATGGTTCATAATCCCCATAACATTGTGGGGTTTATATTTCTTATAGTAGTAATCAGTAGGCATATATCTCATATAGCAATTAGGAGAACAAAAAATATAGTATCTTTTACATTACACACTTATTCACCATTCCTGATATTCTTCATATTTTTTTCCCTTTAGATACATGCTTCTATGTGGTATCATTTCTCTTCAGCCAGAAACTGGTTCTTCAGTGTTTCTTGTAGTGTGGGTCTGTTGTGATGAATTCTCTACTGTTACATGGCCTTAATTTGCTTTTACTTTTGAAGAGTACAGTTTCAAGATCTAGAATTTTGATGTGACAGGTATTTACCCATTTTACCACTGTAAAGATATTGTATCATTGTCTTATAGATACTGTTTTATTCTGATGGCAAGTTAGTCATATTTCCTATAGTTGTTTGCATATATATAATATGATTTTACTTTTCACATCTGGACCTGTTCATTTTATACGAAAACAATAAAGTGAAAATGCTATATGCTATGATAGTTCTATTTATTTCTTTAAGAATTGGTAAGAACACCAGTATTTCTAATTACGAGAGCCTCTATCTGGGTTCTTGTTATCTTTCATTAGTTAAGTACAACTGAGCATTTTCTTTGTTCATGAACCCTTTATGGTTGGTTTTCACTCTCTGACTCTGGTGTACCCAGATATAATTGTCTTTGTCCTTCTCTTGCTTGGTGTTTGATAGTTTTGTGTTTTATTTTTTTTTTAAGTTAGTGTGTCTTACAAAATTATGGAATTTTAAAGCTACTACTCTTTCAATAGGTTTTTTGTTTCTTTTGTTTTTTTTCAGTTCCATTCTTTTTCTTCTGTCCTTTGGGACTCAAATATATATTTTAGACAGCTTCATATGTTCTTGTATTCAGTGATGGTCTATTGCTTTTATTTTTTTGTAAAAATATTTTTTTTCCTGTTTTTTTAGCTTGGATAATTTATATTTGTATTGATCTATCTTAAGGTTCACTGACCTTTCCTTCTACCATTTCAAAATTGATCTTAAGCCCGTGAGGGGGATTATTTTTTAGTTCAGATATTGTATAGGTCTAGAATTTTCATTTAGTACTTTTTATTGTTTCTGTTTTCTCTTATTCCCTATTTATTCACTTTAACCAATTTATCTTTGAGTTATTGCACATATTTATAATAAGTGCTTTAAAGTCCTTATCTGCAAATACCAACATCTGGACCTTCCAGTGGTCAGTTTTATTTATTTTTTCCCTTGACTGTGGGTTACATTTTTTGTGGGTCTGTGTAAGTCTAGTATTTTTTAATTATTTACAGGCCTTTGTAGGTGATGTATTCTGGAGAGGCTCCAGATTCTCTTCTCTTTTTCTGAACAGTGTTGATGTTTTGGCAGATTAGAAAAAAAAAAACCTTCATGGCTGTACTCAAACTCTGAATTATATCTCCTCTGAAGTGGGTAGCAGATGAAGTAGCTGAGGTTTGCCTACCCTTCCTTCCTTCCTTCCTTCCTTCCTTCCTTCCTTCCTTCCTTCCTCCTTCCCTTTTCTTCTCAGTCTCCCAGGTACTTCTTTTGCTGGAAAACATGGCACCTCTCATGCATTAATATGTCTAGTTTCGGGGCTTAGCCAGGGATCTGAGTCAAGCTGTTGAGCAGATTTCAAACATTCTCCTCAGTGGTTCCTACCATCTGGGGTTTCTCTCTCATATTGCACATACTCTGGAAGACTCAGACTCCCTCCTTCCATTTCTAAAGACAGTAAGTGTGTGGGTTTGTGCTTAAATTCTAGCCACACAGTCCTGGTAAACTGGAATGTGCACTCAGGCCACATGAATATGAAATTTACTCAGTGAAGCTTCTTTCTTTTCTTTAGCTTCTGACCACTTTTTCTGTTATTCAGTATGTTCATACAGTTGGGGGTTTTGGTGTTTTCTTTTGGTCAAGATTTTATAATTGTTATCTGTGAGGTGATTAGTCTAATACAAGCTACTTTGTCATTACTAAAAGAGGAACTCTTTCTTCTACTACAGTTTTAATCTTCATTTTTTTCTAATTAAAGCTACTTCTAATGAGGTATTTCTGCCACCAGTTTCCTTTTCTTTCTATTTTTTTTCTGATATAGCGGCATTATGGCTACAGACTGGAAGAACTGAAAGTTCCTAGCTAATTTAGCCAATAATATAGAATGTTAATGGCTAGAAAGAGAATATGTAGAGAATTAGCAGTGCAGTATATTATATAATAGCTTTTCTAGTTCATTGGTCTCTAGTGAGGTTTTTAGTTTTGGTGACACTGGGTGGTCAGGGTAGATTTCTACCCATAGTGACAGATATGAGCCTATGTGTATACTGGGAGGTACGAATTTCACTGCTTCCCCACAAATCTGAACCTTGTTTCTTTGCTGTTCTTTTATATATATCTTGTTTAATTATTGTTTATAGTTTTGAACAACCTTAATATTGGTTAAAATCATTGGACATTCATGTCTCTGAAACCAAACAAACTATTTAATCATGCTACATCTTCACCTTTACCAGGATGAGTGAGTCAGCACACACTGATCCTGCATTGCATTCTGCCTTTTGTGTTTTAGCATCCCAGAAAAGGACTTCTCCATAGCTAAGCATCTATACTCAATAATTCTATACACTTAGCAGTTTGAGAAGGAAAGGTAGAGACATATATCAGAAATTAAGTTTTAATATTTCATAGAGATGTGTTATAGTGTTTGCAAACAACAAATAATCTCCAGATCTCTGAACATTAACTTTTATTTAACTAGGTATTTATTTAAATGGAACTATTTGGGGGAGAGAGTAAGAGTACAAGAGCATTATTTATTAAGGCCATAGAACCCACACATAAATTCTGCTTCAAAAAATGATGGCCATGCCATTAGTCCTGTTTTGATACTCTTTCAGTGTGAGTCTTTCATTGAATCCATAAAGATCCAAATTCTTTTTTTTTTTTTAATTTTGTGTGTGTGTGTGTGTGTGTGTGTTTTTATCTATTTTTGAGAGACAGAGAGAGACAGCGCGAGCAGGGGAGGATCAGAGAGAGAGGGAGATACAGAATCGGAAGCAGGCTCCAGGCTCCGAGCTGTCAGTCAGCACAGAGCCCGACGGGGGGCCCGAACCCACGAACCGTGAGATCATGACCTGAGCCGAAGCCGGACGCTTAACCGACTGAGCCACCCAGGCACCCCAAGATCCAAATTCTTTATGGATCAGAGAGGATGCAAAGATAATATACCAATATAGTTTACTAAATAATGTCCTTAAAACAAACAAAACAAAACCCTTCTGTTGTTTCTCACACAAGTTGTTTTAGTTCCCATCTCGTGAGAGGTTAAACCTGTGTTTTAATTATGACCATCCTCTCATTATCACAACAAACAAATGCTTACATTAAATGTGTTATTTCTGAGAGCCATCTGTCAACATTTCGCTATGACTGTAGCCGAGCTATAGAATTGCGAGGCCTGATACCACATGTACTATGGGCTGCTTCATCTCTAGTTCATTCCTGGGGCACCACAGGCCACTTTTCAAGCAAGCAATAATCTACGTGACTAGATCGTTGATCAAAGGATTCTCTCAGACAGGATGACTGTTGTAGGTAGCAGGAAATAACCACAATGAACACAAACAGCCATTCTCCTCGGCCCATTGAATCTTTCTTAAACTCAGGCACATCTTCATTTTAATCTATTTCTAAATCACATCAACTAGCCTGATACGGGTAGTGTGAAGGTATGGAAGCATGAAACAGCAAATGCATTTGGAGAAATGCAAACAACCGCAGGTAGTGAGGTAAGGAAAGAGTGCCTGAGGTGAACTCGAGAGAGGTGAATTTGAAAATGTCGTCAAAAGCCATGTAATGTGGGTCTTACATGATAAATAAGGGGAGACGGTTGTTTAAGGATTTTGGCAAGAAAGTGACATGACTGGATGTGCATTTTTAAAAAGGTTAGTCTAATAGTCTTCTCAGTTCAGGGCACTGTTGCTCAGGGGGAGTGTTTGGAAGTGTTTTCTGTGTGTGTCTGGAGGGGGGCATTAAAAAAAACAACAACATTTTTCTATTGTTGAATAATTTTAGCTTTTTAAAAAAATCTGTAAAGTGAGTACAGAGAATTCCATGTATTTCTCACCTAATTTCTCCTATTGTTAATATCTTGTATTACCATAGTACATTTATCAGACCTAACACTGGTGCATTACTATTAACTAAATTTCAGACTTCATTAGGATGTCACCAGTTTTTCCATTTATGCCCTCTTTTTGTTCCAGGATCTAAATTAGTATATTACTTGCCTTAAATGGTCTTGTCACTTTTGTGTCCTATGGTCTGTAAAATTACTCCACTTTTCTTTATTATTTGTGACCTTGACAGTTTTAGTAGTACTGATTGATCAGATATTATATAGAATGCCCCTCAGTTTAGATTTTTCTAATGTTTTTTTCATGAATACATCAGAATTATGTCTATTTTTTAGAAAATATCAGAGAGACTCAGTGTCCTTCTCATCAGACTACATCAGGGGTATATGATATCCTAATGACAACACTGGTGGGTAATATGTTTTACATGATTAAGATGGTGTGTGCCAGATTCTTTTACCATAAAGTTGCTATTTTTTCTTTCTCACTCAATTCATTGGAAGGCAATCATAAATGTAGTCCAATAGCAGTGGAGAAGGGATGAAGCTCACTTCCTGGAAGAAGAGTATCTACATATATTATTTGGAATTCTTCTGTGAGGAAACTGTCTCTTTTCTTAGGAAGCACTTTTTATTATCACAATGACTAGAGATATTGCTGATATTTGTTGAGCAGGATCCAGGAAAGCTAAGGATCCTGCAATCTGTGGGTTGTTTCTGCACAATGAAAACTGGTATGTTACACCAGTAGCCTTTCCTTTGAGAAGTAGTCTAGTACATGCATTCTCAGTGGGAGTGATATTACCTCCAAGGGTGTGAAAATTGGTTCTGGGGGGCAGAAAAAATATTTCTCTTGTTATGTGTTACAAAGCACAGATATGCAAACAATAAATGAATAGATATGTGGTGTTCCTGTAGTATTAAAATTTTATGGGGGTTCCTAGCTGGCTTCATCAGTTAAGTGTCTGATTTCAGTTCAAGTCATGATCTCATGGTTCGTGGATTTGAGGCCCACATTGGGCTCCATGCTGACAGCTCAGAGCCTGGAGCCTGCTTCAGATTCTATGTCTTCCTCTCTCTCTGCCCTTCCCCACTCACGCTCTGTCTCTCTGTCTCTATCTCAAAAATAAATAAAATATTTAAAAAAATTCCTGAAGGATGATTAGTAAAAATAGGTCTAAAAAGTATTCTTAGGGGGTTGATGAGGGGGAAAAAAAGGTAGAGAAATATTGGCCTAGTCAAAGAGTGGCAAATGTGTTGAACTGTACAAGAGAAGAGACAGGGCAAGGAGCAGTAAGGGTAGCAAGAAACATAATACTTCAGTTGACTTCCTGATCAGGCATATTATGGACATAAATGAAGACCCTGTTTCTTTATGTTTAGAAGTGATTTGTATGTGATTTTTGTATTACTGCCTTTTAAAAAATTATAGTCATTCAGAATGCAGAGTGAAATTAAAAATATTACAGGGAAAAATAACAAATTATATTTCATATGATATTTTTTTCCAAAGCCAATACAATTTTGAAATGCACTGCTAATGTATAATAAAATTCCTCATACTTTTCCATGTTTTGCTGCAATTTCCCTGTAGCCATTCGGACATTCTCTGAATAGCTAAAGTTCAGAGTCACTGGACTCTGGAAAACAGTGGAGTGACAATTATATATTTTTTTGCCTCTTTGTCTGGGTTAACTCAGACAGATACCTTGAGATATAGCTTCAAGATGTTGTACTTTTCTTTTTAAGAAAAATCTGAGGTTAGGCAAATAAAATTAAATTTTTTGGATGGGAATGGTAAAGAATAAAAACCAAACTTATGTATCTTCTTTTAATGTAATCTTATGTGCTTAGATAGTTTGGAAAATAGAGGCAAGTATAAAGAATAATTATGCCATATAATTTTATTATAATTTTAGTACTTTCCTCTCCAATTTTCCCCATGACTATAAATATATATTTTTCTTTTGTAATGTTTACTTTTTAATAACTGTAATATACCAGCACTTAAGATACCTATTTTTTCAATCACACTTTCTTTTCCTATTCATTATTCAATAAGTTCTTTATACTCAAATAGCCTCAACTTAACATTACTTGCCTTCTTTTATGAGCAACTCTATCATTCTTCCCTTTCCAACTTCATGACCTTTAGCTTTGTGAATTATCTAAGGCTGCCCTTTAAACACCATTCTTCCATGGACAAAGCACAAAGAGAAGTTTAAAAAAAATCAGTGAGTACAATGCAAAACCTTGAATGATCATGGAAATGAGTAGTTATATTTAAATGCATCTCACAGCTAGACGTGTGTATACATTATAATGACACCAAAATAGAGGTCTTAAATAAGTTCAAGGATCCCGGTCAGGATTTATGACTTCCCAGGGTACTGAAATAAGTATGAAATTAGATTGCGAAACCACTGATCTTTGAAGAATAATAGGGAGTGGAAGAGGAACGGGAGACTGAGGGCAGAAAAGTGATTCCTGATTTTCAAAAACACAAGGAAGTTATATTCCTTAAACAATGAACTGTAAGCATGACATTAACACCCAATGAAGTTGACATTTTTGTCAAATATGACTGCTTAATCTACATTCCTGTTTCCTAAGGCTATTAAAAACTTCCTTTCAAGTCTGTGCTTTTTCTGAATCTCAGGTCATATAATTTGGTGATTTTAGTGGTGGTTGTGATGGAAGTTAACCCTACCTCCACTCCTGTAGATGGGTTCTGGGTGACATAAGACAATCAGTGTATTTTACTTCCCTGTTCAGAGTGATTTGTTTATTTGTGGGCATGTGACACACTTGGACCATTGAGAGATAGGGCCAGAACTTGTTTTATCCACTAGGACAGAGTAACCTCTCTCTACGTTAGAGCTTATGGATCTGAGAGAATATGAGATCTGTAGGTGCTATAGTCTTAATGGGGCCACAGAAGAGAACATGGTAGATAATGAAGCAAAGATGATAGAATAAGCAATGGAGAATCCTGTCTTGATGTTATCTTGGGAATCTCTTAGTCTGACCAGGGCTAAGGACAGACCAACTCTTCAAATGTTAACGTATGTAATTTTGAAAAGACTCACATTTGCCTTGGTTCCTTCTGATTACCCTATATCCTCTGCTTTGGAGTGTGAGTTTTCCTTAATATCTTTTATTTTATTCTTTAAAAAATTAAAAAACAATCTTACTGTACTCAAGAGCATTCTTCTTGGGTAATATTACCAATCTCCATGATTTCAATATAATCTTTGTACTGATGGTGCCCAAATATTTATTGATATTTTCCTGAGTAACAAATATCTATTTCCAAGAGTCTCCTGGATTCATCTAATTGAGAATACTTCAGAATATTTTATCTTCTCCCAGTGGTGACATGCTCTCCTGTAATCTCAATTTCAGTTAATAGAATTGCCATCCACCTATTTTCTCTAAGTACCACTTGTAACAACCTTGATACATCCCAATATTCACCCCTAAATTCTGTCTCTCATCACATTAGATCAATTATTCTCAAACTTAACATACATCAGACTTACTTAGGACACCTGTAGATTTCAATTTTTTTCTCCCTGTACCAAAATTTTGATTAATTTGGATTGGGTGGGGGTACAGGAATGTGTATTTTTATCAAGCTCCTCAGGTGATTCTGATATAAGTTGTCTATAGAACATATTGTGAGAAAAATAACATTTAGATCATAAATTTTGGAGGGACAAGTTTATGACATTATATTTGTATCCTCAGCTTTTGGGAAATGCTTTATACATAGTAAGTGATTAAAATATTAGAAAAATGAATGAATACTCAGTACAGCAAATGGAAATGTCACAAATTTGGCCATTTCTATCATTAAATCCACCACTGCTTTTATCTACTAAGAATTAATCAATGACATTAAACTTAGTAGAATTTCTGAGTGAGGTCTGAACACCTATGTTCAGTAGTGGGCATATGCCCAGAAACTTTTTAAGAGAGAAAACAAAATGTTTAAAGAACCAGTAGAGTACTCCCTCATTATATTTCACCTTTACTCTAAAAAATATATGCCTTATCAATAGTTTCTCTTTTTTAAGGCTAATTCCCATACTTCCATGGGAGCTACTTTTGGAAAACACAAATCTATATATGTCATTCCTTTTAGAAACATTTATGTAATCTCCTCATTTCCTAGTGGATAACATCTCTACACACCAATCTCTTTTATGACAAGATGCCATTGTATGTGATCCTTCTTTGGAATGACTCACTCTCTCTATTTTGAAAAAAATGTATGTGTGTTTGGGGGGGGGCGTGGGAGGGTAGATGGATGCATGGATGGATAGGTAGGTAGGTAGGTAGATAGATAGATAGATAGATATATAAAAGGTAGATAGCTTACTTCCATCAAGGTCTAACTAAATGGCACCTATCAGTAAGGCTGTGACTGTCCCCAACCCCCACCAAGGAAAACTATTTGCTTCATCCTATGCAACTATGAGAAGAGCTTTCTTTATATCTCATAGTACGTACTGTAAAGTCATATTCTATTTTTCCCATCTGCATATCTTTTTTTGAAAATATGACAGTTATACTTGCCAGAGTCACTAAACACCTTGATAGTAGTCAAATATTTCAGTCAAGCTCCCATAGCAAACTATTGGAGGCCTCCAAGGGCGGGGTCCCAATGGATCACAAAGGAATGTCTAAAATTCTCATGTCTCATGGCTCATGGTCCTAACAGCGTTCCATGGTATAGATAATGAAACACTTCCTAAAAGAAATGTTGCTAGGATGTCAAAAATTAAGATATTCTCTACACAGTACTTTTAAGATAAACATCAGGGGTGCCTAGGTGGCTCAGTCGGTTAAGCGTCTGACTTGATTTTGGCTCAGGTCATGATCTCATGGTGTGTGAGATTGAGCCCCACATCACACCCTGTCTGACAGCACAGAACCTGCTTGGGATTTTGTGTGTGTGTGTCTCTCTGCCCCTTCCCTGCTTGCATTTATTCACTCTCTTTCTCTCTTTCTCTCAAAATAAATAAATAAACATTTTAAAAAAAGATAAACATCAAGCCCTTTAGTTTTACGAGGGTTTTCATTATCTATTTGCTGCCTACATCTCCAAATTCCTCTCTTTCTCTTTTTTTCCCCTCATATTCTATACTATAGCCATAATGGACCATTTACCAGGATCGAAATCAAACGCAATATCTATTTCCTCTTTGCTTTTGCATAACTTATTTATTATACTTAGAAACCTCCAGGTCTCATGTCCTCAGGTACAACCACTGTGAGTGGCTTCCCTGCTTCTCAGTCTACTGCAAGAGACCATCCTCTGTGCTTCTCGGTGATCACATGCTATTTCACTCTTCACATGGATTTTTCTATGATAAACCCTGAGCTTCATCACCCCTCAATATTCTGTATCAATCACAAATCTGAATAAATTAATTAATGATGAATTAAATAAGAAACATAATTAATAATAGCTAACATAATATATTCTTACTATGTTAATAAATAATTATTATTATAGATCCATCCAAGCAAGGAACAAATGAAGCCTTATTAACTCTACCTTTCCTCATCCCTGCCTCTCCCTGCTCCTTCTGAACTAACACACAACAACCTAACGCCACTAATTTAAACAAACTCATTTAATAATAGCTCCTAGACCCTATGAAATTTGCTGATTCCCAAAACTGAATGAGAGATCAGAATGTTACATCCAACTCTATGTACATTAGAGTATACGTGAGCTGTTTATTTATTTTTTATTTAAATTTTTTTTTTATTTTTTTAGAGAGAGAGAGAGAGAGAGAGAGAGAGAGAGAGAGCTCAGGCAGGGGAGAGGGGCAGAGAGGGGGAGAAAGAGAGAGAGAGAGAGAGAGAGAATTCCAAGTGTTAATCATGGTGTTAGTAACATTCCATGGGATGGATAATAAAGCATTTTCTAAAAGAAATTGTTGCTACAATGTCAAAAATTAAAATAACCTCTACCTAGTACTTTTAAGATAAACATTAGGAGTGCTTGGGTGGCTCAGTTGGTTAAGCATCTGACTCTTGATTTTAGTTGGGGCTTGACCCCATGACCCTGGGATCATGACCTGAGCAGAAATCAAGAGTTGGGCACTCAACTGACTGAGGCATCTGGGTGCCCCTCTCTGAGCTAACTTTTATTTATAGTTTTCTTATTCTATTTTTTTTAAATCATTTGTAGAAAGACTTATTTGCTGTGTTTGTGAAAGTACAATTGAGGCTTTAATTTAGACAGTAAGTAGGGCGCCTGGGTGGCTCAGTCAGTTAAGCGACTGACTTTGGCTCGGGTCATGATCTCACTGTTGGTGGGTTTGAGCCCCACATCGGGCTCTGTGCTGGCAGCTCAGAGCCTGGAGCCTGCCTCAGATTCTGTATCTCCCTCTCTCTCTGCCCCTTCCCCGCTCACTCTCTGTCTCTGTCTCTCAAAATAAAGACATAAAAAAAATTAATTCAGACAATAAGTTATACCTCAAACAGGAAACAGGTAGGACCTTTACAAATCACTTTGTCTAGACAGGATTATAATTTAAAACATCTGTAAGGAGACCTCCTTTCAGTATAGCATTAGAACTATGCAGCAAAGTCTCCCTTCCAGGGTCTTGAAGGTCTCCTTGGAAAGATGCTTGAAATCCATCATTATCAGAGTCCCATAACCTTTATATCTTCTGACTTCATTTCTAAGTTAAATTTATAAGTTAAGTTAAAATTATATATACATAATTTTATGTATGTAAAATTTAGATAGATGACTCTAGCAAGTGAGTCTCTTACCCAGAGTAGAAAAAGCGTTCTGTAAAACTAACAGGAGGTAACCAAAAGGATTCTGATTTTTCTTTCTCTCCTGTCTCCCCTCCTCTACTCTGTCCTCCTCCTTCTTTTTATTTTCTCTCTAAGATGGCAATTGAGGTACCTCTGGTTAAATGGTAAGATGGAAAAGCCTATGTGGTCTTAAATTATAATTCTTTTCCTCAACTATATTTTTAGCCAGAGAAATTTGTATTTGTGGAAAAGACTATTGTATGTACAATACCAAGAAATAGGGGGGCACCATATGTATGGGATTAGATGAGTATTGTTGTATTTCTAGAATTATACTGTGTCCTTATGGCTATTTAAATTAAGTACATTTGAATAAAATTTAAAAATGCAACTTTTTACTCACTCCAGAGTATATTTCAACTGGTCAATAGCCATGTAGTTAGTGGCTAACACAGAACTCGGTTATTTCATCTTATTAGGTACACTAACTCTGATTTGCTCTTCCCTTCCTTATTTACCCTGGTTAAATCTCCTTGTTTTCTACTTTCATAAGACCTCTCTTCCTTTCTTTCTAATTCTTACCATAAATTGCAAATGCACACTGATTTGTAGTAGTAACCAAATCTTCACTGCTCTAAGGTCCATTAGGCAAAGTACTATCACAGCAAATGGATTCCATAAATTTTTTTTTTAAGAGATGAGTGGATGGAATCATAGATAATATGACTTGGGAAGAAGTCAGCAAAATACCAGAAGGGATCTGGAAGTTAGAGAAGAACTTAAACAGGAATAAGACATCACAATGGTATTTTATTATTTTATTTTATTTTGTTATTTTATTCTTATTATTTTTTAATTTTAGTGAGAGAGCAGGGGGAGGGAGAGAGAGAGAGAACCTGACTTGGGCCTTGATCCCATGACCCTGGGATCAGGACTTGAGCTAAAATCAAAGGTCAGACACATCCTACTGAGCCACCCAGGCGCCCCCACAATTTTATTTTTAAGTGAAACTGTTTGTATTCCTTAATAAGTGGATGCTGTAAGAAAGAAAACTTTCTCTTTCTTACTATCCTTCTAGGTTCTTTAGCTGAGGCTTTGGGAGTTGGACTGACAAAAGACAGATTAACAAGAGAAAAGCAAATAGAAGTTTATTAGAATGTGTATCACACTTACACCTGGGAGCTGTTGGGGGTGAGCAACAAAGGGTTGGTTAGAACTTGGGCTTATGCATCATTGTAGCAAAGGAACAATGCATTTTTAGAAAAGTGGCAAGATGAGGGAAAAGGAATTTCAGTTTCCAGAGCAGCAAATTGTGAGAAGGCAAAAATATGGGACCTAATGGTAAAGAGAAGCTAATTGGTGAAGTCTATTCTGCAGATTCTTCTGGAGCTATCTGCCAGCTGATACAGGTCTAAAATGGTCTTGAATGACTAACTTTTGTCCTTCCTGGTAGGAAGGAGAGGGACATACCTTCCTAAATTTAGGTTCTTCTTTGAGGCAAATGAAGGGAGGGCAGGGAGCTTTTCTTGTATCTGGTTCTTCTCAGTTGCCTTCAGCTCAAAATAATGCCTGTGCCAAACTGGCATATTTTGGGTTGGCATATTCTGCCACTGTACAAGCTTAGTCCTCTTCACCCCACGCCTAACCACTGTGGCATGTCTAGTCTAGAATTGTTCCATGTTGGCATCATACTTATGACAATTTTCACGAGAGATTGTGTGTGTGTGTGTGTGTGTGAGTGAGTGATTACCTTATTCTCTATGTAGACACACTTGTTTTCAATAGCATTAAAACAACATTGGGAAAATCTTGTTAGGAATTCATACTGAGATTAAAGATACTTCAAAGGACAGATTTGAAGATGCTTATCTAATATACCATAAAGATAATCATATAAAAATCCCACCTCTGCTTCAAACTATACTTATTATATTCCTTAATAAGGCAGTAATTTTTCTTTTGTCCCAACTACAAAATGATCTATGTTTTTAACTTTCATATATGACATGATTATCTGACTTTATGAAGTTACAAAGCTGCAGCTAGTTCCTCAGAATAGTTTATATCAAGCTTTAAAAAAGAGGAAGAAGAAAAACTGTCTAGTTTGGACACAGTATGTTCCAGTTGATAAGCAGAAAAACTGCCACTTTCTTTTTATTTGATAAAGTATGATGGATGGGAAAGTATTTATATACCAGTAGAAAAATGCTAATGCTGAAAAATTCATTTGTTGAAAGCTTAAGGAATATGTTAGTTTTTTAAAAAAATGAAATACCATTAGTGACTGTTCTTTTCTACTTCATAGAACGTAAGTATTCTTTTTTTAAAAAAAATTAAAGTTTATTTATTTTGAGAGAGAGAGTGCAAGTGGGGGAGGGGAAGTGAGGAGGAGAGAGAATCCCAAGCAGGCTCTGCAATGTCAGCACGGAGCCCAATGTGGGGCTTGAACTTACCAACTGTGAGATCATGACCTGAGCTGAAATCAAAAGTCAGACGCTTAACTGACTGAGCCACCCAGGTGCCCCAGAACATAAGTATTCTTTAAAAAAATATTATATAAAGCATATAAGCATTCCTTAACAAACTAACTTAACGTTTACTTCTTGAATTTATCAAATATCATGGCTTCAGGGTCACCAAAAGTGCTTTATGCTGCTATTTCCTTATAAACTTATGTTTGTAATGCAACTTTTGTGTTCCTCAGTTTCCTAACATTAAGTCCTATGACAAGTAGAATGCATCAGATTATTCAAGGTCTGGGTGTTAAGTCACAAGCTCGTTGCCAGGCAGATGGCTAAATTTTACTACGGACATCAAATACACATTTCTCTGGGAATTCACAATGTATGATATGATTGAGATAGTTAAGAGGATAAATGCCTGGTAAAAGTGTTCTCCTAGCAAGATATTAAAGAAGAAAAGGTTAACATTTTTTTTTTTTTTTACTGGTGGCTATAAAGCTATCACAAATCTTTCTCCTCCTTTCTTATCAGCTTTTTTGGTGTGTCCTAGGATAAAAGACTTGAAAACGAATGGACTATAAATTAGACATGCATTGTACCTTCTCAGTGTTAAATGCTTATGAAGAATCTGATCCTTTAAGAAACAATCTACATAATGAGGCGGAATTTCTTTGTTCTGTAAAATAGTAGATGAATTGCAATTTTGATGACCCTGAAAAAATAATGGTTAATTGTAACCATACTTTTATTTTCTGAAGCAAAATTATAACCTTATGTCTTTTAACCTAAGTCCCTTTTGCCAATTTAGGACTTCTAATAAGCTATTGTTTTCTTTTCATTTGAAGCTAACGTATGAAAATCGCAAGACAAAAAAATGAACGTGAAGTTACATTTACTTTCATATAAACTCTCATCTATGGAGTTCTATTTTTTTTTTTTTCAGGAAAAGGGAGGCTTTTTAGGTGGGAAATATGATAAAATATACAAACTTAAATCATGACTTCAAGCTGGGTAAGAACAGGGAGTTTTAGCTAGAATAATTCAGCTGAATTTTTACCATTTTTCCTTATGGTTCAGACAAGCCATGAAAATCTTACTTTGGTGTTTTAGTAGCGAGGGGCCCTCTTGAGTAGGGGAAATAGCTGGGCCTTCCCATATACATTGAAGGGTAGGATACATTCCATGATCTTACCTCTGTGATAGGCATAAACAAAACATTAAAAAAAATAGTTCTAGTAAGAAGGATGACAGAATGATTCAGGAGATACAGAGTAATGCAGAAAAGAGCATGATTTACTCTGTCTTGAGTATCAGGAAAGATTTCCCAGAGGAGGTAATTAGGATTATCTGTATAAAAGGAAGGACTAATATGCTGATTTGAGATGCAGATGTATCATGACACTGAGTGCTTTTCTTTATTTCATTAATACATGCAATAAAGATAGTTGTAAACACACATAACGCAGAACAGTGTACATTCAAATGCTAGATATGTAATTCACTCAAGATGGTCTGCAAGCCTTTGTGTCCAATAAGAATAAATGTAAAATGCACAAAGCGAAAAGAAAGGGTCCTTTTTTGTTGTTGTTAACAATGTGTCATTTTTGTGGAGGAGGTTGAAGTGTCACTGAAAACCCTTTGGTTCCTGTAAGTGACAAATCTGCATGGTAATGTAACAGAGAAGTACTAACAAATCAGAGTTGTCTGGCTATAATCAGGAACTACAGTTATCATGTACCTATAAAGACTATTTAATTAATTCAGCCGACAGCTGCCTTATCACCAGTGAAAATGAAGCCAAGTTTGACCAAAAACTCAAAACATAATTCAGTTGGTAAACTATTGAAAACCAATGGGGGGAGAAAGCACTTTCTGTGTACTTGTTTTTAAATATTCATGCTATTGAACTATACCCACTAAATGCATAAATGACAACGTAATATCCAACTGTAACAGTTGGTGGAAGCCATTTTAAGTAGCAGTTTAACAAACAAAGATGAATTTTAATTTGCAATGCCAGTTGAGCTGTAATAAAAACTAGTATTCCAGCTGTGAAAAAAAAAATACCACGCAGCTTGGTTAGAGTTATTTACAGTTTTTTTTTTTTTTAACTTTACAGTACAATGAAACCATCTTGTTTCTATCCACACCAGAAGTTTGTTAAATCTCAAAACATGTCTTAGGAAATGAGAAAGGCATGTCTTTAGGGAAATAAAAATATCTTTCTTGTATTAGATTACAGTGTTCAGTTTAGTACACGTTTACTTAGTGGTTGAATGTGTAATAGTTTTTGTACAATTTTAGAAATTGTAAAGATTACTTCAGACCAAATGGAAAATTTGGGCTGTTACTTCTGAAGTAAATGGAAAACAGGCATTGTCAAGCACTGGCGTTTACAAAAATGTATTTTTGCAATCAATTCTCACTTCCTGGGTTGATACTTTATTAACAAAAATATCAACTTGTCATTTATCATGAAAGCATTTGTAGAGAAATCCACTTGTAGTCTTGACTGTAAGCACTAAATCATGCCAATCTAGAAATTTTTGTAGATTCACCACCATATTCCTACAGTGATAGTGTCACTAGTGAATAATAACTAATTTTTCACAAATGGACACCTTAGGTTTCCAACTTACGATTTCTTTTTACTATGATTTTTTAATTTTTTATTTAATTTTTAAATTTATTAAAAAAATTTTTAATGTTTCTTTTTGAGAGAGACAGACAGACAGACAGAGCATGAGTGGGGTAGGGGAAGAGAGAGAGGGAGACACAGAATCTGAAGCAGGCTCCAGGCTCTGAACTGTCAGCACAGAGCCCGATCAACGTGGGGCCAAAACCCACGAACTACGAGATCATGAACTGAGCTGAAGTCGGACACTTCACCAACTGAGCCACCCAGGTGCCCCTTTACTATGATTTTTAAAAATTATGCTGCCATCTTTAAGAAAAGTCACTCATAGGATTCTGTGGGTATATGGATATAATTTTATTTGTTTTTAAAAATGGAGGTGATGAAAACAAGTATGGCAAAAACAAACAAAAAGAGACAACAACCACAAGAAAAGAACAATATCCACTACCAGGAAAGTCCCTTCTCTGCCTTCTGAGGACATTGAGCTATAAGACAGATGCTTTGTTGTGCTGAATGAGGAGACTCTCTGGGGCCACAGCGACTAAGGAGAGGACCTGAATGAGGAACACGCTGCTCTATATAAAGAAGAGGATTTCCAGTGGCAGAGCTCTTAAAAGGATGGGTGAGACAGGAAAAGTAGGGGAATGGAGCAGGTATAGGTAGAGGGGGTAGAAAGCAAGAGAGAGAGAGAGAGAGAGAGAGAGAGAGAGAGAGAGAGAGAAAGAGGCAGGGCAGAGAGGGACAGAGAGAGAGGGGGTAGAAAGCAAGAGAGAGAGAGAGAGAGAGGGAGGGAGGGAGGGCAGAGAGGGACAGAGAGATAGAGAGGGGGTAGAAAGCAAGAGAGAGAGAGAGAGAGAGAGAGAGGCAGGGCAGAGAGGGACAGAGAGATAGAGAGACAGAGACAAAGAGGTAGAGAGACAGAGAAAGCATGGGTGAGAGTCTAAAACATAGCTGCTAAGAAGAAGAAATTATGAGAATCAAAAGGGTAAAGTGGAATACTGAGGTAGTTATGTTTGACAAATGGTGTGTGGTATCACTTATTTACTTATTTCTTTGGATATGAAAATATTCTGAGACTTCTCCTAAGGAAAGTCCAGGGAATACCTGGAGTCACCAAAAGGACCCAGTTACTAAAATTCTAGTTTAGTTATGTATGTGCCACTCCAGAGACATAAACATTCACCCTTATATAAACTTTGGATATTCAGGTTAGGAAAATATCATCAAATATCTCTGTCACCATTGCATATCTGACAGTAAAAGTACACCAACAATGTGTTTTGCTTTGATATCAGGGCCTGGAACATAGCAGGCACACAACATAATACTTGTTGAAGGAATGAATGTACAAATGGATTTTTTTTAAACATGTAGTTTTGTCTCTTGTTTAATATAATTATTATCAACGTTATTATTGTAATGAAGTGTCTCTGGACCTTTTTGGCACACTCAGCATTCCATTTTGGGGGGCTTAAAAATCTGACTGTCACAGAGGCTGCTATTGCTGCCTTTCAGATCACTTAATTTCTTGAAATAGTGTCAGTGAAAAGTCTCTGTGGAGAGCACAGCAATGCAATGAAAACTGTAACATCCTGTAATGGAATCTAATGAAAAATCTCTGGGCCAGATTAGATGGTGATCTGATGTGAGGCCAAGCAAAAGAGAGCACTTAAGAGAAGTCTGTGGAGTTGAAATTACACTTTGTAGAAGAACAGGCAGGACGTGTGAGGAACTGAAGGCAGAATACCAAAACACCAGCAATGCTATCTGCATTTTTTTAAACCTCCCTAGAGACTGGCTGTGAACACTGACTGCTTCTAGAAAGACGTCAGCCTGAGCTGCTAGAGATCTATTGTCTGCGTCCAGCATCAGGATGTGTGGTCTGACAGGTGTGAGGGTATTTGTGCAGACAGTGGCTCTGAGTATTTGAAATAGGGACCGTCATATAAACACTGTGTTACCTTAAAATTTCTGGAGATCAGAAGGTTCTCCCAGTAAGTGGTGAGTAGGAAAATGTGAGTACGATTTGGAGACAGAGAAATGTTAAGCATAGAGAGGAAACAAAGAGAGCTTTGGAATATGTCAAGAAAAAAATAATGGCCGGAGCATAATGACCTTCATGTCGAGTGTCTGGAAATCTCACCCCATCTAGGTTCTCAGGAAACTGAACTGCATGTGAAAGTAATTACATACGTATACAGTGCAAAGTATTCAATCAAACCAAGTAAGTATGTTTCCTCAGGCACTCAGGACAACATTCCTGATATCAAAATAACAGGAAAAAAAATCAATCATCAGAATATTGATGAGTGAATTGATGATCAAGGCAAAAAATCTGGAAGGGCTTCTTGTATCATTCATTCATTTAATCAGAATTTGTTTATTTCGTAACATAAGCATGAGACTGTGCTGGTCATTGTCGCGGAGACCCAAGAAGTAGAAATGCAGCTGTCTCCCAGTATCTGTACAGCCTTATTTTGAAACCAGTCAACGTTTAATCAGAATTTGTTTATTTCATAACATAAGCATAAGACTGTGCTGGTCATTGTCGCGGAGACCCAAGAAGTAGAAATGTAGCTGTCTCTCAGTATCTGCACAGCCTTATTTTGAAACCAGTCAACCACTAATAACAAATCAGAAAAGCCTCCCAGTGCTTGTAACGGAGTGGGCAGATCCCTTTTCCACTCCAGGCTCCTCTTAGCTTTCCACCCGTGGGATGGCAGGCAAGCCACTAAATTTCTCTTTATCTAATTTTCTCATGTATGGACACGGATGCTAAAAGATGTTCAAAGAAGGGCTGGGAGAAAATACTTCCTACAGTACCTGGTCCATGTTAGCAGCTGACAGATGAAACCAAAAGTCACCTTTGCTTGTTTATAAAGTAGCAAATGGTGCACATCGAAATATTTTAATATAGGCTTGGATCTAGGAACAAATTAAGTGTTTTAATGAAATAGTAATTAAGGAAACTTAAAATGGAGGAAAAATATACTTTACAGAAAGAAGGAATTTTAAAAAGCAAACTAACAGCCACCAGAAGCGTGTGGTTCTTTGGCGGTTGAGTGTGCACAGTTCAGGTTCAAGCAGCCTAGGTTTGAGTCCTGGCTCCACATCCCCATCTGTGAAATGGTGACAAGAACAGTACCAACCTCAGAAATCTGTGGACATAGTACAGGTAATATGTTCAGAGTGGTGCCTGGCATGTAGTGAGCTCTCAGAAAAGCTAATGCTGACTAGTAGAAGGATCCTGACAGCTTTAAGCAGTACCCGCCTTGCATTTTCCTCCGGGAGTTCGCCTGCCCTTCAGATGATGTCAGATTTCCCTGGTAACTGCTCTCACCGTTACCTGTGTTTATCTTTCCCTCTACTCACCACAATTTAAAATTAAAAAAAAAAGTATCGGCATACATGTTAATTCAATGATCAGCTCTCTCAGGATACGGCAGTGAGCTTCCAGAAGGCAGGTCTCATGTTCCTGATCAGCAGTATCTCTCCAGTGCCTAGCCCAGCCTCTGGTACTGGGTAGGCCCTCAGATATTCCCTGAATAATGGAATAAATGGAAAGCAAACGGTAAATGGCTATCTCCAAGGGCTATTTTTTATGTATAGTTTTGCTTTAATTTTCCTTTTCATCACATTTTTTTTATTCCAAATGTGTGTGTAACACAGCATACACAGCAGTACAGAATATTTCATTAGCAGCCTAAGAAGAAGGAGAAAAGGAGACCATTTACATGTAAATGTATGCTTAACTCAGCCCCTGATGGAGAATACCCAAAGGGCACTGCCAGCTTCCTTAGATAGTAATTGGAAGCCTAATTCACATAGGTTAATTGTAGGGTAGTGGTGATGCGTGCTGGGCTGTGCAAAATAGCAGAGGAGAGACTGACAAACTGCCTCCAGAATAGAATAATGCTGCGACGTCCACTTCCTTTGGTTTCAGCATGTCACTGGTCAAGGGTGACTTGGAAGAAATGGAAATGTTTCTCTAGGTATATAAAAAATCACCCTTTTTCTGATCCATCAAGTTATTTTACTATGAACAAGTTAGGCTATATCATTGGTCCCAAATGAAATTTTTGAACTTCATGAACACACGTAGGGCAAAAATTAGGTCTTTTTTTTCCCCCTAGCCCATACTAATGTCTATGTAAGATACGTTGGCTTCAAATACCTACAGCTACTTACTAACAGTGATTTGGGCCACACTTCTTAACCTCTCTAAACTTCAGTTTCTGGTTGTATAAATCAGAGATAAAAATAGAGTCTAGCTTATGCTGTTCAAAACAGATCAGATGAGATATTCCATGTAAAGTGCATAGCCTAGTATCTGACCCTCACTGAACACTCAGGAAAGGTTGGGTCTCTTTCCTTCAAACTGGTTGGAATTAACCCAGTGACCCAGCCCTTTCACTCATAGGTTTTTACCCTTGCCCCTCCCTGGCCAAAGAAATGAAAATATAAGTTCATAAAAATACATATGGAAGAAAATACATAAGAACAAATAATTGGAGAGGCAAGGACAGTTATAACTATCTAGAGTACAGCAGGGAAACAGTAGTTTTCAATTAAAATAGGAGAGGGCTTGTCTTAGTATTTTCCAAAGGGGTACATTCAAGTTAAACTTGCACTATCGCTCAATTGCAACATTGAAGTATACATATTTGGTAACCTCACCTTCTTCCTCTATTCCCACCGCATCCCATCCCGGCCTCATGAAGACTGTCAGCTGCAGGTGACAAGGAGGTAGAATTGCAAGACTGTTTTTGTCACTTCGGAAAATGCTATTATGCCTCATGATATGAAGGAGTGTTACCTAATGAAAGGGTCTTGGACTTTGGAATTTGAAAAGATTTTACCAGATGTCCAGCCACACAATAAGAGAAATGTTGCTGTCCCTATTTTCCAGAAGAATTAGAGAAGCATTCAAGCTCCCACGGTGCAAGGGGAGAGCAAGGATTCCAACCTAGATGTTTCTGATGAAGTCCACGAATCATTTAAACATCAAGCAAATCTTTTCACTCTTTATCAAGGAATGAAGAAAAACTATTTTTTGAGGTGTGTTAGTGTATACCAAGTTTCTCCGTATCTGTATATTTGAGTGGCTCTATAAGTTGACATTTGCAGTCAGATTACACATAATATGCTTTAAGGTTCTCTAGTGAAAAGGCTAAACAAGTTTAATTACAGAATGTCTCTGTATGAGATTCCAGAAGGAACAGTCAGAGACTGTGAATGTTATAAACTCAAGTGGGGTCTGGAGAGGATGATGACAGAATGTAGCAGTCTATCATTTAATTACCACAAAAGACTAGATCAGACCAGCTGCTCCAACCTTATTATTGAAGTCCACATATTTCCACTGAATAAAAATCTAGCAATTTTTTTCTATTAAGATTTCTTATTTTCAACATCGCCTAATCCTAACAGTTATATGAAACCATCATTCCATATTAAGTAAACTCATTTCCATTCTTTCTGGGATGAAAAATAATAAAATCTCAGCGCATTAATGCTAACGGCTTATCTAGCGTATTTAGAATAAACACAAAATTGTTATGATATTCTTTTTGTAATTTCATGGCAATATAATAAGGATTAGTATATGAACACCAGACTATAATAAGAGAGGAATTAAAACCACTCTCATATTTGAAGCAGGTAAACCTTTGAAAATAGGTTAAAATGCTCCCTTAGATATCATAATTGGAAAGCATGGATTTTCCCCCCTTGAAATCCCACTTATCAGCATGTTACAGCAGGTAAAAAGTATGTTTTTGGGTATAGGGAGATTTAAGACATCAAAGTTAAGGAATGAAAAAAAGACTCATATCCTTGATACTATAAAATTAAAAGAGAGAGAGAGAGAGAGAGAGAGAGAGAGAGAGAGAGAGACTTCATTACCCGCAGTCTTCTGGGAAGACCCACCACCTACCAGTGAGAAAATACAGGAAAGATACCCAAGTCTGTAGAGATTCAGGATCTCCCAATGTTTGCTGTGTTTTGCTTGAACTCTTAACTCTCTCCAGTGAAGACCCTCAGATCCTGCCCTGCTGTTTGCTAATTCTACATATGCTTCTTGGTATTTCTGGAAAGTACCTCTAAAATGTTATTTCAGTCCTTTGCTTCTACGGTAGCCATATTCCTGAGGCTGAAAACCCATGGACTACTCCCAGTTTCAATTCCCGTTTTCCATCTCACCCAGGGTGGTCACCAGGGCAGGTGTTTTTCTGAGACTGGATTTCAGACCTAAAGCTCCCACTTTCAAGGAAACCCCTCATACATGGCCAAACTGGAGTAGCTGGTAACCCTGAGCATTTTCTGTTTATCTTCTATCCATGTTTCCTATACCCACTGGGTAAGGGGAAGAAGGTTGTCTCTCAAATCAAAAATTTTTTATAAAAAGAAATGATTAGTTACTCTGCTATATATTACACCACGTTGACAGTTTTAGTCTTATTACAGTACTGGTGACCAATATAATGATTATGATCCACTGTATTCTTCTTCTATTTTTAAATGATTTATTTTTTAACAGTCTATTCTACTTAAAAAACAAGAAAACATGGTCTTAGTTTCAAGTTAAGCCAAAATGTCAAAAACAAATGACTGGTTTTTTCAATGATCGTGTATGTGATTATCAAGTAGTTTGGCTATTGTAAAGGACATTTGGAATCTGGTCCTTATAATAAGGACCAGCAAAGGAAAATATCCTAGAGAATGTAAATGTCTGACAGGGGTAGAGATGAGAAACTTCAAATCATTCCTCCGAATTTTAACCATTTTTTATTTTGAAAGCAGTTCATTATTCATTTCCACTTTTTTATTTCAAGTGGCTTGCTTTTATTTGCTGCAAAAGAAACACATAGCTATATATCTGGCACCTAACAACAAAATGTATTACTTGTGAAGAACCTTCCGGACATGCATTCATTTGAAGTTACATCCCTGGATCACTCTGCCTGGTCCTCAGATGCATTCGAGGATGGAACAAAAAGTCTTGGAACTATAGTTTTTCATAGAATGGAGCTGGCATTCAAAGAGGCATTTCATATTCCAAATAATTCTTCCATTAAACAAACAGCAGATTGATAATTAAAAGTATCTGAAGATATGATGATAATGATTACTTAATGTAAAGAGAAAAACCTCAAGACCCCAGTCCCATATACTGGGCTCCTCCAAGTCTATTTCTCTTCCATAGAGCACATAAATAAGAGAAAAACCAAAGAAATATGGGGAGGGGGATAGGAATTTTAGTTGTCAAATTAGTGTTATTTTAATGAAAACCTAGACTTACCAGACAAAATAAATCATCAAACTCAGGAACATATTCTGTATGGCATCCTCTTCCTCAGATACACACCTGATTTATAAAGCACAATTTTACATTCCATAAAGAGTAATTCCAACAGAATTCTCATGTTCCATATGTGCTCAATTATAACTATCTTATCAAAATTATTCTCTAGTAAATAGGGCGTAAAATATTTTTTTGAAAAGTGGTGCATGTAATACACGAATGAGTTGTAAATTTTAATTTTATTTTCATATTAAGTGAAAATCTTTTTCACACTTTTAGAACCAGGAAACAGGCTATGGGTGGTAACAGTTCAGATGGGCAAAGCCATGGAGAGAATGATCTAAACAGAAGTTTCTCAAACTTTTGCAATTGAAAACAAACATATCTATCTATGTATCTGTCTATGTGTCTTTGTATCTATCTATCTATCTATCTAGATATATGTTTAGATGTTTATATATGTGGGCATGTGCATATATATATGTGGATTTATACGTTTATATATATATATAAACATATATATGGGTGTATATATATATATATATATAATGAATGCATACACCCACATATATATATATAAAGTAATAGAAATTTTGTCAAAACCCTTATAAAGTGAAACTTATGAACATTCATGATCCTACAAATAGATAAGCTTTCTAGATATTTTGCTTATTTTGATGAGTAGTCTTGATATTTGAATGTAATCATTTGAGTGATTTTGAGAAAATTAGGATAATCTTAGGCATAAGTCATTAATATTCCTCATATAATTTTTCCTTATATAGAATGTTCATTGTTTTCCAACTTAGCACAGTTATAAACAGTTGTGTGATGAAAATCCTATTGGATGCATCATTAGACATTTCCATGTTCCATAATGATGTCATTAGAGTAAATGTCTATAATCAGCATTGATGCAAAAGGAATGCTTCTTTTTTTATACCTTTTATAAATTGATGCTTCCTAAACTTTAGTGACCATCAGAATCTACTGGTAGCCGTATAAAAACACAGGTGCTGGGCTCTACCCAGAGTTCCTGAGTTTCTAATACAGTAGATCTAGAAAGTCTGCATATCTAATTTCCTAGGGGGCACTAATGCTGCTGATCCAGGGTCCACACTTTGAGAAACACTTTGACATATGTTATCAAATTCGGACAACCTTAAGCCATTTGAATGACTAGTCATTATGTTAACGTTTATTGTTTGAGAAAACATATATGTGACTTATGAATCGTGAATCCACTGCAATGATACTGAGGTCTCTAGGGTTTGGGATAGGATTCTTATATCATGGGTCATTGATTTTCTGCCAGTTAATTTAAAACTAAAACAAGTGTTCATCCTTTATACTTTGATATTTTTCTATTGCCTTTTGCACACCAAATTTGTTTGCTGCTGAATAAACATTTTGAGTTGGCTTATGATGGTGCTGACTAAGAAGCACAGCTGATTTTCAGCTTTGTTACCAATTGTGATTGCTAGACAAGTATATTTTTTTATATAAAGCAAAATGTGTGCAAGCATGCATATATTTCATGGCATTAGGCTTTGGATAGGGAATGACAAAAATAGTGCAGATATTAGCACTAAGAGGTATAGGTCTATGAAAAAATAAATATACTGGGACAAATGTGGAAATAATTAGGAGTGTCAAAAGAGACTATTTAGCCTGTATTACGTGCACAATGGGCTTAAAGTAGTTGGCTGTGTGTGCAAATGCAAAAGGGAAAATGAAGCACATGCATCTGTTGCAAATATAGCACCTGATTGTGTTAAGGATATGGCTTTTTGTCTTTATGCACTGACCTCTCTAAGAAGAAAATTCTGGAGGATACGGAATGGTGAGTTTCACAGCTGAGTATCCAATTCACACAGTGTATTTGTTAATCCTTCCTACTGGTTGGGCCTCTACCTTTTACGTATTCCACTGCCACCCTTCTCAACTTTCTTCTACAGATAGAGGGTTTCTCTGATAGAACTGAATTAGAGACCAGACTTAGGTCTACAAGGGAATAGGACTTCCAACTCTCTACTCCTTCCATTTTCAGTTGCTTGCAGGTGCTCTGCCTGATTTGTTAACCTAATCATTGTGATGGAAGTGGATCCTGGAGAATGATGGCTGGACTTGTTAGGACAGGATCAGCAGGTTAGTTTACCACATTATTGCCAGAAGCTTAAAAAACATTCGCTGTGCAAGTGTTCAAGAAAGGGAAGAATGGGCAAGGCTTTGTCCCCTCCTGTTTATACTGTATTAATCCCTTCCATTAGTTGTTTCCATCACTTCTATTTAACCAGTCAGTTTATCAAAGCCTCATACCTGGACAAATAGGCAGATACAGAGAATACAGAACATCCAAATACTGGATGAAATCATTCTCTTTCCCATTGTCCTTGAGAGAAATATTCAAAGAACAGAAATTACCAGCACCCAGTCTCCCCACCCCAACCCCACATTCACACAACTGCACAATTATGTCTAGAAAGCAGATGCAAATTTTTACTCTTCTAACAAAGTTTATTCAGCATCTTTATATTAAAACAAAATCAAGATTGCCTGGTATTATACGTTTGTACAAAATGCCCTTGGAAAAGAAAACATATGAAGAGCTTTCTGAATAAGAGTGGGGGTGGTATGGGTCCAGCTGGTGGAAGGAGAATTTTTTGGTACATCCCACTAACAAATTTTCACCCAAGCCTGTCTATATATGAAGAACCAAATCGTGGACAAAGCATGTCTGTGATTTAATCACGGAAAGTGCTTTGTGCAAGGAAAATATTTTTAGCTTGGCCTAAACCCAATCTGATTTACAAACTGGTTGGGGTGGGGGGCGGGAGATGAATGGCAACATGGTAAGGGAAAAAGGTACTTGGAAAGCTTCATAAAAATTGTTCTTGGCATAAATGATAAGATGCAAGTATCATTTCAGTGCCTGGCGTGTAATAAAATTTTTATCCCCTTTTAAAACAACATTTATGGAGACAATACGTGCAATGTCCTTCAAATGCTTGAGAATCAGAAAAATAAGAATGCCCTGTGAATTATAATTATGCCTCCCCCTCTCATCATGTACTGATTTATATCTACTAGGTCTATAAGCAGTATTGCCAAAGTGTGGGTCAGGTGCCACCCAATGATTTTATGCACTAAGTGGGAGGAATTTAAGTGACACATAGACACGGCATGATACACTTTGAATCTCTTACAAGGGAAAAATATTTTTGAGATTATCAATAGGAATTAAAGAAACTGAAAGGACGTGTCATATTTTCTAGCCACTGTGACTTTCACATCTAATGAATACTTGTCTCTGTGTCTCTCTCTCACATATACAGGACATATATATATTCTCAACCCAGTAATATCTGTGTGCACACATACACACACATCTAAACCAAGTGATCTGACTATGTATTCAGATCCTTAGACAGGCAACAGAAACAAAGTCAAACAGCATCTTTTTAAATAGTACATTTATTTTTATGATTATCTTCCTTTTCTATGATTGCTGCAAAAATAAAATGAATACAGTGTGTATTTGCCTTAACATTTTCTTTCAAAATACAGTTTTATCAGTGAAAATTGATTTTTGTTTAGAGAAAAAAAATTAAACAGGAAACTATGCAGGTAGTTTAAAAGAATCATAAAAAAATATGAGCAATGTAGAAAAATGAACTTTTGGGACTATTAGCCAACAGATATTAAAATTATTCATTAGAAGAGCTAATAGTCATCTCAAAATTAAAATAGCCAAAGCAGAATTAATTTTTCAACCTATCCACCCCACCTGCTAAGCTTTCTACATTCTTTCCCTCCTTAATCTGAATTACCCATGCATCTACTTAAACTAAAGACTTAAATTATTCTTGAGTCTGCTCTAATCCTCCTCTTCACAACACGTGCTTCAGAAAGTCCTGTTTAATCTGCCTCAAAACAATCTGGAACTGTCCATTATCTGGAAACTATCCAGCTCCCCTATCGCCATCTTAGTCTAAACCCTGATCATCTCATGCAACCTGTTCCCCATTTCCATTGGTACCCACCAGCCTCTCTACTGTG
>CM053563.1:32852406-32890151 GCA_028646485.1 Cryptoprocta ferox
CTGAGCCTGACCTTACAATACTATGAGATCATGACCTGAGCTGAAATCAAGAGTCAGACACTTAACTCATTGAGCCACCAAGGCATGCCACTATCTCTGTTCTTACTAAGACATAAACTGCAAGGGAAAGGTGCTTTAGTCTGTTCTGTTTGTCCTGGAACAGAGCCTGACACATAATAATAACCATTCATTCTTAGTTGTTATTATTACCATTGTTGTCATTGTCATTATTTTTATTATCTGACTTCCTAGAATAGGAATAGCCTTCCTAGAATAGGAATAGGAATAGCCTGTGTTCTGTAACATATTAGTGAATAAATTGTATTTGTTTTCTGTTGCTGCTGTAACAAATTACTACAAACCTAGCAGCTTGCAAAAAAACACAAATATTGTATCTCACAGTTCCTGCTCTAGTGTTTTAAATTCACCAATGAAGAATGAGCCAAGGAAACCCTAGGCCTCTACTCTTGACCACAATAAAAGTAGAACCCCAGGTCCATATGCTCAAGTGCACTTGCTTGCTCTCTCTCTCTCTCTCTGTCTCTCTCTCCCCCACCCCCCATGACCTTGCTGTGTGGTGCCAAGTGTGCTATGTAATTTCCAGGTCTTATAAGTAATAAACCTCTGTTTTTTCAAAGTTTCCTGATGGTTGTTGGGTGCCTGAGTGGCTCACTTGGTTAAGTGTTTAACTCTTGATTTTGGCTCAGGTCATGATCCCATCTCAAACATGGGTTCGAGCCCCATGTTGGACTCTGTGCTGACAGTGCAGAGCCTGCTTGGGATTCTCTCTCTCCCTTTCTCTTTCTGACTGTCTCTCTCTCTTACTCTTGCTTAAAATAAATAAGTAAACAAAAAAAAATTTTTTTTAATTTTCTAAAGTCTCCTGATGGTTGTTGCTGAAGGGACTCTTTTAATCATAAGAACCACGAGGGTCTGTCTACTGGTAACACTGGTTAGGAAAGGAGGCATGTCTATGAGAAGCTTACCAGGGTCCAGGTGAGTGTCCACAGGCATTTTTAGTCATTTTTAGCATTACTATAGATAGCTTGAGACAGGCACAGAAAGGTAGGTCAGAAGTCTAGTTGGCTTAGCTAATTTCTTAGCACTGAATCTTACAAGACTGAAACCAAGGTATGGGCCAGTCTACTTGCTGGTCTAGAGGCTTTCAGGAAGAATCTGCCTCCATAGTCATTCAGGTTGTGGGCAGAATTCAGCTCCCTGTGACTCTAGGCCTGAGGTCCCCCTTTTCTTGCTAATTGTCAGCCAGGGATTGTGCTCAGCTCAGCTTCTGACTGCATTTTCTGACTCAAAGCTAGAATGGCAGATCAAATCCTTCTCACCTTCAAATCTGTCTGCTTTATCTCCATTGTCTTCCTCTTCCACTGCATCCTTCTGACCCTAGCCAGAGAAACTTCTCTGCTCTGAAAGGCTCAAGGGATTAGATTGGGCACACGAGGAGAATCTCCTTATTTTAAAGACCACAACAAATTTTATCACCAAAGTGTCTTTTGACATGTTAAGTAATATATCCACAGCTACAAGAGCAAAGGTTAAAATTCATGGATGCCAGATTCCTGCCAACCACAAGGAGTCTCTATTTGAGAGGTGGATCATTCCTAGCTCTACTGGTAAAGTCCAGTTTCTAGAACTGTCAGGCATGTTGCCTCATGGTCACAAGGTGACTGCTGCAGTTTTAGATATCATGTCTACTTTTAAAGGCAGGAAGGCGTGGGTATTCCAGAAGCTGAAGGAAAAAGGCCCTTTTCCTGGAGTGAGTCTCTCCTTTATCTCCTACTTCAGCAGGCTTCCTATTATGTTTTACTCGCCCAAACTGGTACACGGCTACAGTTTGAAGAGAGGCCACAGAAGTAAGAAAATGGCATTCCCCAGCTTCCACAGTACAAGATTAGCAAGGGAGAAGGGAAATGGGTGATAGCTATTGAGCTATCTGTCTGCAACAGATAGACTACAGAGGATTAAATGTAAAAAGGAGGTTATGAATACATTTATTTGTTAAGAAAAATTCAGCTATTCTTTCCTACGTTCCACCTTCTTTGTAGAACTTATTGATGGGATTCTGTGCTGTGTTACTAGGTGCTCTAATATTTTAATTTCTTAAGAGGAAGAGCAATTTTTCCATGCTATTACAGATGGGACACATCCCTTGGAAACTGAGAAGGCCTGGAATGATTGACACTCAGTCTGCATTCTTATTTTATTGAGATGTTAGCATGCCACTCTTTGGGAAATAGACCGCTAAATGCCATTCACATTTACCAGGCGGACCGTCAAGGTGTATGCAGTGTCATCCCCTCTCCAGAATATAACTTAACGCCTGATGCCATTTTGTCAGGAGTTTCAGATTTGATATTCCAGAACAAGTTGGCTCACACCATGTAAATTCCCTGCATGTTTTCCTGCTTGGGTTAAGCAAGGTGTGTCTCTAATTTCTCATCTGCAAATGTAACAATGCCAAGAAAACTCATCTTTATTCTGCTCTATTAAACTACATCTCCTCGTTATTGAAATATTTTTTCAATATGTGTGACCTGCTGGAACTGTGAATAGGGAAATCCAGTTAGAAGTCACATAAGAGGCCTTAACTCAAGGGATTTTATTTATAGACATCAGTATTCTCAAATCTTTCAGAATTTGAAAAACATGAAGCCAGTGAATACATGTCCTCCTCTGCAAGGAACAAATGAGAGCTTTCAATAGACCCCAATTCTGAGACTGCCTTCCTTTTAAAACTGATCTAAATTTCAAAGACAGAAATTAACTTCAAGTCTATTACTAAGTAAGGAAACAGTAACAAGAGCAACTTATATTCTATCTTTTGTTCCATATTAGGTACTATTCTCACTTATTTAATACTTGTAGTAATACTGTAGGCTAAAAACATGCTATTGCTGTCCTCATTTTACAGTTGAGGAATCTGGTGTCTTGGTTTGCTCGGGCTGCAATTACAAACTACCATAGACTTGGTAGCTTTAACAATAGAAATTTATTTTCTCACAGTCTAGAGGCTAAAAGCCTGAGATCATTCTACCAATATGGTTGAGTTCTAGTGAGAGCTCTCTCCTTGGTTTGTAGATGGCAGCTTTTTCACTGTGCTCACACCACCTTTTTGAGCAAGCATGTAGGGAGAAAGAGAGCAAACTGTCTCGTGTCTCTTCTTATCAGAGCACTGACCCCATCATAGTGCCTCATTCTCCTCTAACCCGAATTACCTCCCAAATGCTACCACATCTGGGGTTAGAGCTTTGGTCTATGAATGCTGGGGACACACACACATTTAGTCCATAATAGTCACAGACAGACCAAGTATCTTAATCATGGCCAATATGGAAACCCATAGAGTCAGACTCCAAAATCCTTACTCTTAATAAATGTACAGTGTAGCCTTTTCATTGTCTTAGTAAGTGGGAATGGAGGAAATAAACACATGGATCAAAGTTTATATGGAATTATAATCTCCAAATTATCCTCCTTCAACATGTTCTGTCAAGGAATATATTTACTCTTTTAGCATATTGACCATGGACTTTATAGTCAGCTTTCCCAAACTTCAAGCCCCCAGACTTTAAGCATACATAAAATTATAATTAAGATTCATTATTTTAAAAAAATTGTTCAAAAGGCCTAGCCAAATTTGTTAACAATTCTCTGAAGCCTTTTGTCTTTGATTTGAGTTAAAGTCACATTAATTTGGTGCAGTGACACTAATTATTGAATCCTGCTAAAAGGCTCTGATTGGCTTTTCTTAAAATCAAAGAAATTTCTCAGAGGTAATTGAACCTGGTCTATCTATGTACTAATAAGCAATAAACTCCTGACAGAAGTACAACCAAGATGATACTTCTAAAGATAGGGGATAACACTGAGGGTTTATATGCTAACTTAGCATTATTATTTATTGTTTATTAAGCCATGGGTCTGAGTGTGACTTATTATAGCATGCCATTTTCAATTCTCAACTATTTTAGAGCATGGAGTGTTTCTTTTTTGCTTTCCATTTTATAGGTGAGCGTCAGTTTTATATGTCTGATTAATTTTAACAGGGTGAATGTATGTATTAGTTAACACAATAATTCTACTTGTGTGATCTAATCTAAATCTTAAATTTATCGGCTAAACAAACCAAAGGGTGGAATCAAAGAAGCCAAAGAATAGTTCCACATAGGGATGGATCAAATACAATAGAGGTAGGAGGGGTAACCTTGGGCTGTAAGGTCAGAACATTCTGATTTCTAGAACTATAGCTTGCTTTACTTATTCTGTGGTCTAGCGTTCAAAATGTCTGACATTTAGGAATTAGCCCTGAACAAAATGGGAGCATTGTTTTGCCTTGGGTAAGCTTATAGTTTAGGGAACAATTATACCATCTATTTCTTAAGGTTCTTAAGTCGTGTAACTTAACTATAGGAGTTAACACGTCTCTGTATAAAGCTTCCTTTGCAGATATTTGAAAATGAGTCCCAAAGACACTGCTTGGGTAGTGAGCATCTGGGAGACCAAAATGTAGTATTTATCAAAGATAATTTTGCACTGTTAACAGGATATATATGAAAGAATATATTTTTATGGTGCACAACGCCATGATTTAATGGATGTATGCATTGTGGCATGATAACCGCAATCAAGTTAACTAACACATCCCTCACCTCACATAGTTACTATTTTTTTTTAATAATTGAAGTATACAATTTTTATTGTCCATCATACCTCAGTAAGGCCAGGGGAATAAAAGAATGTTCTGATGATCTTATTGTATTAGCCTGTCCCCATCCCCCACGAAAGGAGAGCCTGAGATATTGAGGGTAAATCATTTATTTTAGAAAGGAAAGGAGGTGTGTAGGGAAGAGTGGAATACTGAAGAGAGGGCAACAGGCAATGAGGGAAAGCCAACATGAAGACCTTGACAGCAACGTTGGTCTTCCTGGTTCTACAGCAGGTACTGGCTGCTTCAGATGCCAGCTGGAACATCAGCTCTGCAGACTTTAGACTTGCAAACTCCAGACTCATGTCAATCAATTCCTTAAAATAAACCTTTTAATATGTATATGATATGTATAAAACAGTATATACATATACATGTATATGTATATGTATATATATGTTTATATATGTATATATACATGCACTATTATATATATAATATATATTGTACACACACACACACACATATACTGGATATATTCATAGACACACACACACACACACGATTGGTTCTCTTTCCTGGAGAACTTTCTTCTAGACTGGAAGTTGTCTGAGTCCTTGGCAGACACATGTAGATGTCTTTTTAGAAAAGATCTAGGGCAGACGTGGAGAATGAAGAGATGCCATTCAGGTAAAAATACCATCAGATTACATCTGTGGGAAGCTAGGAGGCTGTAACAGTAGTTGGATTCAGAACTGGGGGGAGAGGATGTGAAATGGGGCACAAAAGTCATTTAACACATATACTTATAAAGAAAAGTTATATAACTTCTAAGGTTAAACTTAAGAAAGTCACATAAACTCTTGTACCTTCATTTACAACACTGAAATATTCCAGGGCACCTGGGTGGCTCAGTTGGTTAAACATCTGACTTTGGCTCAGGTCATGATCTCATGTTTCATGAGTTCAAGCCCCTGTTGGGTTCTATGCTGACAGCTCAGAGACTGGAGCCTGTTTCAGATTCTGTGTTTACTTCTCTCTCTGCGCTTCCCCCACTCACACTCTGTCTCTCTCTCTCTCTCTCTCTTTCTTAAAAAATAAAGAAACATTTTTTAAAAATCATTATTTCCTTGCTTGTATCAGTATTTTTTTTTTTTCTTCTCCAAAATTCTGATTCTCAATTCCATTAAAATTATAAGTGAAAGTACTGTTCTGGACATGATAATTGTTTACACAGAAAAGCATCAATGGCTCAAAAGAAAGAAAAAAAGAAGGAAGTAAACAGAATACGATGTGTCTTTGTCTTTAGTGACAGGATTTTTATGCAATGCATGATTTATTAAAGGAACTTGAGCTATTAAATCAGGCCAAGAGAGAATGAAAATTCATATCCTCTTTATAATGAGGCTTTGAAAATGATGCCAATTCATTAAACAGTCACTTGATGAATATTTATTAAGAACCTACTATATTCCAGGAATTTTGCTATGTAGGAAACATTAGTGAATTACACAAATATACTTCCTTCCCTTGTGGAGTTTAGTATCTAGTTTGGAGTACAAAGAAATTACCATGTGAACAGCCTGCTGGGAACAAGAAGGTTAAATAAAGGTCTCCCAAAAAGAATCAAATATGATCTTTGCTCTTAAGAAATATAGGGCTTCAATAATTATATAAATACCTACATACAAATGCCAAGAGCCACAGATATGCTCTTTTAGCTTAGATAATGGGAAATTAATGTCCACAGGATCAAAAGGGTTAAAAACAAAAACCAAAAAAAAAAGACAGGAATGAAACAAAGCCTTGATAACCATAGTCAATACTCAGTAAGAATTGGAATGTCTTTCCAAAAGTTAGAGTCTCTCTTATAATTATTTATACATTGAGTGTTTAGTCATCTGGGCTCCTAGCGGTACCTACTCTAGTGTTTTTCCATTAAGGCAGCTTAGTCACTGTCTCTTCTGCTTCTATACTTTGCTGACTTCAACTAATTGCTTCTCTATATAACTCTTATTGTGGGAGGATGATTGGGCTGCAAATCATCCTTTTGAGTAAGCCTATTATGCCAAGTCCCTTATAGGCTTCTGTGCAATTTGTCAGAAGGCAATGTGTGTTGTGGCAATGGAAGGTGATGATATCTAATGCAATAGCCTGCAGCTACTTCTTTCAGAAGGAAAGGCAGTCATAAAACAATAGATCTCTACATTGCAGAGACAAGATGTGTAAACACATTCTTTCATCCTTTCTTTCAGGCCAAAAAAAAAAGAAAAAAAGATCTCTGCATCACACAGTGTTCAGTGTTCTAAGACCTAGGAAAAAACAAGGATGTCCTTGATTATTTCAGTTCTTTTTTTCTGTTTTAAAATTCTTATTCTCAATTCCATTGAATTGGTTCATAAAATACAGCTCATGACATCAGGGAGCCTCCTTTCTCTAGCAGGAGAAATGGATACTGAAATAGAATCTCACAAATAAATATGCACCTGAGAAAACACTGGAAATCTCTGTGCTCCTCAGATCTGGTTACAATGAACTTCCACTCATATTCCACAGGTGTATGATCTATATCTCCCCCAAATTTGAGTTCCTAGGACATGCTACTTTATTTTTGCCTCCACCTCTATACTTCTTTGTTCTCTTATCTGGCTTGCTTCCACACTGTGAAAGAACTATGCATAAAAGTCATTTGTTTCACTGATTTCCACCAAAAAAATCTGTTAGCACCTAGCCATTTGAGGTTGATTTTACTGATAATTTTATGAGTCATAAGGTAAGGTCACATCTCATAGGGCATCACATCTCATAGGGCATGACCTTCTGCAGAGTTGCACAATCTAATAATTTACTTTCCCATATGTTTTAGCTTCTTCCTCAGTAAGTATCCCAGTTTTATTCAGAGTAGCAATGTGCTCTATTTCCCAGCTTCTCTTGTATTTTTTTACTTTGTTTGATTTTTTTAAGTAGGTCCATGCCCAATGTGGGGCTCAAACTCATAACTCCAAGATCAAGAGTCACATTCTCTATTGACTGAGCCAACCAGTTGCCCAACCCAGCTCCCCTTTTAGATGTTTGTGATAGGCAGTCTCAAAGATGGCCCACCATGAAACCCACACCCTGGTATTCACACCGTTGTATAATTTCCCACCTCTGAGTGTGGACTGGAGTTATTGACTTACTGGTAATGAATGGAATATGGCAGAAATGATAAGCTGTCATTTCTGAGATTAGGTTATAAAGAAGTATGACTGTGTTGGGTATTCTCTTATATTCTCTCTCAAACTGCTTGCTCTGGGGAAGTTAGCTAAGGGAGCCCTGTGGATAAGCCCATATAGTGAGTTTGGGAGTGTATGTTGTCAGGACTAACAACACCACCTGCATGAACTTGAATATGGGTCCTCCACAGGCTAGCCTTGAGAAGACTACAGCCCCAGTCAACAATGATTGCTTCCTAATGGGAAATGCTGAAACAGATCCACCAGCCAAACCACTCTCAGATTCCTAGACTACAGAAATTGTAGAATAACAAATGTTTGTTGTTTCAAGCTATTAATTTTGGGGGTTAATTTGTTATGTAGTGATAGATAACTAATACAATGTTCGATACAATTAACTAAATATTTATTGAAACTGTATAAAGAATAGGCTTTCAGTAGTACTGTTCAGTACATTGAGAGTAGAAAGAAGGATTATAAATTGTTTCTGCCCTCAAAGAGCTTCTAAGCTATTGGATATAAATCAGGATTTATATAAACAGAAAGTAAAAAAAAAAAGAAATCTAGTCAGGGGAATATCCCATGCCCCCACCCCCTTTTTTTTCCTTGTCTCTCTTTAGCTCTTTCCTATTGATCTCTTTTAATTTTATTAATGTGCTTAGCCAAAATAGTGAGTTTTATAGGAAAATCTAAAGGCATTCTCTCTATGGATTATCAGGTAAGCAGGTATCTGGATTTCAGCACAGTTGTAGTAAATAACTGGGACTAGAGCATCTTAATTTTTCCTGCTGGAATCAAACTTACATTTGACAATGTTGTTTTATACCAAACATAAGAGGCTTAGCCAGCGGAAGAAAATCTCTTGAGACAGCAGTGTGTTGCAAGCCTGAGCCAAGCATTATAAGACATACCTTGGTTTTCTTTGTTTTGTTTATTTTAAACGTGCCAGATTTGAGATTAAACTGTTTGACCAAAGATCATACAGGTTTAGACATTACCTTGTTAATAAGCTGACTCTGCAGCCTCATTTTTCATTATCCATTGAGCCTCTATGTTCCATTCAAATGAAAGCTTTTGCATAGCCCAGTGTTCCAAGACCTCTCCTAACCTCCACACCTTAAAACATACTCTTCCATCTGTCTGGGTTTCTTTTCTCCACTTACCTGGGTAAGGCCTACTCACTCTTTAGAACTGATACATCAGGTCTTCCATGATACCATTCATAAATGATTCAGAGAATTCAGTAGTTCCCTTTTTCATAGGACTTTTACATAATATTAAATTATTTACTTAAATATTAAGACCAGAAGTTGGACACCAGAGAACCCACAGTCTATACAGACTCTATCCAGCCCCCAGGCATATTTTTTTGGTAAAAACAAACAAAAAAATAAAAAACAAAATTGATATTGAATATTATAAGAATGTGGGCTCAGAATTCTCCTAGTCTGTCACTGCTTCTTATTGTTTTTTAATGGCTGGTATCCCCAGTTTGCATTACTTACCAGCTTCTGTGGTATTTATATCTGACATCTGTGGCCCTTGAAGATAAGGACATTTTTTGTTGGCTTTCATGTCCATAGTATCTGTCATTGTACATGGAACCCTGTATGTACTCTGTAAGCAACTACAGAATGAATGAATGAATGAATGAATGAAAAATTTATTTATTAGTCAATAAACAGTCATACTCTAAGCTCTGTATAATTAGGACAAAGTCCTCTTTCTAGCTTTGATGTCTTCAAACTGTTTGCCAGCTTTGTTCTCCACAGGGAGACATTTATCAACATTCTGATGAATGAATGGATTCCAAATAAACTCTGGAGAGCCAATCCACTCGCATTCAGTCCCCTGTATTTCTTATCCCCTCAGTACAACCCCCTTTAAAAAATCCTCTTTATTTTGTCCTTATAAATGAGATGTATTGTGAAATATTTCTTTCAAATAATTTTGTTCCATTTTTCCCTCCACCTCAGGAGAGGAAAACACATATGTTACATACAAAACCCTTACTGATACCAATGTTTTCATCAATAATTTTTTTTAACCATCTACCTTACCAGGCAAGGCTCTTTTTTTTTGGCAAGAAACAGTAGTCTGACTCAAACAAATTTAACCATGAAGAATTTTTTGGCTGATCCAGCCTGGAAAAGAGCTAGTCTTAGCAATGACTCCAGAAAAGTGCAGACCTTGATAACTCTTGTTTTCTCTTATTTTTGAACGTTATTCTTCTTCAGACCAACTTTTTCACAGTATAGGAATCCTGTATACAGGGGTTTAAAGCTCAGCACTATCCTTTCTCCACAAACGATATTGAATTTCACATTGAAAATAAATATAAAAAGAATCAAGAAGAGTTGGTGCTTGATCCAAGGAAAATCAAGTGCTCTAAGTTGGACCAGTCATGCTGGTCAGAAGATGATAATGAACTCACTTCTGGGTCTCCATACCTTGGTTAGCAAGCTCGTGGGAAGTAACATGAATTGAAAGGCAATTTCATAGAAGCTGAAGGTGGTTGTGTGGGTCTGAGCTATTCTGCACACAAAATCAATGAATATCCATGATGTCTACCTATGTTCCAGGAAGTATGTATGAAAGGGAGAATAAAATGTGGTCTGTGCCCAGAGAAATTCCCAATCATGTTATGGTGTCAGGTCATATCATTATAAGTAAATAATTATCAATAAAATTTAAATGCAAAACAAATATTTATTAGAGTCTTGTGCTTCAGGAGAGCATAACTCACTGATTTTCTTCTTCTGTGTGTAGCAAATTTTTATAAATATATACATTGACATTTTTCTTCCCAGATTCCTACCCCATCTCTTCTATAGATCAGTTAAAGCAAATTCTCTTTTAAATGGATTTGTAATTTAGAGACAAGAGGTTAGAAATGGAATCACCTTAGAAATAATAGAACCCAAACTGATTATTTTGTGTCTGAGAAAAGAAGCCCATAAAATTTCACTTCCAGAGTCAAGTATACTATTTTATTACTAGGGGAAGTATGTGTCTTTTTTTTTAAAAGTGTTTTAAGCTTTTCTTACAAACTGTTCTCCTTTAGCTCCTCTTACAGACTTCAGTATCATTAATGTTCTAATTAAGATAAAAACCAGCATTAGGTGTACTGAGAACAATGGGAAAAAGACCTTACAGTCCCACTTAGGAAAGCTATACATGCAGGAGTCATCCTGGCTTCCTCTTCCTCCCTCCCTTCTGCCCTCATTCTTCATTTACGCCTTTGCCACATCCTGGACATCAACGTTTATCAACAATGCACAGAATAGTTCCCCCCAACAAAAAATTATCTGCCTCAAGATGCCAATCATTTCAAGGTTGATATACTCCACTGCAGAATTTACCTCCAGACAATATTCAATATATGCCCACTATTCCCTATCGTTAGTGCTGCTGTCCTCTCTCCCATGATCTGTTTCAGTTGCTTCTTCACTGGTTTCTTTCACTCACTCCATTCCTGTCCCCTATAACCTATTCTCCATAAAGTGGCCAAGTGAGCTTTTAGAAAAATAAAACACTATTGTGTAAATACTGCTTAAGCCTGTCCAATGGTTTACTATCCCACATAGGGAGATGTTGGGAAATAGACAAGGACCAGATCACATAAAACCATGGAAACCAAGTTAAGGAATTTGGATATTACTCTCATACTATTCTCTTTCCTTAGCTCACTATCATCTTGTCCTCTTCCTTTTGTTTTAAATATATTCCAGGGGCGCTTACGTGGCTCAGTGGATTAAGCCTCTGACTCTTGATTTGGGCTCAGGTCATGATCTCAGGGTGGTGAGATCGAGACCTTAGGTGGATGGCGTGCTTGGTGTGGAGCCTGCTTAAGATGTTTTTCTCCCTCTGCCCCTCTCCCTTGCTTGTTCTCATGCACTCTCTCTCTCCTAATTAATTAATTAATAAGTTAATTAATTAAATATCATTAAAAAGAAAAAGAATATTCCAAACTCATTCTGGTTTATGGCTTTGGTACTTTTTAATCCCTCTGTCTAAAGTGCCCTTTGCATGGATATCTACTTAATTAACTTCTTGTCATTCAATTCTCGGAGAGATCTTTTCTGTCTACTTTGAAATTGCCCACACCTTCATGTCTTCTCACTTTCTATTCATTCTCTATCTTATTTATATTTATATTCATATATGTTAAATTTACCTTATTTTTTTATCTTCATGGACAGTATAATCTAAAATATGATTTTTAGGGGAAACTGGTTGGCTCAGTCAGTTAAGTGTCCAATTTTGGCTCATGTCATGACCTTGCAGTTGATGGGTTCTAGCCCCACCTCAGGCTCTGTGCTGACATTTCAGTGCCTGGAGCCTGCTTCAGATTCTGTGTCTCCCTCTCTCACTACCCCTCCCCTGCTCAAGCTCTGTCTTTCTCAAAAATAAACGTTAAAAACATTTTTTAGGGGCACCTGGGTGGCTCAGTCGGGTAAGCATCTGACTTCGGCTCAGGTCATGATCTCAGAGTTCCTGGGTTTGAGCCCTGCATCGGGCTCTGTGCTGACAGCTCAGAGCCTAGAGCCTGCTTCGGATTCTGTGTCTCCCTCTCTCTCTCTGCTCCTCCTCTGCTCATGCTGTGTCTCTCTCTGTCTCTCAAGAATAAACATTAAAAAAAAATTTAATATGATTTTTAGAACATGGTAAAAATGATATCCCTATTTGCATACTTCATAATGAAAGCCTGTAGTAGACAGTGGTTCGCCAAAGGTTTCCACATTCTACCTGTGGATATGTTCGTCTACATGGAAGAGAAGAATTAAGATTACAGATGGTATTGAGATTGCTAATCAACTGACCTTGAGATGAGGTTATCCTGGATTATCCAGGTGGTCCAATGTTATCACAAGGTCTTTACAAGCGGAAGAGGGAGCAGTATCAGAATGATGTGATATGAGAAAAATTTGGCTGTCTTTTGTTGACTTTTTGATGTAAAGGGGCTTCCAACCAAAGACTACCAGAAGCCTCTAGAAGATTTTAAAAGCAAGTAGATGGACTCTTGCCTAGAGTTTCCTGAAGGGACATAGTCCTGCTGACATTCTGATTTTATCCTCATATAATCCCTTTTAGACTTTTGACCTTCAGAATAGTAAAGCTGTGTATTTGTGTTGTTTTAAGCTACTCAGTGTGTGGTAATTTGTTACATCAGCAATAGAAAACTGACACAGAAAATGTGAGCCTCTTTCACATTTCCTGGTTTACCGTGTTCATCCTGGGGTCTCCAGGACTAAGAGCTGTGCCCAGCACATAATAGCCACTCATTTTACTCATAATACCCATACAATGAATGAAAAACAGACATAAGCATAGCTGTTAGGGTTAAGTAACCATAGATTTGAGCTCTAACTCGAGTAAACAGTATTGATGTTTAGGGCAAATTACTCAGCCCACCTCCCTCAATTTCAATAACTTCATTTTTAAAACAAAGAATATGACTCCAGAATTTCAAGTTTGTTGGGGAATTATAGGACAGTGTCAGAATGGTTTTCTCCATAAGAGTCCTTAAGCAGGTGTCCCAGCTTTCTTCTGTTCGTATACTTCAGAATGTTCTACATGTTCATGTTCAGTTTTGAGTGAGGGGGAAAAAAGTAAAGATATTTATAATGAAAACAGGTCTTCATCTTTTCTATTCAACCATCCATATTACCCTCTTGAGTTTTTACCTCCCTTAGAGTTAGAACATGAAATAATTTTATTTAAGAAAAAAAAGGCCAGCTCAGTAGGAGGAGCCTATGACTCTTAATCTCAGGGTTGTGAGTTGGAGCTCTATATTGGGTGTAGAGATTATTTAAGAATGATAATTTTTTTTAAAAAACTTAAAAACACTACTGAGATATATTTCCTCATTGTACCAATTCTCTGACAGACCAAGAAAGCAAAATTAAATTAGGATATAGGAAGAAAAAGTATTTTTTAAAAAGTTTGAATCACTATGTAGATATTAAATGTCTTCTGAAAAGAGGGGTAGTGAAGAACATTATTAGCTTTAGTGTCAGGTTGATCTGTGGTCAGTTTATTTTCTTTAACAACGTCATCAGATTTAGCAAATAATAGTACAGGATGTCCAGTTAAATTTGAATTCCATACAAATAATAAAAATACTGTCTTTTTAGTATCAGTGTGTCTCAAATACTGCATGGGACCTACTTAAATTTTTTAAAAAGGGTTTTTTGTTTGTCTATATGAAATTCAAATTTAACTGTAATTTTAAATTTAAATTTTAAATTTAAATATATGTGATCTAGCAACCCTGATCTTTATAGCTGTGTGACCTACGGTAAATTATTTAACTGCTGTGTGATTCAGCTTCTGATTTGTAAATTGGATAATCTTGGTACCCAAACATTAGTTTTTTCCGAGAATTAAAGGATGCAATGTACATGCTCACTTAATAAAGTGATTAGCACAAGCACTCAGCAGAGTTGGTAATAGTTTTCCAGATATCAGTTGAACGTTTAAATATATGACAGTGTGCTAGGTCAGAGAAAACATCAATATAAATTAAAAAGCAGAAATTATGTAATGAATATTTATTTGATGAAAATAAACTTTAATTATAAATTGATATTTCTATCTAACAGGTACCTGGAACTATATGCATCTTAACTAAACTTTTCAAAATTCTCACGCGAATGTTCCTTAACAGAGTGACAAATTCCAATAGCAGATAACTTTTAGAGTAATCCCATAATGCACGATCTGTATTATATACTGGTGAAATAATGACAGGATTGCAAGTCAACATAAATAAGACAAAATGGAAGATCTAACCCACTGGCAAAGGAATTGTTCTGTGCTAATAAGGAACGAATGAATGGATAACTGGTTCCCTTGTTGGCTCATCTGTCTAAACAGCTGTAGACTTTATGCTTTTATTTTTTTCTTTCGAATGTTACTAACTTTGAAACTCCATTGAATAGATTAACATACTCATTGTCTTTCTAAATTGTCACATCTCACTGTATGTGGGAGGGTGATCACCACAACCATTTGATTTCAGATTGCTAAATGTGGGTGCTTTTCTAGGCTGAATGCTCTGTGTTTAATTGTACTAAATGGCCAACCAAACCATTGAAATATAAAAGGAGGAAGTCCCTGAATCTAGCATTTGAACACATAGCCTATAAAGATGCTACATAACTTCCAATTAATTTAATGCCATGTATTTAGCACAATTGCTGACTGCCAAAAGCTTTGTGATCTGCTAAATATCAACTTGTTAGGCATTTGATTTCCTTGTGGAAAAGTATCATTTTATTTCTATTTATAGATAGAAATGGACTGTTTCTACTTTGTGTGTGTAGTGGGAATGGGGTAGGTACACGTGCACACACACGTGTGTGTTGTAGTTCATTTATAGAAACAGAGTGTATTTTTCCCGTAAAATTAATTAAAGGAGGCAAACTTTGGTGGTTCTAATATTATGACAACCTACATAAACAAACCAAAATTTAGGCCTGTAAATGCTTCACGTTTACAAAATTGAAACTCTGAGGACAACCAATCACACACAGTTAATTAGGTTTCAAGCTATAGCCCACCAAATCATTTCCTTTCTTTTTTTCTGCACTTTCTCTCTCTGGGTCTTTCCCCTGCTCCTCCTACTTGTGGTTTGGTGCTGCCCCATTTGAATGGAGTTTTGCTCAAATAAATTCTTAAAAGTTGTGCTATGCCTCTTCTACCACTCCATATCCCTAAACTCTGTTGATGGAATGCTACTTTGAGGCTGCTATCCAAGTAAGTCCTGTTTTAATCTCTGGAGAAGCAGATGGAGAAATAATAGGTTGTAGTGGTATTTTTCAACCACTTTGTCAGGTCTTTCTGCAATGTGTTACCATTAATAAGTTTTGAAGCTTAATGGTACATTTTTAAAAATAGAATCAAATATCTTATTCATTAATAGCAGTGACGTGTTCAACATATATATTTATTGAGTACCTTCTCTGTGAATGGGGAGTTTTAGCCAGGGTGCTGACAATTTTACATTCGTCAAAATATATTAGGAAGGTAGAAACATGTGAGTTTCATTCATCATTGATTTTGTTTCCATTAAGTCTTGAAAACTGCTTGACCACAGAGCAAAGAGAGGTACTATCTTTGCAAAACTGATTAAAGAACTTCAAATAGGAACTTTTAGTTTCTAGAATAGTGATTTAATCAGATCTTGAAAAGTATTTCATTTTCTAATACTATTAATTACTTTTTTGTGTCTTTCCTTAAACTATAAAACAGATTTGGGGCTGATTGGATCATTGTTCTTGAGTACTGATATCACAGAAATAAACTATTTTTTTTAATGTTATTCTTGATTTTTTTCTCCTGCATGTATGCTTATGTAGGCATTTTTCTGATAGGAATCATAGCGTTTAGAATTACATTTAAAGTCAGAATGACATTCTTGATATTTGTGAACTGTGTAATCTCGAGCAAGTAAATAATCCTCAATAAGACTTATATACCTTTCTTTATGTATAAGGATTATTGCATCCACTTGAAAGGGGTGTAATGAGGGTTAAATGAGCAAATACTTTAAAAGGCATAAAAATAGGTATCGCATATTGAAGTCCTACCATTAGTAAAAAGGACCACAATCTCCAATCTAAACTCTTGATGTCAAACATTTCAGAATTCAGAATTTTTTTTTCAGATTTTAGTTAGATAATATTGAGTGTATATTCCATGTTATATAGCACTGACATATTAATAATTCAATATTTTTTTAATATTAAGACAGATTTTTCAAAATACTACAATTGACTTACATCCTTTCGGGTCAGGTCCTGCCACACAAGGAGTGTAGGTCAGGTCAGATTTTGCATGAACAAGTGAGAAAAATGTATTATTAAGAGATTCGGAATTTTGCAGTGCAAGTTTATCATATATCTTACAGGAGGTAATATATTTTAAATGCCTAGCAAACATCTGGCTATATCCTGGTTGCATATTAAGTGCTCATCCCTCCTTGACCTTGGTTCTTTCCCTCCCCCTAATATAACAGCCCATTTCTAGCTTCCCTGGAGATGTGGGCTTCAATCCAGTGAGTCTCTCTGTGGGAAAGCTGTGCATTTCAGCATGAGTTCACACAGGGCATTGGACTTCCAAATAGCTTTTCCTCTGCAAGATTTCTTCCATTCCCTACACATTCTCTTCTCTTTCCCTTCATCCTACACTTCCCTTTCTACGAATTTCCTACTTCCTGACATGTTATTATTTATAGATGTCTCTGGCAATAAAGTTAATAGATTGAGTCTAATTCACTAGGAATATTCCCTAACAAAGATTTTTCCAAGTATAGTTATGATAGGGAAAAGATAGGATTCAATAGGCAGAGAGGGAAAGGTTAGGACTTGAGGTCCCTAGGAGGGGAAAAACACATATTTTGGAACAATGCTGGGAGTGGCTGACCACAGCAAACCCCCTGGGGTGTGAGGTACCTCTTAAGACTGTAACAGATACCACCCACTCCCCCTCAGGTGGCCTCAGGAATTTGACAATCAAAGACCTAGCTAAACCATAAAACTTTTGTTATACTTGGGACAGTATGAGCAGTTTGACTCCTCACACAATGGAGTCAAACCAATCAGGAATGGACAGCCCAGCACCTAGAGTGATCCAGCCAGTAAGGGTAGAACCTGAGAAGGAATGAGGGGAAGGGAAGGGGATGCTGATCAGAACCTTATAAAACAAGAACTTTATAAAACAAGGACCCTTGTCTCTAGTCACAGGCCTTCACTTTCGAACGCCACCTTTCTGTAAAGAGAGCTTTCATACTATTCTTCCTTTCTGATATTATACTCTAATAAACTTTTTCCTGCTGCTCATTTGGTGTCCACTTCTTCATTCAAAGTGGTGAGACAACGAATCCCGGGTACTGAGGTAATAAAATCCTGCAACATGGTCATCATTATTTCCCTTTTCTGAATAAGTAATAATTGCAGAATCAGGTGGGGGTGGTTTGGGTGCAAATAACATACACACACGTATATACATAAATGTGTATATTAATATAGATGTGTCTGTACATCATAATATATGCATTCATTTATATATCTATGTATCACACATATTTTTCCCCTCAGGGTTATAGACCTAAGACAATACTGAGCTATGTCTTTCTGACCTATATAGATTCACTGGTAAGCCATGAATGTCTCAATGATTAGTCTGAGATTAGCTAGTGATGGAGACAGGAGAAAAGCTACCTCCTATGCCTTTAAAATCTCCTTCCTTGAAGGGCAACTCATAAAAAACACTCAGTGGATATTTAAAACAGTTTAGGAATCATAATAGGCTCTATTCTGGGTCACTTTGTACACCCAAATTGTTTTTCTGAGACTATTAACAATGTCATGCTGAGCAATTTAATAAACACAATCAGTGGTAAAGCCTGTTACTTTTGTTTTACTGGTTTGAAAAATCATCCTCATATATATCTACTCATGGTTATATGCCTGCTTACTTAACTAGGGAATCTTGAAGAATAACTTCTGTATGATAGGGATCTTTTATTTGTGGGTGACAGAGCCTATTTTGCAGTTTCTATTCACACCCAAATTGTTCTTGAAGAACAATTCAGGCATCATTTGTGGGGGCCTCCCACATTCAGAATAGGTTAATAGCCAATGTCACCTTCACTGGGCTGTTTTTTGGATAGAGACCATTAAGGGAAATAGCTATTTCAGTGAGTGGCATATTAAAGTTCTAGCCCAGAGCTCTGTCTGCCCCTGGTTCCAATATAAGTGATCATGGCTTGGTGAGGAGGCTGCATTCCTACCATCTCAAGATGTAAATACAGAGGAATCTAGCCACAGGCTAAAGCTTGGGGAAGGTGGGGGCCTGGAGGGATCAGAATGAGCAAGATGCCTTCTCACTCAGACTCCTTCTTCAAGTACCTCTGTCCACAACACACTCATTTCCTGCCCATTTTCCCATCTCATATCCACCAGCCCTTTATACTTTCCATTAGCTCTTCACTCGCTCATTCATAGACAAATTTACTAGTTCAGGCCTAGAATCTTGCCTCTGAGCTAATTTCTCTGCCCTCCATTTATTATGTCTCAATATTTGTGCACATGAAATATTATTTTAGAGTTAAGTGTTATGGAAAGCTTTGCTTCTCCCCACAGAGCTGGTATGTTTATGGCATTTGGAAATTTTTAAAAAATTATAAAACTAGCCATGTTTCCCTTTAAATTTTGGCTGCCTGAGAGCTCAGGGCCCACTATGCACGTGAATCAAAAAAGAGTCCAAAGACTCACGGTAAATATCTTTTTTGGTGTTTTGTTCATCACCCAGGCCAGGTCTAGCATTTACGTTCTAACATATACCAGTCCTGGCCCTAATCTCTTATTTTGACTCATTTGCTCTGTTCCGGTGTTTTACTCCAGTTGAACAGAACTGGATTAATCATAATCCTTTGTTCATATTGTACTTACATTTTCTTTGTTTGTTTGTTTATTTATTTATTTATTTATTTTTTGTTGTTGTTGTTGTTGTTGTGGCATGTGATCCTGTGGTGCAACAAATCCTTTGTGGAATGAGGCAAGATATAAATAAATTACGAGTAAGTAAGCAATACCTTTGCAGCAGGAAGAAAAATGAATATAGAAGCAGGGCTTGGAAGAAGGAGATCAAAAATTACTGTGCATGACAAACTAGACTAGGGTGAAGTGGCATTTTCTGGGAACAAGGAGAGTAAAGAAATGTGAGGTGATGGGCAAGGTGGAGAACAGTTACAGTTCTCAGGGAGAAATTCTATGTGGGAACTGCCCATCAGTTTGTGGGAACAGAGAAATCTTATGTTCAATAAATGAGTTTGCCTGCTTTTAAGAATTTCCCTCTACCATAGCAAACCTTTGGTAAACCCTGCTACCACCACAGCCTGGAATTGATAGGACATGGAAGAAATGATAGTTTCCACAGTGAGACTTGACAGGACATTGAGATAAGATGGCAGGATGGAGAAAGAAAGCTAGGATTGTTAGAAAATGATAAAGCAAGTAGTAATGGGGCCCCGTAAGGAAATAGGTAAGTCTCTCAACATATCCACCTTAGAGAAGGCCTTAGTTATTCACCTTTTCCTTTTCTCGGTTTCCTACATTTTTTTCATCCCTCTCTTGGTGTTCCCCTCTCCTCTGTGCCTTTCTATTCCTTCCCTCTTGCTTATTATCTCCCATTCTCCCTTTCTTTGCAGAAAGTGTTTGACTATCTCCTAGGTATGAAGACCCTGCTAGGCTGTAGGCATTTAAGAGTAAAGAAGAGATGCATTGCTTCTGACGTCCTGGAGCTTACATTTTAGTAAAGAGCATATAAGAAAAATTACATTAAAAATAAAATGAGTAGAGTTTATGATTAGTGCTATAATGAAAATAAGGTATACAGGGAGAGTATATAATATGAGTAGGGTGGAGTAAGACCTATCTCCATTAGGGAACATATTTCTTAAACTGTACAAATTCATACCTAAAGCAATGAGAGGTTCCCTCAAAAGCTGGAGTAATTTGGGACATCAAATCTCATTTCAATATTTATTCTTATTATATGGTGTTGAAATTAGGTCTAGGAAGGAAAGTAAATGGGTTTATGGTTGTGCATTTTCTACTTAGGCCTTGGTTCCCTTATATTTCTGTTTAGCTATTCAAAATGTTATGCTTTTATGTAAAAGCAAATAGAGTAGCTTCTCAAAACTGAAAATGTAAACCTATTTGGTTTTTCTCTCTCTCTTCTCTGTCTGTCTCTCTCTCACACACACGCATCTCCAAAGCAGCCAATTGTCCACATTCCAAATAAATTGATACTGTTCTTCTTTTGCCACAATAGGAGAAGTTTGCAGAAATCCACCATATTATGGATTGAATTTGTGGATTTTATGTCTCTGGACTATAGTTTTCCTTCAACCATGCTTTCATGTAATGTATTAATCTTGGGTGTTTTGGGTAAAGTTTATTTCCAGGAAGTATTTTAATTTTTCCAAAGTAAGAGTCTGAACATTTAAAGTTAGGAAACATTACATTAACACTACCATGAGGAAGACAGGTTTTGAGGATAGTTTCTAGTTGTTTTGGTGAATCAGCCTTTGAGTAGGTCCTGTCTCTCTAGTGACTTTCTTGACCAGCACACTCATATTTATCATGGCCAGAGAGACAAAAAGGAAGAGGCTAGAATTCAAGGTTAGTTGTAGACTATGAACCAGAGAGTTATCATTTTGTACTGTATTAAAAAAAAATAATTACAGTGATAGTCCCCGCTTTCCTACCGTTTGGGCATTTTGCATAAATTGGCTTTTTTTAATCCTCAGAACTTTACAAAATTAGGATTGGCCTTATTTATATGAAAAGAGGATACTGAGGCTTAAAAAACTTCAGTCAAAAAATTCACAGCTAGCTTGTGTCAATTAGAGGGAGGTTAATTAGAAGTTAAAAAGAGGGAGATTGGATAAAGTTGACTTTCTGACTCCACAGCTCCAAAACATATTGTCTTCACTGCTGGGCTGTGGTACTTCTCTCTAGTCAAAGAAAACAGTAGACACATCCACAAATAGCCAAGACTCTCAAGGGGGACTTCTACAAGGTAGGTGCTCAGAAAACACTGAGTGAGGAAAAAGGGGCTACACCATAGTAATCTAACAGGAAATAGGGAGTGAGACATGTGTAAAAGTGGCTGGCAGATATAGTAGGTGTTTAGGCCAAGTTATCATACCATTGAATCCTCATAATATCTGCTTGAGAGTAGTTAATTATCTTATTTTGCAGAGTAGGAAGTCAGATTTAGAGAAGGTAAGCGACTCGACACTGACTGACTGAGTGACCTTGCAAAGAGCCTGCGTTGGCACTATCTTTTTAAAATGGAGAAAAAACAACCCTCTGCGGAATTATTATTAACTAATGTGAGCTTTTGAGTCAATTCACACGAAATGGCTCTTAGCATAACTAGTGAATAGAAGACACTTCCTAATGATCACAGTTCCTGTTTATTATCACCATCACCATCACCTAAGTCTGCTACTCTTCTCCCTTCATTATAGGAAGGTCTCCTAACAATGCAGCCCTTGTTTCTCTGCAACAGTGAATCATCACCCACTGTAAAATAAAATCTCTTTCTAGAAGACAGGAAGCATGGCCAGCACTGGTGGAGAACATCAGAGGACAATCTTTAGATGTATGAGAAAAGTAGTGTTTTGTAGGTTAGGGAAATGTGGCGGCTATGAAGATGCTGTTTTCAGAACTCCAATTGCAGGAATCGCACTCAAGTTCTGCACCCCGATGTTCCTTCATGGTTTTTGCATACAGAGCTGGGCTTCCCACTGGCTGCCCCAAGTCTAGGAGACTGGCAGACACTAAAGCAGACTGGTTGCTGAGAGACATGGGACGCTCTGAGAGGAGGATCCATGCCTTGGCTCCAGGAATCACTGGTTTTGGTGAAACTTTCTTGCAACACTACTGCACTCTGAGACTTTTTCTAGGCATTCTTTGCATCCTGCATTCTTTGTTAAACCTGCACTGAGGTCTTATGGTGACTTCAGGCTCCCGTTCCCAATATTTTCCTCACACTGACTCTGCTTCTAACAAAAACAATTTCCCAACATCTGGATTTCCATCCCCAGTTAACATGATCTATGAACAATTCATTTATTCTTGGGTCTCTCTCTCTCTCTCTCTCTCTCTCTCTCTTTTGCTAAACAGAAAAAAAGACAGGGTTATAATAGACAACTCTATTAATTGCTTTCATTTTAGGATGCTAGAGTTATCAAATGCTGCCTATAATGTGGATTAGCACATTGTTTCTTATATTTCAGTGTGAGATCTTAGTGGTGCTAAATGGTTATTCCATGTGTAAATTATTCTTTGATCTAAGAACAAATATTGTTTTATCAAAGAGTAAATATTGCTTTGATTTTTGGCTCATGGATACCAACATATTGCAACATAACAACAACAAAAAAAGTATCTTTGAAGATTTGCCATCATTAACACTTCTGATCCAGAACTACTTATATAATTTTGGAGTAAAGCATGAAGTCTTCCTAATTGGCTTCTTGTTTTCCAAATTAAAAATACTTTAATTAAACAAAATTACATATCCATTATTACATCAAACGCTGACTTAAAATTCAACTATTCTCTTTCATTAGTTTTGAACTAGTGGGAATAGTAGCAGTGTTTTAAATCCAATCATGATAAAAACACAATCTGACTCTAAGGTAGATTGCTCCTTCCTAAGTCAATACCTGATTCTTTAAAGACACAATAGTTGGATTATTCACTTAGATGACAAATAGATCAAATATGGGATTTTTAATACAGAAGGGAAAGGTTATGGTATTTGTCCTACAACTATAAGAAGCAATAGGTATTATCTGTCTTTAATTAAGAGGCAAACACTGATAATCCATCTTTATCAATGGATTGGAACATGAGCCTGAAAACCAGCTAGATTTAATCTAAAATGGAGTGTTGAGATTTTCCAAAATCTCTTACACATTATCTCAGTGTAGGACTATTTTTTATAATCTTGTTCTAAGGCTATGATCAATGAGAACTTTAAGAAGGATTTAGTGGTGATGATAGGATTTTCTTCTTTTGAAAGATGCCACACTGGGGAAAAATGCATTAATGGAAAAGAATTTTTGAAACTGTTACTTGACAAAATTTTACAATACATGGTTAAGATCTTTGTTTTCAAAAGATTTTAAAACCCAATTTATGAAGGAAATAGTCTTGATATGTTGAACTTTGGTATGCAAGAACTGAAGTAATTGTCATTCCAGATTTTGTTGTGTCCCAAATTAAAATGCAATGAAATTGTGCTTCAGCAAAGTTTGTCAGTAACATGTTCATTTAAATCCATCTTAGCTGTGAGAATTACATTCAAACTTTATTAAAATAATTTACATTTTAAACATTTTCATTGCATTTGTGGATTTATACAAATTTGGGTTCTATTCAAATGAATTAAGGAGAAAACAGATGTATCATTAGTGTTCATGGAAATCAGGTCCAGGAGTAAAACCATGCCTGCTGTCTGGTAGGAGTCCCCTGCCTAAGTTCAATTTGGGATAAAGATTAGCTATCACTTCAGTTAGAAAAAAAAAAAAAAAACCAATTGCAAAAATATTAGCCATCTTGCTAGATGAAAGTCCAATTATGAATACAGGGAAATAATGCCAGAAACATTATTTTGAGGGTTTCATTCCATTCATCAACCCCAAGGTGAAAGCTGAAATATCTAGCACTGCCATACCAGCTCGGCCTCATTTGGCAGGTTGCACTTACAATTCGCATGAACATTTTTAAAATTTGATTAAAAAAAGTGGTTGGCCAACATTATTTCATTTTTGTTTTTAAAGCCATTTGTTAAGTACACTAAATTCTCTACTTCTCCATGGGTAGAGCTGGACTCCATAAATGTTCATGGAGAAGGTTTCAATTCCATCAGAATGTTCTTCTTTGCTTGTGTACTTCTTGCATACACCATAGTGACTGTATGTTAATATATTTCTCCTCTCTCAATCTTTCTCTCAAAAATAATAATTATATGTGTATGTAGATGTGTGTATATGTATTTGTATATGGTGTGTGTGTGTGCGTGTGTGTGTGCGCGTTCACATGTATATGTATGCGAAACCTTTAAAAAATCCAGAAAGAGTTAATTGTTTTCAAACACCTGGTCTCATTATTATTGAGCAGATTCTTCATTTGGAAAGCCTCTTTACTACCTGATACTAGGTGTATTTTAATTCTGACAAAAAATATTTACCAATAAAGTAACATAGGTTAGCAAGGCCTTCTTATTTATTTGTAATTCCAGTTGGACATTTTAAAGTCTTAGTTGTCATTTATTCATTGAAAAAATATATTTTCTTTTTGAAGGATGCCTGGCAATATTCCTGCCAGCCTGTAACTCGGGGTACCATCATGATTTCAAATTTACCATGTCCTTCCGTTTCCTTATCCTCTCCATTGCTTTGTCTTATTCTTGTCTTATTTGTTACTTGCTTATTTTGATTTTGCCTTTCTCCCAGTACAGCCAGGTTTTTAGTTTGAACTCCTTCCCCACCCCCCCTACCCCCACGCTTTATTCTGGTCAACTATTTTTGCTGAAAACCTGGGCTTTCCCTGCTCTCCATTCTAGGCAATTTTTTTTCTGATTTTAGTCCTAGAAAAACATCATTCTCATGACTCTAGAAATATCAGCACATTATAACCTCAGCTAAGTATCCCTTCCCTTGCCCTGCTCACCCCTCAAGAATGTAAAAAACTACTCTCAAATCATGCTTGTTATTATTACTCTTGGTAGTAGCAGAAGTATTAGTAGTACTAATAGTAGTTTTTACACATTTGGAAAATACATGGCAAATACTTGGAATTTACTCGACAGTTTACAGACATAATTGCATTTAATGAAAGCATCAGCACCACCTAATTAAACAAGCCAATAACCTAGAATTCTCTTTAGACTAGAGATTCCATTGATTGGCTGTACTCATATACAGTTGTGTTTTCTTTAGCCACAGAATTAAAAAACTAATCAGAACAGTTTAGAAAAATATGAAAATTGTGTTTTTTTGGTGGAAAAAATAGTAGATTTGGCAACATTTGGCTTTGACTGCCAAGAGCTTCCCCTTTTTTTCTTTTGCTAGTCCCTACTGTTCTTTATCATTTCGTACTTCCTCCACTTCACTCATTGATATTTCCTGTTCGGCCCCAGTAAGGATTTGAGTTTTTGAAACATTCAATCCATGTTATTTGTTGCTTCTACTTGACCAGTAAGTTCTGGCAGTTTTATCCTCTGAATTGAGCATGGCATTCAGATAGTGAATGTTTTAACCTTTGTAGATCCTTCTCATCTCCGTGGTTGTAGCTCCAAAGCAGCCATAGATGATGTCAACAGTTGGGAAAGACTATCTATATTCTATATTTATAAAAATAGACAGAAAGCTGGATTTGGTCCACAAGCTGTAGTTTGCTGAATCCTGCTGTAGATGATTGTATGCCAAAGTTTTTTGTCCTGAACACCATGTGAATGTGTGTGTGTGTGTTTGCATTCCTTTTGTCTTTTTCTTTCACATAGTCTGAGAATACTTTTAAAAAATGTAACATTCAATGTTGTTCTGTTACCTAAAGACGGAGTCAGAACTCTGAATAGAGAAATTTTCATGAGCTGATAATTTCCTCCAGATGTGTTTCCACTACTTCTTCCTTTGAAATATCTTAATATCTTAGGTTCTATGCACCTGTGTTTTTTTTTTTTTCTGTAAAATGGAAGGGAGGGAGGAGATAATAACCATTTATCGTAGATTGTATGAGGATTAATGGGATATTCCTGTAAAATGGTAAGCATAAATAAATATTCAATAAATGGCAGCTGGGGTACAGTGGTGGTAGGTATAGTGTCTGTATGTAAGTTTGAGAGCCATTGTGCAATTGACAACCATTGGGAGCCATTTTGTGCATTAACAAAAAATATGTGATATTCCATGGTATTTTGGAGTTTAAAAAGTATTTTAAATATATAATTCCATTTAAAACTCAGTCATTACATTCTCCAACTATTTATTTAACTGTTCTTCCAGCACAGTAGCTGGAACATAGTAAGAATTCAAATGTTAGACAATATTGACCAGTTGAATGATTTCAAATAATTTATACTCTGGAATGAGAACCTGATGGTAAATCAATACATAAAATTGATGATTATATACTCTGGTGAGGATTGTACAGGTAACAAAAAAGGTCACATAGTGCAGGTTAAGGGGTAATTTGTTACTGAATTTTGATGGTGGGCTACTGGAGCTATACTCCATCCACATGGGTAACATTATCCTAAAATATAAAATGTCAGTGGGGGCTGTGGGGTTAGGCAACCAAGGTGGCCCTGTTTAACCTTGAAGGGCCCCAGGAATATCCCTGGAACATACTTTAAAAAGGTTATTGGAATTCACAAAGAATATATTTACTTCCTGGAGGAGCAAAGACTTGAGGAAATTAGTAAAAAAAAAAAAAAAGTAAAGTAAAAAAGATAGGCTTCTATCATAGACTGTTGGCAGAGGGAAAGCAGTCATAGAACAAAACAACAACCAAAGGACCATGGGCTGATATCTTGGTTAAGTGCAATAGTGCAAATGGCAAAAGCAACTTGTCCAATCCTTTCTTCAATATTTCTTAACAGAATTATGGGGCACGGAATGAGAGTAGATGCAATCATATGTTCAGGAAAAGTTAATTCATCCACCTTTGCTGAGCTGTGACATATATTTGAGGAAGGAGTATGTAGTCACATGGTCATCAGAACTTCCTAGGTAGAAAATTAAGGCCGTGTGATAGATTTTTGGTCACTTTTTTTTTTTTGGCCCATCTTCTAATAACCCAGAGTATTAACTAAAAGAAGTACTTACTGTGTAGTTCTTATAAGCATTGCCTGTATTAGAGTTACTGTATATATATTGTCTTATTAATCCACTTATTAGCCACAGGAAGTAAACGTTAATATCCCTACTTGACAGATGGAGACACACCAACTAAGTCTCTGAGAGAAATATCAAACAATTTAGGGGAACCTGTATTTCAGTCCAGAGATATACGCTTTTCCCCACACCTCAGTTCCTTATATATACGAAGTTTTGACCACACTGATTGAAATGAATATGCTTTCCCATCAAACTGGTACTATACTATGAATGGTAGTTACACTCTTTGCTATATTACCCTGTCTTACAGCTCAAATGATAGAGAATCTGTCTGAAATCTAAATGGGCTTCACCATCTCCATCTAAAAAGGGAACTCAAAACTCGGAGCCTCTCCTGGCTCATCGGAGTACACGGTGATCAAAGGAGGGACTGTGGGAGAGTCCATGCTGAGAGAGAACTTTGCAGACATGGAAAGAGAAGACAGGAGGAAGGGTTTGCACCAGCAGCCCTGGCAGTGAACAATAGGTAGGGGCCAGGAGAATAGGGTTGTAAGCATGCCACAGTCATGGGTGCCAAAAGCATTTTTCAGGCCTGCAGAGAGTCATGGGTAAGCAGGGTCAGCAGGTGGTCTCATAATCTTTATCAGAATGCCACATGTTCAAAAGTCAAAAATGTGTGTGTGAGGGTGGGGGGTACACTGAAATCTTAAATTGAGTGAAAACTACCACTACTTTTTTTCCTGTGTGTTTTTGATTGTTTTGTTTGTTTGTTTCCATCTGGAAGACTGCCACTCTTTCTGCCTGGCAACTGCTTTTAGCTTTCCTTGCCACCACTCACAATCCTTCCCTTTTTGCTCTGTGCCTAACTCTGTCAGTGTGTTTACCATAACACTAAATGTTTTTATTCAGTGTATTCATCTGCAGGTGTCTCCTGACTCTAAAGCTGCTTGAGGGCAGGGTCATCGCCTTATTTAATCTCTCTGTCCCCTGTTCCAATCCCTATAGGTATAGCGCCAATACTCTTTGATTTGGATTGAATGAAATGAATGGTAAACGAATATTTGCAAGTTTATCATATGAAGTCAAAATGGGGTTAATTAGTTGAAGATTCTAGAGAAAGATTTGATGAAAAATTAAGTGCTGTTTCCCCTCCCTCTGATTTCCTGGTTTGTGATGAAGGATGTAAAGCTGTCGGGGTTTTATGAATCTTGCCACTAGCCAGAAAACCTTTCAAATATGATTCAATTTCATGCAGACAGAGACTCAGAGCAACTTGGCAGTTAACTGCTAATGGCTTTTAAGGGTTTAAGTCAGCCCTAAACATTATTCCGATGAGTTTTTGTGGTTTAATTACCTTAAAACATTAAGTAGTCAAAGAGCCCATCAATATAGATACATTTAGAGATATCAAATGTGCACTGCTCACAAATACCGCCTTGAAGGTGTCTAATACAGAATCTTATTTTGCCAAAAAAGCATGTAAAAATAGTTTAAGTTTACCTATTTGAGCCTAATGATGTGTACCATCATTAAGCTGGGAGAAATGTGAATTCAACTGATTCTCTAAACAGCAAGGAAGAGCTTTATAAAGCACGGGACAGAACAATCTCTTCCCTGTCCTGTTCTTACCCATACCGCGTTCACTTTACGCAGCATGTACATTTAGTGATTATGATCCCAGGCTTTGGATTTCAATGGTTCTGGGTTCAAATCTCACCTCTGCAACTTGTAGGGAACTTAAATAACAGGACAGTAAGTCCTGGGGAGAATAATAATCATCATCATCCAGCTAAGTTTTTGTGAAGATGTCATGAAATGATGCATATAGGGATATTAATAGTAACAGCTAATATGTGTTAGGCATTCTTTTATTTTAAAAAGGCTGTTCTCATGGTTTATGGAGGAGAGAAAATAAATGAGCTTGAAGGGTCAGTATCCAAGTTTAAGGCTGTAAAAATGGGCCTAATATCTTCATTGTGATTTTCCTTATTTGGAGTTTAATTAAAGAAGCCAAAGGTTGTCACTAATTTTATGCACTGTTTTCTTCCTCAAAACTCATCTTTATCCTTGGACTCAGAATAACTTCATTACTCTTTTCAAGTCAAATCACATTCCAATCTCAACAATTCAAATTGGCCTAAGATCCCGCACTAACAAAATGTTAATATTTATGAGTGATGCATTTTGGGTTCAGAGATAGGGAGCGAAACCTTTAGGGAAGCAGAAATGAGTTATTGGCCAGCTATAGAATGTGTCATTTGGAAAGAGCTTCATTGTAGGGAGAGTTGATTCAAATGCACAATTTCAAGGGGCAATGCAATCTAGTTTACTAATCTCTCATTATACTAAGATGAGGCTTTTGTGAACATTGACTGCTCATTAGCATCTCGATGCCACAGAAGAATCCAGATAATGGGTGCCAGTTTTATTCTCATTATTGAGCAATTCAAATGTTTTCATTTCTTTCATTAAGCCATCATTTAAAAAATTAAGAGTAGCAAAGGGTAAAGGTGGATGATTTGAACCATATAATCATGGACATTCTATGTTAGGTAATATTTATTTATTTTTAAATTTGAAATTCTCCAAGAAATGTATGTGCATATCTCATGATTTCTGGAGTCACACGTCTCTCTTCATTACTTCCTTCTTTCACACATTCTGTTTTGCTCCCACATCAGGAAAGCTGATCTCTCCCCTATGATAGAACTCAGTTTTGAGACTGCACCTGGAATCTGTTGATCGGTTCTGAGCTAATGCAAGGAAAAATGTTTTAGCCTATTAGCTGGTTAGAAGAAAAAGGTAGGTGTTTTCCCCAAAATTTTTATTTAAATTCTGGTTAGATAACATATGGTGTAGTATTGGTTTCAGGAGTAGAATTTAGTGATCCATCACTTACATATAGCACATATAGCACAAGCGCCCTCCTTAATACCCATCCCCCACCTAACCCACCTCCCACCCAACTTCCCTCCAGCAACCCTCAGTTTGTTCTCTATCAAACTCTATCTTCGGTTTGCTTCTCTCTCCCTCTCTCTTTCTCTTTCTCTCTCTCTCTCTGTCTCTGTCTCTCTTTTAGGTTTTTTGTTTTTGTTTTTGTTTGTTTGTTTTTAACATTAGGAAGGTAACAGGGAAGTTGAATAGGCTAGGAGAAAGCTACAGTTTAACATCTATTAGTAGCTGGAGCAGCCAGTTCCCCCAAATTGGCATAAAATTCTTTTAAGTGAGGGAAACTCCAAATGCTAGCTCAGAGATTTCAATTACATTATAATATGGGACCTTAATTGATATTCAGCCATGGGAAAGAATAACTTAACAAAGGAAAGAAAGAATATGTATATGCGTTTCCACTTCTTTACCTCAGGCCTCCTTAGGCTGAATCTGGTAGCAGTTCCATCAGCCAATGCCCTGATACAAGATAAATAATAATCCTAAACACCAACAACTTCAGTTCCCAGTAGCTGACTGCATCTGGATGGTCCTTGATGTGTGGGGGCAAGAGGAGACTGTATGTGAAAAACATAAGACTGGTGTGAGGACCAAGGAAATCAATCACCTAAAATGCATGTGTAAGTTACACTGCATAATATAAATCTAAGGTGCCATTAGATTAACAGAATAATGATTTACTGTGAATCCCCAAAGTATTTATTAGATTTTAATTCCCCTAATAATAATAGTATTAGTAAAGGGGTGCCTAGGTGGCTCAGTCAATTAAGCGTCTGACTTCAGCTCAGGTCATGATCTCACACTTTGTGAGTTTGAGCCCCACAATGGGCTCTGCATTGAGAGCACAGACCCTGCTTGGGATTCTCTCTCTCCCCGTCTCTTTTCCCATCCCCCACTCACACTCTAACTCATGCACTCTTTCTCTCTAAAATAAATAAATAGGCTTAAAATATGTATAATAATAGTAGTAGAAAATACTAGGATAATTCTAAATCTGTCTATATCATGATGTAGTTGGATAAGCATGGGTTTGGAGTCAGATAGACTTAATTAACCCTATAGTTTCATTCTTAGAGCTTCATGGCATTGGACAATGCACTTTACCTCTATAAGATGTGGATAACAATTTCCATTTCCAGATTTGGTTTAAGAGTTAGAGATAATGTATCTAAAGCATGTAGCATGGTGCCCAATACATAGATATTCAATATTCTAGTCCTTATTCCAAGAAATTTCCATCATAAAAAGAGAGAATGAGTTTCTTTAGAAGTAAAACAGCATTGGTGCACCGCTAAAGGGGCCCAAGGCAAGGGTGACGGTGAAGTGGATGGATGTGGGTCTAGATTCTGGCTGGTTCAGTGAGGTCTGGCTGAGGCTCTGATGAGACATGAAGACAGACACTTGTGCTTCAGGTCATTTTAGTTCTGTTTTATAGGATACCCCAAGAAGACATTTCCACTCAGAGGCCCCTTGTTTCTTGCAAGCACACCATTAGACTCACTTAAAAGCTGATATTCCCTGCCAGCATCACTAGCTTCTGCCAGAAGAGGAATGGAAATCAAGGTTCCCCCTTGGTTTTATCAGAGAAGCTATTGAACAATTCCTCAAATTCATCATTGAACTGGCTCTAGGTTTTATAGGTAAATTGCTGAATCTCTGTAAGTATCAGTTCCCTCCTTGGTAATATGGTGCCAACAATGAAACCTGATATACAGGGTTACATTTCTATCCTCACATCAAGTGCTTGGCACAGGGTCTTTTTAGGTGAGGTGTCTCAGCCACTCCAGCCCCTGCTAGCAAGATCTCATCCATAACAGGCTGACCTAAGATGGTACCTTAGCAATTTTCATCTTCCTGTTTGCTACCATTTTCACTGTGTTCTGGATCATGCTCACCAAGTACTATCAAGCTCTCTTCCCTCCTCTTAATACTAAATAATAATCCAGTGCATTGAAACTGCTGTCATTAGCTGTTGTTAAAAACCAGACCTCTAAACTCATTAAGGAGGGGGTTAAATGGTTTCATCCAATCCAAAACCTTCATCGTTGTCATCGTCACTCGTCAAATATTCTCTATATGGCCATTGCTAAGGTCTGAAAGTTTGTGTCCCCTCCCCCCATCAACTCCTATGTTGAAATCTCAGTTCCCAAGATGATGGTCTTTGGAGGTGAGGCCTTTGGGAGGTAATTAGGTTATGAAGGTGGGAGCCATCATCTTTTGGATTTCTGTTCTTATAAAAGAGATCTCACAGAGCTCCCTGACCCTTCTACCATGTGAAGACACTATGAGAAGTAGGCAATGTGCCATCCAGAAGAAGGCCTTCATCAGAACCTAACCATGCAGGTGCCTTGATCTCAAACTTCCAGCCTCCAAAACTGTGAGAAATATATTTCTTTTGTTTATAACAAAACACCAGTCTGCAATGTTTTGTTATAACTGACTGAGCAGACTAAAACAGGCATCATGGGCTGCAGTATACACATTATCTCATTTAATACCTAAAACAACTTTACAAGGTAAGTGTTGTTACTATTCCCATTTTATAGATGGGGAAGATGAGGCTTATTATGGTGAATAATATGCTCCAAGTTCTAGAGCTGATACAGAAGAGGCTGGACGTTGAGCCATGCTTTCTGGTTGTGATATCCATTTACAGTTCTTTATATGGTTCTCCCATTTAAGGTCAAGTGACTAAAAATAAGTGACTTAAAATTTTGAGGAAATTTTCATACAGCATTACTTGGCCATTGGTTGGCCATCATTACAGTGTAACAATGATGAGGTCATATGTTCTTTTCTTTTTTACGTTTATTCATTTATTTAGAGAGAGAGAGAGTGAGAGCAAGCAAGTGTGTACATGTGCTATGAGCAAGGGAGGGGTATAGAGAGAGGGAAGAGAGAGAGAATCCCAAGCAGGCTCCACACTGTCAGCGCAGAGCCCGACTTGGGGGTTGAACCTACAAACCATGAGATCATGACCTGGGCTGAGACCAAGAGTCCGACACTCAACCAACAGAGCTACCCAGGTGCCCCTATTGATTTAACCTAGAATGTCTTTTTTCTCTGAGAAAAGACCCTATTCTTATTAGATGCAACAGTGTAGCAAGTGTAAACCTATCTTCTCATAAGTGTCTATAGATGGTATGTTCCTGGATTGTTTTAATTTACAGTAGGACTGAAGGAATATTATGCACATCAGTCTTTTAAATAATGTGACATAAATAACAGCTGCGTTTGGTGCCAAAGCAATTATTTTCTTCTGAAGTAATCATTTATTTCTTATTGGGAACCGGAAATTTGCATTCAGCTTGGTCTCCTTATGTAATTTGGGTGAGGCTCCTTGACTCAATTGCCTGGATGTTTAATACCTGAAAATAATTAGTTTTTATTTGAGAATTGTCAAGATCTACTGACACTTTTTATTTTTACCTGGGGTAAAGAGCAAGATTGTGTTCATGGTAATGGTGAAACAGGTACCTGATTCGCTTTCAGCCTTGTAGGAGTGCTGCAGAGATGATACAATGACTCCCCAGTGCCTGGTGCCATGCTCCGCTCTTTGTGTGTGAATTCATTGTACAGTGTTATGGGGGGAAAATGTGCTATATGCTGGGCCCATTACTATATCCTGGGTACACAATGGTGAATACAACAGAAATTAACAGACCTAAACCCTGATCTCAAGGATATTTTTGTCTAGGGTAGGATACAGTCAATAAAAGTGGAAAAAATACTTTATGAATTTTAGTAAGTGCTGTAAAAAATAGAGACAATGAAAGAGAATTGCTTAATGATTGGGGACCGTGAGGGCTTAATTTTAAGCAGGGCTTGAAAGTAGTAGAGGCAACTTGGCCAGGAAAAGGGCAAAGCTGTTTTCCAGGAAGGGAGAAGAGAACGCATTCTTCTCTAGAGCTGGAAACAACTTGATGTTTTTGAGGAACTGATAGAGGCTGGTATAGATTGGACATAGTAAGCAAAGATAATTCATAGCTCAGGGTGAGATCACAGAAGTTGACAGAAAACAATGAAGTTAAAGAAACTTTCAAAGTTAACAGACTTTCTCTGGGCCACCTAGCTAATTAGTGATTGTTTGAAACCAGGTTTCTATGACTGCAAATCCCAGTTTATGTCTTAAGAGGTGCTAGAATTGAGGCATTCAATAAAATAATGATGACAATTAGTAATAATAATAATTACAGTAGCTAAAATGATCTGGTTCTTTGATGTCAAGCATTCTTCTAATCACTTTCCATGCACAAAAGAACTTAATCCTCACATGAAACCTGTGTGGTATGTTACTCTTGGCACAAAACAACTTTATCCCCATCATACATATGTATGGAGGTTACAATACTTATCAGTATCACACAGCTAGTCACAGATGGACTTGAATTTGAACCAAGAGTCCTATGACACTTTAGAGATTGGACTTTAAATCTTCAGGTTAATGACAGATTAAAACGATTATTATTATTATGAAACTATTTACAACTTACCCAAATACTGTAAGAATAGCACAGTTTCTTTTTCTTGAGAGAAAGTTGTTGACATGATGCATTACCTCCCCTGAAAACCTTACCAGGTGATATCTACCTAGACCCTTTCTTGCTTTACCACAATACAGCTATTAATATCAGAAAATGAAATAATACCTCTTTTCTGATTCAAGACTCTGTTCAAGTTTAACTTCTTGTGCCAATAATGTCTTTATAGTAAAGGGATCCAGTCCAAGATTGTACATTACATTTTGTTGTCATGTCTGTTTAGTCTCCTTCAATCTGTAGAATTCCTCATTCTTGGCTTAACTTTCATGACGTTGTCACTTTTGAAGATGATAGTTCAGTTGTTTTACAGAATCTCCCTCAATTTGGGTTTATCTGATATTTCTTCATGATTAGATTCATGGGCATGCATGTGACAGAAATCTTGTCATTGACTCCAGTCAGGGGATTTAGTTTCAATTTGTCCCAATTTTGAAGGTAAGAATGTTGATCACTTGATTAAAGTAGTGTCTGTGAGTCTTCTTCATGCTATTTGTGCTCCAACATCCTATCCTGTGTGGGCCTCAGCTCTCACTCACAACACTCCTGCCCAAATTCTTCCCTTACCTATCTGAGCTCCATGTCCCTTGGTTAGGTGACCACAGCCACTCATCCCCCCCCCCCATATTTGTGCTCTACTCACCTCCAAATGGGTATCCCTTGCACCCACACAGGCTCTGATCCTCCTAAGCTTACTCAATCCAACCTAATGGCTGTTGGACAGAATTATAAAGTAAGGAAGAAGAAAGGAAGGGAGGAAGGAAAGAAGGCCAAATCATAACTTTTAATTAAAATAAAAGACATAGAGAAGTCCATCACTTTCATTTGAGAAAAGTGCCCAAAGTGATGCTAGCTGAAATAATGTTGAACACATTGTTCTTTCTCATTATACTCCACAGAAATTATTGCCCATGCCCAAAGAACAACAAAAACAAAAAAGCATTGTTCATCTGAATTTGCTTCTTTCAACAAAACATAATTAGGATACATTTCATGTACAGTGAAATATCCATTATTAGCAGAAGGGCCAACCTTGTACATTGTATATATATATCATATGTGTATATATATATATGTATATATATGTATATCACATGTATATATCATAGGTATATATATATGTCATATATATATATATATATAATGGATATTATGAGCTGTGATTTCATAGTCTGCCTCATTCTATCTGTAGTTCAGTTGTCTAATCACTGTTCTCAGGAATCTAGGTGTTTTCCTAGTATGAAGAAGCTGTCATTATTCATTGTGTATCCAGGTTCTTTTTTTTCTCTATTCTGGACACTATAAATATGAAACTGGAGAGTGCAATTTTGTTTTCCCTCACTTTTAGACCATGATGATCTTCACATCTGCCTTGAAGCCTCCTATCCATAATGGCAACAACGGAGTCGTCTTGAGAAAAAATTTTGGGGTCAAGTCCAAGATCTACTAGTTGTAATTTGACTTTGACCAAATGGCTTACTTAGGTAAGCTTCAGAATCTTTACCTCTAAAGTAAGTATAATTTTCTGATGTTGTGAGGAATAAATGTAATAACTTGGATAAAGTGCTTAGCACTGTTTGGTTCAAGGACTGGAAAGCATAGACTTAGATGTATCAAATCCTTATCATACTTGACATACTCTCCTTTGTACATGATAGCACTTCGTTAATTTCTCTCTCAAAACAAGAGTTGTGTTCTATTTGTGAATCAAAGAGGTCATGCCCACTGGGTTGGGATCTCAAGGGTGGCAAAGAGTTTTCATTGCTATATCCTCAGCACTTAGTATAGTCACTTGAACGTACAAGTGCTTGAGGTATATGTGGATTGAAGGATGGACGGTGGTGTAATAATGGAACTGTTAGATGAATGAGTATGTGGATGAAAGAATAAATGCATGAAAGCCTACATAGACAAAGGAATAAACAATTATAATATGGTAGGGATAAAGAATTCAGTATTTATTGAACATCCATCATGTGCCAAAAAAATTAATTAGCTATTTTACATATATGTTACTAATTGGGTTCTTATGTTATTGGAGAGAAAAACGAAGTTTAAGAAAATAAAATTTAAAAAAAAATTTATACTTTTGACTTTACCAAAAGAGCTCTAAAAATGTTCTTTCGGTTTTGGTGTGACATGCAATAGATTCTACCTATTCAACATGATAGAAACATTTGCCATTTATTCAGGAGATTGAATTGTGCAATTATTAAGAAAACTGAGCATAGTCTAAACTGTTGAGGTAGAAAAACTTCACTATCCATTAGAGGGGAAAAAACACACACAAAAGACTGGGTGAGTATTTCCAAATACAAATAAGCCTGTGCCCTACTCTGGAGGAGACACTGTTTTCTTTACTTTCTATTTCTGGATTCAATCCAGTAATGTTAGACATGAAGCATTAAACCTATACCATGTCTTTGAAGGATAACTCTGAGGGATTATGTGGGCAAAGAATGTATAGGCTTCTACAGATCACTGCTACAACATAATCTATAGTTTCAGGTAAAAGTTCATGCCTGTGAGTAGGAAGATGTTTTTTTTGTTTGTTTTTTGTTATTATTTTTTTATTTATAGTTTTTTATTTATAGTTTATTGTCAAATTGATTTCCATATAACACCCAGGACTCTTCCCCTCAAGTGCCACCCTCCATGACCATCACCCCCCTTCCCGTTCCCCCTTCCTCTTCAGCTCTCAGTTTGTTCTCAGTATTCAAAAGTCTCTTATGATTTGCCTCCCTCTCCCTAATTCTTTTCCCCCTTCCCATGGTCCCCTGTTAGGTTTCTCCTGTTAGACCTATGAGTGAAAACATATGGTATCTGTCCTTCTCCACCTGACTTATTTTGCTTAGCATGACACCCTCAAGGTCCATCCACTTTGCTACGAATGGCCAGATTTCATTCTTTGTCATGGCCATGTAGTATTCCATTGTATAGATAAACTACATCTT
>CM053563.1:32890651-32982955 GCA_028646485.1 Cryptoprocta ferox
TTTGATTGTATCACTCAGGTCTCAAATTTTCCTTTCATGCTCCTGTATCAATTTCTCTCTCTTTTTTTCGGCTTCCTCTTTTGCTATAACTATGTCTTCTAATTCACCTATTCTCTTCTTTACCTCTTCAATCTGTGCAGTGGCTGCCTCTGTTTTATTATGCACCTCATTTATAGCATTTTTTAACTCGTCACAGGTATTTTGAAGGTCCCTAGTCTTTGTATCAATAGCTTCTCTGATGACTTCCATGCTTTTTTCAATCCCACCAATTAATTTTATGACAATTGTTCTAAATTCTTGTTCAGTTATGTTCCTTATGTCTGTTTTGAGCAGTTCTGTGGCTGTGATTTCTTCCTGGAATTTCTTTAGAGGAGAGTTCTTCTGTTTCATCATTTTGACTAGCTTTCTGTCTCTTGTCAGTTTTAAAAGCTTGTTATGCACTGTGCACCTGTTAGTATTGCTCTATTAAAGGAGGCTCATTGACTCTCCAGGGCCTGTCCATTCAGGAAGTGTTCTTTTAATGGTGTCTCTCAGTTCCTCTTCTTATGCCTTTGATTTTTTCATTTCCCTACTCAGTGATACTTGGGACTCTCCACCATGTATACTTTCGCTTGTTTCTTGATGTAGCCCTGAAAAGGAAAACAGACAAACACACAGGGAACAAAATCATGCAACCACAGAGAGAAATCAAATAAACAAGCAAACCAAAAGGGGAAAGGAAAAAAGAACAGAAAAGAAACGAAAGGAAAAGAAAAGAAAAAAATGAAGGGGCGGGGACAGAAACAACCAAAGACAAAGGACAGTCTGAGAGCATAAAACCTGCAGAGGGGAGTGAAAAGAATGAGATAAGGGAAAATATATCTGGATGGCAAGAAGTGATCTAATCACGGCAGTGCATAAATGTTGGTCTTTCCCAGACTCCAGGGGGAAAAAGGAGAAAGGAAGGAAAAAAGAAAATAGAAAAAAAAAGGGTGGGGGGAGAAAAAGCAAAAAACAAAAACAAAACAAAAACAAAAACAAAAAAATAGAAAAGGCAGCTCTCCAGTGCGGATGGGCGTGGTTTGGTGTAGATAGGTCGGGTCTTGGGGACTACTCTCTGAGGCCCCGCCTTAATGGTTGTGGGGAGAAGAATGGCGGAGCCCCAAGCCCTTCTCGGACCACGTGTTGCAAGTCACTCTTTTGAGTCTGATCTCTCTGTGCCGTGGGCGGGCCAAATTGCTTTTTTCCATGTCCCTACTGGTTTCCAAATCCCAGTCCATGCACTTTAATGCTACAGCCCCAGATGAAATGTCCTCCTGCAGGCGGGGTGGCTTTCTAGCTGGGATTGAGTACGGGGACTGGGGGGCCAGCTTTTCCCTGGCTCCGCCTGGAGTCGAGAGCCCTCGAGCCCAAGGAAGAACAAGCCCACTGAGGGGGACGAATTTCTCTTCCCTCACCCAGCGGCTATATATGGGATGGTAGTGTCTCTCTCCCTCCCCGGCCGAGGTCTCTCCCCTCTGCAGAGACCACTCTATGAGCATTTTCAGTCCCTCTTTCTCTTCCCCTCAGCTCTCCGCTGCTCTACACGGCTACTCCGTGTGGCCCTCCATGGCCCTGTGCCGCCTCTGCACACACAGCTCTCCTGGGCTCTACGCCACCGCTCTGGGCACTCTCCCCCAGGCCACCTCTCCACACATAGCCTTCCTGGGCTCTGCACCACCACTCTGGGTGCTCTCCCTGGCTCTGCGTTGGGCTGGTGGCTCCCCCCGCCCAGAGCCTCTGGCCTCAGTTCACACTCACTCAGGCATCTATGAGGCTGTCAGCTATAAGGATTCTGTGTGTACACCTCCCATTCTTACAGATCAGAGTATTGTGGCCTTTAGTCCTTCTCAGTTTGATAGTTGCAGGCAGGCAGAGATTACAGAGCTCCCTACTTCTCCGCCATCTTGCCCCTTCTCTTGGAAGATGTTTATAAAATGTGACAAAATAGAGCTCACAATAGAAGAATAGTTACAAGAATCCTAAAATAAAAGCCATGTGGCCAGTAACCCATTCCCAGAGTAAATATTTGTGGAATGTGACTGTAGTCTAGAATGTAGAATCTGCCTCTAGAATGTAGTTCTAGGTACTTGGGAGGCAAAGTCAAAGAGGTATGTTGCCTGTCTTCCAGTGTCTCCTTGCCTGCAAAGGTGAAGATGCTGGGAAATTACATAGTTTCAGAGATACAATGTTTGTGTAGCAGAGTGAAAGAGACACGAGTGAAGCCTGAGAATATAACCCTCTATGGGCCGAAGGAGTTTGTGATGTTGTCTAAAATAGGCGGTGTTTTTCTTTTCCATTCCTGAGACACCAGTGGAGATCTGCCAGGTGGACAAGACGAGGCCTATTCTGGGAGAGGAAACCCCAGTAAGATGGATTATAATACACATTGAGATTCAAAACGGTTCCCTATGACTCTAAAGGTTCCATGTGTCTCTAGCATTACCGTATAAAAGCTCATTTTGGAGAGTGATCACTGAGGCTGAGAAAGCTGAGGTAGACTGGGGTCAGACTGTGAACCATAGAGGGGTTATTCCTTCTTGTTTCATTTTATACAGTACTCAAAACATGAATGAATGATAAAAAGAATTTCTTGTAACTTCCTTATTATTTTGAGTACTGATGAAGTGTGGCCTTAATAGGATTAGGAAAATTGCAGTATCTCAGTGAATGGCCAGGTAAGGATCATGGCTCAGTATTCATTTTTCCACCTCCATGTCATGCTGTGTTTCTTGAAATCAACTGTGTGCTGATGTTTAATTAGTCCCCAAAAGGAGACTTTTCTAAGGACCTGCAGGTGCCATTTAGCTTTTGTGTGGAGTGTGCTATCAGAATGTCCTTTCTGGCCTGTGACTTCCCTGCCAACATCATCATTCCTAGAAATGGGACTCCTGGTATGCTCTGACAGTGGTTTCTGAAATGCCTATTGATATCCAAATTTTTTGAAAGAGTAAAAATAAACAAATAAATAAAAATATATTTGTATATAAATGATATGTATTGTCCAAATCCCTAAATTTATTATTAGATGAGAATGAGCATATCGAGCAACACTTAACTCACCAAAATGCTGGCTCCATTGCAATTACCATTCCTTTTCTCTATTAGAGTGTATTTTGTGTCACTCATGTTCTGTACTTGAAAGGTATCTTTAGTTTTCCTAAGCAAATTATTAGGTTTTCAAAAATAAGATAATACAGTTTGGTTTTTTTGAAAAGCAAAGAGCCCCTTTTGGACTCTCTTTCCCTTTGTTGGAAACACTAAGCCAAGAACAAAAGAATCACAGTGGCATGTCTAAAGCTTGGAGAATTTGTTCAGAAAAGTTCCCCAAATACAGGTCTTTAGGAGCCAGTAAATTAAACTCCTGACACACTGTCTCATTGGCCCCAACACACAGGGTCATCTGATTATGCCTCCTCATAAATGGCCAAATTAATCTCAATCCCTTTCAAAGGTATAATTCGTGTAGAACTCAAGAATATGTGGTTAGTTTACTGTCACTCCTGAAAAGTTCTGTTTCTCTGGTACTAACTGATAAAGACAGGGATTTCTCAAAGTCAATCACTCAAAATAAAGAACTTAAATCCATTTTAACATACCTCTGGGAAGCAGATCTGCATTAACCTAGTCTAGGACTTCTCTGGCAATAATAAGGTTTAAGAGAGTGCACAGCCACTGTTGATTTCTGCAAGTGATACAGTGAGGGGACAGAGACAATGAGGCAAACATAAAATAGGACCTGGGATTAAGGGATCTTCCGCCCAGCCATGTGTAGAATGTTCAAAATTAATGTGGTATTGTTTAGCAAGCAGCTGTCAAGTTATTGTAATTTACAAAATGCTTTTTTTTCTCTTCTCCTTCACTGAAGGCATATTAGAAATGGCTTCATTTCTGAGGATGACAAAGTTAATCCTATTTTGAGTTCCATTTGAAGAAAATGACACTCAAAACTTTTTTTGCATTTATCAAATGAGCCAGTGAGTTCAACATTTACTGAGTACCTCTGAATGGAAGACACAGGGTTAGATACCAAGGTTATAAAGATGAATTGAGAACAGTCACTTCCATCAAGATATTTCATGTCTGGTGGGAGTTACAAACAGGGCAGAACTTTGTAATTTTCTCTTTCTGGAACTATAAGAGTAGAGGTAAGTGAAGGGTGGTAACGGAGGACACAGGTAGACCTAATGGGTGGCTTGAAAGTTTAAGAGCAGTGGAATGTGGACAAACCCAGAGAAGGCAGACTAGTGCCCAGGCAGGATCCTGGGTTGGGAATGGGTCTTCTGAGGTCTTTAATATATCCAGGGGCAATCTGTGCTTCAGAGAAACATCTCATTGTATTAGAATTATATAATAATGTATATTAAATACAATTTAATTACATGCACTTGAGCAAGAGCTATGTTTTATATCCAGCATCTAGCCGTGTGTGATATCTTGTCTGCACAAAGTAAATATTTGAATAGAAGAATCAAAAAATGACAGAAATTTAGTGATACTTAAACAAAGATTTTGAGAACTGTATTAGTGGCCCAACATCCAAGTACAAAAGAAACAAAAACACAGGGCTATTATTGTGATACAAAATAGCAGTTCAGAAGCTAGGGTAGTATTAAACACTTCAGGAAATGGGGATCTAAGGTGGGCAAGGAGCAATCATCTGGCATATTGGCTATTGGCTATAATAAATAAATAAACACATACATAAATATAGATGATATAGATATAGATATAGATATAGATATGGATGGATAGATACATAGAAATAGTTCATCAGAGGTGGTGAATTGCGAGGGTGCAAAGCCAGTTGGTAAGTTTAACAGTACAGAAGTTGTTTAGATGAGCTGAAGAAATAACTAACTAAATAAGTAAATAAATAACAAAACGGACCATCATCCCTTTGCATCCACTTTATGCCAAGGCATGCCAGAATAATGATTGCTTTAAATTTCCATGAGCCCTTCCCTACATTGCTCTGCTGATAAAAACCTTCCAATCATAAGGACACACGCCGCCCCAAATAGAAATGCCATAAAGTTTATTTTGATAAATTGTACTCATTCTGTATCTGAAAAGTCTACCACGGATGGAGAGTGTATCAGATGATTACCTGGGTTCCCACTTGAGGGAACATCCTACTTACCAGTTGGTCAGAAGCTGCTCAGCCACTGAGGTCTTACTTTGATCCATTGCATTTTATTTTTTTCTGCAGTCAAAGAACTTGGCGTCCAAACAGAAGTGTCGTCACTTGATAATGGATGTACTTGAATCAGCCAAGCTACCCATTCAGCAGCAAGATATTTGACAGTCTTTCTGATTAAAGAAAAGAAAGTGCTTTACAAAAAGGTTCCTATCAGGTTCATGAATTTTCAAGGTGGGACTTTTATTTTCCATCTGGCAACTGTTTGTTTCTAATTTTCTCATTTTAGGTGAACAAATTATAGGGGCATTAAGGGAGAGTTCAGAGATATCATTCTGAGGCATAAGGGCAATAACCTGGGTTATAAACTCAGATCTACCACTTTTTAAACTTTTTAATTTAATGTTTATTTTTGAGAGACACAGAGACAGAGTGTGAGTGGGGGAGGGACAGAGAGAGACAGAGACAGAGTCTGAAGCAGGCTCCAGGTCCCAAGCTGTCAGCACAGAGCGTGACCCGGGGCTTGAAATCACGAGTGGTGAAATCATGACCTGAGCCAAAGTTGGATGCTTAACTGACTGAGCCACCCAGGTGCCCCCAGATCTACCACTTTTTAAAAGACTGTAGGTTAATCAGTTCTCTTCTCTGGGCTTCAGCTTATTTGTCTGTAAAAATGTTTCCATCATTCATCTGTACATTCATTCATTCAACAAGAATATACTGGAAATGTAGTATGTGGCAATCTAAGTACCAATAATATGATGGTAAGAAAAAAACCCCACTATTATCAATGAATTGTATGGGAGGAAAATTTCCCGTTTCTTCCCTTCTAAGTATTTGGTTGGTCTAATCATTCCATTGGCCTAAGACAGATTAACAGGAGAAAACAAATTTAATTGTGTATCTATGGGACTCATAAAAATATGGGACTCAAAGAAGTGACCAATGCAGGCAGCTTTTAGACAAAGAAACAATACATTTGTGAAGAATGGAAAAAACAGAAGGTTTGGGCTTGGGGGAGTAAATAAGTGAAGCAGTAAAAAGGTTTGTTTATACAGCCTTCTTGCTCCATACCTTCCCTCACTCTGGTGATAAGGATGTCTCTCTTCTTCCCGATACAGGGAGGGTACTTTTCACATGGGAGACTTATTTTCTGCTTTCAAGGGGGCAAAAAAGGGTCAGAGTGTGTTTCTTTCATTGGCTGTTTCTTAAGTAACTTTAATTCAAAAGAATTGATATGACAAAATGGCCTATTTTGGGGTAGTGTATTCTTCCCCTCAATCTTGAAGTTTAATATGCATTACATGTACTTGAAAAGTTCCCATAGCTTGAACATGCATAACAGGGACCTTCACCTGCTCAGAAAGAGCCCTGTGCAAAATGACACTTAAATTGAGATGTAAAGTTTAAAGATGAGTTAACCAGGTGAAAAAGAACAGAAGAGAGTTTTCAAGGCAGGGAAAATAGTATATACAAAAGCCCTGTTGTTGGAACTGGTTGTAGAAGTTTGAGAAAAGGCCAGTGTGAATGTAATGCAGAGAGCAGGGAACCAATGCAGCTGTGTCAGTGCTTCTCCATCTTTCTGGAGCATACAAAACAACTGGGGATTTTCTTTTCAATGCAGGTTTTGGTTTAGCCTGTTTGAAGTAGAGACTGAGAGCAGAGCCCTTCCAGAGAGACCTGCCAAATGATGTCAGTGTTCCTGGTCCAAAGACCATTCTCTTTGTAGGAAAGTGCTAGATGGAGTTTGGTTTCTGCCTCTATGACTGGAAAGGGGAATTGTGTTGTTTATTTTAGCATTACCTAAGAAAGGGCAGGGATGGGACATTAGGCACGCCAAAATAACAACTTTGTCATTCTCGTTTCTTTCTTGTTTCTCCTCGTTCTCTTTCCCAGTTTTTATGTTCAGTCTCTCTCCAAAGCAAATGTAGAGTGAGGAGCATTTTGCTGTACTACGGAGACACTCTTCTACCCAGGGAGAATGGGGCATGATTCTTCTGACTAGTTTCATGGCAATAGTTTGCCAGTCTTTATAGCTGGGACGAGTCATTGACCCATCATGTGTCATAAATGTACCCTGGTCAGGTGTAATCTGATTTATCCAGATATATAGTTATCAAGATATTAACACTGAATAAAGAATCATTGTGAGCTTAGCAACGATCCTAATTTATGTCTCTTAATAATATCAAAACAATAGAATAAATTTAAAGCTGTAGTTCAGGATTTATTAGTGCTTAGGCAAGAAGCAGAAGGAGATGTCATTTTACCCTTTAATAATTCTATTTATGCACTAACACAAGTAAGCAACCATTATTTAGAAGGAAAGCAAGAAAATGACAAATTAAATACTACTACTACTAACCTCTCAAAATGTATATTGGAACCTAATGAACAGAATTCTATTCTGAATTGCTCTAATTCTATAGACAATTCCTGTAGAATGTTCAGAATAGAGTCAGTAAAGGTCAACAACATTACATGTGATCCAGGACCTTATCACAAGCTCCTCCAGCATGTGAAGAATTATTATGAGACCAGGGGCTCTTTCTTCTAATAGCATGTTCCTTTTAGTGAAGAGAAAACAACAGTTGAAAAAGAAGAAGTCAATATAAGAATGCTATATCAAGGTCACTCTGATATGGTTATTAAAACAACAACAACAAAACACTGTAAAAAGATGCAAGCTTGACTTATACTACGGTGAACCTGTTTATACCATTCATTCATTTATGTGTTAAGTATGTATCGTGATATGTCCTTGATTTTAAGAGATTTGGTCTACTAAGGAGGACAATAATGGTTACAAACAACTTCTATAAGGAGAAATTTGACAAGGAAGAATATCATCGGGAGATGGAGAACTAAAACTTGCTTATATCAGTCAGAGAGACCTTCACAGAAGTGGAAGCTTTTCAGGCATTTCAGCTGAGGCATGAAGACTTAATTAGTGGGAGATTTTCAGGCTGCTGGAAACTTAAGACCGAGAAAAGAGCCACTTACAATTTCTCATGATCTCTCAAGAGACTACACAAGTAGGTCAGAAGGGCAGGTTGATATGGTATGTGAGCATTTGTGGGGGAGTTGAGGCAAGAAACAGGATTGGGGATGAATTATGATGGAAGGAGATTAGCCTGAATAGGTAGAAGGGAGATACCACAACATAATTTCCTTGCACTTCAGTTTTCCACCTTTTAGATCCACATGAGAATGAATATATCTTTTCTCATTTAATCTAGGAACAACCTCAGAAGGTAAGCATCTGGCACTTTGTCAGCTCGTAATTAATATCGGTTGTAGAGCGGCAGAAAAATAATTTTCCCTTTACCCTTCCAGGTTCTTGGCTAAGACTTCCCTCTAATAAAAGATTGATTAACACGAAAACAACAAACTGAAGTTTAGTAACAAGTATACATCCTGTGTACATGGAAGAGACCCAAGAAAGCTGAGTAACTTTCCCCAGTGGTCCAAACCATCACCTTAAATACCCTCCTACCTAAAGACAGAAGAAGATGGTGCTGGACCAGACCGGGAAGCTGGTTTTGGGAGGTTTTTAAGCAAAGCACAGTAACCAAAGGTGTGATTTTTTTGTGCAGATTTAAGTCACTGTCTTCTCTACTGATAACAATTTCTAGAGATTCAGTCATCTTCCTCTTCCTGATACAAACAGGGAGCCTCTTACAAATGGAAATTTCCTTTATAAATGTAAATGTCTCTCACCAAAGGATAACTTTTACTTTGTTTTCAGAGTTCTACTGTGCCTGCTGTTTCTTAAAAATAACCAGCCTAAAATAATCATTATGCCAAAAATACATATTTTGTGGTGGCCAATTCTGCTCCCTTTCTGTTGAATGAGAATCCTATTGATACTGAAAAGTAGAATGAAGTGTGTTTGTGTGTGCTTGTGTATGTGAGTATGATGTATAAATAAAGCAGTGAAGCTTCCTATAAGGAAAGAGATGGCAAAGAAGTACCTTTACTCCTAGATTTTCTACCCTAAAATAAAAGATAGATAACCAAAGAATATTCTAGAAGAATTTGTAAACACTGAAGTTTGTAGGGAAAACATTTACTTTGTTAAACTTCATTTAACTTTGTTTAGAGTTTCAAAAACCAGATAGTGTTGGTAAATGTTTTAGAATAAAGATCCTATTTGATCTGATATATCATTCCAAATCTACATAGTCTTATAGCAACTCCACTAAGAAACTACTGTCCCCATGTTCAAGTGAGGAGTTATGTGTGTGTGCAGTTTGGTGGTTAGAGAATTGAATGGAGTTTACATTGTTGAGTAGCAGAAACCATAATCCATAAGAGTGTAGTAATAGCCTTCTTTAAAACTTAGTTGCCATTCTGTCTTCTTAAACTCATATTCCATACTCTATAAACCAGGGGTAGAAGGAAGACCTAAAAGATGGCAGTGAACTCTGCTGTGCTTTTTATTATTTTTTAAAGTTTATTTTCAGAATGAGAGTGAGAGAGAGTGGGAAAAGGGTAGAGACAGAGGGAGACAGAGAGAATCCCAAGCAGGCTCTGCATTGTCAGTGCAGAGACCAATGTAGGGCTTGATATCACAAACTGTGAGATCATGACCTGAGCTAGTTGGCTGTTTAACCAACTGAGCCACCCAGACGCTCTTGCTGTGCTTTTTAATCCATTCTTTTCATTAGTGTCCTGTACTGATCTGCATACTCTTGTTTAATGCTCCATTGTGACTTTGACATCTCTATATATCTACCAAGTATATTAAATTTCTCCTTTTGAATATTGCATCTGAAAAACAAAACACAATAAAACAAAAAGAAACACACACACATACAGACACCGACACAAAACAAGGTCACAGCTTTATTTCCACAGAAGGGAATACAGGGAGAAGACAGAGAGGGAGGTATTTTGCAATTTCTCAAGATAATATGTTTATACTTTGATTTGCACACACCACACACACAAACTAAGATGGAGAAAGAAGGGCTTATGGGTCATATATTGTCTTGTTTAACATTATTATGTCCTCTGAATCTTAAGGACATGTTGGGGAGGAAAAAATTTTACTATACCCTTGAAGATTCTTTTGGTTGGTCTAAAAATTAAATTGACATGGAAGAGGGGAGTCTGGGTGACTCAGACGGTTAAGCATCCATCTTTGGTTCAGGTCATGATCTCATGGTTCATGGGCTCAAGCCCCACATCAGGCTCTTGGCTGACAGATCAGACCCTGGAGCCTGCTTCACATTCTGTGTCTCCTTTTCTCTCTGTCCCTCCTCACTCGTGCTCTGTCTCTCTCTGTCTCTCAAAATTACATAAATTTTTAAATTTTTTTAAAAATTTAAATTGACATGGAAGAGATGAACAAGAGAAAAACAAATTTAATTACATACATGCAGGGGATCCATAAGAATATGAGACTCATAGGCAGTTAATCAGTTGAAGTTTATAAGCTGTCCTGAGCTAAAAAAAAAAAAAAAAAAAAAAAAAAAGTGAATAGGGGTCTGGAACTTTAAAGGAAAGAAGACAATTCACAGGAAGATGAAAAAGACTAAATATTTGGTAAATAAATGTTCTCTGGGTCACACAGAAACAATGGGACATGGAGAGGAATTTTAACAAACAGATTTTGCTAACAAACAGATTTTAACTAACAGATTTTGCCTCCTTGTCTACCACCCACATTTCATATTATAATGTAGTTACCTGTGGTGATAGCTCTTTTTCTGAAGCAGATCCTCTATGTATATTCTTTCAGACAGTTAGGAGAAAGATCAAAGGTTCTTTCTGAGCCTCTGTTTCTCACCAAAGAGACACATTTTGGGGTGGCAAATTTTGTAACCCTATAGACATATCATGGTATTTCCACAATTCTGCAATAAATTACAATGTATTAAGAAAATGAAGCAAAGACTCATATATTCATCTTTGTCAATATGATATATGCTTCATGTGAACTATGGTATTTAGACAGGACCTGTCACATGGGTGCTCAGGAAAAATCTATTGAATGCTTAATTAAGGTTACTGACTTAACAGAAAGGAAGGGGCAGTATCAGTATGGGTAATGATTTCTTTTTTTTCTTTATTTCCTACTTTTTTTTTCTTATATCCTCCTCTTTTGATGAAGCATCCTTCCAGCTTTTCTCCTTTCATTCCAAAAAATTCTGTTCAACTCCAAAGGCAAATGGCAGAAGATTTTCAAATGTGTGGGTATGTATGTATGTATGTATAAGCTTCTGTGTGTCTGCATGCACGAGTTTGTGTCTTTATCTATCCATGAATATGTATACATGTTCCTGGATCTTGATATAGGCATGAGTTTGTGTACATGAACTGTGTATGTGCACATAGATGTATATCTTTGTGCACATGTATCTGCAGCTTGTGTCAGTATATGTGTATGTGTTGTGTCACACATACAATATGTGTGTGATGTGTGCATATCTTTATGTGTGTATCTTTTAAACCATATATATTTGCGTGCCTGTGTATATGTGCCTATGTACACATATGCATGCCTCTGTGCACACATGTGCCTTTGTGTATGTGTGTCTGTATGTGTGAATTTGTGTGTATGTCTGTGTGTATAGTTGCCATGTGCATGTGTGTCTACTTGTGTTAGTTTGTGTGTCTATACACATGGACCATTAAACCTACTTCCTACTTTTTAAATAAATGAAAGTGTTGCTTGCAGAAAAAATAAGCTACTTAGAGCCTAATGTTCTGGAAAAATTCATATTAAAATACATCTGCTTATACCAAATTCTGTTTTGTCTACATTTAGCCACAGGTGTTAAAAAAATGATAAGCACTTGGAAAGTAGACAAGCCAAAAATGGTAAGAGTATTCATATTTATCTTAGCTTTCACAATGAATCAAAGTATAAACAATGAAGAAAGTGAGTTTTCATAAGTGAGTTCTGTTTGGTATAAATGGGAGTCATTTCTCATAGAAATGTGCTGACAGTAGGCACATTCTGAAAGCTTATAGTGCAATGAATCTGCTTACCTGATATTAATTTACTTTTTATAGTTTTTTAAATATAATATTGATTAAATTAGCATTTGAATTAATGACCTTTTAAATTCAGAGAGACTGCAGTAGTGCTGTCTTAATACAGAATGATCCTTGTAAGACCAAAATGTTTCAAAATCAGTTTTCTAAATATTTTATACCTATTTTCTGCATCTATCATTATATATTCACAGCATATATTTATATTAACTTATACTATATAAATGTATAAACATAAATATATAGATATTGAGGTGTTTTGCAGATATACATACATGCATATATTTGTTATATATATTTATATACAGACACATATATGTAACATAAATCAAATTCAGTTAATGTGAGTTTTCTCAAAAATTCTCTTTGAGCCCCCTGATAAATGCTATATTATTATGCTAGATGCAGAATACCAAGATGACAAAACACGTGCCCTGACTTTAAGGAACTCTTTGAAAAAATGGAAATGTGGGTCCTATGTTCGAAAAGCAGAAAAAGTGTGATTAAAGGTATGCACAAAGATTTTTCCTGTTTTCCATATTCTCTTCTTCTTGACTTGTCATGGTGTTCTGTTTGTTTTTTTAATTTACTACCAAATGCTTGCCTAAGTATATAAAAACTAAAATCTTAAGTTATTAGCATGCATTTTACCATTCATCTTTATATTGTACAACGGGTTTTTTTTTTATTTTTTTTATGTTTATTTATTATTGAGACAGAAACAGAGCATGAGTGGAAGAGGGGCAGAGAGAGAGGGAGACACAGAATCTGAAGCAGGCTCCAGGCTCTGAGCTGTCAGCACAGAGCCAGACGTGGGGCTCAAACCCACGAACCGTGAGATCATGACCTGAGCCGAAGCCAGACGCTTAACTGACTGAGCCACCCAGGCGCTCCTGCAGTGACAGTTTTAAATTCAAATATCAGAGCATGTAACCTTTATGCAGAATTGATGAAATTACCTAGTTTTAATATGTGGTTCATCCTTCAAGGGTGCCTTGAGCTTCCCAGAAGAGAGGAACACAAGCCAGCCTCAGGAAGTGTGGAAGGAGGAAAGGATGAGAGCACTAGACGTGATGCTCTAGTGCTGCAGAGCAGGGGGATACTTAGGGAACAAGCGAGGACTCTCACAGGTTCGTTGTCCCTCATATTAGCTATCAGACCTATTCCCAGTGTCCTAGCCAGAGATGGCATGGGAATTTGAGCTAGGCAGGCATCTCCCCTTTCTCTTGAGCCAATCACCTCACCATGGAAGATGGGCAAACTCCCCAAGGATCTTTAAACCTGGTGCCTAGAAGTGCTAGATACCTAGATAGAGATTACTGAGTCATACTTCCACCAAAAAGCAGCCACCCTATGGCCAGACACCTGCCAGATAATCTGGGGTCCTGGCAGGTCAGTGTGGGAGGGCTCTCACCATGCCCTTCCCCAAGAGGCTATGGTATGTGTACCCAGCCTTTCCCACACCTGCAGGAGGTGGATGGAGGCAGCAGTCGTGAGGCGAGGGTGGGAAGGGGAGGCTGGTCTGGGATCCCAGAGGTAAGAGAATGGACAGCTGAGAATCTGTTCCTGGAAGGCTATGGGAGGTGGAACCACTGGTGAACCCAGGCTCCAAGCCCCAGGTACATGTTCCATTAACCCATCTTACAAGCACAAATTCAAAGAAACAAATAAATATTTCAAGATAGCGACTATAGAAAGCATTATCCCCAAGCAGAAACCCTTCTGGAGAAGGTGAAGGGACTGGTCATTTACCCATGATGCCAGACCTGAGCAGACAAGACATAGTTTAATGGAGCAAGAGAGATATTTACTTGAGTACAGATTTGTCACAGAGAAGGGTGTTAAGGGACAGTTCCTGAAGAAGTGAAGACCTGAGCTACATTTTGAATCTGAATCTGAATTCTTTCAGCCAATAAAGGATGGAAAATCGTATTCCAGGTGCAAGAAAGCCCATGTCCAAAGCCTCAGAAATGTGGAAGGTCATGGCATATTTGGAAAGCCGCAAATGATGATATACTAGCAATGTGTTGGTGTGTATATGCTTATGTGTACATGGGCGGTAAACTAAGATGCAAGAGGAGGAATAGGCAGCTGGGAGTTGGTGTGCATTTTGATAGAACTTGTATTCCTCCGTAGGAGCTTGGAGCTCTGTAGATTCTTGAGACGAAGGAAGACTTCTCTATGTATACTCAAGCTCAAAAATGAGATCTTCAATTGACAAACAACAAAACAGAACAGGATAAATTATACTCTGCAGTGTCAAACGTCAGAAATTTGTCATAGATATACAGTAACATCAAGCCTGCAAAAGTCGTAAGTTGAATGGGAAGAAAAGAGTTCACATATTAGACTACTTTCTTTTTAAGAGTTCTCTGATTTCTCCCCATTAGGGTATGTCATTCATGTTGTTAAATAACATGTTGTTAAACATTCATTTTATTAAATTGAAATTGGTGATGAGGTTTTAGGCCATCATCACTATAGATACATGCCTGTATAACACCCCGGATATGATTTTCTTGTTAAGCAGAGAAATCACTTTTAAAAGTATCTCCATTTCATTTGTGTTTGATTTTGGGGGGGAAAATATGAGAAATAAACATTCTTTTTTTTTTCCTGTCCTCTACCTTGCTTATAAAGTTAGGATTATAAATCTGAGATTACAAACAAAACCAGAAATATTTGCATGGCATATTCTTTGCCATTGACTCATGACAGGATAAGATTTCAGTGGTTACTGAAATCTGCTTTCCTAAAAACAAAACTCAGGGGATCCCTAACTCTTCTTCATCTTGTCACTTTATAAAAGGTCCTTCTTTCAACATTCCCAAGTATGCATGTTCTTCTTGTTTTATACACCTCGAAATCCTACATTGATTTGCCATTATGGTGGAGAATATATTTAATTATGTAATGTTGACATCAAAACAAAAGAGCCAGTTATTTTACCAGAAAAATGAATTTATTTGGGAATTGCAGACGATTTGCAATTCAGGGTGAACAGACCGTGGTGAACCATAAGCAAGTCCAGAGAACAGAAGAGAGGGACTTACTTCTATAGAAGAAAGGAGGAAGCTGGCTGGGGCTGTTTTGCTGAATTCTTATTGGCTAATCTGTTGCCAGCTCAGCTTCTAGAAATCCTTCCTTCCTCGTGTTGGGGTATGTAAAGTAAACTTTCTTCTGTGGGGGAATGTGAGGTATGCTTCTTGCTGCCGGTGGTGGTGCCTAAGAGCTCCCCCTTTAGAGCTTCTCAGCTCCATTAAAAAAAATTAACGTTTATTCATTTTTGAGAGACAAAGTGCGAACGGGGGAGCAACAGATAGAGAGGGAGACACAGAATCCAAAGTAGGCTCCAGGCTCTGAGTGGTTAGCACAGAGCCCGATGTGGGACTTGAGCTCACTAAGAGATCATGAACTGAGCCAAAGTCGGTCACTTAACCGACTGAGCCACCCAGGCGCCCCTCAACTCCATTTAAATGAGGTTTCCTTTAATTTTTTTTTACAATATATATGTTAAAATATGCTTAATGTAGTATCCCTTTCTAGTCAGATTTCAAAAAGAATGGAGACCATGTTTTTTATTCCCTTTGGTACATACAGGCCACTAGCATTGATGTTGGCTAATAGGCAGCTCTTAATATTTCTTGTATTAAATTGAAATCAATTACATGAATTAGTCATGGTAATTAACTCATTGTAAAAATCATAAAGTTTATCAGGGGTAGGGTGAGCGCCAGTAGATCATGGTAGTGGTGGATGTTGACTTATTAAGAGGGATTCAGTAATCCACAAGCATGTTAAGATTTCTCAATCAATGAACACTAAGTTTTAACTAATATTATGTAGATGTTCATTTGAACTTGTTAGAGAGGTTCTCTTTATTTGTAACAGAGTGAGGAATCCATGGTCTGCCTGAAGTTGAAACATAACTTATGAGTGTGTTTCTGTGCATGTATGTGTGTTTGGGTTGGGAAGATTCTCGGTAGAGATGGGATGCATTCTTTTTTTTTTTTTTAATGTTTATTTATCTTTGAGAGCAAGAGTGTGTGTGTGTGAGCTAAGAGGGGCAGAGAGAGAGAGGAGACACAGAATCCAAAGCAGGCTCCAGGCTCTATCAGCCCAGAGCCTGATGCGGGGCTTGAACTCATGGACTGCGAGATCATGACCTGAGCCCAAGTCGGACGCTTAACCGACTGAGCCACTGCGGCACCCACATGCATTCATTTTTTCTAGACAAGATAACGTGTTACTGTGCACTGAAGAATTTGGCTATTTTTGTCACCATCCTCATCTGTTTTACTTTTTTAACCTAACATTTTAAATAAATTATTATACTGAGTATTTACCATATGTAAACACAAAACAAGCTGATGAACATGCATTCACTTTCATCCCTAAACAATCCTGGCAGATAAATATTCTTACCTCTAGTATGAAGTTGAGGCTGCCAGGGAATAAGAGACTTTCTCCAAAGTCCTGGAGTCCTTGATGGGCAGAATCTGGGATTCAAACCCAAGTCATTTAAACTGCAAAGCCATTGTTTTTTCCCCATATATGTTTCTCAAATTGTTGTTCATGTAGCCGCTGTAGCAGACTTACCCGTGGGCCTAGATTCCTGGCTAGGAATGCATTTGCACTTATTTAGGGAGTGTCATTCATGGGACATCCCTGCTTGGACCGTCTCTCCAGGACTACAGAATCTTTTGCGGGGACCCAGGAATCTGCATTTGAATAGGCATGTGAGAACCACTACACCACATTGTGCTGTTAAGGAAGAGAAATTATAATTGATGGAATTTTACGTTTACATATAAGATCAACATTGAGAGAGGTAAGAAATAGCTACAGCAAGAAGTCACTTCCTTCTATCTTCCTTCACCAACTCTCAGGTTCATATTGCCTAGTATGTACTGGTTGTGAACATTTCCAACATTTCAGGCTGATAGATTTGAGCACCAAATTCTATCATTGGGCAGCATTTGTGTGGCTATGTGTTAGACACTGGAGCTGCTGCATGTCTAGGAAGTTTCGCATGTGACGTCAAAGGTCTATTCTCAGACCTTTAAGCTGATTGGGATTTTCTTAGTCTTTGTTTATTTTGGGAAATAGTTTAATCTAATCTTTATATATGCTAAGAAAATGTCAGTTTTAGCTTCAGTCCAAATACTGTATAATCACAGCACTCTGATGTGAACTCTGGAGCTGAACTTGAACAAACTTCACACATTCTATTTTGTAATGTAATAACCAAGCTTAAATCCGACTGCACTAGGAAATGACCATGAATGTAAGGGCAATTTAAAGCCTAATGATCATATTTGCTGCTGCTGATGGTGATGATGATGCCTGTTCTCTAAAATGACTAGCCAAGGAAAGCAAAGTAATTGATTCTGAGCTTCTAATTTTAAATTAGAAGGAAGGAAGGAAGGAAGGGTGAGGAGGCGGAAGGGAGAAAGGAAGAAAGGAACAGAAAAAAAAAGAAAATCATTTTATTCAGCAACTGATCTACAATTTTTCCAAAATTCAAAAAGTTTCATTTTCAGTAGATGTACTACTTCTATCTTTCCTGGTCCAGATCCCAAATCAGAAAGACAAAGTTGATTTCTCCTCACCTGTGTTGTATCTGCTCTGCATATCCAATAAATATTTATTTCTACCTTTTTGGCCATCGGCTTGCTGCGGGAGGCAGCATAAGCTTAGGGGTTAAGAGCATGTGTACTGCAAACAGACTGGTATGAATCAGGACCCTGCCTCTTTACATTGTGTAGATAAATTTAACCTCATCACTCCTGGCTTTTACTCCTTTCCTAAAGGGAGAGATGATAACACCTCGAAAGTATCATTTTTAATATTAATCGAGATAATATATGCAAAACAGTCAGCCCAGAGGTTGCTACACATTATGTCCTCATAAACATCAGTTATATTATTAATAAACCCACATAGATTTTAGGACAAAAGACTGGTGAAGACATTTATTAAGAATGATTGATTTGGAGATCCAGCTTGAAGGGAGTTAGTCAGTGGCCTAGGTGTACAGCACAGGTGTTGATGGTATCATAGCTTAACAAGCAGAGCATTTATTTGAAAAATGGTGGTAATATAGCTCCTTGGGAGAAGAAAAGGGACCTTACATCGATCAGATGACTTCTGGGAGCACACACTGTGCTCTGTGCTCCACATTTATTAATTCTTGCATCTGGGTATGAAGGTTGAGAATTAACCAGAAAACAAAAACATGGAAAGGAGATTTTTATTTTGTGGGGGGTCACTGATTATAGTAGAAATGGTAGTCTTAGAGTTTCTAACATTTCCTTCCTCCAAAAGCCTGAGCAAGTCATTTTACTTTCTTTTGCATCTGTAAATGCAGTACTGCCTGCTATGTTCCAACAGAATGGGCACACAATCCGGAGACAATGAGTAGAGTATTTACACAATATTAGAATTTATAAAGTCATCTTTCAGACATTATAATACAAAATTTTATTTTATTTTTTTCCTGATGTCTTTCCTTATAAACAGGTGTTTCCATCTGCTCACTAATCTGTAGAGTTGCTACAGCTTCTCCACACCAATACACTTATTTTTTTTAAGTTTATTTATTTATTTTGAGGGAGAGCATATGTGCGTGCACGCGCGCGCATGGCCACAATTGGGGGAGGGGCAGAGAGCGAGGAAGCGTTGTGGGGAGGAGAATCCTAAGCGAGCTCCTCACGATCAGCACAGAGCCTGATGCAGGGCTCAAACTCATGAATCATGAGACCATGACCAGAGCCTAAATCAAGAGTCAGACACTTAACAAACTGAGCTACCCAGGTGCATCCCAAACACTTATTTTTAGATGTCTTTTTAATAACCTACTCATTTTACTTTGCAGAGTCCCTCTTCTGCCCTGTCGAATGAGTTTTTGTCATCCTTTAAGACACATCACTCTCTCTCTCAAAAATAAATAAACTTAAAAAGGGGGGGGGAGCCTGGGTGGCTCAGTCAGTTAAGCATCCTACTTTGGCTCGGGCCATGATGTCTTCGTTCATGGGTTTGAGCCCACATCGGGCTCTGTGCTGACAGCTCGGAGTCTGGAGCCTGCTTCAGATTCTGTGTCTCCCTCTCTCTCTGCCCCTCCCCTGCTTGTGTACATTCTCTTTTCCTCTCTCTCTCAAAAATAAATAAACTTTAAAAAATGACACATCAAAATGCCTTCCTCTCTCTGAAGACTTACTCCCTCTACCTAGTCTCCTATATTTGGCCATTACCTCTTTGTGTTCACATAATAATTTTCATATGCCTCTTAGTACTGTTATCAAGTTATCTTATAGTTTTCTGCATGCCTGTCTATATCTGTAGACAGCTAGCTTCTTGAAAAAAAAAGACATATTCATTTTGTATTCATTGTACCTGCGTGTCGTCTGGCAGAGACGTGTCTATCATAATACATGCTTGTTAAATGCAACAATATTAGCCCACTAATATTAGTACCATTAATATTAGAGAGGCATTTCTATTTCAGTTTTGGACACATTACCATTAGGGAGAAAATCAGATATCAAAGAAGAAATTCCCATTATGCTTCATATAAAGCACAAAAGAATCCTGATATACCTACCATATACCAAGGATAATGGTGCAGTTTTAATATAATACAATAAAGAAGCATTCATAGCATATATTATGTGAGTCATATCCCTTCTTCAAAATGTATTGTAGGTATTTCTGGCTCTAAATTGTTAAAAAGGTCTTGGGGCTTCTTCCTGCATTCAGTGCCTTCCTCTACCCCACTACCCTAAACACACACGTATATCCTAAATTCAAATACTTCTTGATCTGAACTCTCTCTCTCTCTCTCTCTCTCTCTCTTTTTTTTTCTCAGCAGCTGTTCACTTCTTCATTAGCTATAATAGTTCCAGTAGAACTTCGATCTCACCATTCTTTCATTATATCCATTTTACATTATCCTGCATTATACTCAGGATTCAGGAGTTGCCGCATCATGGGCATGCTGACGCGAAGTGGGGTACAGTTAGTTGGTTCAACACACTCCTGGTAAGGTTGATTACCACTGGGCAGCTGAGCATATGGTTTAAAACCCTTGACCAACAGCACTTGGGTTTCCTTATGGTCTCATGCTTGTCTGTAGCTAAGTGGACATGAAATCAATATGCACTCATGGAAAGCTGGCCCCTATGAGATACATTCTAAATAATGCAGCATATTGTAACAATTGGACTGTGCGTAATTCCCTCCATCTAAAACAGAATTGATTTTTGTCTTCTAACTATTATACCCTGCTCTGGAGAGGGATCTGTTTTCACTTAAAGTTTCAAACATTTCAGCCATGCACCATAAACACTAAAAGATTCCATAATATTCTCAAGATCGTCACTCTCAGCAGCAAAGAAGCGCCACTAAGAATGCTAAAGGCTAAGAAGTAATAAACCATCAAAAAGCTCCATTGCAAATGCTCTGAAAAATCCCTTTCCTTCCACAGCTCAGCAAGACACAGCTCTGTTTACACTCTCAGGCCATGATCCATAAAGTTGCCTTTGGCCTCAACTGACCCCTTTTCTCCATGTCAGAATTGGAGAGAAGAAACACTCACAAGATGAAATAAAGAACTGAATGGTCTACTTCTTATTTCTGCCAACTTAGCGTCTGCTACAAAAAAGAAAAAAAAATGAAAAAAAAACCCTCTAATTAACTACAGTCTAAGCAAGTGCTTCTTATTAATATACATATGAATCTCCTGGTGATCTTGATAAATTCCTGGTTCACTATTTCTGGGGTGAGGCCTGAGATTCTGCATTTGTAACAAGCTCCCAGGTGATGTTGATACTCCTGGTCTGAAGACCACATTTTGAGTAGTGTGTTAGCAGAATTTTAATGATGCCCCTCCCCAGCCAAGGGGAAAGGAGTTTGCTGTTGTAATTAAAGCCTCAAGTCAGTTGACCTTATGATATGGAGGTTATCCAGTGGAGCCTGATCTAATCTCATGTGACCTTTAAATGGCAGACCCTGGAGGGAAAAGAGGAGTCAAAGACATTTGAAGCATAAAAGGGGTGTGACATGCTGCTACTTTGAACATGGAGGGGGCACGTGAGGACTCTGTCAACCTTGAAGAGGTGAGCGTGGCCCCGATTTGACAGCCAGAAAGGAAATGGAGACCTCCAATTCGGCTGAAATCTTCAACAACCTGGATTCCATGACAACGTGAATGAGGCTGGAAGGAGGTTCATGCTCAGAGTCTCTGGAACAGTGAGCTGCCTGGCTACCTTCTGCCTTGTGAGCTCCACGTGGGGAACCCAGCTTGGCCGTGCTATGCCCAGGCTTGTGACCCACAGGAACTGTGAGATAATAAATGGTGTTGTTTTAAGCTGCTAAAGTGATGGTAATTTGTTACATAGCAACTGGAAACTAATACAGGTAAGAAGGTTCTAATTAAATCCAACCAACCTTTTGCCATTCATGTGTGTAAGAAGTTTTGATCGTTTTTTCTCAAAACCTAAGGATAGTCTTTTTTTTTAAGTTTATTTATTTATTTTGAGCGACAGAGAGAGAGAGAGAGAGAGCGAGGTGGAGGGGCAGAGAGAGAGGGGGAAGCAGAGAATCTCAAGCAGACTCTATGCTGTCAGTGTAGACCCCGACTTGGGGCTTGAACCCATGAGGCTGAGAGATCATGACCTGAGCTGAAACCAAGAGTTGGAAGCTTAACCCACTGAGCCACCCACCCAAGTACCTCTAAGGATAGTCTTTTTAGTGCAGAGAACAAAGAATTTGTAGTTGGCAATTTACATGTAGTAATCTCATTGTAAATCTCTTACTACTGCAATAAATCGTCAAACTTCTCTGTCCTCAGTGTCCTCAATTTAAAAAAAAAAGATTAATAACATCTGTTCTAACCAACTGCTAAAGATAGGTTAGGAATAACAGACAAAATAAATGAAAAAAGACTTGTAAACTGTGAAAATGCTAAACATATATACAGAATCAGATATGGTTCTCATTGAAATTACGCCTCATTGAACTTTTCTCTGGTAATAAAAAAAGTTTTTGAGATGTTAAAATACCGTAGCTTACTGCTCAAAAATCCCATCATTCTAAGTGAGACGCGATGAAAGCGAACATAAACACTTTGAAAATACCTTGTTGTCATCTACTCTTTTCACTGGCGCTAGTAATTTAATAGCAGAGTCTCAGATACAAATGTATATCATGTCTTCTTTAAGAGCTGTAAAGTAAAAGCTGTATTTTATGGAATTAATTGGAGAAACAAGTCCATTCCAACTTTCTTTCTCCTTTGCTGTCATATGCACTTAGGTAGATTGTAAATTATTCAGGTATTATTTGCAAACAAGATTGTTCTCAGGTGAACAGAATGGAAATTGCTGAGAGAGGATATGGGTGAGCTGAGTTAGGAAAGAGCAATACAAATGTGCTTAGGGTTAACAGAAGAGTTATCTAATATTTAATGTCTTCCCCATGCATCATGCCAAATCATTATTTTATGGCAACCTTTCCTCTGTTTTTAGTGTGTGTTAACTTTCTGCAGTGAGCAGATGTGGCCACACACATTCTGTTTGGCAGAAGGCAGATGCCAGCCCCTGAAATGGGTGCCCAGTTCCAAGGGCAACATCTGGATCCCTGGCTTGGCTGTGTTCCTGTCTGTGCTTGTGGCTATAAAATGCCCCCTTGAGACATTTTATGATTAGTCTGCAACAGAGTTGGCATGAGTGTCTTGTCTCCCTGGCAACCATTTTCCCTTTGATTCTTATACATCTGCTCAGTAATATACAGTATTTGGGAAACTGCTCCCCACCTCATTTCCAATCATAAAGCAGATGACAGGGGGCTTTTGTTGAATGGCATATCATTTTCCCCGGTGTCTAAAGCTATTGTTTTCCAGCACACTCGCAACTGCATCAAATTGCAGAGTGAGCCCTCCCTGCAAGGCCAGTAGGTTTAAGACAAAGTGTTAGACTCTAATGAATACTCTGTAGCACATCTTGAACCTGTGAGGATTTCTCAGAAGCCAGGAGGGAGGAGGCAGTTGGAGCAGCCTGACCAGTCTTCTTTCTTGGATGGGAAGGACCTGGTTGGATGAAGCTCTATTCCTGTATTCTTCGTTTTTAATCTCTCTCCTCTCTCTCCCCTCTCCTCCTCTCCCCTCTCCTCTTCCTTCCCCTCTCTTCCCTACCCACCTCCCACCCCACCCCCCACCAAGGTGCCAGTTCCTTAAGGCAGTAAGAACTCAGACTTCCTCATTGAAAAGAGCATTTGCTATGCTTTTATTAACTCCCTATCAAAAAAAAAAAAGCTATTATTAACCAGGTAATATCCCTTAGGCTACTCTTATGTCTGTAGAGAAATGGGGATGTAGGGATATGATTTAGGCATTTGGCAGAATGGAATCAGTTATTAGCCATTCCCCAGATGAAACTGGAAGAGATTAGACTGTGATTCTTTCCAGCCCATCCTTGCCATGTCCATAAATGTTTGGTGTGTGTGCAGAAGGAAAAGAGTTAAAATTTCACAAGATCTACTCTGGGCAGGAATTTACAGAAAGTAATTAAAGTAATTACAAGTACCCTTTAGGATAGGAGTGTGCATTCCCATATTATAGATGAGAAGGTGAGGCTCTGAGGAATTTAGCAGCACTTTGATTCCAGTGACTTGTGTAATGGGACAAGTACAAGGTATACAAAGCGAGGATGCTTAATCCAACAGGATGCCGAGGAACATGCTTTCAAGAATTAGCTTAACATCACTACTTTTTAGGAAGAATTGGAATCATCAGGGTGAGATTAAAGATGTTTCCAGAGAGAGGGAAAGCTAGGGCCCAGAGGCAAGCATTAGAAGTCATGATTTTCACAGGAGCTGCTAAAAACAAAAAAAACCCTCTCACCTCTACTAATTCATGGAAACACACCCCAAATACTGCATCTCATTGGAAACTTCCATAAATTATCACCTGAACATTCCCAACTCCTCCTCCCCCCCCACCAAAAAAAAAAAAAGAGAAAAAAAAACCTGTAACAGTTACTAGCTAAAGAGATCATTAGGAAGCTAGAAACAAAAAGATAGTTCATTTAGGAAAGATGTCAGCCTTAGAACAGGCTGTTGTGAGACGTCTCTTGTTTTATGAAGCCGCCTGCTTACTGCCAACCTTCTATCAACCCGTAGCTTGTGGGTATCAAGGACTCTTGCACTGTAGAACTCAGAACAAGGTCTGGCCCAATACATTAGTGTTTAAAACACGCTGTTGCTTCATTTATGTTTTCTTCTTGATATCATCAACATTCTGTCCTTTCGTGTTGTAAATATATTACGGAAATGACAGCTATAGGGACCTTTTCATACTACAGTCTTGAATGGATCCAGATTACCAAGCTGGTAAAAAAAGATAAATAAATGAATCGTGAATGAAAATATAATTTCAAAATCTAAAGTGTGCTTACCATAGCTAGAGAAAAGTCCAAATACCAGCTAAGAGTAGAAGCTTCTGCTCCCCCCCTCACGGTATGATCTTCAGGTACTCAGCCATGTGCACTGAGGACATTTCAGTTTCACCATTTCAAAAATAGGGATTAATAAGAGCACTGACTTCATCAGAAAGTTGTGAGAATTAAAGGAAACAATTTACAGAAAATGCTCAGAAAGAGCCTAGTCGTAAAATGGTCATGGTAAGCATTGTGGCTGGTGGACTTACAGGAAAGCCAAGTCTGAGACAGAGATTAATATGAAGGAAGATTATTAGAAGTATCTTGGGCTCTGCGCCAGAGGGTGAAGGCAAGGAAACTGGATTGGGCAGGGGAGGAAGGTGGCCTGGAAAGCAGTCATGAGAAGGTGTCTGCCAGTTCCATGGAAAGTTCCAGACCTCATAAAGCCCTTTCGAATTGTCCTGGATTGGGGTAATGGTCTGTTCTTTGGGTGAGACAGCTGTCATTAACCTTAAGCAATACCCAGATGGCACTACTCCAACTAACCATGATAGCAATTTCTCCCTTTCTGAGGTCAGATCTAGGAGGAGGCACAGTAGAGTATTACCATGAATTGTATAATGGTTGTGTCTTGTCATCGCTTTGATGAATCTTTTGGTTCTCTTGTTCATCTTGAACCATTTTCACACAAAAAATAACCTCTGTGGAAGCCAGTGAAATAATATATATGGAGGACCATATAACACATGTCTAAATATATAAAAGGCATAAAGCAGGCTCCCAGACAATTAAATGCATATGGGCACTATATCTTGTGAAAGATAGACTTTTACAATGACTTGGGAGACTAAGTAAGAATTTAGAAATTTCAGACTGCGTGGAAATCTGTACTGGCACATGGTGGTGTGGGGAAAGCCACTCTCAAGGCCACAGACCATGATCTGTTCCCTTGCCCATCCCAACTCAGGCTTCTTTCTACACCACAAGAAGCTCACGTGAGTATGTGTGAAAACCCAGCCTGCCTTTCCAAGCACTTACCATAACTTCCACAAATAGCTGTGTTTTGCTCTCCCTCTGGGTGAGCAATGCATACTCTGGTGATGTAATCCATTCTCAGAAGGGAAGACTTAGGGAAGGGGTGTGAAGGAATCTCAAAGCAATCTTGGGACAGTTAGGGAAAGGAATTCTGGGGGACTACGTACCTGGGCAAGATCTAGAAGGGGAGACTTGGACCTGTCCACGTTGCCCTAGAGACACCGTATTCTGTTGAAAGAGGCCCAGCTTTGAAGGAGCAGAGTCGGAGCCCTCTAAAGCATTAGGTCATTAGGTGACCTAATGTCTTGCTAGTCCACAGTGGAAGGGTTGCTCAGTTGTAGGATATTCAAGGCTAGAATCTGCCAAACGAGCATGTTGGTCATCCTCATAGGGTCCAGGCCAGAATCCTGCCTTCTGAGATTGAAGGGTGCTACTATGCTTACATATCCCTCTTCCTTCTGCCAAGGAAATATGCACATGCTATTCCTTCTCTGGGAGGCTGGAGTCTCCATCCTCTCTGTCTATATGCCTAGTTAACTCTTTCTCACCCTGCAGATCTCAACTCCATAGTCTCTTGTGCAGGGAACTTACCAGATCTCTTTCAGAGTGCAATTTGACCTAGTCTGATGCTCGTATGGCAGCGTGTGCCACCACACAAGAGTTTATCATGGTGGCAAGTGTACATGCATGTCTCATTGCAGGCAACCATTTGTCCATCATCAGCACCTCGAGCATCTTCCCCACATACCGCTTTATGGAGCACTACAGCTCATTCTTAAGTGCCCAGCAGCAGACGTCCTCTTTATTTGTAGGGCAGAATCTTGGGATGTAAAGCAGGCTGTGCTGTAAAGGGCAGTCGTTTCTTCTAGGCTCTGACTGGACTCTATTAAATGCTTAGAGAAAAAGTCTTTCAGTAAAGTTCTCCTGTCACTGTGTGGCTGAATAGAGTTTGAACAATTCCCTGGGGGTGCAGTACATCACCTCTTGGATTTTGTGATAAACTTTCTTTACCCGTGGGGGTGGCAACCCTGCTTAATTGATTAACAAACATTGACTGAACCTGTATAGCGCCTGCCTCCTCCAATGTATACCATCATTTAAGTTAGCAATCAGAGCTGTAATGTAAGTAAAACAGGGTAATGAGGCCAACCCCCTCCATTTTAAAGAATGCATTCAGGGAAGACATCTCCAAGAAAGTAACATTGGTCTGACACCCGTGAAGACAGAAGAAACGAGTCATTCAGGCATCAGGGAGAATGCATGGCCGTGGAAAGGGTAGTGAAGTGGGCATGGTTTTGCAGGTGTGCCCCAGAGAAAGAAGAGCCCAGCAGCCGAAATCCACACACAGAGGGAAGGGTGGAGCAACGGTGTGGGAGGACCACATGGCAATCAGAATTACAAGACCTCTTATGCTGTGGCGAGGAGCTGGTGAAGAGTGCTAAGTGACTGCTTCCACCCCACCCCACCTGCAGACTTATTATGCGGGGTCTTAGCATGCAACATCTGAGACTGAACATTGACATGCTGATGGGGCAGGAGAGGACACCTAACCCAAGTGTCCAAGTAAGGAGACCAGGTGAGGGAGGGGACTATGAAGTAAAGAGGGACATGGAATGAGGAGAGGTGAGACACCAGGAAATAGTAAATGCTCGATATACGCTGGCTCTCATTATTAAAAAGCCAGGGAGTCTGCTAACTTTTAAAATAATAAATGCCATAACTATTTTGCTTAAATGTATAATGGAAATAATAATATTTTCTCCCCAATAGAGTAGTTTACAAATGTTAAACAGTTTCCTCAAGTTTATGGAATTAGTAAATGCTTGGGGCAGGATATGAAATCAAATGTATGGACTCTGGATCCTAGGATCATAACCAGTTACACCACACAACCACTTAATGGAGGACACAAGGGCAGTGTGCAGGAATGTAGGGAATTCTGGCTGATGGATGCCTGGAGCATGCCATTTGTGAGCAACAACATTCTAAAATGTAATATTAATGGGTCACTCAAGTGGCTCAGTCAGTTAAGCATCTGACTCGTGATTTTGGCTCAGGACATGATTTCACAGTTGTGAGATCTAGCCCACACCAGGCTCCGTGCTGAGCGTGGAGCCTGCTTAAGATTCTTTCTCTCTCCCTCTCTCTCTGCCCCCCTCCCCTGCTCACACTCTCTCTCTGCCCCTCCCCCTACTCACGTACTCTCTCTCTCTCTCAAAAAAAAAAAAAAAAGAAAAAGAAAAAAATAAGTTAAGAGATATTAACTAATTCTATCATAAAAAGTGTTTCTGGGTGCCTAGGTGGCTCAGTCAGTTAAGCTCCTACTTCAGCTCAGGTCATGATCTCACAGTTTGTGAGTTCAAGCCCTGCATGGGCTCTGTGCTGACAGTTCAGAGCCTGGAGCCTGCTTCAGATTCTGTGTCCCCCTCTTTCTCTGCCCCTCACCTGCTCTCTCTCTCTCAAAAATAATAAACAATAAAAATTTTTTAAGTGTTTCTGCAGAAATACAAAATAATAACTTAAAATAAATTTTAGAGGGAAATTGATATAAAATCCCAATTCTTGTATAGAAGAGCCCTGTGAACACTGTTTGTTGTCTATCATCTTTCTCTAATATATTAATGTATATTTAAAATAAGATGTCTAAGTTGTACTATATTTCTATACTTACATGCTCCCATAGCATTAAATGTACTTTGAAATTATTACCCTGTTGTTTGTATAATACCTTACCATAGATAACTTATTTTACCCATCCCCTTTGTAATCACTGTTTTTAATTTACTTTTTACTACAACCAATATTGCAATGAATAGTCCTGTAAGTTCATTTCACAATATATACAAATAGCTAATCATTTTGCTGTACATCTGAAACAAGTAGTTTGTATCCCAATTATACCTCAGTTAAAAAAAATAGGAACCAAAAAGGGTCCTCATAAAATAGACAGTGGTGATGGTTGACCAACATTGTGAATGTACTTAATGCCACTGAATCGATACCTAAAAATTATTAAAATGGTAAATCTTATATCTATTTTGCCACAATGAAAATATATAAAATAATTTGAAACATACAAAAATACCCCAAATTATTAAAATAATCAAAGATTAATTTTCTCTATATAGTTTGATAGAGTTGAAATATATGTATACGCGTGTATATATTATACAAACAACATGCAATTTACTTTCTTGGTTTTTTTCTTTTTATTCTCTCTCATGCCTAGGTCAGTGCCTGGCTTGCAATAAGGATTCAGTAGTTCATTGTTTGAATGCAATTCCTGGTTAAAGGATATGAGTAAGTTTAAGAGAAAGCACTTTTATTTTTTATTTTTTTAAATTTATATATATATATATTTATTTATTTTTGAGAGAGACAGAGAGAGAGAGAGAGAGAGAGAGAGTGAGCAGGGGAAGGTCAGAGAGAGAGCGGGACACAGAATCCGAAGACAGGCTCCAGGCTCTGAGCTGTCAGCACAGAGCCCGACGCAGGGCTGGAACCCACAAACCGTGAGATCCTGATCTGAGCCGAAGTCGGACGCTTAACCGACTGAGCCACCCAGGCGCCCCGAGAAAGCATTTTTAAAAGGGATCAGAAACGTGCCAACATTAGGACTTTTTCAGGGTACAAACTAATCCAGCTTTAGCCTTTACGCTTCGGTGGGGAGGGAGGCCGTATGTACACACACTGTAAAACCAAAGACGTTCCTAATTGCCCTGTATTGAGACAGTCCTGGGGTGCACTCATTTCCTGATATTCAACAGAACACCAATCTTCACTTAACACAGTTAATGATATAATTTTTATTTTTAAAAGGGAGAGCTGATGTTCCTACCAGCTTCAGAAGATGTTTCAAATCTGGTTGTGGAGCCATTCTATTTCCAATTAAGCAGTGGGGGGATTCAATTACAAGCTGTGGGAAGCAAAGAGTTTGTGTCAATAAACCAGCAGTGGTATTAAGGGTGGTTTTCTGGTTTGCAAACATTAACAGCTTGAAACCTAAAGGCGTATGCTTTTGAAATTATCTAACTATGCGTCCCGTGTAGACAGGATTAAGAATACCTGAAACCCAGCCCAGGGTTTCCTTCAAAAGCATTTTCTCTCCTGGAACTCACAGCGAATTTGGGCTTTAAAGTAGTATATTAAAGAACTCACTGGGAGCTTGTTAACGAGGTTAAAGACATTTCAAAAAACAAAAAACAACTATCTGGAAGAAGGCAACATAATTTGTAGCAGGGTCTGGTTAGAGAGGAAAAGGGGAATATTCACTAAGAATAGAACATTTTTTAGTATGATGGGGTTTTTTGGAAATATATACACTACATACAAAAGAGGAAACTGTGGCCTCAAAAGGTGAAAGTAATTTCCCAGCCCAGTCGACTAACTGTTAAAAATAAATTAAAATGAAGACCAGACCTGAAAATCCCCCAAACAGACACGATTTAAGTTGTGTGAGCGAAACTAAATCTAGCTTATTTCACAAAACTAAGTGAAATGTAGGTGATTTCTTGTAAATGCTTCTGATGATAATAAACAAAACTTAAGTCACTTTCCCAGTGTGGTAGATCATCATTTTTGACCAGTCCTCCACCACCTGGAAGCCCCCGTTGTGAAAACCAATCATTGTAAAGGTGAGACGAAATCCTTATTGTCACTTCATAAGCCATCCTGTAACATAAGGCCTCTGAACTTCATACCAGATTTGGGTTTGAAGTCCTCTGTTTGTGAATACTTTGTTTCTTCTTCAGTAGAGTTCTCCTATCAAGTAAAGCTCTCTGAATTTTCTTTGACATCATTAACTGGTATAAATTGCCTAACAGTGTGTCAGGTGCTCTGCCAAGAGTTAGATACACAAATGGAATAAGCCTCAGTATCTGCCCTTAAGGAATTTATAGCTCATCTAGGATCTATTCCTCAATCTGAAGTTCTTTTTCTTTAGTTCTCCTGGCTCACCTAAAGCATGCTGATCACCTTTTCTCTTGCTTTTTTCTTTTTTACTATGTTTTCCTACTTTGCAAGACAGCAACTTAAAATTATTTCATCATAGTTGGTTTTGAAAGACATTTTTGCTTATATGACTGGTTGAGAGCATTTAGCCAGTATGTCACTCCCTTAGGAAATAAAATTTTCCTCTTAGAAGTGGACACTTTTCCCCCCCAACCTATACAATCTTGTTTCCAAAATGAGGGCTGTATCCATTTAACTTTCCACGAAGCTGAAACTAATTCCAGCTTCTGACAATTTCCAAGGGAAGAGAATAAAAATTCACCTGGTTGGTGACTTAGCAAGACAGAACTCAGCCTTTTTCCCCCTCTTTCTGCTCTGCACATATTCGATGTTTAGTTTGGCATACAGTCAGAGCAGCCTGCTATAGACTGGCTTTAAGGTTTAATTCAGGACTGAAGAGATAGCATACCTATTTGGTCTCATATTGAAAATAAACTACATTTTCTAATCGGATTTTTTGGAAGCCAAGTTTAGGTTTTGACCTCCATCTGTCTTTTGGAGTGTCAAGTGGTTCTGACTTGGGGAGGGTAGAAAGAGGGTTTTATTGGGCTAGGGAGAGGGATCCTGAACCAAAATACCTATGTTGGGCTGAAGATCAACTGGTAGTAGCTTTATTTTCCTGCTGAATGAAACTCTTTCTCAAGACTGAGAGAACCACAGCCACCACATGGCCCCCGGAGACAGTATTTTCCTGGTTAGCAAGGTGAGAGACTGAAGAAACAAGGTGGCTCCTCCTTTTCTAGCTTCTTTCAAAAGAAAGAGTGGATTGTGAGGGGGACGGAATTAGTATGGGCGAGAGAAGGGAGCAGGTGGTACACAAAATAAATTAAATCAGGGCTTTGAAACTTGAATCCTGCAAAGTAATGGATAATTGAAGCTATTCTGGGGAGCCTCAGGTAACTAGGGATAGCAGAGTTGGATTTTAGTTGTGCCTTGTTCTCTTCCCATCCTTTTTTTTCTTCTTCTGGATCTTCTATCATTTGGAAGTTGTGTGTGTGTGTGTGTGTGTGTGTGTGTGTGTGAGGGGGGTGGCCTTTGATGTATCAAATGTTAACAATATTTTTCCCCCTCTAAATATATCTATGCTCACGTATAGATCAGGAGAAGCTCATCTTTAACATAGACTGTCACTTCTATAGGATGGAATTGGGAACTTTATGTGAGCGTGCATACAAGAATGTGTGTGTGTGTATGGATGGATCTATATATATATATGTATATATACATACATATCTGTATGTATGTGTATACAAGCAAAAGCACATGTAGCCTCAGGTATGTGAGGACATGGGGAGGCAGTTAAGAAAAGGGGCAGAAAAGGACCTAGAAAATTGGATTCCTACCCTCCTCTTCTTTCTACATGAAAGAATCAATAACATGAAATGGATTCTGTATGATGTTGCGGTAGGCTAAAGAATGACTTTCCAAAGATGTCTGCATCCTAATCCCTGAAACCTCTCAATATAGATTTTGCAGATGTGAATAAATTAAGGATCTTGAGATGAGGAGACTATCCTGGATTATCTGGGTTTGTCCAATGAATCATGAGGGTCTTTAGGGGAAAGAGGAGAGTCAGAGTCAGAGAAGGATTAGGGACGATGGAAGCAGATGTAGGGGTATGAGCCAAGGATTGTGGGAAACCTTCAGAATCAAGAAAAGATAAGGAAAACATTTCTTCCACAAAGCTTGCAGAACAAACGAACCCTGCCAACCCATTTTACACATCTGCACTCCAGAACTATAAGAGAATAAATTTGTGTTGCTTTAAGCCACTAAATTTCTGGTAATTTCATATGGTATCAATAGTAAGCTGATAGAGGAATGCTTAATGACTAAGTGGTAAATGAATCAATATTATACAGTTGTTCTGATTTCCGCCTATTTGTGATAAAGTAAATACAGACCTTATTTTCCTACATGGGAGTCCTTCTGAAAGGTGAGGGCCTTTAAAGGGGGCTTTTGCCACTATTTTTCTTCCTACTGAGAGATTTTCAGGTGTATCCCAAGCCTGGAAATTTCTGAAAGACTGACTGCCAGGGGCTATCCAATATATGCTTCCTTAGGAAAAGTCTATGAGAAATAATGAGAGAACAAACACCCTGCATCTTCTCTATAACCATTTAGTGAACTACTATTGTGAACAAGCTTTTAAACACAAAGGATCAGACTTACAGCCTAGACCTAGGTTTATACAGAAGGGGAGGCAAATTTAGTGTGAGCAGTTCCAAGAGCCTGGCAGGTTGTGAGTGTTGGGATTCATTAACAGACTAAAAGCCCGTTAAATACTGTGGAGCCATTCTTTTCTAAGCCGTTCAGTTCACTTCTTACATAAGGAAATAATGTTTAATAGCTTAGTTAGGAAATAATTGGATTTTTAAAACCCCAAAATTAATTATAATATAAAATTATTGCATTTTTTCCTTAAACAAAATAGAGTAGTAAAATTTTGAGTGTCTTAACTAAACTCATCTTTTTTTCCAGATAAACTTCTACTGCAAAGAACTTCAGATTTTAATAGTTCTTAAAATTATCTTTTTAAAGAAACTCTAAACTTTACTATTATAGTTAAAATTAGATTATAAAATCAATCTAATATAAATTGAATCATTAATTAAGTCAATTTTAAAAGAAATAATTCAATTTCATTAAGGAGTTGTTACACTGATATTATGAAGTGAATGGATTCCTGTAATTAAAAAGCATTGAATTCCATATGACCATTTATCTTTCCCCGTCTTTTAACCATTTTGGTGAATTTCTAAAACAGAATTTAATTAAATGCTGAAACAAAGGTGTAATTCAAAATTCTTTGGAAGAACTCACTGGCTAATCATCAGAGCAGTCCCTCTCACCCCCAATATTTTGAGAACCCATAACCATGTGAAGTACATATGAAATCATGAGAATGTATAGAATAGAACGGCAGCTATTGAGGTGTTATTCATTATCAATGTGGTCTCCCACCAAGGAAGGGGATCCTTTGGGGCACCTGGGTAAATTAGTCGGTTGAGCATCTGACTCTTGGTTTTGGCTCAGGTCATGATCTCACAGTTTTGTGAGTCCAAGCCCCACGTCAGGCTCTGCACTGCCAGTGAGGAGGCTGCTTGGGATTCTCTTTCTCTTCCTTTCTCTGTGCCCTTCCCCCATTTGCTCTGTCTCTGTCTCAAAATAAATAATTTATTATTTAAATTTAAAAAAAACAAAGAGGAAAGGGATCCTTTTCTAAATGTTTTAGACCAACCTTTTAGGCAATTGACATTTTCCTGGAGTTTAGACCTGGGTTTAAGCTGTTTTCCAGAGTTAGATTTGGTGGTATTTAAGTATTACAGAAAATAAGCCACACATTTAGATGATCATAATTTTGAACAAAGAGCCTTTGAGATCAGATAGACTTTGAGTTGTTGAGCTTTGTCTCACCATTAACTCCACTGAAGCTGTTTCTTCATCTATAAAGGTAGAAACAGCATCTCCCATGTGGATTACATGTAATATCACTTGTCACGTGTCTACTGCATGTCCTGGAACATAGGAGATAGTAAGTAGATATTAGTTTTTCTCCCTCTTTGCCTTATCTAACTGTGGAATTTTAACAGGAGAGGGAACATTTGATCTCAGTTAGATAGTATCTACAGTATCTACTAGTGGGAGAGACTTTTTTTCTATTTTTGCTTCCAAAATTGTACATTGTGATTTTCATTAGGTAGTTGAAGTGGACATCTTTTAGGTAAAATAAGCCTGTGGTACAATGGCTTTGAGAGGAAATTTGTAAACTATAAAAAAATATATACACATATTCAAATGAAGTAATACTGCAATTCTCCTACTGTCCTGCAAATAAGTTTTAGCTTATGCTATTTTCACATTCTCTCTTTAGTTTCGCAAATATATTAATTTGAATGACTCTCATCAGTGATTTCATCCACAGACCTGCATCTTTAAAGAGCTGTGGCTACACCTCCCATTTTGCCTTTCTTCAGTAATTTGGACCACAACGGCTAATTGCAATGTCTAATTGTATCCTCAGTTGACTGATTGCACCCACAATTAACTAAATATAAGTACCAAGGGTCTTGGTACATTCAATTTTATGCTTCAAAAGGAGCCTGTGTGAGAAGGTAGTTGGCAGTTGGCTATCTTCAGGAAAACAACTCCTCAGACTGGAATCATAGGTCTAATTTTAAAGCTTGTCTAGTATTTTTTAGGTGGCACAGGCCACAAAGCTGGTGACTATGTTAGTGCACCTTCAAAAACATAAAATCCACACGAGTTGCAGACAGGCCACAGTTTCAGAAAAATAGCAGGAAAGGCATGAGGTTACATCTCATCCTGCGATCCTGGAATCACTGCCCTGATCAGTATGTGTGCAATCATGACAGACTTTGGAACGGAAGAACCTAGAAGCACCAGGGCCATCCATGGCAGGTTGGATTGCCCTTCCTCAGCAGTTAGAAAGGCCTCAAGGAGGAGATGGTTGCAACCATGCGATGAAATGCAGATGCTCTTACTAAATAGGTACATTCAAAACTGACTGGGGGGTCAACAAAAATCGTACTCTGAAAATAGAGCTGGAAGGAATGGAAGCCTCTCGTAGCCTGCACGTGAACTTCCAAATAACCTCAAGTCTTTGGCAAATGTGCCAAAGTTATTAGTGGCTGATCCACCACTTCATGTCAAAACTAAAACTCAGAGTTTTGTAAAGATTGTTCAACCATTACTAGAAAGTTGTTTTGAAAGCCATTCAAGAGGCTATAGAAATTTTTCTCTCTAGATTAATTAGTAACAAAAGAAAACAAAAGTTCCTTATTCAAATATTCAGAAATAAAAAGATTAGATAGCTAGAGAAAAAGAAGAGAGAGATGTGTATGGAAGAAATTTCCAGTTTTTGTTTTTTTAATTTTAGCCTGAGCAATCCTCCATGATCTGCCATTTCTAGCATAGTCTTCTTTTTTTTTTTTTTTTTTTTCCAGCATGTCTCTGCTTAATGGCTTCAAGCAGTAGCTTGCTCTGCCTCATAAGGAGTGAAAGTCCTAACTCTAAGATAAATGAATCCCAGGCTAGGGATGAGTCTGTGACTTCTAATTTCCAATGCAGATTAGTGTGTGCGTGGTGTAAACAATAACTGCATTATTCTATATATTTGAGCTGGGCAAACAGACCCTACCCTTTGTCCAGCTCTATAAACCATACACTCAATATGTTATTTCAGCTCTTTATTATTTTCTTTAAATCTTTTTTTAAAGTTTATTTATTTATTTAGAGACAGAGAAAGAGAGAGCAGGGGAGGGGCAGAGAGAAAGGGAGAGAATCCCAAGCAGGCCTCACACTGTCAGTGCTAACCCCAGTGTGGAGCTCGAACTCACGAACTGTGAGATCATGACCTGAGCCGAAATCAGGAGTCAGAAGCTTAACTGATTGAGCCACCCAGGTGCCCCAAGCTCTTTATTCTTCTAATGCATTAAACTCTTACTACCACCTTGTCATAGACTAGTCTTTACATAAGTCTCTCAACTCTCTTGATAGGTGAGTTTGAATTTTTTTTTGTAGTGGCCTTTGGTAAAGTAAAATATCTTGATAACTATGGTCAGGGTTGATAGGCAGGGTAAGCTTATTATAAAAATGTGGAGATTAATAAATGCAAAAGAGAGATAAATTTGTTGTTCTTGAGTGTGACTTTTGGGGGTAAAGGGGACAATATGAAAGAGGGAGAAAAGGAGAGGGACCAGGAGAGGATGCACGTGCCCATGATAAGGATTTTGGCAAGGTTGTTTTAAGACAGGAATGCCTAAGGTGAGATTGGAATTCAACTAGGCAGGAAAAGCGTAATGGTACCCCAATAAAGTCTACTCTATTCATGGAAAAATATGTAAGTGAATTGTGTGTGTCGAAACCAGTGTCTTAAGTCATGTCTGAACACACATGTTCAGAGGTGTGAATTCAGAAACAAAAGGGTCCATGGAAAAATAAGTTCCTAGGAACTTTCTTAAACGTAGGGGAGCCTTCAGACTTTGTCATGTCATGAACAGGGGTGTTCCAGATAAACTTCAATAAAAACTGTGGAGCCAGGGAGGTCTCAGCTGACATCTGAGTTACACTCTACTGAGCACTAATCCAGGTTCTGTTAAAAACACAGATAACGTTTGTGAAAATAAGGCATTCTCACGAGAAGCCTCCATCCTAGTAAGGGAGACCATGATGGTCCACCACTCATACTGCAACTTGGGATATAAAGAATGTGCACAACTTGTCATGGCAGTAAATAGACAGCTCAGATGGAAGACCAGCTCCTGGGATGCTCAAAATCTCTCTGAATCAGGCAAATTCTACAGCATGCATTTAGAGGACAGATCCTGCTCTAGTCTGTAAGCCTTAACTTGTGAGAGCCGTTATACCAGAATTAGATGCATTAGAGTTTCTGGACACCTTGAAAAATCAGCAATTTCCTAGACTCTCCTGGATCCCTTTGAACAAATATATTTTTTTGATGCATATCTCTTATCCTGTTGGATCATCACATTGGAACTTTTCTGGATAGGCAAAGAGAAATCTGAAGTGAAACCTGGGTATTTTCAGCAATGTGGAGTTTTAAAGAGTTGAGAAAGTTCAAATGAGGTTTACGTGGCAATTTATAATTATAAGTTCTTGATCAGAAATGACGTGGGGATCACAGCCTAAATGGCCCTCTTTTAATTTTTCCTAGAAGTGATTTTCTTTTTCCATCTATGGGAGAAAATATTCTGCCTTTTACCAGTAAGCAGGCAGCTGTCATTTATTTTTTGGCATAATTTAAAGCCTTTAAGTGCTTATTTTTAATTTTAATAATTTTGGAGGTGTTCAATTGTGCATTAAAATTCAGGAAGCTGGCATAGCCCTCGGCTTACCTTCAGGGCAAAACTGTGTGCAAGCCATGCTTCTATGAGATAATTTGTTTCCTAATTGGCATCCGTTTGCTGAAATACAATTAAAGTTATTGCTCTAATATTAACATCAACATCTTGATTGCTCTATAAAATATGAATATTTATAAATTTTTTTTCTTCCATGGTAGATATCTCTTAGGCACTTTATTTTTTGGTATTGGCAGTTTCTTATTTATGGAGAAGTTTTAATTTCTTACAGAGAAGTAATAACATAAGGAGAGTCAGGGTAGCTTGCTGAGGTTTAAAACATTACAAGTTTAGATCACTTAGACTCTAAAGAGCTGTGTGGGGTGTCATTCTAATGACCTGCATTTGGATTCTGGAGCCCAATTGACACGAAAACCTAAGAACTGAATCGCTTCTACCTAGTTTGCACCACTGTGGTCAGGAGCATGTGAGCTAGACAGTTTAGTGTCCCTTACTGAATAAAAACAATACCTCCTTCTGCATAACCCTTTATAATTTACAGTAGGCTTTGAATCAGTCTCAAGTGTGACTAATTTAGGAGACATGATATTATCACTACTCAGTTCCTAGAGGTACCATTTTCAGGTTCTCTCTTCTTTTCTTTCATTCTTTCTGTCTTTCTTTCCTTCTTTCTTTCTTTCTTCTTTCTCTCTCTCTCCATTCCTTCCTTCCTTCCTATGAACTAAAACATTCATAGTGGCTTAAAAGCAAGCATGTAAGAACATAATTCTATAACTATGTATTCATAATAAAAATGATTACTGTATATCAGTTAAGATGTTTAGATTACATTTATTTATCCATTAAACTCTTTTCACATAATTTTTAAACTGGAAAAGTAATATAAGATATCATTTATGTTAAGCTATCAAATCATTAGAAAGGGTATATATTAAACAATTAAAGCACTCTCTCATATTGAATATTTAATTTTCCTCTCTAGCAGCAACTTCACTTCAGTTCCTTAGCTCTTCTTCTTCCTTCCTCCCAACCCCTTTCCCCTGAGTGATTATCTAAAATCATTAGGTGGGGCAAACAAGACAGACATCCTGACAAGGTAAGAGGTTCTCCAATGGTCCAATGCATTCATCAGAGCCACGGCAAAATGAAAAATCAATCTGTGCCAGGGTAAAGAGGCTACTTGATCTGAGTGTAAGAGTCCAAGAGGGAGGGTAGCAGGGCATGTACATAGTGAGAGCCAGAGCAGGAATGTAATGAGCAAGGTCTCCACCATACACATGGGTTAGCCAGAAGAGAGATCGGTTACTTGTAGAGTACAGATTATGACGTCAAATGTTAATTATAACAGAAGCCTGTTTCTCACTGTCAGATAAGGGTGTTTTAAATGCAGAAAAAAGAAAAAAACTGTGATAAACCCTGGTGTTGAATCAGAAGGTACTGATATGAGCTTATAGTTTTTAAAAGATAGAGATAAAGATTGGATATAAATATAAATGTGAGACTTGTGTATATGTGTATGTAAATAAATGTATTTCTAGCCCTATCCCCTGAAAGAGCCTATGAGCTATGAAACCCAATAGCAAAGACCATACCTAGTGCCCACATCATGGTTTCTCCTCCTCCTCCTCCTCCTTCTTCTTTATTTTTTTAATAATTTTTTATGCTTATTTATTTTTGAGAGAGAGAGACAGAGTGTGAGCGGGGGAGGTGCAGAGAGAGAGGGAGACACAGAATCTGACGCAGGTTCCAGGTTCTGAGCTGTCAGCACAGAGCCTGACTCGGGCCTCAAATTCATGAATCGCAAGATCATGACCTGAGCCAAAGTCGGACACTTAACTGACTGAGCCACTCAGGTGTCCCTCTTCTTTTTTTTTAAATGTGTATTCACTTTTGAGAGAGAGAGACAGAGAGCACAAGCTGGGGAGGGGCAGAGAGAGAGGGAGACACAGAATCCAAAGTAGGCTCCAGACTCTGAGCTGTCAGCACAGAGTCTGATGCAGGACTTGAACCCACAAACCATGAGATCATGACCTGAGCCGAAGTCTGATGCTTAACTGACTAAGCCACCCAGGTGGAGTGTCATTCTAATGACCTGCATTTGGATTCTCCCCCGACGTCTCATAGTTTCTAAATACAACTTTCTGCTAAATGGAATCAAGGCACCTTAGAGAAGGAAATGGCTGATTCCAAGCATGAAGCAGGAAAATAAGCCAGAAAGTAAAAAAAAAATGATGAGGGCATATAAAAATAAACAGACACCAGCTTAAAGGGACTCTCTCTGGCAAAATCTGATTGGATTTTAGCATCACATTAAATAATGAAAGTAATGGCTTAAAACCCATGGAATAAGAAGAATCCCTAAGACCATAGTGATATAAATATATGAATAAATTAATTGAAAGTCTGATGAGGAATGAGATTTGCATAATCTCATAATCTCTCTCCCTAAAATACATATTATTTATAATGGGAAAATAACTTTATAGTGGAGAAGTCTGGAAACATACCCTTAATCAAATGATCAAAATTAACATCACCAGTAATAGAATACATTGAAATTTGTGCCATCTGAGAGGATGCAATGAAAACACAGCATTACTACTATGATCTTGTTGCCAAAGATGCATCACCTAAATCTAGTAATGAGGGAACATTAGACAAACCTAAACTGAGGGAAAGTCTACACTGTAACTGTCCTACAAGAAACGTGGTTATGGAAGTTAAGAGAAGACTGAGGAACATTCTAGATCAGTGGAAATTAATAGAGGATGACAACTAAATGCGATGTAAGACTCTGGATTGGACATTTTTGTTTAAAGGATATTTGTTGGGATAACTGGCAGAACTTGAAGAGGACATTGGTGAAACTGGAAGTATCTGAAGATTAAATGGTAATAATATAGCAACGTTAATATTCTAATTGTTATGGTTCTATTATGGTATGTAGGAGAATGTCCTTGTTGTTAGAAAATATTTTTTATGTTTATTTATTTATTTTGAGATGGGGAGAGGCAGAGAGAGAGCAAGAGGGAAAGAATCCCAAGCAGGCTTCATGCTGTCAGTGCAGAACCTGACACTTGATTTCACAAACCGTGAGACTATGAGCTGAGCTGAAATCAAGAGTCTTAACTTAACGGACTGAGCCACCCAGGTATCCCAGAAAATAACTTTAATTATTCAGGGGTTTGGGGCAATTTACTTTCAAATAATTCAGAAAAAACTCATTTGTACTATTTTGTGATTTTCCTCTGAATTTCAAAATAAAAGTAAAATAAAAAATTCCATGTTTCTAGAAATACCACCTCCATATGAAATCAGTTGTGAGTATATAAGTCCATGTTTATATTTTCTCACACAAATGGGAGACTGTACATGCTATTTTCACTTGGCATTTTTCTCCTGGGGATGATCTTGGCAATCACTACATATTAACATATGTACTAGGCATTCAAAAGTACTCATTTTTTTTTTAAATGGGAAATTAACCATCTGGTTCCTTTGAATCAAAATTCTATAGTCATATTCTGATCTCAACAAAGATTCTACATTTGGGTATCTTTCTTGGGCTTAGATATATTTTGATTCTTTATGCATAACTAAACTTGATTTAATTGAACTCATTTAAATTCATGTTTTTTCTCAGGTAAATTCAATTAATTGTGTGTGTGTGTGTGTGTGTGTGTGCACGCGAGTGTCTGAGAGAGAGAGAGGGAGGAAGGAGTAAGGGACAGAGGGAAGGAGTGGAGGGAGTAGAAGGAGGGGAGGGAGAGAGAGACAGAGAAAACGAGAGAAGGAAAATATACCAAAAATTAATTGTTACTTTCTTTGACTTTTGGGATCACAAGCATTTAAAAATATTTTTATTTTTATCTCGAATTTAACACATTGCTTTAGAAAAGAAATAACATTGTACTTTTCTTAAAATACAGTATTGATGACAAGATACTTTTTGAAGGCTGTAATTGTTTGACTCCCTATGTTGAGCATCCTTCCTCAGTATACAAATTCCCGGTACCTGTTTTGTCACAAAACTCTAGGTGCAGCTTGTTAAGCCCAGAATACAGAGTGACCATGATCAGGAAAACCATAATTCTAGGAGAGTTAGGTTAATAGTTGCTCCTATTTGGATAAATGAGGCACATTCTGGAAGTTAGCATTTGAGACTTAGAAAATATGTGGTCAGTGCATGTGGAGGACCTGCTTGTGCCCAGCTCATATCCCTCAGACTTCACTGTGTATTTGCCACTATCTACTTATCAGTGTTTGAACCTTTTTTGAGCAAACATGGAGAGCCACCTTGCTCCAGGCAACAGCAGTGGAGAAGTGCCAGAGAAAGAACATTATGCCAGAGCAACCCTAAACCAGTGTCTAAAGCCTGAGTTTTACACTGTTACCCAAACTTTCCCGTCTGAGATAAAGACGCCAATTGCCTACAGTTAGTTGGCTTAGTGACATATTCTTTTTTGGCTGACTTCCCTCCCTGGGTCACTTCCTCACTTCCTGTCAGTGTTCCCTGCACTAAACTGCTTGTACTCAAATCTGGTATCAGGGCCTACCTTTGGAAGATTGCTGGCTGGACTGTCGGTAACGGCAGTATCTGTAGCTAGATGAAGGTCTTGGAAAAAAGATCTCATTTAGGTGTTGGAATCTCAGGTCAGCTCATCATGACCTGAGATTGCTCAGAGATACAGAATAATAGAATTTTAGGGCCAGGTATATATACCAAGGTCATCTAATGACTGCTATGACCATCTGAACTTTGAATTTTTCTGACATACCCTCTTCAATACCTTCAATGACTAAGAATTCAGACCCTCTTAGTTAGATTTCTACTTGTTAGGAAACTCTTTATGTGGAGAAAGAATTAGATCAATGAGTCAATGTTGCTCTATGGTTCTCAGAGTGTATGTGATAAATGGTCCAGGGAGGATACTGACTGCTTAAAAGTAGAGTAGGACTCACTTCTCTTATTTACACAAGTAAAAATTTGGCCAGAGATAATATCATCTTTTTTATGCCACTGTTTGACCTGGAGCCAGTTTTACCAAGCCCAAATCTAACCTCATTGACCTTAATGTTCAAATGACCACTCAGATGCCAGCCCGTGGCTATGCCTTTAGCATTGCCATCCTCTACAGGTAAGCAAGGGATACTTATATAGCCACAAAATGCCTAGCAAGAGCTAACAAAATGGAATTTTCCATGTCTAACCACTTTGGAGACCTGTGGTTTTTCTAATCTGGCCATTCACAGCAAAGACAAGAGCATGAAGGACCAGATAGCTGTGTGCACTATGAAAGTCAGTTGACTCCTAACAAACCAGTGAAATGCAGTCTCAACCAAGGCAGCAAAGAAAGCTGCCGGATTCTGTTTCTTTTCATAAGTATCAGGATACCATCATTTGCATAGGCCCAGGAGTACTAGACAGGAATACAATAATGTTTTATTTAAATTGAGAAACAATCCTTGCAAAAGCCTCGGGACATCAGCAACACTTTCCAGGCTAGAGATTCGAGGGCCACTTTTAGAAATAGTGCCAGTGAGGATGACTTGTGAGTCATGCAAGAGCAGGGAGAGGCAGAGCATACAACAGGTGATGAGAGATTAGTGGGATAGCACCAATGGGATGTGTCCTGCCGAGCCTATGCGGTGCAATGAGGTTATACAGAGAGGAAAAAAATAGACAGGTGAATTTTCATATTGTGAATTTAATTCCTGTAAGAGAGACAAAGACAACAGGAGCCCTGCTTGTACTTATCTGTAAAATACATTAAATTAATTGCATTTGAAAAATGTTCCCTAGAGCCATTTGAGTGTTAGAGGAAGGCTCTCCTTTACTCTTCACTGCCAAGCATAGAATCCAGAAGGAAAATAACCATACAACCTAGTCTCTAGCAGCTTGTACTGGGTTGTCATCTCTCTCTTCTGCTGGCATTATGTCTCTTCTTTCACAACTCCTTTGCCTATGAGGACCTCAAGGTCTCCTGCAGAATACAGCATTCAGTTCTGGGCACAGTATTTGAACAACATCATTGGCAAATGGAACCAAGTTCAGCAGAGAGATGCCAGAGTTATGGCACAATTCCTCACAATGTCCGATAAAGAAAAGTGAAGGAATTCTCTTCTGTGAATACTTGGTATACACATATCTGTGAGATACAATATGAAAAAATGTTTTAATAATTAATGGATGACTTTTGTCTCTCCTTCATGTGGAGAGCATTCCTGAATGTCGGGATGTTTTTTTATCCCTAGCAAAACAAACAAACAAACAAACAAAATCTCAACTTTCCTTTCAGATAATAAGCCCTCAGAAAATGTTGATTAAAATCTTCTTTAGTTGCCAATAAAATGGAAGTCTTTGAGGGCTACCATTCTACTTCCACTGATCTTTTGTAAAACCATCCATCATAATGTTTATTTTACTCTATTAGGCTACTTTTTAACTTATTGATCTGCTCGAGGGTCACGTATCATTTCTGGTGCTAAAAACACCTGGCACATAGTAGCCCTTCCATTAAAGTTGAATGAATGTGTGGATGAACGAAGACCCTGTAACCTCTGGCTGGAGCCATCAGATGAGTGCACTTGTGTGGTTGATTCTCAATTCCTCCTGACTATACTTTTTAATTTTAGGTACCGTTTTTAGACTAGAAGACAAAGACTATTTTTTCTATCTCTATATCCTTGTTTTTACATCTCTACAATCAAGAAAATGATGCCTTGATACTCATGATTACTATTTTTCTTCTAGCAAGGAAGAAGTTTGTATGAGAGACATGGCAGACTCACATACTACAGCTCAACAGATTTCTGAGCCCAATCAATCCCGGCTGGCCCCTAGACTTTGCAGATGACAGGATATATGAATGAATGACAACTTTGCTGTACTAATCCATTTCCTCATTGCCCCCTTTGGCTGAACCAGTTTTTCTTCTGGCATCAAACTCTCTGAATTACCTTCCTTGGGAATTGAGATCTTACTTTCTCAATGTAATTATATTTGTCAGATTCACCTGCCAGTTTGTCCAAAGAATGTATCAATGATCTCATTGTTAGTAGTTGAAGTAGTCCCCAGAAATATGTGACATGACAGCTATGGAACCCTATTTGGAAGTGTTGCTAATTATATTGCCTATGATTTTAGTAGTTTCCAATCATATATACATTCCAGGGTTCTTAGTATTTGCATTTGCCTATATTTATGACAACTATATTCAGAGATACATTGTTACCACTGTGCTGAATCTAAATCCCATAACTACCGCTGTCCTGCATCAATAGTGGAGTTCTTTGATCTGGAGTGCAACAGTCACTCAATAACTAACTATAAGATATGTTAGTTGGATTATCTGGCCCATTCCTCATGCTTTATCTCCATTTATTAGGCACCTACTATGTACTAGCAATTTTCACACACAGTTTTAGAAAGGTTAAGTAACTTAATATCAGAAAGCTAGTATGTAATAGAACCATTTTTTTGATTTACATTTATATAATGTCAAAGTTTATATTAAATCGACCAAACCATGCTGAATTTGGGTATAATATATATAATATTGACATTTAAGCAGATATTTCATTGTCATTCATTAATATATTCATGGCTCTATCTGGTAAACCTTTAAGTAGTATATGAAATATAATGTTGCATAAGCATATGGCAGTCCTACAAATAGCTGATTTTCAAGTTACTTTTTTTTAATGTTTATTTATTTTTGAGAGAGAGACAGAGTGTGAGTGGGGGAGAGGGCAGAGAGAGAGAGGGAGACACAGAATCTTTAGCAGGCTCCAGGCTCTCAAGCCCAAGGCAGGGCTCAAACTCATGAACCGTGAGATCATGACCTGAGCCATAGTCAGACACTCAACCAACTGAGCCACCCAAGTGCCCCTTCAAGTTTCTTTCTGAATCAAGTATGCATATATTTCAGTCCATCTCTTACAAATGCCTTTGCATTATATACAGTTCCTAACATTCTTTGATAATACTTCATTGGATTAGAAAACATTCCACTGCTGGGTATACACCCAAAGAAAACAAACACTAATTCGAAAAGATATGTGCACCCCTATGTTTATTGCAGCATTATTTACAATAGCCAAGATATGGAAGGAACCAAAGTGTCCACTGATAGATGAATAGATACAGAAGATGTGATATATAAATATATACATAATGTATATATAATGTGTATGTATATATATATATATATACATACACACACACATAAAATGGACTATTATTCAGCCATAAATAAGAATGGAATCTTGCCATTTGTAGCAACATGGATGGCCCATGGGTATTATGCCAAGTGAAGTCACATAGAGTAAGACAAATACCATAAGATTTCACTTATAGGTGGAATCCGAGAAGCAAAACAAATGAATGAACAAACAAACAAAAACCAGAAACTGACTCAAAAATACAGAGAACAAACTGGTGGTTGCCAGAGGGGAGGGTTATGAGGATGAGCAAAGTAGATGAAGGGGACTAAGAAGTACAGTCTTCCAGTTATAAAATAAATAAGTCACGGGGATGAAAAGTACAGCATAGGAAATATGGTCAATAATATTGTAATAACATATGGTGATAGATGGTAATTACACGTATCATGGTGAGTATTGTGTAATGTTTATCGAATTGTCAGATCACTATGTTGTACACCTGAAACTAATAAAGCATCGAATGTCAATAATATTTCAATAATAAAAACTTTTTTTAAAGGGCAAAGGCAAATACAAATGATCAAATGATCTCTTCGACATTGGGCCCTAGTATATGCCTCTCTCTTAAGCTATAATGAAAAATTATGAGAATCATTTCACAATATATAAAGATATCAAATTATCACATTGTACATTTTAAATATATTACAATTTGTCAATTGTACCTCAAGGTACTTTGGGAAAAAAAGAACTCCTAGAATTTTTCATAAGGCTCTTCCAAGATTTTTTTCTGTTCTGACCAGGTTTTACCAACCCATCAGTAGAAGTGAATGAATCACTGAAATATTCAGACTTTGGATCCATTTCCACCATATCACTGCCCATGCACAACAGCCATGTTGTTTACAATTTAGTTAAGGTTAAAACAATGATAGCCAGTGCTTGTAAAGATACAGTGAAATAATCACTTTTTTTTATAAAGCTACATTTTTAGAATTTATTTGGTAAGTAACTTGGCAATATGAGAAGAGCTTAAAAATATTTATGAATATTGACCTAATAAATATGCTTCTGTGAATATAAACCAAGAAAAATATTCTGACTGCATTAAGTGTGTGGGGAAAGGGGAAACACTAAAGGGCAAAGAAGTTTATTGTAACATGTTTTACTACAGTACAAAATAGGGGAGAAGACATGAATGTTTCCAAATGGGAATTAGTTAAGTAACCTATGGTGCATCCACTTTATAAAATGCTATGCAATCATTAGAATGATAATTTTGGAAATTTTCTAATAACATAGAAAATGCTTAATGGTATCATATTAAGTAAATTTACTTTGCTGTAACTGCACCTGTATCTATAATCCCTTTATACCAAATCTTCCGTGCTTTTGTTCCTAAGAAACAGTTTGTAGGATTCGAACTCATATTTCTAGCCCCATGGCTCCCTCTGCAACACATCTTCATTAAAATCTAACAGTCTTTCATGCTCCTGAGAGAGAAGAGAATCTAAGTAGAGATGTAAAATTGAAACAGGAGGGATGAGGCTAGCCTGCAGATGAGCAATACAACAGCTCCAGTCTCGAATGAAATCCTGTATCTTTTTTTTTTATTCGTTTGCTTCCCGAAGATCCTTTAAAATCTTATTTCTCAGTGAGTAATTTTGTCTTTATGGTACAAAAGGTAATTCCCATACCTAATATTGTTTCTAAGCACATGTGAGTACCCTGCTGAGTTATATATGAGTTTTTTTATGAATATGACACAAAATGAAAATTCCATTTCTTGAATTGAAAAAAAATGTAAATTGACTTTCATGCTCAAGTGAGTTGTTTCAGGAACTGGGGGGTGGGGGTGGGCAGGATAGATTCAGTGCATCACCTACTCTATATTCATGTGTAATTGATGTAACTTTTAGCAATTGTTCTACATTTTCTAACATCATATTTGAAGAGTAAAGTTATACACATTATTGATTTTAAACAGATCTTAGGTTGCCCTCATCAAAAGTTGTCTGCTCTTGGGTAAAGGCATTAGCAGTATCTTTAAAAAGATTGTAAACTGCTGAGCGCTCGAAGTTTTAGCCCTTTTGTTGTTTGAGTTAGATTCTGGTATATCTCACAATATGCCCATTATGTAGTAAGAAATGGGCAGTTGGCATTCTAACTGTCATTGCTCATATTTTCTTCAATTTGGGGATGATTTTTATAAAGCTCCCTACATGGATAAACAACGCTTTGGAATAAGGCATGGGAAACTGTTTTTAGTGGCCCTGGTTGCCAATAACAAGGATGTGGTTTCTGCCGGAGCAATTAAAGTTGTGAATAGACAACATATTAGTGCTGATATGTGAGAGGTTTTTAAAGGCTGTGCAGGAAGTTTCACAGAGAAAAGATGATAAAAGAGGAAATGCATACACACTGGTGATGTTAAAGATGGTTTGTGCCAATTATAAATATAATTTATGAAGTGTCACATGTTATATAAAAGGAATGTTCACATGGAAAATCTGGTCATTCGTAGCAAAGTGGATGGACCTCAAGGGTGTCATGCTAAGCGAAAGAAGTCAGGCAGAGAAGGACAGATACCATATGTTTGCACTCATAGGTCTAACAGGAGAAACCTAACAGAGGACCATGGGGAAGGGAAGGAGGAAAAAGAGTTAGGGAGAGGGAGGGAGACAAAGCATGAGAGACTCTTGAATACTGAAAACAAACTGAGGGCGGAAGGGGGAGGGGGAAAGGGGAAGGGGGGTGATGGTCATGGTGGAGGACACTTGTGGGGAAGAGCACTGGGTATTATATGGAAGCCAACTTGACAATAAACTATAAATTAAAAAAAATAAAGAAGATGATACTAGTTAACCATCCTTATATTCCATGAGTAATATTAGGTTCCAAAGCTGACTAGTTAAGCAGAGGATATTTGTTATTAAAGATGGAGTTATGGGCTCAAACTCAGGTCACATGACTGCAAGACCATCCACTATGGTATTACACAAGAGTAAGGTACCCTTAGAAGACACACATGCACACATGAATATGAGCTCACCCATGCATGCACACATACACACAATGTGTCTTTAATGAACAATATCAATTAAGTTTGCCTTAATCTCTCGTATGTTCCTTGAATGAAAGTATTGCATTATGCTTACTGATAAATCTGGAAAGTTATTACTCTGTCAGGCATATAATCAGTTCCTAATTAATATCTTTTAAATGTGTGAGTGAGTGATCGTGTATGCAATCATGTATTGATAGTGAGAATATGTCAACTGTTCTTTAGGTGCATCCTAGAGAAATTCTTTATATATTAATCAACTCAAATAATTCTTATACTTGGAACAAATAACATTTTTTACTCAATCAATAGTAAAAGGTGAATTATTCAATTTAATATCCACATACTTTAACAGAAGAGGGTTTGGTGAGCAGAGCTGGTAAATGTAATTTATATGCTTTGCAGAAATTTAACCTTCTCACTTCCTGATGGCTTTGCTCTTAGCAAGAATATACTGGCAGAGTTTGCCAGGACACTAATCATTCTAAGCTGCTTATTACTACCTTGCTATGCAGGAACCATAAATGCAGCTGTGTGAAGGAATTCAAGTGCAGCCTAATTGGTTTAAGTGTCTTTAATGGCAGCCTTCTGAGATCATTGGTCACTATTTGTAATATTATCTATTCTTCCAGAAAAGAAAATGTAGCACTTATCGGAAACAACACAGACTTCCATGTAAAAATTAAAACAATATATTTAACTGATGATATCGATAAGAGGTGTTCCAGTTGGCACTCTTATGTTAATTAAAATTTTAGGGTGATTCTGATTTCAATACACTGTTTACTCTCTCCATTTAAGTACATTGTGTGCCATAGTTCAGAACTGTGTGTTAGTGTTGGAAAACACTAGATGGTATCTAGCCAACCTCCTTATTTTGAGGATGGTCACAAAAATTTCCTGAACTCTTCTAACATAGAAGATCTCTCAATGATGTCAGGAAACATATGACTTGACATTTTGAATGAAGGATTCTGTGTAGAAACCTAGACACCTAACTCCTCTATAGATTCTCAATTTATGTGATAGAATAACTCAGTAGCAAAACTTGCTCTTAGGGAAATCTGAGCCTCTGGCCCTAGACAAATTGAAAACATACCTGAACTTCTGTATTTGTAACTGACTGACCCTGCAGCTTGTGGGGTTTTTTTTTTAGTTCATTTTTGTTTGTTGTTGCATTTGAGCTGAATACTTCCATGAGCTTAAATTTGTATCATTAGTAGTGTCATTATTACTGTTGTCATATTTATTTAGTACAGTATATTTCTAACATGAATAGTTAATAGCTGAAGTGACATTTTTGAAAATATACTTAAGAGAATACAGCCTTTTATAAAGGAGAGAGAATGGTTTGTTATGTCACAGTAATAAAAATTCTTTGAGAATATAATGTGATACTCTTTTTTTTATGACATCCTTAACACCCTTTCTTGCTGAGGCTTTTGCAAGGAAGAGGGAAGAGAGAGAGAGGACTAACGTGAAGGTTAGGCATACAGGGGGATCACCTAGTGAGCATGAATTAGAGAAGAGATGGAATCACAAATAGTGGCATGCTCTCCAACTGTGAATGGTCAGGATTATTGGATACAAAGTCACTGAGTGTACCTAATTCATTGATCAACAAAGTAATTTGGTCTTTTCAACCTTGTGAATATCAGAAATGGGATTTTTAAAAGTGATTGTTGTGTGTATTAGGTGGCGCAACTCAAAATTCATTGAACATAAACTTCCTGAGAATCCTTTAACTTCTAAGAACAATGCTAAGGCTGAGCAAACAAAGATAGAAGTCAGGCTTACAAGCAACTCAGTTTGGTGAAGTCAACAACATAGATAAGTATCTGAGACATATGTGTTGTAAAAACAAACCGAGCTCAATGCATATCCCCCCTCCTCCCATGGAAATCAAGGTGGAAAAAGCTAATGCTTAAATAGTTTTTTAAAGGGGAAGTAGAGTTCTATATAGAAAAGTAAGATGGACAGAATGTCTTTGATATTTTGGGCATTGCATAGCAAATAGCCCTTCAGGTATCTAGGCAATTCTGCACGATAAAGAGAGGTTATCAAAATGGATATAGCAATCCTCATGTGGCAGAGGTAGACTTCTACTTCTCAACCTTAGTTTTTGGGCTTGAGTCATTCATTCCCTGCTTCTTTCTTATCCTGAATGTCCAGGTTCTAAACCATCATTTACATCTCAAGAATCTAACATTTTCCATGCTGATTTTCTTTTATTTTTTTTTATTTTTTTTAAATTTTTTATTTATTTTTGAGAGACAGAGCGAGCAGGGGAGGGTCAGAGAGAGAGGGATATACAGAATCTGAAGACAGGCTCCAGGCTCTGAGCTAGCTCTCAGCACAGAGCCCGACGCGGGGCTTGAACCCACAAACCGCGGGATCATGACCTGAGCCGAAGTCGGACGCTCAACCGACTGAGCCACCCAGGCGCCCCCATGCTGATTTTTAAGTGTATACATTTGAGCATAAGGTCTTCCAAAATGCCTGACAGAGCAGCCAGATACTTACTGGCTACAGCATCTAATTGCACATATTATAGATTTTGTATTTGATATGAAAGTTTTTTCTGAAAGTGGTAGTAGATGGTCTTGAGAAATGAAAGCCTTGTTTTGTTCTGTTTTGTTTTTTTTAACCTCCTTAAGTATTCTATAGATGAAGGAGTCCTTGCTGCCAAGATTTCACAATCCAAGGAAGAGGCTACGCCAACAAGAAACTCACAGGTCAAAAATCTCACTAGGAAGAGAAAGACATATCAGTATCCTTGGCTAGTGTTAGAAATATTCTTGGCTCCATTTGGGTAGGAAATTTATGTCTCCAGAGTAAATCCCTGCTGTTTTGACCACCTTGTAAAGTCTGTCAGAGCGGCTCTGCACTGTGAGCATAGAACCTGATGTGAGGCTTGAATGCAAAAACCTGTGAGATCATGACCTGAGAAATTAAGAATTGGATACTTAACCGACTGAGCCACCCAGGAGCCCCACAGAATCACATTCTAATTGTTGGAGCACTCTACATAATCACCATCAGCTGCTCTGTGGGTCTTACTGTAGGTGGAATTTAGAGGAAAACGCAGTAGTTTCCCATTATCCGCAGTTTCGCTGTCGACAGTTTTAGTTCCCACTGTGAACTGAAGTCTAAAAGCCAGCGATCCTTCTTGTGAGGAATCATCAGAAGGTCAATAGCAGCCTGACTCTACCTCACAATGCCTGCGTCTTTCACCTCGCTGGGTCTCCTCACACAGGCGTTTTATCATCTCCCTACATCAGAGCAAGAATGGTGAGTGCAGTGCAATGAGACATTTTGAGAGAGACCACATTCACATAACTTTTATGGTACAGTTAACCCCTGAACATGAGGTTACCGGCACCTGCCCTCGGCATAATCAGAAATCTTGCCATAACTTTTGACTTACCCAAAACTTAACTACTAATAACCTACCATTGACCAGAAGCCTCACCGATAATGTAAACAGTTGATTAACACGTGTTTTGTGTGTTATGTGTATTATATACTGTATTCTTATAATAAAGTAAGCTAGCGAAAAAATGTCATTAGGAAAATCATAAGGAAGAGAAAACACATTTACAGTCCCATAAAACACTCATGTAGAAATGGACCCATGCAGTTCAAACCTGTGGTGTTCAAGGGCCAGCTGTGTATTCTTATAATTGCTCTCTGTTATTATTAGTTATCGTTAAACTCTCTTCCTAAATTCTAAAGTAAACTTTATCCTAGGTGTGTATATATAGGAAAAAACAGTATATATGGAGGTTTGTTACTATCCATGGTTTCAGGCATCCACTGGGGATTTGGGAAGGTATCCTCCATGGATAAGGGGGGACAACTATATATAGCATTGGTCTGAATGCCTTGCTCGAATCCATTTTTTATGGCACTCCATATTGTCTTTGTTCATTCCTACTTCCGGAACCTTGTTGCTCTCCCTTTTTAACTGCTGCCTCAATATTCAGAGTGTTTTTGACATTATTTTCCCCACTGTATGCAACCTCGGCTGCCCTCTGAAAGTGAGTTTTCTTCTAGCAAGCCTGCCACATATTTCCTCCCGCCATTTAATCGGGCTTATAAGCAGAAATTGGGCTGCTGCCAAAGATGTAACTATTCAGGGACCAAAATGCCTTCCATGTGGAGCCATTTAATGTTAGAGAACATAAATGTGTATTTGTATTGGCTATCGATTTCTATATGAAGGGAAATATTTTTGCCTTGACCAAGCTAGCCTAAGTGGGTTTAGGCCCTCGTTGGAGCTGAATATGCAAACTCTCACACCTTCAAGGGATGATGTGATGATTTCTAAGTGATATATGTAATGCTACACAATGTAGTCAAGATCTGGTCCCTATAATTTATATTGTTTTTTTTTTTTTTATTTCTCTATGCATCCATCTACTGCTGTTGGTACTGCTTTTAGCTGCTATTACTTCCTGGAAAAACTATCTCTTTGATCAGAAAATTTGAATTCTTGCAATATTCCTAATCACTCCTCTCAGAACAACATAAAAGGTTGGTTATGCTCCCTTTTCTAGTGCAATACAGTGGCTGCTTCCCAGGAGAAATGCAAAGCCTATACCATCAAGAGTGGGACAGGATGCATTCATGTGACAATCACATAATGAGTTGTGAAATCAGGATTTTTAATGAAACTCCATTGTCTGCTATACAGATTAGAGTATGTCATCCTCCTGAACAAGCAGAAACATTTCCAGATTGATTGAGGCATCTTTACCGAAGCAGTATCTCCACTTATTTTGCTGGGGCCTTTAACCCCTAAGAATAGTAGCTGATTGTAATTGCATAAATGGCATAATATTTTAGAGACCTATGGAGAACTTGTGTGGAACTGAAGCCTTTTTTCAGCACAGCCTGCCATTGTACATAGTTCTTATTCATTTTCCTGATTTCATTAGTAAGGATATTTGTATGGAAATGGATTAAGGTTTATAGATTTATTTTATTGTACTGTGGATTCTGCTGTAATTATACCATTGATGGATTATATTAAACTGCTTTGTGGGAAGCTTTCAAAACATATCAAACTCCGGAAGTGCTTTTGATCTACAATTTTTTTTTTTTTTTTGGTCTCACCTGGAGTTACTGAGGCAGTCTGCCCCTGCTTCGCTTGCCCACAGCTTCCAACTCATACTATTTTTCTCTTCATTTTTACATTTAAAGGGCACTAGCTTAGCTGTGGTAAATATGCTTGAAAGACCCTCCATTCCCAAGTATATAAATGTTCATAAAAATAAGAAAAATTGAATAAGGAGAAAAAGAATGAATAACAAGTTTAGTCTTACTGTACTTTTTAATACTTACCTATGACATTTTGAATAAGAATTCTCTAGGATGTAGAAGCATTTTCATGAACGTTTGAATCACGGAGGGGTGAAAGTGCTGGTGTGAATTCTGCTTAATTTCTTTCTAAGCTAGTTTATGATTTCTGAGGAAATGACAGAGGACAATTTTTATCAACAAGTCATTTGACTGGACTTTATGGGTCATCCATGTATGTCATCAGATTACAACTTTAGGGCTTCAAAATTTAGAATTTATTTCCTGTTCTTCCCTAGTTTAGGAGGCTGGGACATAAATGGTTATCAGCTCGTAAATTTTTAAAGGACCACACTCTTAGAATATCCAAACATAAGGGCCCAAATCTCTGGCCAGTGTTTTATTCAAAAGGAAGTGAGCCTAGAGTCTTACTAGTGAGGCAAAGTAATCTAGGCACCGAATTTATATAGCCATTGCCTATCCCATATTTCCATGTACATATCAAATACCCATAGGGCATGTAACCAGTTCAAAGAGAAGAAAGTATCTTGGTTTTTGCACAAAGGCCTGCTTCTACTTTTATAACCCTTGCACACTATTTCTTATCACATTTGCCCCATTTCAATAAAGGGCATCACCATCTTAGGCCAAAAACACCAAGTCATCTTTCATTTGCTCCAATTTAAAAATCAGTCTCAAATTGAGCAAGTTTCCCAGCTTCAGAATAAACACCCTAGTCCAGGCAACACTGGTTTCCCTCCTGGATATCTGAGATAACTTCCTTCCTAGCGTGCCTTCCTGCCTTTACTCTTACATGTCTCTGGTACATTCTACATCTGGAAACCAGAGCCATCATTTAAAATTGAAAATATGTACACATCAGTCTCCCATTCAAAACTGTGTAGTGTTGTGTCAAGATAGTCAACAATTATTCCAGACCTTGCCCTGGAGCCTGTTTACCTCCATTATCTTTTTGCCCTCCCTGCTTCCTGACCACACCTCCCATCCTTCTCTCCTTTGTTTATTGTTCCTCAGAAACACTGGCCTTCTTGTGATTGCTGGAACATCCTCAACTCTTCTGTGTCATAGCAATTTATATGTTCTTTTCTCTCTACCTGGAATGTTATTTCTCAACACCTTTCTGTGTCTTGCTTCCCATTCATTCATGTCCCTCTGCAAATGTTTTCTGCTCACAAAGGCCATTTATAATCACCCTATCCAAAGTGACTACTCCCCTACTCCTTTTGCCTTATTCCCTATTTTTACTTCACAGGAATGACCTCTGTATTTCATTTCACATTTAGTCATGTACTTTTAATTCTTTTTTTAAGTGTATTTATTCAATTTTGAGAGAGAGAGAGAGAGAGAGAGAGAGAGCGAGCAGCGGAGAGGCAGAGAGAGAGGGAGAGAGAGAAAGAGGATCCCCAGCAGGCTCTGCATTGTCAGCGCAGAGCCCAATATGAGGCTCAAACTCATGAACTGTGGGGATCGTGACCTGAGCCGAAATCAAGAGTCAGACGTTTAACCGACTGAGTCACTCAGGCACGCCTACTCATGTACATTTTATTCTTATTTCTCACAATAAGTTGTGAAATTCCGGGAAGACAGAGATTTTTGCTTTATCCATTGGTGTTTGCTGGTTTGTAGCATAGTGTATGACACATGATAGGCACTGAATAAGCATTTGATGACTTAATGACCAAAGGAATGAATGGAACAAAGAGAGGTTAAGATTGAACCCTGAGGAATTTGAGCTTTTAGAAAGGTAAATAAAGAGGAGGGGCTGGGTATCTGAGAAAAAACCTGTAGAGCTACTAAATATGGTAGACCCTTGACTTCTCTTCCATGAATATGTATTCCAGTGAGATGTTCAGGGCTTCTTAGAAAAACAAACAAGTCATCAAACTGGCATCTGGGAATGGAGGGAAAAAGCAAAGGAGAAGTGGAATCATTTAGAAGCCGCAGACTGTTCCTTTAGCAAACGACTGAATGCTAAATTTAATTGGATGTGCTCCACTAGAGAAAATAGTCTACTCATTAAAACATCAATACTTGAAGTTCCAAGCAATCTGGCATCTTTTCTGAATTACAATATGTGCAAAAGAAAGATTCTTCCAATGTTTTATCCTGATAATAGTTTTTTTATCCATAATTTGTATTGGGTGTGCAATCTGTGGAGATGAGAATTTTCTAGACCTTGATCATCTGAATTTGAATCAATGTTATAAGCATATCTGTATTTGTAAAACTGATAGAATGTTATATTCTAGTCCTCTGAGCTTAAATCAGTTACGAACACACAAATTTTCATAGACTTTTTATTTTGATTTGGAACTCAAAGATCAGCTTTATATAGTGGAAAGAATGTAATAAGTCCAAAACCGTGAGATTTTGTCCTAGTTTTAAATTTAAGTAACTCCTTAACCTCAGGCTAGGTCTTCAAGCTCAGTTTCTGCAGATACAGATTAGAGATTATTTCGAGATCTGTTTTAAAAATCAAATGATACAACATTTATGCCTGAATTTTATAAATTTAAAAAATTAGGGATATTATGACAGCAAATATTAAAGTGAATGCAGAAGTAAACTTAATAATTTTGACTTAATAGATTTTTGATTTATATGCCAGTTTGGCAGTAAAATTAAACTTCATCCTAAGGTCGTCAAAATCCTATACAATAAGGCTTCTGACTATTATTCCCAACACATTGATTTTGATTTCCTTCTAACATGTCAGGCTCATTCCACTTTGAAGTTTCTCAATTTTTGTTCCTTTTTCCTGGAAGTTTCTTCCTTTAGATGGCTTGGTCCTTTGCCAAATATATGATGCATTTCAAATAATATGTCCCCAGAAATCCCTTACTTGACAACCCGATATAAAGAGCTACCTTCTTTTATATATACCTTCACAAATAGGTGCTCCTTCACAAATTTCCAAGTTGTCCTAATAGCCATCATATACTAACTGAATGTATGAATGTACGTATTCATGTATTACTTCATTTCTGTGTTTATTGATTTCTTTATCTTACTCTCTTTTTACAAAGAAATGTAAGTTTCGTGAGAGCAGGAATTATTGTTCATTAGCATAGTCTTAGTCTTAGATCCATGGTCGTAGAAGGAAGGAAGGAAGGAAAGAGAAAGAAGACTTGATGTAAAGAATGAAAGAAAAAAGAAAATTTAAATTGGAAGATCTTTGTGAAGAGTTTATGACATTATTTGGCAAACTGTTAATCCCTAATAAGTGATAGTTGTAGTAGTTATGGCTGTTGTTGCCACTGTTGTTAGCTTTGCGTACATTCAGTCCTCAGGGATAAGAAATAAAAAAAATGTTTTGTGATAGGAAAATAAACCTTAAGATTTAGCTAGCTTATCATTGTTCTTAGAACATTCCTAGGATGAGTTACTGCCAAATTTAGCAGTTAGCCGTTGTTCAGTTACCAATGGAGCTGTTGTTCACTGTTATGGGAAATATTATGAGAGGCAGTTCGGGGAACTAATACCTGAAATGTGAAGAAGAAAATTAATTTGTAAAACCTAGGTTTTCTGAACCATTAAGTCAAGGTATAACCTTTTGAAAATTTCAAAATGTATTTGTTTCTGTTAAGCATTTCTTGGTTTATGTATTACAGATATATATTGAGATTATTGTGGCATTTTCTATTAATATTAAATTAGCAGTGATATTATAATAGTTTTTACATCCTTGGAGAAATGTCAGATTTATTTGTCTTTTAAGCCCACATATTGACCAGTAATCCCCTAGGTGTCAACATGTGTGTTGAAAGAAGAAATTTAAAAAATTATTTTACTAGACATAAATTTCACTTCATTCAACCATGAATAAGACATCATAAAAAATTTAAAAATATTTTTTAAAGTAATTTGTGGGAGGATGATAAAATAATGGAAGAAATAATTAGAATTCATGAGTCTAATTTTAAAATAGTAACCATGATTATTATTTTTAATAAATTATTATTTTTTAATAATTATCATCATAGTCATTATTATGCATGTTGTTTTGGAAAATTGAAACTATTAATCAGGGAGATATTTGATAGCAAGAATTTTCCTGCTTCTTATGTAATCTTCCATGTTATAGGCATGCATGATACACAGACAATAGCATTAAAAATTAAGAAGAAAATAAATACTTTATTGTTGACAATGCCTTATTCAAAACCCCTCTTTGCCTTAACAGGTTAGGTTTTTCTGATAGCTCAGTATAGGCTGAGCAATTTGGAAGAGGTTCAAGATGTATTTTAATAAGGCATGTCTGAGAAGTAGCAATTTACAAATGAAATACTTATTATAAGTATTAGGAGGTTTAATTGGAAAGGAAACTATTCTTAAGAGAATCATCTTGAATCATTATCTTGTAGTGCTAAGTGTACTGTGCTATATATATTTTCAAGCTAAGTAATAACCCAATTAATATTTGAAATTCCTGAAAGCTGTGCTGGTGACTGCACTCAAAATGTGGCCCATGTAGGAAGTCATTCCAGTGAAGCCAGAGGAAAACAGTCCTTCGTGGCTTGAATTTTCTAAGCTTTAGGTGCTTTATATTCTACTGATTTGGGAGTTTATCATTCATTTTCTCTTTTGCCAATTACCTCCATAATTATTTTTTCCTTTCATAAGCTTCCTTCTTTTGTTGGCTTCTCCATTCCAAAGGTTTCAGATCTTTTCAGAAAATCATTCTCGAATAAAGCCTGTAGGAAATCCTTAAGTCACTCTTTCACATGGGCTAACTTTTATAAATGTGGTTTTCTCATTAACAGTCTTCCTTGAAGGATTTGAGTGAAAGAAACAGGTGTATTATTTCATATGACCTCATTAGTTGGAATTCAGTTTTTGCATAATTACATTTGACTTAGAGTTAGAACTTTTGTTTATGGTTTTGAGATTCAGAGATTTTTTTTTAAAGATTTATTTTCTTTAGCCCCTCTTCAAAAGTTAAAAAGACTAAGACATTACAGAGTCCAAATGGGCCTTTTCTAAATTTCCATTAGAAATAAATAAGGATGGGCGCCTGGGTGGCTCAGTCGGTTGATTGGTTGAGCATCCAACTTCAGCTCAGGTCATGATCTCATGGTTCCTGGGTTCAAGCCCCGTGTCGGGCTCTGTGCTGACCGCTAGCTCAGAGCCTGGAGCCTGGCTTCATATTTTGTGTCTCCCTCTCTCAATGACCCTCCCCTGCTCATGCTGTCTCTCTCTCTCTCAAAAATAAATAAAACATTAAAAAAATTAAAGAAATAAACAAGGGTATTGAATTGCACAATAGCTAGCCTAAGCACTCATTTGAAATCAGACCCAAAGTAAAACCTATTGTTTTGGATTATAGGAAGTTTAGTCAGGATGGTTAGAATGAGCTTTTCTATACTTCCTGACTTGCATTTTTTGGGGCCTTAACATCTCTTTGTTCTGGGAACTCCTATATGAGAACAGTATCAATGCTATATAATTGCCTGGCACATTTTTTTTGGTAATAATTTAAGAGATGTGGGTACATGTATTTAAGTATGTGTTCTTTACATGTTCGAATTATCTGGTGAGAGAAAAATAAGGTCTCCAGCAGACATTGGTGATACATGTTTATGCTACTGAAATACATTTAGACCGAGGATTTATTGGTAAATGTACACTTGACCATTTGTACACAGATGTCTTCACTCCTATGAGAAATACTAAACATTTTGTGAAAAAGGAACATGAATTCAGAATAGTCCCTGCAAATAATATGAGACAGGAACAATCTGCGTTAAAATGGAGTTTAATACATAGGATTATGGGAGTGCAGAAGAGGGACATTTTGGACAATTTGAAAGGGTTTGCCATCTGAGTAAAGCCTTGAGATAGTACTTCAATAACAGGAAATAAAAAGGAAAGAAAGCTAATCAGGTTGAGGGAATAACATCAACAAAGGCACAGGGCATGAAACAAGCCCTCCCTTGAAATATCAGAAATGGGAAATAAAGCAATTTTGCCCAGCTAATGTCATAAAGGTAGAACCCTTTAACACCATTTCTGCTATCTATTTTAATTTGTTCTTGTACTTAGCTTTGTCAACTAGGAGTGTTATTATCTTTTTATGCATTTAATGTTTGCTTAAATTTGCTAACACACATCTGTAACTTACTTTCTTCTTTCCTTGTACCTCAGACTTCTTATCCGGAGTCTCTTTACTTCTGCTTGAAGCACTTGCTTTACAGTTTCTGTTAGTGAAGTTCTGATGTGATGTGTGATTTTTTTTTTTTTTGCCCTTTTTCTTCTTTTTCTTTTTTTTAAATTTTTACGTTTATTTATTTTTGAGAGAGAGAGACAGAGTGAGCGAGCAGTTGGGAGGAGCAGGGAGACAGGGAGACACAGAATCTGAGGCAGGCTCCAGGCTCCCAGCTATCAGCATAGAGCCCGATGCAGGGCTCGAACCCACAAGTGTGAGATCATGACCTGAGCCGAAGTCGGACGTCCAACCTACTGAGCCACCCAGGCGCCCTTTGCCCTTTTTTTTCTATCATTCTTCTTTATTCCTGAATTGAAGGAGTTTGTGTATTTATAATTTATAGAATTATTAATCTATTTGGATATTTTGTGCTTTCCATTTATTCCACTGCCGGAGTCCAGCTCCAGCAGGTCCAGGTTCCCTGAAGGATGGACAGTGTCAGCACGAGAGAGTGATGAGAGAGCCACACGTGTCTTTCTTGATCACCAGACAGGCATCTCTGCTCTATCTGCTTTGGTGTCTTTTTTTATTGGTCAAGCAATAACATGACATCAGAAAATAGAAATTGTTTACAGTGACTAATTCTTAGTGATAAGATGCTTTAATCATCGAAAGTGTACAGAAACACGTTTTACAGAAGTATTTTTTTAGAACCATCCCATTCACTCTTGGTTCCAGTCTCTCAGATTAAGAAAGTAACAAACCTATCTTATTTTGTATGGGTTGGTTTTTTGCCAATAATTATGACTTTGTTTTTAATTAACAAGTTACAACCAAAGCATGTACTTACAGTGAGGTCAAGGAAGCTTTATAACCAAGAATATAACAGGATGTTTTTAGTAGAAAACAGGATAACATACATATTATTTAAGTTAGTAAAGCTAAGATTAAAACATAGGTTAAGTTGTATATAGATAGGCTAGGAGTTATTTTATTTGGCTCATTAACTACAAGAGAAAGAATATTTGTTAACAAGTTGCTTGAGAAAGCCCTTTCTTTGATGCAAGCACAATGGGGGCCCTATGTGTGTTGGCCCTGTACCTGGGTTCCCATTTTCTTATCCATCCTCATAACTGAAGTCAGTATAAGGGAGGATATTTGTAGAATGTGGACCTTGGGAAGGGATCATGTTCTGACCTCGTCTTCTATTTTTTATCTCCAATTTAGGCTCCTTTTCTCTGGGCCAGACTTAAATGCAACTCTTGTGTTTTTAACCCCTTCAAGTCTATGTCTTGGGTCTGCAAGGCTCATTAGAAGAGCCTTTTGGCAAACATCTATAGTGTTTTGATCTAAAATCTCTTATGCAGGGACAGAAAACTGTCTTTTCTTATTGGGTAACTGTGTGGGGAATATCGGTCTGATTTGGAACGCTGTAAGGCCTAATTAATGACAACAGGCTTATTTTCAACATGAGCAGTAGTAGTAGAAGGAGATACCAGTTTCATCTCTCATGGCAGGAGCTGTGCAAACGTCTGCCATTTCCTCACTGTGACTGTGTCATCCAGCAAGGCCCATGCGGCTCCCAGCATTCCACTTGTTGTAGCTTTTCACTCTTTCTGTCCCCCTCCCCCACCACCACCCTCTCTTGCTCTCTCTCTGATTTTGATTGGTTGAGAATGGCTTTAATCACTTTTTCCCCTTAAAAGTATGGTATTAATGCCCACTCAGTGTCTAATCTAGGCATTACATATGCATCCTTAACTCATCAAATTCCGATGTCAACTGATGCCAATATTTTCTCTCCTGAATAACAGAGAAATTTTGTATAATTTAAAGTTTTACTCTCCTCCTAAATTATATGGTATTGCTTTTGTGTATTTTAATTTCAATTGATGTAAAGCCCCAAAATATTACTTTTACTGTACATAGTTAATTTTTATATACACATTAATTATCTTTATCCCATTATGGAACTCTATCTGGGATCATTTCTCATCTGACTAACACATATCCTTTAGGGATTTACCTTTAGTGTAGGCTTGAGGATAGATACTTCTCTTTTTCTGTGTATATGTCTTAAATGTCTTTACTTTTGAATAATATTTATACTAAGAATTGAGTCCTAATTGGGCTTTTGTTTTTTGCTTTCTGTGTTTTTTTTTCCCCCACAATGAAGGTATCATTCCACGTTCTCAGGCTTGCATTGTTCCTGTTAAGAAGTTAGGCGTCAAACTTCTTTGAAAGTAGTGTTTTATTTTTCTCCTGTTCTTTTAAAAAATTGCTTATTATCTACTTTCTATACTGGTTTTCTCTGGTATGTCAGGTTGTGGATTTATTTTGAATTCTTCTGCATGAAAATTTTTGAGGTTTTTGAAACATATTTTTTGCTCTAGAAAATTATCAACTGTAAAATTTTCAATATTTCTTTTGCTTTTTTCTTTTTCTCCTATCCTTTCAGTATTTTCCACCTTTTTTCACTCTATTTTCAATATCCCAACTTCTCTTTGAGTTTACTATGTCTTGTCTTTCCATGCCAAAATCCAGATACTTCAGATCTGTATATATTCCATTTCTAATTATGTTTTCTGCTCTGCCTAATCTCCCATTAGAAATGTCCAGTGAGGGGCACCTGGGTGGCTCAGTTGGTTAAGTGTCCGGCTTCGGCTCAGGTCATGATCTCAAGGTTCATGGGTTTGAGCCCCGCATAGGGCTCTGTGCTGACAGCTAGCTCAGAGCCTGGAGTCTGCTTCAGACTCTGTATCTCCCTCTCTCTCTGACCCTCCCCTGCTCACGCTGTCTCTCTGTCGCTCAAAAATAAAAATAAAAAACAAAAAAAAAATTAAAAAAGAAATGTCCAGTGAATTATTAAATGTAATTATTTTTTCATTTCTCAAATTTCTATTTACTATTTCACCTCTTATATTTTCCTGCTCCCTGCACATATTTTCAGCTTTGTTTTTTTATTTGTTTAAATATAATTATCTTTTTTAAAAATAATGTTGGTTTGATGTTTTCAGTATTTAAATTCAGTGTGACTCTCTGCTCTGTATTATTTTTCATCTGGTTTTGCTCATATTGTCTATTCCATTTGTGACTGGCTAAGCTTTGTATCCTGGTCCTGGCCTTTTGAAAAGTGTACCAGTTTACTGAGGCCTGGAAGAACTATGCTTTTTGCAGAGAGTTGAAGTGTTTGATTCTGCTTGGTGTCTGGGAGAGTGCCATTTTGGGACTCTCTAAAATCAAGTTTATGGCTTGATACTCCCTGCTTCACCTAGACTATGTGTAAACCTAAAGAAAGCAATACTGTGGCTAAAACTTCTCAGGCACATTTTATTCTCTTCTTCCTCATGCTGGGCTCAACACCGAAGTATTCATTTCCTTGGTTATCTAATTTTTAAGGAGGGAAAGAGAATCATGTTTATGCTTGCCCATCCCGAAATTCCAACTTAATATGAAGAAGGGTATTCTGTGAGACTCTTACTTTTGAATAGTCTAGCCCTCAACTTAGTATTTCTCACTATGTAAGGATAGCACATCAAAGCTCAGAGTCTGATACTGGCAAGTGCCACCAGAGGAACATGGCTTTGTGCTTTAGTACTTTAGCTTACTATCTTTTCAGATCTATAAATCTTTTAAGATGATTACATTAACATTTTTTTAATTTTTTTTTTTTTATTTTCGAGAGAGAGAGAGACAAAGGGAGACACAGAATCCAAAGCAGGCTCTAGGCTCTGAGCTGTAAATGCAGAGCTTGACACAGGGCTCCAACTTGTTAACTGCGAGTTCATGACCTACCTCACTGAGCAACCCAGGAGCCCCCATGATTACATTATTTTTATTCTAACATTTGTGTTATTTTTATAGGAGAGATGATTAAGAAAAATTCACCTACTGCACTGTAATTTTTTCTGACTTCTTAACTCTTCTATTTCTGACCACCATTTCTGTAGTTATTTATGAATATTACCAAATTCTGTGATATCAACTTAAGGTTCATAGATTCCTTACAAAACTGAAACAAAAACAAAATAATGTGTTCTGTTGAATAACATATTTTTTAAAGAAAATTCTTATCATTTTGTATTAATTTTGTCACTATTTCCTTTCCTACCAGTAAAGTGACACTAATACTTACAGCTTAATACCCGTATCTTTCCACTACATTATCTTTCCTTCCATCAAACAGGGCGCATTTGTGTGGCTCATAATTTTTCACTGGCCAACAATTTGTCATTTTGGTACATATATAAAACCAATAGATACTTGTTTTAGAGCACTAAAATTGATATATGCATCTAGTAGAAAATCAGAGCAATAGATAGAAAATAACCTATGATATTCTGGCACAACTATTGTTATCATGTAGGAGTATTTCTTTTCACTTTAGTGTAGTAGATTTTTATTACAAAGCTGTTAAGCATAAAGTGATACATCTTTTCTCTCTAGTTAAAATGGGTAAATGCTCATGGGCAAATTGGCTGGACCAATTAGAAAGATTTTGGCATCTAGAAACAAAAGTTTGCTGTTCAAATTGATGTAAACGAAAAGGGAATCTATAACCTCACAAAGCAATGAGTCTTGTTGTATGGCATATTAGGTGTCTATAGGTTAAGCTACAATAAAGATGAGACCCCAAATACATGGTTAAACAAGATGTTATCTCAACTGGTTTATTGCTGACATTTATTAGTGAGTGTGTGTAATATTGCATTAACTGGTAGGCTGAAGTTACAAGCTAATACTTGCAGGATAGCTCATCTCTGGTTGACTTCTAGATAAGTATTTATCTAGGGCAATTTCCTCAAACTGTTCAAAAGTCATGAATTAAATAAGGATAATAACAGTAGGGCTTATTACATTAGAAAAAATATATAAACCATGTAGACATGTTTCTGGAACATAGCCAGCACTCTGGCACTTGCCATTTTCCTTATTCAAAATTTCAAATAAGTTGGGATATAATAATACACAGAGTTGGAATGTTATATGAATTATTATTTCCCTAAAGTTTTAGGTAAACAATGTAGAAAACTAACAACACAAAGTTGAAGTTCTTCCTTTTTTGGAATTTTAAGACTCATCAAATTAAGAAAGTTAGACTTTGGGCGTTTACAGCAGAATTATGTTTTGTGTGTATGGGAGGTATTTTCTTACTACAGTCTGATTTTATCTGGTTTTCATAGTTTCTCAGCACTGGTTCAGCTGATAATCAGGAACTTTCTTTTCTTTTTAAAAAATGTACATAAAATCTATAGTGATAATTAACTGTATCATCACATATTCATATTTCTATTCTAGATTAAATTGATTCTTTTTCTTCATATGTAGATGAGGTACATCTGTAGCAATCTCAGTATCTGCCACGTGGACACTTTGATCACTTCTAAAGCCTCTTTTCTCACAAAGAATAAGTATCTGCTCTGTAGATACTCACATAGACGTTCTTCGGTTTGCCGGAGGAGTGGCACAAGGTGGGCAAGGGGACCTCTTCCACGTTTGTAGAGTGTAGACAGCATCTTAGAGGCCACTTTATTTTTCAGGGGATGACATAGAACCCCTGAGATGGCTTCCCCATCATGCCAAGAGACAGCATATAGCTGCTCACCTCCATCATTTGGAAGAGTCGGTCAGCCTCTCTCTTGACAATTTTAGTTTGGTTATTTCATGTGTCTCTTTGGGCTGTCTCATCAGTGATTCAAAGGACTCCTGTAATCTCCCTGGATCTTAAATTCTGAATCATAATGACTTTCCCACAGTACTTACCCCTTTGAAGAGCTGTTCAAGTTTTTCTAAATTCTTAGATTTTCTGCTACATTTACAGACACTTACTCTTATTTCCATTATTCATGAAAGCATGCAAACAGTTGGAAAATCTAAAAATGTTAGCCCATGATTTCTTTATTTTTAATTCCTGATCATATTTGGATTAAATCCACCTTAAAATACCCTCTAAGACATTAATTTTCAGTAGTTGTCTTATAAAGACTTTGTTGTGCTTTTGTTTACAAACAGGGCACAGATGTGAAATTTGATTGGACCAATTAGAAAGACTTTGGCATTTAGAAACAAAAGTTCACTATTCAAATTGACTCAGATGAAAAGGAAATCTATTACCTTACAAAGCAGTGAGTCTTATTGAAGCGTGGAGTATTAGGTGTGTATAGGTTAAGCTACAATAAAAGTGAGACTTCAAAATATATGGCTAAACAAGACATTATATTTCTTAAGACATAGGTGGACCATATTCAGGGCAGGTCTGTGGTTCTGTTCTGTGAAGTCCTCCTCCCCAAAAGTTCTGTTTGTTGTTGCTCTAGCATCCTATATGATGTTATCATCATTCTTCTGTTCATTTCTGTCTCATTTGACCCCATATAATATGTTCTAGCCCATAGGAGAAGGGAACAAGAAAAAAATGCAAAGCAAGCAATTTCCTTTTAAAGGAGTAACATGAAAGTTGAAAACTGATTAGTTCTGTTCACATTCTGTTTACAAGGACTCATTCTCAAGGTCATACCTAGCTGTGAAAATGACTGGCCTAATAAAACTGAAGTGAATTTGGGGTGCCTGAGTAGCTCAGTTGGTTAAGCGTCCAACTTCAGCTCAGGTCATGATCTCATGACTCATGAGTTCAAGTCGTGCAACGGGCTCTGTGCTGACAGCTGAGAGCCTGGAGACTGCCTGGGGTTCTGTGTCTCCCTGTCTCTCCCTGTCTCTCTGCTCCTCCCCCACTCATTCTCTCCTCTCTCTTTCAAAAAGAAACATTAATTCTTTTTTTTAAATTGAAGTGAATTTTGCTACTAAAAAAGGAAGGAGAGGAGAATGGTTAGGGCTTCAGGGTGGGAACAATCAGCAGCACCAGGCATAGGCAGGTTTCATGGTGTATTGATTAAGTAGCTCAATTGTATCAAATTGGTTCCTTTGTTCTTTTCTACCCTCAACAATGTGTCAATTTTCCCTGATGTCAGTTCCCCTCACTGTTTCAAAAAAGCCAGAGATGAACCAATTTACCAGTCTAGATATAAGATATTCAGGGGCCAAAAGGACTATTTTTTCCCCAAGATTTTATAGCTAGAGTGTTTTAACCTTACCCAGAAACCCTTCAGCAGATTCTCACAAGGTCACATGCCCACTGATGGATCCACAAAGAGAATCAGAGCACTATTCTTACTTAGAACAGTTAGTATTAACTGCTGAGCTGGGAGTAGTCGGTCCTAACCCAGGAAAAGCCACAGAGGTGAGAGGTAGGTGTTTGAAAAACCTGGAGTTCTAAATTCAAGAAAGAAGCGGGAGGATGGATAGAAAGTAACCACTGCTTACTGAACAACTGTGTTGTGAGACCAGTGAAAAAGTACAGTTTTCCAGCTTAAAGTGGTTCCAAGAATCTTATAATCACTTTTCTTTCCCTAAATAAAGACATTAAAGTCCAGATGGTTTAAAGGACTTATACAAGGTCATATGGCAAACTAATGGTTTAACTATATAATGTCATTCTTCCAAAAGCCCTCCAAACAAACGAATGTGCATATAAATAAACAAAGCAACCCATTTTTCAACATATGCTTATGTTGATAAAGCAACAGCTATGTAAGTTTGTACACATGAATGAACAGCTAGAATTCATTTTAACACTTTCTCGAAGGGGCTTTAAAAATAACAACTGTCTCCAAGTCATAATTTTCCACTTCTGGTCTTCAAGAAAAGCAAATGCTCTTCCTCTCTGTGACTTCCATCAGGTCCAGATATTTGAAAGGTACGGTGATTTACATCAGGTAGTGTTGATTCCGCAGTTATCATGTAAGTAGTTCTGTGTAGAAGAAAGACAGTGCAGGGTGGGGGCGGGGGGGTAACTGTGAGAGACAAGAATTCTACATGAGGAAAATGAAGCCATAAAGTTAATGCAGGTGCTGGAGAAACATGAGGGGTCAGAATAGATCCTATGGACTGTAGTGTAGAATATATTCGTGAAGTAGATGTCTGTAAATTTCCAGTTAGTGCAGTTTTGTAAGCATAGACTGAATATTAGAATAGAGGTGTCACTGTGGAGTGCTCAGAATGACAAAGACAAAGACAGGGACACTAAGACAGCAGTGAGAAGAAAGGACACTAGCTCCAGCAGATGAACCAGAGAATTGGACAATACAATTGTCCACTGGACTCCTGCAAGCCTGTCTCTCAGATTGCTCTCTGATTGAGACTTTGAACTTGTCTCTCAAGAGTGAGGAAGACCTGTAGGAGGTTTCAAGCAGGGGATGACACTTAGATCATTAAAAAGATGAATTGGATATGTGTGTGGATGATAAATTGGAGAATGGAAAGAATGAAGTCAGTGAAACCAGTGAAGGAACCTTTGCAGTAACCAAGGGGCAATTTTCTGTTTTGTTTTGTTTGCTTTTTAGTAAAGGTTTAGAGGACTCTGATTTAGAAAGGCACAGGGGGAAGCAGAACACAAAGGAGAACATACTTAAAAGGTGGAAGTAGCAGGTCACAATATATCTACAGAGGTCAAAATTTGAAGAGATGTGTGGCCACACTTCAAGTCAACATAAGAACTCTCTCATATGTAGAACTTTCAAAAACTGTCGTAAGCTATCTCACTGGGTAGCAGCTCCCTCATCACTGAAAGTCGTCAACCCAAGGTGAAAGAAAACCCAGAAAAAAAAAATATTGTCTTGTGCATCCAGTGTGATTGGGCAGAAAGGTAATCACAATCTTTCATGTCAATCATGCAAATATTTGATGACTGTATTCTGGAAATGTGTCCTTAGATAGAAGAGCTTAATAAACACAGAAAAAATATTTTCAAGAATCTATAAGAAAATCCCCTGCAGGTTTACTAAACTTAGAGAGAGAGAGAGAGAGAGAGAGAGAGAGAGAGAGAGAGAAAAGATAAATAATACGAACTAAAAGTAATGTGTATATTTTAAATCAGTGGTTTTCAATTGAGGGCATTTTTTTCTATTTCCTAGAGGTCATTAATTAATGTCTGGGGACATTTTTGCTTTCCACAACTGGAGAGGCATTACTAACATCTAAGAGAGAGGGGCAACAGAGTCCCCCAGACCCCACTCCAGAGAAAAAGAAAAGCATCATCTGGCCCAGGATGTCAGTAGTACTGAGGTGTGAGAAACCCTGCTTTCAATGAAAATGTACACAGCCACTCAATTCTTGTTTGGTGTGAAATTGTTTATGCTGTTGGCCATACATTGTGCTGATTTACAGATACATGCATAAGGGAGGCAGGAGCTAGGTGATTTCCGCAGTGCGTGCTGGAAGTAAAGCATCAGAAATAAAATGTGTCTAAGAGATTAGAATAAGACCCCATTCTTCTTGCTGTGAATGACTTCTTATTCTATTTCATTATTAAAATAGGTTCCTCTTCTCAGAGGCATAACATTACTTAGTGTGACATCTCATTTAAAATTGTCCTTGAGAATAGCAGATAATAATATTGTACCTGGTTTCATAATTTGACTCACAAGCTAAAAACCAACCACATTGTTAAGCACTTTATTTAAAATTGGTTAATGTGTGCAAAAGTTATAAATTAGAGCGACACCTTTCAAAAAGGCCTATTTAAATCACACCACAATAAAAGTATGCCTTAAGTTCAACAGCAAATTTGTTATTAATATAAACCTTGTCGACGATCCAGTAAGGAGGACTTTCTGGCGGTGAACATTGTCAAACTCCTAAAAATGGTTATGTAGCAAATGAGGGGCTTTCCCTGTGGCACAGGCATTAGAAAAAACCTTAGAAATTGCCCAGTTTTACATGATGAACAAGTGCTCACAGAAAGGGAGTCTAAAGACTCATATTTGGTATTAGCAGTTTATTTGCAGACTAGATTCCCGGCATTCTGACTTCCACTTCCAGCCTTCTGCTTCTTCCAGGACTTCAGGATATCTCCATTTAAGAGGATAACCCATGTTTCAAGGGATTATGTAATGCAGATTCTCCCCAGGTTGGGATTTGTAGTCATTGGAACTGAACGATGCTGAAGAAGAAAAATGGAAATATTGCAGGCTATACCTCAAGAGTATATTTGTTTCCCATTTGCATGTGGAAGGTATCTAAATTCATTTTAATTAAAATCATAGTTAAAAGACACTCAACTTTGTCTACAGGAACTTGACTATGAAATTCTAAGTTCATTGATTACCAGCTAATGTCCCATGGTCCACAGCTTCATGTAAAACATGAAAACTGGCCAAACTCTATCAGGCTTAATGTTTTAAAGCTGGTCCCTCTGTCTGAAGTGACTTTCCCTTCTTTCTTGGTCTAACCCCCATCCCCCTATCCCTGCAAGATCTCCTATTGAATGTCATATCCTCTGAGAAGCTTTTCTGATCATCCTCTGGTTTAGGTGACATTTCTCTGCTTTTAAACCTCCTGGGAAGATAGCTATTACAGGACATTTTATACTATAATTTATAACTGTTTTCCATCCCACTAAAGAATGTGGCCTTTGAATTGTGTTTCATCCCCTGCTTATATGAGTGCTAATAATAGATTTTTGGGGAGCTGAGTGACTCAGGTGGTTAAGCATCTGACTCTTGATTTTAGCTCAGGTCATGATCTCCTGGTTCATGAGATCAAGCCCTGTGTCAGACTCTGCATTGACAGTGCAGAGCCTGCTTGGGATTCTCTCTCTCTCTCTCTCTCTCTCTCTCTCTCTCTCTCTCTTTCTCTCTCCCCCTCACCTCTCTTCCCCTCCCCTGCTTATGCTCTCTCTTTCTCTCTCAAAATAAATCAAGTGAAAAAATAATAATAGAGTTTTAATGAATGCAATCTCAGTAAATAAAATTTACAGTTTCTCTTCTAATATCTTTAAAAAGAATATTCCAAGCCTTCTTTTCAAATCTAATCTTTCCTTTCAGAAAATATTCTATCTTATTTAGTTCTTTCAATTATTGTGTCAACAAGATTATGTTCATTTAATTGCACCATAGAATGATGTCTTTCATATATACATTTATAGATATGCATACACATACACACAACCATACAAGTAGATTGGGAGAGAAGAAGCTGCGCCATTTATAGGTTATTACATTTGGTCAGGTTCAATGTATCGCTATTAAATATGTGAAGCTCTGAAGAAAAATGATAATTGATATTGTTGGCAGAATGTCTCCTTTGTACCAAGCAGTATCCATACATTTACAAATTTGTAACCCTAAACCTTACAACTATCTTAAAAGTTAGCTAGACAAATTCTTTGAATTTGAATCTTTGCTTTGAGTTTTTGACCTTTGAATTTTGATTCTGTCATTGATGTTCTTAAACAACAGTACATTCATTAATAATTATAATATCAAAAGGTTGTCATAAAAATTAAACAAATTAGTACCTTAGAAATCCTAGCACATGGCAAGGTATATCAGCACTTATTGAATATTTGTTTTGTCCCTTTTCATTATTATTGTTATATAGAGAATTTAAAACCATTCAAAAATCCGTCTCTCTCCTTTATATTTGAGTTGAACAAATCAATTTTCAGTTAATTATGTATTTGAAGAATATTCTACTTAATTGCCAGAATAGCAGGAGTTAGAGGAGTTGTTTGTTGACTTTAAATTTACTAACCTGTTTCTCATTCTTTTCAGGAAGCAAGGATCTGTTTAAATTTTGTCAAATTTATGGTTCTTTGAAAAGATAGGTGTAGCTAATTCATCTGCCTCTGTGTGTGAACCTATAGCACCTATCACTCTAATCCGCAGTGCTTTGACAGGCTTACAATCTAAGAATGAAATGATCTAGGAGAGAGAGGATGGATATGCTCAGTGGTGTAAACACAGGGATAAGGAAAAGCAGTGTGACTCTGCCTCAAATGTGATAAATTTCAGTAGCTAGATTTGAAATTTATTACCTTTAATTCATTCCGGATCAAGTTAAAGGAACTTTCTGTCTGAGAAGTTCGTTCTGGTGTTTCCCCTCCAACACCAATGGACTGATTCATGTCATGTGACACTACATTAAATACTGTGACATGGCATATGAACCCAGCTCTTGGACCAATGTCTCACCAATATACCACAGTGCAGATAGTCAGTCACTGCTCCCTTTGCCTCACTTCTACTGTTTGTGGAGGAGTTTGGACGTGTTGGTGAGCATGTGGATTTATCACACTTTTTAAGCTGTGGCTCTTGCACTTGAACCTGCATTTCTCCTTTTGACCCTTGGCTCTTTTTATGGATTCAGCTTGTCCTCAAACAGAAAGCTTTTGTGTAAAATACTTATGCCCATTTCTAGGTTACGTTCTCATTGTAGTCCCATGCAACACAAGGGGATGCTGAAGGGTCACTCGGCCAATCCATCACATTTCTCTGGGTGCAGTACTCCAGCTCAACAATGCACAGGTACAAATCAATTAAATTTTTAAAGACTCTTCTGAACAATTGAACAGCTTTCTGTGGAAGCCTAGCTCAGTATTTAACTGTCTTTCCTGCGATCACAGACCTTCTTAGAAGGGAATGTGGGAGAAACTGAGTAAAAGAAGCAGTATTCTATACTACAGTGGAGCTCCAAGGGTGGTCCTTGGACCAATAGCAACAGCCACCTGGGAACTTACTAGAAATGCAAATTTTTGACTCCTACCCCAGACCCACTGATTCAGAAACTCTGGGGTTGGGGTCTAACACTGTGTCCTTTAGAAAAACTCACTGGGTGATTGTGAGGCCTGCTGAAGTGTTAGAAACACTGGTGTAGTGGTTACAAGTATGGATTCTTCGTTTGGATAAACTGGCCCAACTGATTTCAGTTATGTGCTCCGGAAAGATATTAAACAGCTCTGTACTACTGTTTTCCCATGTAAAATGCAAGTAATAATGGAATCGACATTATAGGATTGTGAAGTATAGATAATTAATATAGGTAATGCCCTCAAAAAGGTGCCTGGCACATAGTAGAGTGTTTGATAATGATAATTATAGCAAAGACCAAAAGAAGGCATTGACAACAGATCCCAAACATTAGGGAGGTGAATAAAATGCCAATATGCCTGAAATCTATTCAAATTTTCACATTATTGTTATTATTGTTATTTTCAGTAATTCTACTCTATTGTACTTTCTGCCTAGAATGAGAAACAGGATTTGATTTTTTTAGTTGTCAGGTACAACTGCTCCTGCATTTCAAGTAAAAGAAAGAGAAAGAAATTTGCTTTTTTTTTTTTTATTATTAAATAAATAATAGTCAGTCTTAGAAATGGAAAGTAAAAGTGCAGTAATTGAGTGCTGGGTGTTATGGAATCAAAAAGTCTTCTCTTTGGAAGAGTCTCAGAGATCAGCTATTGCTGTCACCTGAAAAATACATGAATTTTCTCAAAAGTACACCCAACCAGGCTTTGTCATCCACTTCATCTTTAGTGAGGGGAATTTCACCCCCTTACAAAGCAAGGAGTCACTTATTGGACCTTTTTAATTGTTAAAATACAAGGAAATCTCGGTTCTCTTAATCTCTGTCTCTTCCTATGCAATCTGCAGGACAAAGTACAAGTGAATTTACTTCCAGGAGCCTCCAGCGTGCTCCCTACAAGGAAGACAAGCATGTCTACCTTGCAAGTATGTCCTAAGGATTCAGTGACGAGACACCTGTAGAGCTCCAAGCCCTGACACGTTGCTCACCAAGTGACGTCTCTCTGAAATGTTTGCAAAATAGCAGTAGACTAAGACATGGGGCTAAAAGTCTCTACCTCTGTAAGGCAGAGATTGTGTTAGGCATGATTTTAATACGGGTGACAAGACATGGAAAAGGAAGTGGGTCTTACTGGAAAAGATCTAGGTTAAAGAAAAGGTTCATAGCAACCAATGTGTATTATATACCTGCAATAGGTTTGTTTCCTGACCGTCCTTTCCTTGACAGCTCTCATTGCTATTTATGAGATTTCTTATTTTTGGCAATATTAGAATGTGACTTCTGAGCCTGCCTGCTTATTTAATCTTTCCTACTCCTTGATATAGTTCTTCCCACTTGTGTTTGCAAGTGTTTGGATGTCACCTTTTTGTTAATTAACTCCTTTATTTTTTTCTGTCTCCTTTTTGTGTGCTCTGCAGCTTTCCATTTTTTTTTTCATGGTTTCCTAGTGACAGCTTCCTTTCAATTCCTCTTCTCTGTTTGCCTTTCCTGAGAAGGAACTAGTGTCAAAATGTTAGCTCAGTCGGGTTTCCCATTACCAGCTCTGCAAATCCCCAGGCCCCTCCTGTATTTAGCAGTCTAGGAGCTATTATGGCCCCAAACATCATTTTCAAATTGTCATGTAAATACATTCACAAGGCGCAAGAAAATAGGAAAAATACAAACACCTGTGAAATAATGATTGCTGATGCCTTACCTCGTGCCCACTCCGTGTTAGAGATATCTAAGTTCTTTCACTGGAAGCTGATATAGCTATGCTGTAACTGTGAAATTATCAGCTAGTAGGGTCAAGGACTTAAGGTGTGAAAATTGCTGGTTGACAAAAGCCATGGCTCCATTACATCTTAAAATTGAAGGAGATAAACTGAACTTGTCTCAAAACCTTCAGTTTATTAGTCTGTTAACAAATACCTCTGGAGGGTGTCCCATGGGGAAGAATTAGTCAAGTAACAACAGCAACAAAGTAAAAATGAAGTAGGCAACTTCTACATGTGGTATCTTCTTGACCTTCAGTGTTCTTAAGCAGATACTTGGGCATTAATTACCAGGTGTCCATTGATCAGAAAACAAGTTGGGTTAGGTGAAATGGAAATACGTGATCTGCCTCACAGTGCGACTTTGAAGAATTGGCCTTTCCCAACTGTGTGGTCCTGGTAAAGTTCAACAGAATAACTCCTCTTTCTAGCTCAGCAATTGGTACCAGCAGGACATCTGACCAAAGAAACATGGATGAGAGACTACCTGATATTTGATAAACATATGTTCTATTCCTATTTGAAAGTTGTTAAGATGCTTGGTTTAGAGTTGTCAGCAGTTACCTTTCCCTGGCAAATGTTTTTTTCCAGAGAGAAGCCGACAGAGAGAGGGAAATAAAGATGACACTTCAAGAGGGAAATATAGAGCCCCTGATAAAATGATCAGAGCCTCTGAGCTCCAGCCATACCTAAGTCAGCTTTGTTTCTTGACTTGAAAGTTTCATGAGTCAATAAATTCATTTTTATTTGAGCTCTCTCAGCTGGGTTTCTGACCCTTGCTACCAAAGACTTCTGATTAATATAGAAGTCCTATTAAGAACTCTCTCAAGTCCAAGGTAAGCTATTCTTTTTTGAGTGCCTAAATATGATAGGTCTATAACAAGCATTGGGGTACGAAGATACCTGACACATACCTTGACTTCCATGACCTGTTCCTCTTACTGAGAATATAGGGCATATTATACAAATAGACCCCCAGTGGACAGGAGGGTAAAAATAATGATTAACTAAGGAAAAGGAAATACATACTACTAAGAGATCTGAGAAAACTGTTTTTAGCAAGCAGAAGCTAGGAAATAAAGCTATCACAGTGTTGCTTTGCAAACAGGTTCAAAAAGCTTCATAAGCTAGTACAAGGATCTCTTCAAAGCAAACTAACATTTATTTAAGTAAACTCAGAAATTGGGACAAGAGGTCACTGAAATATCAGTTACAATAACCAGGATTAGTGGCAGACACCATGATAATTAAGATAGAAATTACATTTTACATTTCCTAGTTATCCACAGACTTCTTGATACCCCCACCCCTCAGTCGGCCCCATTGTTATCCACCTTGGGAACTCCTACTGTTAGATTAAAAACTGCTCTTACATGTGCTCTCTTCTCTGAAACCTTCCTCCTCATCAAAGACAGAATGAATTTTTGATCTTCTGAACCATTTAGCTGTTTATGTAATTTTGATGCACATAGGTTCCTACCCTCAAGGAGTTTATACTGTGTGTGTAGTTCCCTGATTTGCACTGATTCCCCTACTGTATTTTATTTGGGACTATTCCATGCCTATACTAGTTAATACGTGCAGTTATTGCATTAACAAATTTTAATAGTTATGATTGTTTTCACCTTTAGTGAATAAGCCAGTATATATTTGTCTTTTTATTAGGTATTCATCTAAGAAATGAATAGACCTTAACTTAGAAGGTCTTAGACCTTAACTAAAGAAGGAAACCTAACCATTCCTCTTGGTGATATTTTTCTTTCTCTCTCCTTTGGAGACCTCATGGTGAATAAGGCCAGTGAACTACAGAAATTAGCGTTCATGACACAGTCATGTCTAGGCTAGACATGGTTTTATTTCATGTTCACTCTATATATCTCTTTCATTAACCTTATTGATAGACCTTTGAAAGTTCCAGTGTGTCTTAGCAGAGCTACCAAAAGCCTTAATAGTAAATGATCTATGTGGATGTTGCCTATGTTTGACGCAGATCTTTAAAAAGTGCACAGAATACAAAAGGAGACAGTGGTAATGCAAGAAGTAGAAAATAGAGTGAGAGCCTACTTGAAGAAAAGGGGACATTAAGAGCAACAGAATTTGGAATACCTGCTCAAGCTGTTCCTCCCCACAGATATTTACCCTTGGCTAATAACCCCTGAAGCTTTTAAGTTTTATATGATCAAGGGATGCCCTGTGTCTGATGGTAATCATGCATTTTGGATGCATCCAGTCAGTCATTCAGTGCATATCGAGTGCTAACATCATACCAGGTGCTACTGTAAATATTGAGATCAAGTCATCAACAAATTAGACCTGGTTGCTTAGGTCACAAGGCTTATATTATAATAGGGAAGAGAATCTATAAATAAGTAAATGCATAAATAAGGAAAGTAGTCTTTCTGTTGCATATAAAAATGTTGCATTCTGTAAACAGAATAATGAGATAAAGACTACATAGGAAATGGGAGATGCAAGCTGACATGCTCACGGGGAGGAGGAGTTAGGAATTTCCACAACCAGAAGAGCTATCTGGGAAGAGGTAACAGCAAGTGCAAATGCACCGCTGTTGCAAGGGGGTTTGAAGTTCAAGAATCCAAAAGGATGCCATTGTGCCTGTGATGTGCTCAGCAGGGGGGTTTCGTGTTAGTGAGCTGGAGACCTCATCCATGAGAGGCAAGATCTTGCATGGCTTTGAAAGCAAAATTTGAGCAGAGTTTGATTTAAACCAAGTGGTAACAGAAACATTAAACATTTTAAATGAGTGGCATGGGCAGTATTTTCAAAATACCACTGTGGTAATTCTGTGGAGGTTGGTTCATGATATGAGAAGTAGAAGGAAGATTTGAGTATCTTGGATAAGGGTGAAAATGGACAGTAGTGAATGCAAGTTTTCGAGGGAGATACTTCATGGGTTCAGTTTGGTAATCTCTCTGTTCCTTTTCTAATCTATTCAAACCTTAGAAAGTTTCTCAGTGTCAAAATATAAATATATAAGATTAATGAAACAACTGTACAGCTAACAATGGGTGTATTTGTGTAATCTCTAATATAGATATTAGCTATTGCAGGGACTATTACATAATTACCTACATAATTGCTTTTCATTAATATTGATGATATTTGCTAACTTTCTGAGAAAAATAATTGCCCTATGATACCAGGTGATAGGCTTATAATTTCCTGTCTTTTATTATTATCATTATTATTATTATTTGATTTCAGAAGTAGAATTTAGTGATTCATCACTTACATATAATACCCAGTGCTCATCCCAACCAGTGCCCCCCTTAATGTCCATCATGCATTTAGTCCATCCCCCCACCCAGCACCCCTCCAGCAACCCTCAGGTTGTTCTATATATTTAAGTCTCTTATGGTTTGCCTCCTTCTTTTTATCTTATTTTTCCTTTCCTTCCCCCATGTTCATCTGTTTTGTTTCTTAAATCCCACATATGGATGAAATCATATGATATCTATCTTTCTCTGACTTATTTTGCTTAGCATAATACACTCTAGTTCCATCCACATGGTTGGAAATGGCAAGATTTCACTCTTTTTTGATTGCAGAGTAATATTCCAGTGTGTGTGTGTGTTCATACAGACACCACATTTTCCTTATCCATTCATCAGTCGCTGGACATTTGGGCTCTTCCATAATTCAGCTATTGTCGATAGTGCTGTGATAAATATCAGGGTGCATGTGCTCCTTTGAATCAGCATTTTTGTATCCTTTTAATTTCCTGTCTTTCAGTGTAGTAGAGGTATGCGCTTGACAGGCTGCATTCCTAAGAATAGGTCCTGCTTCAGCAAGATGCTGTCCTCATGAGAGCCTCTATACCAACCTCCTACTCTCCAATTCCAACCCTATGATCTTCTCTCTGGGATTATCCAGGAACCAATGACTTCTAATGTTATTGCTTACAATTAATAACTGCTGCTTTTGAGAGTTCTACCCCAACTTATATTGACTCTGACCGTGCTTTATGCTAATCATCCCATCCCTTCAAGGATTCTGACCCCTGTCCATTTCCTCTGTTTGTACTTTGCAGCTCAGAGTCCCCCAGCACTACAGAAGCTGACGCAGGTCAGATCTCAGCAGCCATCCCCTCATTTTAACATGGATCAACATTCTTGCCTCACAAACTGTTGCTACTGTTTACATTTCTTCTGGATATCACCTTTAGGAATAAGTCTCTTGAAATAGTTGCCAGACCCTGCTTCACTTTGCACTGTCTATAGGTCTCAGAACACTTTCCGGAGTTAGTTTTCTGCTCAATACACATGGTGGTGGACTGACCTTTCTAAGGAGAGGCTATTCAGTGAGAAAATAATATACAACATAGAGCTGTCACGAAGGCATAATTATAACAACAGACACAAAACTGAATTTACATGACCCTGATATTCACATTTATTTCTAGTTTTTTAAGATGGAGAATTCTTCTACTTTTTCTGAATGGTGTACAGCCAAACCTTAATTTGCAGATCCTTTCTATCTAAAGGATGCCCTCTTACTGATGGAATGTCTTATGCCTTGGCCAAGGGTTGAAAAAATACTCATCATATCAAGACATCTGCAGGGACTTTAAAATCATGCTGAGGATTTGGATTTATCCACTGACAATAGGAAACCTTTAGAGACTAAAATAAAAATGAGCTTAAGTCCCTCAAAAAGTGTTCTGGCGACACCTGCGTGGCTCAGTCAGTTAAGCACCCAACTCTTGATTTTGGCTCAGCTCATGATCTCACAATTTTTGAGATTGAACTCTGCATCAGCCTCTGCACTGTTGCTGTGGAGCCTGCTTAGGATTCTTTCTTTGCCTTTCTCTCCTCCTCTCTCTCTCTCTCACTCTCTCTCTCTCAAAATAAATAAATAAACATTAAAGAAGTGTTTTTCTCACTGTCTCCCACTTCACTCCTGCATTTAATTACATATAATGAAATATCAAAGAATGTAGCTGATAACAATTTTAGTTTATAAGGAAATAGTTCTTGATATTAGTTATGCAATTTAATATCCATTAATGTTTGATCATTTTTTATACATTTATGTATTTCAGCTCTTGCAATTAAATTACTCAAAACCTCTGTTAGCTTCATTTTGAGTTACTTGATCTGTCCAAAGCTGAGAAAGTTGTATTGAAGTCACTTCCATTTTCAAAGAGCTACTACTTTATTTTGATTCAATATTTTGTTACATAATGATTTATGACTCTTAAGTCCATTGTAAATTGTACCTTTTATCAATATGAAATGATGTTTTCCCTCCTACCCAATGTTGTTTAGCTTTGATTTTCATTTAGTCTGCAATAAATACTATCTCAGAATTTTTTGCCAATCTTTTTAACATTTTTGTAAACCAGCATATATTTGGGTTAGGCAAGTATATAATCTGAAAATGCTTATTGCAGTTGACATGTTAAGAAACCATTTCCATCTTTTGTCATAATTAACATAGATCTCCAGAAATTAGATAGAAAAATTACGATATAGAATTTCCCACCTATAATGTATATATATCAGATATAATATATGTATCAGAATTTTATATATAAATATATATAAATTCACATCTCCCTTCATCTTTAGTAAGTGTTCTTCAGTAACAAATATAATCTTAGTGAAAATTGAGCTAACAAAGGTATTGGTGAATTTGTATAGAACAACTATTAGTTTCATATTTCTATGTTAGTTAATATGAAACTACTAGTTTCATATTTCTAATCTGCAGTAATAAGGAATGAAGGGAAAGGATGAAGGATGGAAGGAAGGAAGGATGGAAGGGAGAAAGGAAGGAGGAGAAAGGAAGAAGAAAGGAAGCAAGGAAAGAAGAAAAGACAGAAAGAAACTCAGTGGCTTATCACAGTAAAGGACTTTTATTGTTGTTAGGACACAGTGTGATTCAGACAGTTCCTCTGAGAGTTCTCTTCCAAAGGCTGACTCAGAGATTCAGGCTTATTTTCCTTCTGCGACTGTGCAACCACTTAGGCTGTGCGGCTCCCAAGTTGCTATAGAGCAGTGAGCACTGTAGAGTGTACAGCATGCCCACCCACCTTTCTTCCTTTACATCCCCTTTACATGTTTCCTTATTTTGTAGGAGAGTTTCTTAGTTTGTCTTCTATTAATCCAATTTGATGTCTTGTCAGTTCCTTTTCTGTCTGTTTGCATACATAAATTCTTCTTTTGCATTTCAGTTCCCGTTCCATTTTTTTCCTGCCATCATACAGCTGTCTTTTTTCCTCCTATTGGCACACTGTTTGTTATCCCATAGACAAAGTGCTGAAGAGAGGAAAACTGTTTTATAGAGACTGAGGCATTTTGGATTCTTTGGAAAATGTCAGACATTTACCTAAATTTTCTTCTAGTTTTAATTGTAGTTTTGGTTGAATGATAGGATCACCTGAGTCTTCATGATGTTGTGCTGTTCTTTTTTTCAAACGCAGAGGGCTCATTTCCTCCCCCCTCCCCATCTACTGGCTCTGCAGAAATCAAGGAGTGCTCTGAACAGCCTCAATTGTGTGTACAGGTGTGTGACTCAATCTTGAATGCGATTTCATCAGATGCTTCTTTGCCCTGCTTCCTTCTCTCACGTCTGATTCCACTTGAAGATAAAGTTCTTTGTGGCTCCAGCTCACTGCTCTCATGGTTTCTTGCCTCACTCATGAGTCTTCCTACCTTTCTTTGGGCTTCTTGGATGCCAATGCCATGTCACAACTCAGAATAGTGAGGTGGTTAATACTCTTTAACTTGTTAAAAAACAGGAAGTAGGAGCTAGAAGACTACTGCTTCATTCTCCAATTGCTAATTCTGAGAGTGTTTCTTTGTATTGTTTGAAAGATTAACAAATGTTTTAGAGAGTGAGATCTGATTCCAGTTGCCCATGTGCTGACTTAATAAAACACACTTGCATTGCCTTTTTTTCTTTCCTGTTTCCCTTTGCATAGCCCTTTGTTCCTATTCCCTCATATTTCCTCTCAGATAAACTCCTTATACACAATCTCCTTTTCTAGCTCTGTGTTAAGCTGTGTTGTAGCTTAACCATCTCCCCATATATCATGCCCTATTATTTTTCAGTAATTAGCAGTTCATATTTTGATAAAGCAAAAGAGGTCGTTATAGAGTCAGTCCAGGGAGAAATAGTATATACTACAGTCATATCAAACCTAGTAACTACATCCAAAAGGTACAATTAGAAAAAATTCTAATTAGTACATACCTAGGGTTGCTGATGCAGGGGGGAAGAGAGAGAGAGACAGAGACAGAGGGAAAGGGAAGAAGGGAAAGAGGGAGAGAAAAAAGGAGGGAGGGGGGATGAGAGAGAGAGAGAATGAGAATGAAAACTAATGTAATTGCTTTCTTTTCAAATGAGAGGATTTGCCTACAGTGACAAACCAGAAGAAATTGTTGGCTATCGATTCACATTCCAAATTCATAAGGATCTGGTTTGAAAGAATTTTACACTGTCTGCCTTAACTTTTGATTGTGTTTTCAGTTTAATATGTGTTTTCACAGGAAATAGGAAAGTTGAGATACGCACACCCAGGATTGCTATTTAGATGCCACACTAAACTTTTATGTAGTTATATTCTTCAGTAGTTTCTAACTCATAAGGAAATAATATTATCTTGCATTTTCCAGTTTGCTAAAGCAAATTAACCACATTGTTGACTTTCTGCGGTCTCCCTTTGAATGGGAAAAGCAATAAAAATGAAATAATGGTAATAATCACAGTTGTTGGAAGGTTCTCTCCACGGTGCATATAGAGAATATGCACCCATAAATGAAAACCCCTAGGATCAGATCTTCTTCAAACAGGTCACTAATTAGCTTCTATAATTAACACCTTACTACAGTAGGGGGAGCCAGGTAATTATCTGGTATATTCTGAAGGTGAGTCACCTCATTTTAAGTAGCCATCATCCTGGAAATACAATTGCAGAATAACAACTTCTGCATGTTTAAAGGAGTCATAAACCTCCCCAGCAGTTCTAAGTACAGCTGTGTGAAGTGCCTTTTCCTGTGTGTGTCAGCAAAGAGATTCTGGCATGAAAGCTTGATCATTTGATCATGGTGTCAATGGAACAGCTTCTTTTATTTTTTTAAAAGACACTCGCATTTCTTGATGCAAGGGGCTGAAACTATTTGAATATTAGAATTCAGTTGTTTTGAAGTTGTCTTATACATAATTCTACTTCCTAATCTACTCAAATAGCATAGTATTTATCCCTTGTGATTGGCTACTTCTCATAGAAGGTGTGTGTGAGCTGAGGAGAGTACTCAAGGAGAAATTCTAAGGAAAAGGAACTATCAGAGTTCATGGCCTGCAACCTGTAGTTTTACTAAAAGACATGGAATTTTGTCTTAATATGTTGCCTCCTATTAAGATACAATGTCTTTATTCTTAATCTAATTTCCTCAACTTTATTCTACAGATCTATTACTTTGTCTACCTGGAAAGGGAAAAATACACACACACACATTCACAATCTTATCTGTTCAAGGCAATTCAATTTCCTATTACTGTTAATAAAAATAAAACTATTAGATATCAGTTAAAAAATCTTAACCTAGTATGGCAGTGTGTTAAGTATTTTACCTATATTGACTCTAATCCTTACAAAAATTTCATGATTCCTAGCTGTATTTTTACACATTAGTAGTTTGAGGCTCTGAAATATTCATATATTCAAAGTTGTAAAAATTCTGACCCATTTTGATAAACTTCAAAATACTCTTTGCATTGCTCCACATTGCTTTTTATATTACTGGGGTTGTTTTGCCAATAATATGATGGACATTTTACCTTATATACATACATGTGAATATATCAGGGCTGTATTAGGAAAAAAACCCCCACAAACTGTGAAGATAGTCACATTTGGTTATTGACTCTACTAGGAGTGGGAAAACAATGGCCCATGGACCAAGTTTAGTGAGCTACCTGTTTTTGTAAGTAAAACCACACCAGAACACATTCCCACCCAGTTGTTTACATATTGGTTATGTCTGCTTTCACATTACAATGACAGAGTTGGGTAATTGTGACAGAATTTATCAATTTGAAATTAACTCTTTTGATAGGCTTAGGGACTGTAAGTCTAAAAAGTTTACTCTCTTTTGCTTTATAGACAGTTTGCCAACCCTTGAACTAGAACATTACTGTAGTAACTGCACTGATATAAGGCTCTATTAAAACAATGCATATACATTTCATTAACATTGAGTCTCAGGGATCGAAAAAGAGCATTAATTTTCTTTTTATCAGGTGAAATTCTTCAATGATCCCTAAGCTGCTATTTTTCAGCTTTGCTATACAAAGTGGCAGTTATATTTTCTTAGTGTGTTTCCCCTTTTGCAATATATTTCTTAAGTTAAACCCAAATCTGATTGTGACAATATCTTTGTCTTATCACAAATCATCTTTATTTGTCTATTTATATATTTATTAAGTTTATTTTGAGAGAGAGGGAGAGAGAGCATGCGCAACATGCACATTAGGGAGGGGCAGACAAAGAGGGAGAGAGAAAATCCTAAGCTGACAGTGTGGAGCCTAACACAGGGCTTGATCCCACAAACCATGAGATCATGACCTGAGCTGAAATCAAGAGTTAGACACTCAACTGACTAAACCGCCCAGGCACCCCACAAATCATCTTTAAATAGTGCCTCATTTATACAATACACTTAATCTATTACAAAGTCTTAGAAGTTCTGCCTCTGAAAATTTAAGATTTCCTTTCCTTGCACATTTTTATCCTTTTATAACTTTATACCTTAAATACTATGATAGTCTCTTAACTAGTCACTTCTTTCTTCCTTTCCTCAAAATAGGCAGTTTTTATTGCATTGTATTTTGTATTTTGTATTTATTTTGAGAGAGAGAGCAAGGATCCCATCCATGTGTGCACAACCAGGGGAGCGTCAGAGAGAAAGACAGAGAAAGAGAATCCCAAACAGACTCTGTGCTGTCAGCACAGAGCCCGACACGAGGCTCCCCATCCCATGAGTGATGAGATCATGACCTGAGCCAGAATCAAGAGTTGTATATTTAACCAACCAGTGTCTCCCAGGTGACCTAAAATAGGCAGGTTCTTTCTTTATGTTTTATTTATTTTTGAGAGAGAGACAGTGTGAGCAGGAGAGGGACAGAAAGCGAGGGAGACACAGAATCCAAAAACAGGCTCCAGGCTCTGAGCTGTCAGCACAGAGCCTGAAGCAGGGCTCGAACCCACAAACCGCGAGATCATGACCTGAGCCGAAGTCGGATGCTTAACCAATTGAGCCACCCAGGCACCCCAAAATAGGCAGTTTTTAATTTCTCTGTTCCATCTATCATGAAAATAACAACAACAGTAAGAGTGATAATAAAAACAATGGCAACAGTAACAAAAATACTTAGATAGCACTTACCTAATATATAAACATATTTGATATTCACAACAGCTCCATGAATTTTTATTATTCGAATGTAGATGAGGAAACTGAGACACATAGGGGTTAAATAACTTGCATCAGAATAAGCATTTGAGCTAACATTAGAATCTATATCTTTCTCAACAATAATCCTCATGTCCTTTGTCTGCTTTTAAACCTGTCATCTCTTAATGAGATCTGTTGGATTGATTGTCTGATCTGGGACTGGCTATTTTGATTTAGGCCTTAGGAATATCCCCAGCTCCTCAACCCATCTTCCAAGGCATGATTCCCCAGTCTTAGTGCCTTCATCCATTTGTGGTCAGTGATGGCAGTGGGAGTGCCTGATGGGAAGGCTTCATAGAGCCTCGAGTAACCCAAGGGTTCAGAGGGCAGAGGGCATCTTTCCTATATTGTGAGTTCCGGGCTTAGGGCTGGTTGTTACTTCTTATCTCATTCTGAAAAAGGAAATGTGTCTGGTCTTTAACATCTCTTGCCAATTGAACTTTATAGTTCTAACATTATCCATCATTTCTTCTGAACCATGCCTTGTTCATATCAGTGCTCAATATGCTTTCTGAACTAAATTTTTCTAAATACAGAAAAATTGGGTTGTGAGTAACTTGTTCTGCAAATGTTCTGCAAGACGAGCAATCATGTCTAATAAATTTTAACTTGATAAATAAGCAGTGTCTTGCAATATGTGTAGTGCAATATGATGTCTAATGTCGCATGATCACGACTCAGCCAGTGGTTGTTGAAATTTACTTTGACATACGAGTGCTTTGGATTACAATCATGTTTCAGAAGGAATTATGGTTGCAAACCAAGGTTTTACTGTACTTATTTTATGGCTTTGCTCACCTGACTTTCCTTGTGTAGGTTGCCTTGTTTTTGTTTGTCATCTTGTTGAGGTGAGAACTGGCTTTACAATCAGCAAAGGAAAAGGCAGTAGAAAGGTTGGAAGTGCATGGTAGGCAGTCATAAGTTAATAGTTTCTGTCTTACAGCACTCTATGACCTGGTAGTCCTTGTCTGCTTTGAGCGTCAGTTTCTTCTACCAGGAAATAGAGATCATAACAGTAGCTACCTACTGTAAAATTCTATTATGGACATCTAAAGTGATAACCCATGGAAAATGCTTAATATATGGATATGGGCTGGCACATAGTAAGCACTCACTTTTAGTATGAATGTATATAACCTTCTAACTGGAAAAAAAAAAAGATACCCCTCTAGGATCAAGACTGGAAAACTTTTTCTGTAAAGACCCAGATAGTAAATATTTTAGGTTTTTTGGGCTGAGAGGCAAAACAGAGGACATTATATAGGCATTTATTTAACATTTAGAAATATAAATAGCTCTTAGCTTAATGGGCCAAAATTAAATGGTGGGGTGGATTTGACTCATAGGCTATAATTTGGTAACCTCTGTTTAAGGAGAGAAATAGCAATATAGCTAACACTATATTCTTAATTTGTATTGTTAATTTTTTCCTCCCTTTTTTAAATTTCTAACTAAATTGAAACTCTTTGGGTCATAATTCTTATTTTTCCAAAATTGTTTTTCTCTTGTTTTCATTGTTCTTTATCTTTCCAAAAAGTATTTGTGTATATAGATAGCCATGTATATACACATCATTGAGAGTGATGTGTGTGTATGTATGTGTGTGTGTATATATATATATATATATATATAATATATATTGCTATATAATGAGATATATATACATGTATATATGTGTGTGTACACACCACACACACACACACACACATACACACACACACACACACACACACTGATTGAGAGAAGAGAATTTGTATATTCTAGGTACCAAAAAAAGTTTCCTTATAATAAATAATGATTCATCAGATTACCAGATCCATTCCTTAGCTCTGTTGCTTACATTCTCCCACTTGTGTTTATATTACCAGAGGCCCATGTTATCTCTTTGTTGTGTTTTTTTAATGTGATTTACTGTAACTTGGGCTGAAATCTGTATTTACAATCACCATTGCTCATAGGATTTAGTTGTTTAAAAAATGAAATCACAATTACCTGCAGGGAAAAGATTGATGGAAACACTGGGAATGACACTCTGGTAATTCCATTTATGCTTTCATCTTCCTTCATCTTCCTTGCAGAGTCCAGAAATCTCTTTTAGGCCATGCTCTGAGCAGTTTTGTAAAGTTGTGATATAAAAACTATCAGGCACATTTTAAGTGGTGTTTGACTGCTCTTCATTTAGGTTATTAAGGGGTTCTTCTTTCCTGACTTTTTTATATTTTATATTTCCCACTAATGAATCAGTAGTCGCCAGTATGAAACAGTAATACATTTTAATTATATTTACACAGAAGTGCAATGTCAATAGTCACTTAAGCTTTGGAAAAGACTGTCGTGATTCAAATTTAAATATAATGCTCTTTGAGGGGCAGTCTGCTGAAGGCATCTGTGTACTGGTACAGGTCATGGAGCAGCTGCACTTCTTTCAATTAAGTGAACAAGGCTTTAAAGTAAATATTAGTAAGAAAATGATTCAGGTTTTTGACTTTGGCATTGAAATGAAGGTTAATAAATCAAGTGCATTTCTCCTGAAGGAAGGTAAATCATTGTGGATATTTTTCTGGTTTTTGTTTCCTTTCTCTTTGATAGAGAATTAGAAAGAACATATTTGAGATGCCTGGGTGGCTCAGTTGGTTAAGCGTTCGACTCTTGATTTTTACATAGATCCCGATTTCACAGTCATGAGATTGAGCCCTGTGTTGGGCTCCTCACTGGACATAGTACCTGCTTAAGATTCTCTCTCTCCCTGTGCCCCTCTTCCTCTTGCTCAGATGCCTTGTGTGCACGTGCTCTCTCTCTCTCACCAATAAATAAATAAATAAATAAATAAATAAACAAATAAATAAATAAAAAGACCTTATACTACTTAGGGTGTTTAGACCCTGAGATGGACACTTCTAGATACTTTTGGTACATTACTCTGTCACCATCGTAATTAGATTTCTCAGTCTGTAGATGGCAGAATAGCGTGAGAGTGGTTATGTTACTCCCTGAAACTAGCATGGCTACTATGTGGCAAATCTATTAATTCTAGCCCACATGTATTTGATTCTAATACCCGTGTAAATATCTAAATACATTTTTAATGCAAAGTAATTTTAAAATTAGCAATCCAGCTATATTCTTTGACCAGAATGCAATAATACATGTTATTATTTTAATTAATAATTACTTTTATTATCCATTAATCTTCCACTAAATAAATATTTTCTGAGAAATATCTGATTTGGTAGGTTGTAAAATGTTGGCAACATGATCCATGGGAGAGAAACATCTCTTTTGTGAGAGTAGATATACGCTTTTACTGCTTTTTCAATTTGTCCCCATTCTTTAAAGTCAATCTTGATACCCACTGGCAGTATTCCTGATATCATCAGTCTATCTGGGAGACTAGCTCAATCCCTAAGTATTCTTCTTCACTTTATACCAGACTCACTTTTTCACCCTTCATGCTTTCTCTTTGTGGCTCTATCCAGTTTCATGGCCTCAACTAGATATGCCATATATTTCCATTAGAATACATAACAGTCCCCCAAATCAACCTCCCTAAATGGGGCATGTAAATTCTGCTCCCAAAATGGTCTGTATCCAGAGGAACCATTTCAATTGTTCCAAGGAAAAGAAAGAAGAGCATAGCATGCTGCTCCTGTATTCATTTAAAACTTTTATTTTGTTCATCATGAATTTTTGCATTAGTTTGAATTTGTAAAATATTGCATTACATATGATTTATCTTGATTACTGAATTTTTTGGCATCCCTTAAATTCTATACCTATGGTAAGTGCCTCATGTGCTTTACCCTAGTCGCTTCCCTGTCAGGATTAACATGGTCCTAAAGGCAGTCTGACTGGGCTTAAATCTTTGGCCCACCACTTCCTTGCTAAGTTTCCTCAACCAGGTTTCTTAATCTCTCAGCATTATGTTTCTCTCATACAAACCGAAGACAGTAACAAGTTAGCCAATATGAATGTTGTGCGTTTTAAAGAAATACTTATATGGAAAATATTTGGAATAATTCCTAGCTAATTAAAAAACGTTTTTTTCAGTGTTTATTTATTTTTGAAAGAGAGACACACAAGACAGAGTGTCGGTGGGGGAGGGGTAGAGAGAGAGGGAGACACAGAATCTGAAGCAAGCTCCAGGCTTTGAGCTGTCAGCACAGCCTGACACAAACCATGAGATCATGACCTGAGCCAAAGTCAGACGCTTAACCAACTGAGCCACTCAGGAGCCCCAATTCCTGGCTAATTTTAAGTGCTATTAAGATACTCATTATTATTAATAGATTTGAAAATCTTACGGATAAAAAAGGAGTTTAAAAATAGAAATAAATATTTTACTTTTTATTTTGGAGAGACAACGTGAGAGTGTGCCAGGGTCCAGGTTTGGGAGGGGCAGAGGGAGACAGAGAATCCCAAGCAGGCTTAATGCTGAGCTTGGAGCCCAACATGCAACATAGGGTTTGATCCCATGACCCTGGGATAATGACCTGCCCCAAAATCATGAGTCGATCACTCAACCAACTGAGCCACCCAGGCACCCCTAGAAATATATCTTTATACATAACTCATTTACTGATTCATCATCTCTAGGGTGAGGCCCTAAATCAGTAGCTGAAGACGTAACACAAGATAAAATATTTCCTCGTGTCATTTTAATGATCAGCTTTGTTAGAAGCTCCTTTGGAAGATAAGTCTCCTCAATTCCTCTTGTTCTTATTCACTTCTTACTTTCCTCAATAGTCTAACTTAGGTTCAGATTGTAATTTCCTCATGCCTATATGAATTAAAGAAATGTCTATATGGTTTCCCTGCCTCTAAAATTACAACAATGTAGAAAATAGGAGAACAAGATAATTATTTGAAAACAACAGATAATCATCACCTTTCTTAAAAACTTTGAGACTCAAAAATAGAGTGAAACAGAAACTTTGAACTTTTAGCTAGTGCATGTAGTCGTCAATGATGTGAACCAGGTCAAAATCTCCAGATTCATCTCTACTTGCAGTTTTAGATAAAGATTTGGAACACCATTTCCAAAATGGTGTTCATGTTTCTGTGTGTTTGTAAGCATTATCATTATACTGTAGTATGGCAGAGAGAAAGAGAGGGAAGATAAACAATTTCAGATAATGATACATGCTATGGAGAAAAACAAAGAGTAATGGAAGAGAAAGAAAAGAAGGGTGGGCTGACTTTTTTGATAGAAGTGACTTAAACTAAGATGTTTAACTAGGGATATAGGAAACATGAATTCCAAGTAAAGGGAAAAGCAAGTGACAAACCCCTAAAGTAGGAACAGACTTAACATTTAAAAACAAAAAATAACTGGGCTAGAATAACCAAAGAGTGAAGTTGAGAGAGAGAAAGATGAGGTCAGGCAGGTAATGAACTCCACATTATTGGCAGTTTTATAGCTACGGAAAGACTGGAGATACATACATATATATATATATATATATATACACACACACACACACACATACACACACACGCATACATATATATATATATACACACACATATATATACATACTTTCTGAGTGTGATGGGATACTGGTGAACTTTGAATAGGGGAACTTGATGTTATTTGTTCATGTTTTAAAAGGTTTCTGTGTGGAAAATACACATTGTTGGGTGGGAGGAATAGAAGCAAATGAACTAGGGGTTATGATTGTTGTCGAGCCCAGAGACAATGGTGGCTTGTATTGGAAATTCTTTAAAACTATTGAGAAGTATGTAAAGTCTGGATATTTTTAGAAGATAAAACCAATGATTGGAAAGAAAGAAGTAATACTCTCCCTATTTGTGGATGACATGATTTTCTATATGGAAAACCCTAAAGACTCTACCCAAAACCTGTTGGACTAATAAACAAATTTAGTAAAGTTGCAAGTATAAATTCATTACACAAAAATCTGTTGCATTTCTGTACATTAATAATGAACTCTCAGAGAAATTAAGAAAGCAATCCTGTTTACAATTGCATCAAAAAGAATAAAATACATATGAATAAATTTAAGGAGGCAAAAGACCTGCACACTGAAAACTCTAAGATGTTGATGAAAGAAGCTGAAGGAGACACAAATAAATAGATATTCTGTGCTTATAGACTGGAAGAAGTGATATTGTTAAAATATTCATACTATCCAAAGTAATCTACAGATTAAGAGAAATCCTCATCAAAATTCCAATGGTATTTTTCATATAAATAGAACAAACAATCCCAAAATTTATGTGGAACCATAAAAGACCCTAAATAGCCAAAGAAATCCTGATAAAGAAAGTCAAAGCTGGAGGCATCACATTCCCTAATTTCAAACTATACTATAAAGCTGTCATAATCAAAACAGAATGATACTGGCATAAAAACAGCACATAGATCAATGGAACAAAATCAAAATCCTAGAATAAACTCATGCATGTATGGTAAATTAATTTACAACAAAGAAGAAAAAATATACAATGAAGAAAGGACAGTCTCTTTGTTAAATGATGTGGGGAAACTGGACAGCCATATGTAAAAGAATGAAGGTAGACTTCTATGTTACATCATATACAAAAATTAACTCAAAGTGGATTTAAGACTTGAATGTAAGTCCTGAAATCATAAAACTTCTAGAAAAAAAATAGATGATAAGCTACTTGGCATCAATCTTTTATACCTGAATGCAAAAGCAAAGACAACAAAAGAAAAAATAAATAAATGGGACTACATCAAACTAAAATGCTTCTGTACAACAAAGGAAATCATCAACAAAAGGAAGCAGCAACCTACCGAATGAGACAAAAAATTTGCAAATCATATATCTAATAAAGGGTTATTATGCAAAATATATAAAAAACTCTTATAAGGCTATAGAAAAAAATTTTATAAGGCTCTAGAAAAAAAATCTTATTAAAACTGGGCAGAGAAGAGAGCGGCAAGATGGCGGAGATGCAGGGAGCTCTGTAATCCGCGCACGCCCGTATGGATTGAACTGAGAAGGACTGAAGGGAGAATACGCTGATTTGCAAGTGTGGGAGAAGAAGAAACAGACGCCAGAAAGAAGACAACCTCAAAGATGCCTGAGTGAGTGACTGTGATCTGGGAAATTAGGGGACGGGCGGGTCCCGGAGGTGCAGGGGAAGGAGCCAGAGCCCAACACAGGGAGAGCACACTGTGCCCCGGAGAGACAAGGGGAGGAGAAAGAGAGATGGAAAAAGCACATAGAACCATCTCTCCCCATATATAACTCCCGGGCGCGGGGAGAGA
>CM053563.1:32983455-33050142 GCA_028646485.1 Cryptoprocta ferox
TGAAACGATGCTCAGCATCACTCATCATCAGGGAAATACAAATCAAAACCACACTGAGATACCACCTCACGCCAGTCAGAGTGGCTAAAATGAACAACTCAAGAGACTATAGATGCTGGCGAGGATGTGGAGAAACGGGTACCCTCCTACACTGTTGGTGGGAATGTAAACTGGTACAGCCGCTCTGGAAAACAGTGTGAAAGTTCCTCAGAAAACTATTAATAAAACTCCCCTGTGATCCAGCAGTAGCACTGCTGGGGATTTACCCAAGGGATAAAGAAATGCTGATGCATAGGGGCACATGTACCCCAATGTTCATATCAGCACTTTTCAACAGTAGCCAAATCATGGAAAGAGCCTAAATGTCCATCAATCGATGAATGGATCAGGAAGATGTGGTTTATCTATACAATGGAATACTACATGGCAATGAGAAAGAATGAAATCTGGCCATTCATAGCAAAGTGGATGGACCTTGAGGGTGTCATGCTAAGCGAAATAAGTCAGGCAGAGAAGGACAGATACCATATGTTTTCACTCATAGGTCTAACAGGAGAAACCTAACAGAGGACCATGGGGAGGGGAAGGAGGAAAAAGAAGGAGAGGGAGGGAGACAAAGCACGAGAGACTCTTGAATATTGAAAACAAACTGAGGGCAGAGGGGGGAGTGGGAAAGGGGAAGGGGGGTGATGGTCATGGTGGAGGTCACTTGTGGGGAAGAGCAGTGGGTGTTATATGGAAACCAACCTGACAAACTATAAAGTTAATAAAAAAAATTTAAAAAAATAAAAAAACTGGGCAGAGGATCTGAACATACATTTTTCTAAACACATACAGATGCCTAATAGGCACATGAAAACATGCCTGACATCACTATTTATCAGTGAAATGCAAATCATAACCACAGTGAGATCCCACCTCACAGCTCCTAGAATGGCTATTATCAAAAATTCATGAAATAACAAGTGTTGGTCAGAGTGTGGAGAAGAGGGGATCCTTATGGCATTGGTGAAAATGTAGATTGGTGTGCCCACTATGGAAAAGAGTATGGAGGTTCCTCAAAGAATTAAAAATAGAAATACCATGTGATCCAGGAATTCCAAGACCAAATATTTATCTGAAGAAAATAAAAACAAACAAACTAATTCAACAAGATATATGCATTCCTTTGTTCATTGCAGTATTACTGACAGTAGCCAAAATATGGAAACAGCCTATGTGTCCACTGATGGATGAATGGATAAAGAAGTGGTATATATACAAATGGACGACCACTCAGCCATAGAAAAGTTTGGAATCTTGGAATCTTGCCATTTGCAACAACACGGATGGACATTGAGAGAATTATGTTAAGTGAAATAAGAAAGTTAAAGATGAATACCTATATGATTTCACTTATATGTGGAATCTAAAAAGAGCAAAACAAGTGAACAAACAAAATAAAACCATACTCACAGATAACAGAGAAAAGAACGGTGGTTGCAAGAGGGGAGGTTTGTTGAGCGTGGGTGAAACTGGTGAACAGGGTCAAGAGGCACAAACTTCCAATTACAAAATAAGTAAGTCATGGAAATGTAATGTGCAGCTTGGTGACTAAAGCCAGTAATATTGTTGCATACACTTGAATGTTGCCAAGACAGTATGTCCTAACAGTTCTCATCAAAAGAAAAAAAATTGTACCTGTATGGTGATGGATGATAACTAGACTTACTGTGGTGATAATTTCCCAGTGTATGAAAATATAGAATCATTATATTGTAGACCTGAAACTAATATAACTTTATAAGTCAGTTATACCTCAATAATAAAAAAAAGGAGAAAAGTAATCAGACTTGCTGAATGAATGAAAGCATGTCCTCTAGGGTTTTGACATCTCCACACCTCTTCCTTTTCTCCTTCCAATGCTGTTTCTTCTGCATTTCTTCTGCCTTTTCTTCTGCCTTTCTTTCATTATGCTGCAGTCCCCTGGAACTCTAGCCAAATATGCAGGTCCCCTGTAGCTTTTTATATGCATTTGGTGTTTAATGACAAAATTCAAGTCATTGGAGTTAAGAATGAATCATCATTTGCAAGGGTCTACGTTCTTTAAATCTGCAATTCTTTTCCTTGTAATAAAGAAAAAATCCTCCTTGGGTACTTCTGTTAAAATGTATGATTGCATTCTTCCTTCTCACCCATATGAGATTAAATGCAATCTCTTCCCCTAATACACAAGTGCCTATGCAGCTTTACAGGTGAATTAATTGTTCGTTTCATTTGATTTTCTTCAAATGAGCTCCAGTTTATTTCTCCTCAATTTGTCTTTGGCAGATTTATTTTAAGTCTTTTATTTCAGTTTCTGAAGTATTTATCCTCTGGGTCTATTCTCTATCCTGTACGATGGGAGACTAATTATTCTTCTCCTAATGAATGTTCTAAATGTATCCCATATGGTGACATATGTGTGCTCAGACCAAAGATGCTTTGGGATAAAATAAGTAAATTCCTCTCGTGGGGTTTCCTTACAAACTTCGCTTTGTAACAGTGATAAGTTCAAAGATTCATAGACTCTAGGTTGCTATAGAGATCATCTTCTCCCCACCCCGGGACCTTCCTCATTTTGCAGTTAGGAGCAGAAGCCTAGGAACTACTTAGCTGGATTATGAGAGAGCTGAAGGCTGGGGAAAGAAGCTTGAACTCTATTCCCAACTCTACCACTGACATTTTAAAATGTCTTTTGTATTACAGTCACTTGATTTCCAGATGAGAAAACTGGTTCGAAGAGAGAAGAGGGAGATAGATTCCTAAGGGGAGTCTTGTCTAGTCCTACCGTTCCAACTTAAGCTTCTTTCCTTCAACGTAATTATCTTTGTTTGTAAATAATATAAATCAAGTAATTATACTATGTAAGTTTGAATCTCTTTTGCTCAAACAGTGTGTGTTTGTGTTTTTGTTCATCTTACCTAATAGATACTAGGCACTAAATAAATACTTGTTAAATGAGTGAATGAATCTATTGCATAGTATTATGAATATCTATTAGTTGTATAATAGAATATCAAGCATTTTATCTTTTTAAATTAGCTTAATCTACATTGGAAGCCAGCATATTTGGAAATAATGCCTTTGACAAATGAGAAACTGAGGCTCAGAAAGTTTATATATATTAGCACTAGCCAACTTCTAGAACTAGAATATGAATATGTCATCCCATTTCAAAATCCAAGGTCTTTCCACAATGCCAAACAATAGTTAAAATTCTCTGTATACCAACCACTGTTGCCAATGGCTCTACATGTTTTATGTAATTAATTTTTTAAATTACTCTAAGTGAAGTGCAGTTTTATCCTATCAAGAAAACAAAACTTGATATTTATGAGTCTTTTTGTGAAGGTCAAACAGCTCATAAGTGGGGTAGGACTTGAATCCTTACCTGTTGTTTATCTGAAATTCATATTTAATTGAATGTTGCATAGTTTTATTTCCTAAATCTGGCAATCCTATCCATAAGGGATCCTTTCCCCTTAATGTCTTTGAGATCTCATAGGCTTGTATTCATAAAAATTGGACAAGTGGCATTCTGTTATTTAGTTTGTATAGATAGCCTTCTGTCATGTTCCATGAGTCATCAAGGAAAGGGTGTACTAGGCTATTCATGTTTATATGTCTAGTTATATATCAGTGACTTTTCCCCACTCAAGTATTTACTTGATACATATGGATGGACTTTGTAGTGGGGATGGAAGGAGGGAGATGATGAAATGGGCGATATTAATTTTTATTTCTAAAAGTGCCATTGATTTCCTCTTATTCAATGATTCAATGTCCATTTTAGGCTCCATATTTTAGTAAATAATATAACTTTATCTCCTGCGAATTGTGTGACTTGGAGGAGAAAATGCAATTAATTTTATTTTTAGGTCTTGAGTTTGATAAGAGACATGTTAACTGTATCATGTAAGTTTCTGTCTAGTTGCTGCACAGAGTATATATGTGTAATATTTAAATATGTGCATAATTATGCAATTTGGATACCATAAATTTACTATAAAAGGAAAATGGAACATAAGAGAAAAGAATGCTACTTATGGTGGGCTAACTATATGCCAGGCAATGGATTCATCATATTTGTGTTATTTGTCCTCGTGTCATAGCCATCAGGGCCATAGGATAACCTTTACGTTGTAGATCAAGAAAATGAACTCATGAGAACTTAGTAGCTTGCCCGAGGTTTTCTATACAGTAAGCACTAATGTAGAATTTAAATCTAAATCTACCTTTACCTGAATCTAAAGCCGCTTATTTAGATAAAGAGCTCATTGTAAACTTAAAATGCTGTATAGCAAATTTTCTATATTTAAGTGGAAAAACATTTCAGAAAAAAAATATCAGGAGCTATATTCTTACCATCCAGAATTAACAGCTGTTAAAATATTTACTTATACGCTTCCTTTGTTTTTGTTGCTGCAGATGTTGCTTTTAAGGGAAAAAATTATATTTATTTTTACAAAATGAAAAATATATAGTATAAAAATTCAAGAAATGCAAACTACTGCCAAAAGAAAATTTAAACAATCACACAAAATGCTACCATTAAACATTAGGTGTCCATAATTCCAAACATCTTTCTTGCATCCATAGAAATGGAAGGAGAAGAGGTAAGAGGAAAAAAAACAGAGGGAAGAAAGATGTAGGAATGACAGAAATAGGAAAGGAAATGTAAATATAATTAGTTTTACAAAAATAAGATCATATTAAAATTAATTCTATTAAAAACTGTTAAATTGAATATTGCTTGGCTATTTCATAAGTAAAATAAAGAGTAAATCGGGAAAGATTAACAGAATTCAGTTAAGTGTTTCTTTACCACAAGTGATCTCATTTACTTAAAAATGCTCTTAAGCTAACTAATAAAAAGTAAAATAATAATAAAATAGAGATAATGTAGAAAAATATTGAGCACTGTACTTGTTTTTAATGATGTGTTTTAATTTTAGACAACAGAGTAGCTATTTTATTTTTTAAATATTTATTTGCTTTTTAGAGAGAGAGACAGAGATAGAGGGAGCATGGGAGGGGCAGAGAGAGAAAGAGGGAGAGAATCTCAGGAAGGCTTGATGTGGGCTTGAACTCACAAACTGTGAGATCCTGACCTATGCAGAAATTAAGAGTAGGATGCTTAATCATCTGAGCCACCCAGGCGCCCCTCAGAGTATCTAATTTGAAAGATGAAGACACAAGAGCTTTTTCTTCTACCTACTAAAATGTGTGTGTTTGTGTGTGTGTGTGTGTGTGTGTATGTGTGTGTGTGTTTGTGTGTTTATAGTTTATAGACCTGGAAAATAAAAAAATAATACTAGGCCTTTCACATTTTTCTAAATTTTTTTAAATGTTTTATTTATTTTTGAGAGAGAAAGAGAGAGACAGTATGAGAAGGGGAGGGTCAGAGAGAGAGGGAGACACAGAATCTGAAGACAGGCTCCAGGCTCTGAGCTAGCGGTCAGCACAGAGCCCAACACGGGGCTTGAACCCACGAACCATATTTTTCTGTATTCATAATTCATATAGTTTTTATTAGTTTAAGTGTTATCATTATAGTTACATGGACTTCATCTTTACCACTGGGCTTTTTATCATGGATTTTTCATTTTTGGATTGTTTACTTTGATTCTCCTTTTAACTGGTGGGAATTTGTCAAGTGATTTTTCAAAGATCTCAGAAATTCTCTGCTGATTCTGTTCTTTAATGATTGAGATGTCTGCCTGTTCCCTTTATAATCTGAAGGCATTTAGGCTAAGCTTAATTTTCCTGAGTGTCACTCTCATTCCCCCCAAAATAATCTAAGTATGTTTTGTTGATATGTCATTCGTTATTTTTCTAGAAGTGAATATAGCTGTGCAAATGGCTGAAACCAGCATAATTTCGCCTTCACGTAAGTGATGGCTTTTGTGTGCCTAAATGCTTGACAAATTCTTCTTTTATTCTTAAAAGTAGGCAGTTTATCTAGAGTGTATATTGATCCTAAACTTTTGGTATCCTAAAACACTTTGTGTTCTTTTGATTTCTGTATTCAAGTAGTCTTTTTTTCAGCTATATATCTTGCATTATATGATTAGATAAATTCTCTGTTCCATATATAGCTATTTTATTTTGGAGTTACTAGTTACCTGATGTTAAGTCACAGCATCTTCCAAATCTAGTAACTGATCTCTAATTGTTTTACTCTGCTGTTTTCATCTGTATTCACATGATTATCCTAGTGTCTGTAATTTAGGTTTAGAGTCTATATTCTGCTCTTTGCATATTTTAAAATTTATTAGTTGGATAATGAAAACATTTGATCTCTAGTGTGTTTCCTTCAACCTGTGATTTTCCTTTTTGTTTACTTGATAGTTGTAACACTTTATGGAATTCAAGCACTTAATTAGTTATTCTATGATATAAAGCAATTTTAAGGAATTGTGAGTCAGATTTTATTCTAGATTGTGCCATTTTATTCTTATTTGCATGACACATTCCCTTTTCCTTCCATATTTTGTTTTCAGTTTTGGATGTAGATTTGCCGTATAGTTTATTTTCACCTTAATTAGTTTAGAGTGACTCTGTAGACATATGTTTGTTTTGATAGAAGATAAAGAGTCAAGTGACTCACACTATACCTGAGAACAGTTCTTTGGTTTTGAGTAACTCGTGAGGTCTTTTTCTTGTGTTTCATCAGCATTTTTATACCTAAGCTAAACAGGTGATGTGTTATTGGGCAGGTGGTGTTAGAGGAGCACAGACAAGGCCAAGTATAGACTTTGTTAAAGTGCATTAATTTTGTTCTTTTCTGAGAGTTTTGATATGCAAGAGTATTTGTTGCACCCTAAATCAGCTTCAAAATATGAGGTTAAGGATTTACAATTTTTACCCATTGTGGTCATTTCTCTGTTTAGTGTGTTCACTTTCCCCATATCGCTCTTTTTGCCTTAGTGGTGTTTTCTCTGACTTCTAGGCTACCAGGAGAAACAAGAAGATAAGACTACTTATGAATTGGTGAGAATTCCTAGGATACTGTCACCTCACCACTTTGTTTTATAGGTGATACCTAAACTCTGCACTTAATTCCAGATTCTTTTCTTTCTTTCCTCAGGCACCAATTGCTGAAGATTATTGTATGAGGATTTCCCCCTCTGTTTCTCTCTTTGCTGTTGGTAAATCTTCCCCAAACATTAATGATGATGATGAAGAGGTTCATAATGAGCCTCCCCCAAATCCAAAAAGTTCCACTTTGACCTGAATTAAATAAAACATTACATTGAGATGAAGTCAGTCAGGCCTCAGAAGACTCTGGAAAGGCTTTTACTTCCCCCTTAACTGCCTGAAATAATTCAGATAGAAAAAGCCTGGTCTAGGAGAGAACTGTCACCAAAGGAAACTATAAAGAATATGGGCTCGGTGTAGTAAATTGGGAGTAGGCTCTACAGGACTTGGAGATCAAATTCCTTTCTGTGTCCCACTGTCTTCGCATGGCAGGTGACATGGCAAGCATTTGTCTTCCACATATTTGCTCTTCACATCTTCTTATCAATTTCTTTCTCCCTTTTGAAGTCTCAGACTCCTACCCCTTCTCCTTAGCTTAGGTTGGCATATTAAGTCCCAGTTACCTGACTGCCTGGGAGTTTTTATATTCTTATGAGGCTCTCATATATACGTAATTAATTTTTTTCCTGTTAATCTGTCTTGTGTCAATTTAATTAAGAGACGAGCCAGAAGAATCTAGAAAAGTAGAGGAAAAACATTTTTTTTTCTTCTTTACAATGATGATGATTTAAGACGTTAGGGGATAAAATTCTTTGAATTTTAATGTTTACTTAGAATGTGAATTTTATTTTATTTTTTATTTTATTATTTTGAGGGAGAGAAAGAGAAAGAGAGAGGGAGAACAAGCAGGGGAGATGGAATTTTAAGCAGGCTCCATGCTCAGTGTGAAGTCTGACCTGGGGCTCAATCCCATGACCCAGGGATTGTAACCTGAGCTGAAATCAAGAGTCAGACACTCAACTAACTGAGCCACTCAGGTGCCCCTAAAATTTTAAAACGTGTTATTACATCTCTATATTCAAGTTGAGAATTCATCTGTCCCATGTCTCCACCCCTAACTCAGCCAAAAAGTCTATTTCATTAGCTTCTCAGTCATATTCTGTTGTTAATACATATTTGTTCATCTCTTGTCCCCAGTAAATTGTGAGATCTTTGAAGATAGAGTATATGCCTTCTTTTCCTATGTTGATCTTTTACTCATAATATCTAGTCCATTGCTCAATGTGTGTAAAATAAATGAATAGGTGAATGAATTTACATGGTGCCTAATCTAAGTCCAACATAGGACTTATTTTTTAAAAGATGGGTCTTTCTAAAAAATAATATAGAGAGTTTTCAAAGAATTACCTACTGGTAAAAATACTGAAGCTGAGGACTGAATATGGATCTGGAACAGCTATGTGAGAAGATTTTCTACACAGCTGAAATGGGACATCATGTTCTCCAGTTAGGATTTTACCAAGAAGCACTTACTTAGAAATTTCCACAAAAGTTTCCCACACAATTTCCAGCTAGATGTCCTTGAATGAAGAATTCTTTTAAATATTCTAGAAACTTCTAGTATGAAGTAGCAGTTCATCTGTAGGAATGGTTCAGTTAAATTTCTTCTTCCACACCATCTCTTTCTTCTTGGACTTTTTTCCAGTGATTTTCTTATAGCTACAGCAGCAACAATAATAATACCACTGATACGATGTTAGCAACAGAAACAAGAAAATAAATATTCCAGCCTTATTAAAAACCCTTTATGATATTATTCTTTTGAATCTGAAACTCTGGCATTATCTGTGACTGTTTTGAAAGCAACGTGAGAATTCATTCAGATGCATTTTTAAGCTTATGGTTATTAGCTTTCCAAACTTGGAAGCATCCCTGGTGGTCTCTTCAATAGCAGTGTCCTCTACCTGACTTTCATCTTTGCCTGCAAACAATTGTGGGAGTGCAGACCATTTTAAAGTAAAATCAGTTTGGCAGAAAGGTTTGTTTCCCCTTCTTTTGTTGCCTTGATACACTACTAGTTTCAAATGCTTAATTTAAACTTGAAAAAAAAAATTCCTCATGTCCTTGCTTTACATTACTAGAGACCCAATACTGTACCAGGTCCTGAGGTAATAATCTATTCATAAATTTATAGGAACAGTGAATTACTTAGTAGGATAAACTTAGACTAGGTCAGGAGCTTTAAAAAATGTTCTGGGAATTCTGAGAACATGCATAAACCTCTTTTCACTTTTTATATGGCTGAAAACTAAGCATTTATTAAGTGATAATTTTTGAGCATCTGGTCTGATTCTGATTGATACTTTAAATACTATATGGCGCCATGTACATATTGCTTTCTGGTTTTCTGAGATGGAAAATTGAAGTTCAGAGTTGACAACCAAATTTGTAAAATGTAGAACTAGAATTGGAACTGAGTTCTTTCTGATCCTAACACATTATGAAACAGTATCCCTATGCTTAGGCTGAGCTGACTGCCAAATTTAGAATATAAATGTCTAGCATTTCTGTAAAGGCAAGAACAAATGAAAAGTTCAGGAGGAATTCCATGTCAGGAGTGGAATTTTTTGATAAAGGAATTCATAGAAAAAGGAAAAAAAAGAGGAGGGTGGGGAGATCTGGTGTCAGGAGTTCCAATACTTTTTTTCCCTAGCTTTATTGAGATATATTGGACACATAACATTTTCTAAGTCTTTTTTTTAAATTTTTTAATGTTTTATTTATTTTTGTGAGAGAGGTTGAGAGCATGAGCAGGGGAGGGTCAAAGAAAGAGGGAGACACAGAACCCAAAGTTAGGCTCCAGGTTCTGAGCTAGCTGTCAGCACACAGCCTGACGTGGGGCTCGAACCCACGAACCATGAGATCATGATGTGAACCGAAGTCAGATACCTAACCAACTGAGCCACCCAGGCACCCCCATTGTCTAAGTTTAAGATTTACAATGTGATGGTTTGCTGTGTGCGTGTATTGCAAAATGACTATTACAATAAGGTGAAGGGGAGCAAAATATCACCCCCAAATATACCTCTTTGGTATAAGATTTACATTGAGCTGATTATTTTTAAGAAACAACAGACACAGGAGTAGCTCTGAAAACCCAGTGGAAGTTACCCTTTCTATGAGACATTTACATTTGTAAGGGAAATCCCCATTTGGTAGGATGCCCTTCTCTCTGTACCAAGAGAAAGATGACTCTAAATCTCTAGAAACACTCATCAATGGAGAAGACAAGGGCTTAAATCTGCATAAAGGCCATATCTTTGTTTACTGTGCTTTTCTTGTAACCTCCCAGAATTGTCTCCCACCTATGCTCAACATCTTCCTTTGTTTTTAGCTGGGGGTGGTATTTAAGGGGATGACTTGTGCCATAAAGTGGAGTTGCTCCATTTTCCTGAGTATATGCCCTGCGTACAGGAGATATACATGTTATTAAACTTATTTTTGTTTTTCTCCTTTTAATCTGTTTTCTTTTAATGATAGGGGTGTCTCAGCCAAGAACCTAGAAGAGTAGAGAGAAAATTATTTTCCTCCCTTTCAAAGATTAGTTAACACTTCTATCATCTTACATAATTATTATTTGTGTGTGTGGTGATCTTATTTAAAATCTCTTAGCAACTTTCAAGTATATGATACAGCATTAACTATAGTCATCGTGCTGTATATTAGATCCCAGAATTCAGTCATCTTATAATTGGAATTTTATACCCTCTGATCAACATCTTCACATTTCCCCCACTCTACAGCCCTTGTAAACCACCATTCTACTTTCTGTTATGAGTTTGACTTATGATTAAATGGTTTCTTTTGAGAGGTTGACAGAATTGAAGGATGTGAGTTAGTGCTGGTGTATGGAGGAAGAGCATTAAAGACAGAATTAGCCTTTAGTGCAAAGAATCCAAGGGAGGAGCATGCTTAGTGAAGTCATAAAGTGATAAAAAGCCAAGTGGAACTGGAGCCATGTGGGTGGAGGTAGGAAGGGGCCTTCGTCTGAGAAAAGTTAGATAACAGAGGCCAGATGACATATAAAACTGTAAAACAGAATGGATGTTAGGCAGTAAGTACCGATGGAGCTTGTGCTGAATTAGAAAGTGCACACCCAAACTAAGGAGCTTTGAGTTACATTTTATAATAAAGGAACACAGTTCTAACCAATAAAAGACATTAAAGGATGACATTCAACCAGTGAGACATTAGTTTGTAATTCTTAATTTAAATTCAGCAGTTTCCATTTATAGAAAATGATGCTGGCCCTGCAAAAGTTTAGTGTCATATCTAGCAGTTCTCAAATTTTGTTTTCTAAATTCCCATCCATTTTCTTCTTCATCTACAAAATGTGTTGTGACTTGGCAAAATTTTAGAAAAGGAGTTTGAACATAAACTAGGAGAAACTCAATTTCCAAGAAAAGCTTGGAGTGACTTAGATATTATTGAATAATCTGAAAGAACAGGCTTGCTTTTAAGAGCTGGTTTGTTAAATTCAGAGCAATATCCCTAAATCCTCATGGTAAAGTATAGATTGCCCCACCAGTTGAATGTTCATCAATGGAACTTGGTGAAATGACTTTTGGATTAAATTAATCCTTTCCTTTTTCTGTCCACTTCTGTGGGAACTATAATTTTACATGATAAGGATTCTTTTTCTCTCCTAGTATGCGTTTATATCTTTCATCCTTTAAAACACGTTGGGGAGAGAGAAATTTCTCCTTCGACTGACTGTCAGAAGTTCTTCTGACTGGATCGATAATTGACACACGACAGAGTAACAGAAGAAAAAAAACCTCAAACAGCAAAGTTTAATTACATGTGCAAAGTGGTCCACTAATAAAAGCAAGACCCAAAAAAATGACCAAGGTGTACAGCTTTTATATGTTTTAGACAAAGAAATATAAATCTGTGAGGAATTGACAGGAAAAAGAAAACTTATGTTTGGGAGCATCAATTAATAGGGAATTCCAAATAGGAGTTTGTTGGGATAGTAAATTAATAAAAGTAACAAAGTTTATTTATATATTGCTCATCAGGCACTGAATCCCCCTCACAGGTCATAAGGATGCTTCTCTCTGTCTTCAAATGAAGGAGGGGCATCCTTCACATGAAGGATTTATTTCTTGCATTCAGGGAGACAAAGGGTCAAGATGCCCTTGCATCAGCTGCTTTTTGAGTAACTTTAATTCAAAACAATCATTTTGCCATTGTAGCAAATTTAGGATGGTCTTCCTTGGGCCCCCATAGACATTAAACCTTAGGAATGCAGAAAGAGTCTTTCTGTCAGTGCTTGATGACATCATGTGATGTTTAAATTATTCTCTTTGAAACATCATGATGAAATGGAAAAAGCATACCATATAGTTGAATGTCCCATGTTCTAGGACCTAGTGAATTCATATGCCTTTTTTTCCTTTGACTTTCAAGAATAAAATAAAATAAAATAAAATAAACAGTATTAAAGCTCCTGGCACACAGTGATTTTAATAACGGATCAATGACCCCCTAGTTATTCACATATCCTTTTTAATAATTATAGCAAAGGTTCTAGTGCATTGTAGTCCTTGCTAAATTCCAGTTTTCCTTATGTATTTCCAAATGCCATGTAATGTGTGAAGCAGAATATGTGACACATAATAGATAAGACATGGCTAATTGGATGGGTGAAGGGACGGATGGATGAGTGAATGGATACATGTAAGGACGGACACATGAATGCATTAATCAATCAATAGCTTGAATTGAATTTCAAAGTTAATCTTGATAGACATCTAATATTTAATCTGGTCAAGGACAGTATCTAAAATCACATCTAGCTTTGAAGATACATGGTTCCACAAATTTTATTTACTTTGTACATTGTTAGGACCACACCATATGATTTTTTTAATGTTTATTTATTTATTTTGAGAGAGAGAGAAAATGCACATACATGTATGAGTGGAGAGGGGCAGAGAGAGAGGGACAGAGAGAATCCCAAGCAGACTCCATGCCGTCGGTGCAGAGCCTGACACAGAGCCTGATCCCACAGACTGTGAGATCATGACCTGAGGTGAAATCCAGAGTCAGATGCTTAACCAACTGAGCCATCCAGGTGCCCCAGGGCTACATGATATGTTAAAGAAATATTACTTCTTTATATGTAAAAGTTAGATATTATTAGGAGTTGCATACATAAGATTATATAGTTACAGGGCTCTTTTGATTCACAAAATGCTGAATTGGGTTAAATTTCTTTTAGGGAAAAAGTGATATATCTGTATTTTAGATATATGCTATATCTAAAAATATGCTATATTTTTATTAGTCTTATGTCTTTTTGTTGACGATTTTTAAAGTATTCTCTATATCCAATGTGGGGCTCGAACTTAGAGCCCCTAGACCAAGAATTGCATGCTCTTAAAAAAAATAAAAAAGAATTGCATGCTCTACCAACTGAGCCAACCAGGCACCTCTAGAGTCTTATGTGTTCACCAAAAAACAATATTAAAACTGATAGGAACATTTGAACACTATAATGAGATGTCCTTATTTTATAACTGAGGGCACTGAGGCCCAGAATGATCAAAAAGAATCTTAGTTTGATCTTGTTCATTGTACCTAAAGTTCTTTTAAACCTACTGATATTTGGCAAGCAAAATCAGGAGAGAGTTTCAGTCAATGGGACTGAGGTCAAACATTACATTTGGATGAATGGAAACCTAAGATACTGAAGTTTCCTAAAGCTGTTCACCCTTTTGTACTCACTGCATTCTCTTCTAAAGAGCTTCACCAAAAGTCCTAAAATCTTTGCAGTTTTTTCTTTACCTGGTATGTTAAATTTAAAAATTAATCCAATGCCCTCAAATCTATGTTTCTTGTTTTACAAAATAGTTTATTGATTACCTGAAGTCTAAACAAAGCTTCCTACATGATTCATTGATCAAAATAAGATCCGAGAGCTCATTAACTTGGTTGTCAGATACCTTCATTTATTCATAAGCTTCTTTTTTTCCCCACTAACCTTTCACAATAATAAAAGCAAAGGAGTTTATGCACTTTTATGTTTCACCAAGCATATATCAGTCACAATTATGCCCTTTTCCAAAGGAAATTTTGGAGAAAATGTACATCCCAAGTATCTTATTTGGAGGATGAAAGCTCCTAGCCATCAAATTATTTAATTGATTATTGTAGCTTTACTAAGAGAAAAAGCGGCCATTTAATGTTTCTATTTTTATGTCATTAGTGGCTAGAATAATCCAACCATAACACAAAATACCAACTCAATAAGGGAGTGAATCATCTTTTGGAAAATGTTCTTTGGATATTTCTGATGGTGAGGGGACTCCTTAGTAGAAGCTTTCTTTTTAAAAAAATTTTTTTAAATATTTACTTAATCTTGAGAGAGAGAGAGACAAAGCAGGAGTGGAGGAGGGGCAGAGAGAGAGGGAGACATAGAATCGGAAGCAGGCTCCAGGCTCTGAGCTGTCAGCACAGAGCCTGACATGGGGCTCAAACCCACAAACTGTGAGATCATGACCTGAGCAGAAGTTGGCCCGCTTAACCAACTAAGCCACCCAGGCACCCACTTAGTAGAAGCTTTCAAACTGGATCACTAAATCTGGAATCAATTGGTGATTAACCTTGTCTCATACTTATTCACAGCTTCTATGTACAGATCCTGAGCTCAACTTGGGTAAGTGGTCCCATATTTGCATGCATGGATTTGAATGTATATTTACAATATGTCATCTTTTTCTAGGGTGACTATATAATTTATCATCTGAACTGGAACACTTTTGAGAGTGAAAGATAGTCCTCTGAATAATTATGCTGGGACAAGTGACTCCTATACAATAGGGACTTATAGTCACCTTGCATTTAGTTGAATGAATGACAGGTCTTAACTGCAATTGCCCTCTCCCATACATGAGCCCTGTTTCTCACTGAAGAGGATTTTGCACATTGTTATTCCAGGATGACTTTCAGTACAAACTTGTTCCCTCCAGACTTTCTAATTCTATGCATCTCAGGTTCCTCTTTTGCAATGAAGTTCCCTAGTCCCCTAGCTCTCATTGATTAATCTTTCTGAGCAGTACTTAGAGTTTGCACTGCACATCATCATTGGCTCTGAAATTGTTTGCTTTTGTTTCATATATATGTAAGTTTTATCTTCCCAAATATACCACAGGTTTCTCAGAAGCAGAGAGGAATGCCTTAAGCTATTTCCTCTCCAGCAGACTTAACATAGGAACTGCCAGTTAACACCAGTCATATATCGAATCATTAAACTGGGCATGCTAAACGTTTTTCTCCCTCACCTACCTCGTCCTGTCTCATTGTACCCCAGCTGCGCTGGCCTGCTTACCATTTCTTTAACATGCCGGGCACATTGAATCTGTAGTACTCATTCAGTTGGATGGTTGCCTATTTTTCTTCATTTATTTACAGGTTGGGTTTCCTACTTGAGGTTCCAGCTCCAAAGTTACCTCTTTAGTACAGAGTTCCTTGAAACTCATGTATATTATGTCCTCTTTCTCTCCCATTAGCCTTATACCTTTAGCTGCTCTCTCTTTCTTTCTAATGTCAAATACACAAGAAGATGTCACTTCTTACCCCAATAATAAGTAAACTTTATGTTTTGTTTGTGTATTATCAACATCTATAGGTGTATTAGGAACATAGGGTCCTCCACAAATTTATGTCTCTGTTGGGAGAAAGGGAAGAAAAATATGCCCAAAAGAACAGTAGGAGTGGGAAGAAAGGAAAATATGGAGCAGTTTATTTGAGAAAGAACATGAATCATGTTTTCTAGACTGTGGAACCTCTACTTTTATACTTGAACTCAGATCTATCTTTTGACCTCATTTCCTTTGAAGTTCCTACTAGCTATGCTATGCTGAATGATCACCAAGGCTAACATAAATTCTTAGAAATTTGCCATTTCTAGAAATTCTTCAATATATCTCCCTGTGAGGAGTTGGATGGAAACTAAGTTATATTTTGAAATTTGTTCTCAGTTGAAAAATCAAAAGGAAGCAAGTATGAACATCATGCAGAGCTCTTTCTTTTCATGAGATATTAGGTCTGGGAAAGAAAGGGTATGGATGCAACATGTAACATCTGTGTTAGGTACATTGCCTATCACCACTCCTTACAAGACAAATTTAGCCTCTGTTGCTTTAAATTAACCGTGCACGGTCCAATGAAAATCATAGGCTATATACAAAGTATGTTAATGGATTTTCACTTTTGTGCTGTCATTGTAGATAAAATTTAACTGTATACTGTAAAATCCTTTTCTAGAAATGTAACAGTGCATGTAAAATTTGTTTGGCCATGAAACACCCTTGCCTTTTTTAGAGCCACTCTTTCTGCTAAAAGGTAGCAGAATAGAAGCTGCTACCTTTTAATATGATTCTAGGAGTGAGGACATGGCTCAAACTCATATTATCATCATAGCTCAAGGTGCACACCTCACCAAACCAGACCAAGGAGGAGCTTTCTCATGCTTTTGTTAAATTCGAGCCAGAAAGAAAAACCCTTTCCTCCTTGTCCACAGAAGTCTGGAAATTAATAAGACTTAAATTACCCTTTATATATAGAAAGGCAGTATTCACTTTTATCTCTAAAAATCAAAAATAGCAAACAAAACTAAAAAATAAAAAAAAAAATTCAGACAAAACAACACCAACAACAAAAGTGTGAAATACAGGTTGATTCTGTTTGAGTGCTTGGTTCCAGTTGCCCAACATAAACTCTAAAACCACCTTTTCCTTTGCCTTAATTAAATGATTCAAGAAATTCTGTTCCAGCACTTTGTGCACATTTGATTCTCTGTTGCTCATTTTTGGGCTCTTAAACTCTAATTTATGTTGTTAACCTTTTTGGGGTGGGGGACTTTTCTCCTGTGATGCCTCTCTTGAAATCCCAGATCAAATTACTCACTCCTTCTTCTCTACCATTTACTCAATTTCATGTTCATACTTCTATAATTACACGTCTCCGTGCAGTGCATTTTTTGCATGTGAGTTTCCACTGCTGTCTTCTATGTTTTGTCAAGAGTGAAGTTCTGTTTTTAACCTCCATTGCTAGAACCTAGTGCTTTAATCTCAAATATTAGGTTCTCAGTGTTTTAAATCATAAATAACCTTGGAAATTGGGCTTTTTTGTTTGTCTAGCTAAGAAAGTGAGAGTACTCCACTAATGTGACCCCTGATATTTGACAGAAATGATAATTCAAAAGCAAGTAAATACTATTGCGTATTTGACAGTTGCTAAGAGAGTAGGCTTAAAAAGTTATCATCACAAGAAAAAAATTCTGTAACCATATATAATGACAGATATTAACTAGACTTATTGTGGTGATCATTTTGCAGTATATATAAATATTGAATCATTAAGTTGTACACCTCAAACTAATGTGATGTTATATGTCAGTTGTACCTCAACTTAAATATATGTGTGTGTTTGTGTGTATGTATGTGTGTGTGTGTGTGTGTGTGTGTGGAGAGAGAGAGAAGAGCAGAAAACAGGCTAGAAAAATAATGCACAGTATGAGTCTAGTTTTGAAAAATGAGGTATAGTATTATTGTAAGTGGACAGCATATAGATTAATGATTTTCTTCATTGTATTTATCTATTTTCAAATTAATATGTATAACTTGTATAATTTTAGAAGTCTGAAAGTAAAACATCTCTCTGTCATGGGATCATGAAAAAAGGACCTCTTGGAACACATTATTCATCATAACTATGCATAAGTGTTCGCTAACTTCTGGCTAGTGACCCATTATTCTAAATGGAGAGGAAAACCTCTCTGTCTGCTCCTCTGCAACATGCTGAGTCTCCGTAGCTTTTACATTGTCTGAAATTTGAATAAACCCTGCTCCCTCAGGGTGGGGGGGGGAATAAACAAGTAAATACGCCTCAACAAAATGACATTGATACTGGAGGCTTTCTTGTTATATTCTATGCAACTTTTTGGTCAATTAACAATCTTTCACTTTTGCCAACTCAGCTGTACTCTCTTTTTGTATGTCTTTCCATCCATCAGAATAACCCTTATATTCTCTGCTCCTTTTTTTGGTATTTTATTATGATCTCTTAATTAAATGACACTCAATATTAATTTGCATTTGAAAAAGAAAGGTGTGCAATATCAAAATGTTCCATAATCTAAATATTATTCTACTTAACTCACTTTGCTACTCATGCTACCTAATTTTATTTATAATAGGAGTAATGTGTTTCCTTATTGTTTATTTTGAATTTTTCTTTCTACTTAATGTAGAGGATTAGAATAATAAGAAAGGTTTATGTGGATTGGCAGTGATCATTCTAATGGATCATTTGCTTTCAGGTTTACTAATATAAATGCTCATGCAAAACTGTACATAACATTACACATTTGTATAAACTTCTATAATTTCATCTTCCAGATGGGTTTCAGGTAGGGATATTTAAATTTTATTTATGTGAAAATTATATTTAAATTGAAAAGCATCCAGGGGAAATGTATAGTACTACTTGTGTTTTTATAATTATGCCATCAGAAAAACATTCAAGTAGAGTATACGCTGAAACGGTCTTAGTATATGTGTTTATCTTGGCTCTGGCAGAGGTAGAGATACTTCTACCTAAAGTTTATTAGATAGGAATCACCTTGGTTAATTCAAGCTAATTTTAAGAAAAATAAGGTCTCCTGATGCACACACTTCTGACACTAGAGATGGATTTACATTTGTTTCTTTCCTTTTTTTTTTAATTTTTTAATGTTTATTTTATTTTTGAGAGAGAGAGACATACACAGATCATGAGCAGGGGAGGGGCAGAGAGAGAGGGAGACACAGAATGTGAAGCAGGCTCCAGGCTCCAAGCTGTCAGCACAGAGCCTGACAAGGGGCTCGAACCCAGGGACCACAAGATCATGACCTGAGCTGAAGATGGACCCTCAACCAACTAAGCCACCCAGGTGCCCCTTTTTACATTTATTTCTAAGTGAAATTACATTTGTTTGAATTTATATATTTTTTTCTGTGTCTAAAGTTCAACCTTGCAGCTATTTTGACCATTAAGAAAAATATTATAAAAAGACCAAATATTTAATCTTTGTAGTGGAAAAACTTTATTACACATGAGAAGTCAAAATTTTTCTGTGTCTTCAATTTCCATTTAACTTATCTTAGGCTATTAAAGTTATATGTACAGTTAAATAATTACCTTAAATGCTATGATGTTGACCCTGAACTGGATGCCAAAGACACTTTGTTAGCTCTCGGTCATAAAGGTAAATTTCAGGGGCACCCAGGTGGCTTTGTCAGTTGAGTGTCTGACTTTGGCTCAGGTCAATATCCCATGATTTGTGAGTTCGAGCCCCTCATCGGGCTCACTGCTGTCAGCACAGAGCCCACTTTGGATCCTCTGTCCCCCTCTCTCTGACCCTCACTGGCTTGTGCTCTCTCAAAAACAAATAAACATTTTTAAAAAAAGATAAATGTTATAATCTGTAACTTAGCATTCCAAGGTTATTTTCTGATTCTTCATTCTAATTTCTCAACATTTATTAATTACTTTGAACTCTATAGTTCAAATATATTGAACTTACTACATTTCCCCAAATATATCTTAATTTGTGTATGTTTGTGTGTGTGTGTGTGTGCATTTCATTTTCATAGCATCTTTTTCTCACCCTTCAAAAACTGGGACACATTATTTTTAAAGATAGGTAGGTTTATGTCAGGTGGACAAGAGTCTGACTGAAGCATCTACTACCCTAGAATTAATCTTAGCTCTGTCACTGATGAGCTCTTAGGCCGTGGACAAGTTGCATAGACTCTCTGTATCTCAGTTTCTTCATGTGTAAAATGATGACCCAGTAGCATCTAAATGAGAGAGTAGCTATAAACCTATAAAGATATATTCTCTTCACATAATTTCAGGTATTTAGGAGATGTTTGTGTAAAGATTGTCAAAAAAATAAGTTGAATTAATATATTTTTTTCTATACTGTTATTTCTCTGGCCTAGTGATGCACATATTAATCTTAAAAATAAAACTGTCATTTATTTTATCAGCAAAAATGGGTTTATTCAAGAATAGCAGAGAACTGCAATCTGGGACATAGAAACTATGGCAAAACCATAGACAAGTCCTGAGAAGAAAGGAGAGAAACAGTCTTTTATAGAGGAGAGGGGAGAGTTTAGAAGGCTGTTGTAAGCAGAAAGTCCATTGGAGGGAACTGGGAGTTTGAAGGGTAGTGGCTTCTCACTGGCTGAGCTGTGACACTCATTGGCTGGGCTGTTGCTGAGGCAGGAGAAAACCTTTCAGGGGCGGGTAGTAGAGTAGATAAAATAGTATGGACTTGCAAGGTACTTCTCTTCCTGTTGGGGGTCCTCAACTGATGAATGATGGAGTGAGAGAGCCCGCTGCTGACCTCCCACCTGCCTTTTAGAGAAGATTTCCCTTTGTTAATTTTCATACATGGATAGGAAAAAAAATGATAATTTTAGTGAGAAGTGGCATGTGTGTATGTGTTTAGTACACACTTCAGCTGACTCAATAGTACTGGGACTTTGGCTGTATTTCGAGCAGTCCCCAGGAATACCTGTTTCTGATCACACCCTAGTCTAAAGATGGCACATCATCAGATTCACCTGGTAACTCAAAAAATACAGTGTTCATGTTCCCCACTTCTCTGAACCCCTTAAGGTGCTGATTCTGAAGGTTTCGAGTGAATCTGCAACATCAGGTAATTCTAATTCACAGTCATATAGGGATGGTCACCATGATTATCTCCTCCCCTTCCTTCTCCTCTTTTTAATCTTTCCTATATCTTTTATTATATTCAATTATTATATTCTATCCTGTCTGAAAAGCTAAGTGAAGGCATCTTGACTCTGCCCCTGTTGCTATGCATTCATTCATTTATTCTTGCCACAAATCCTTACTGAGTGACTTTTGCGTGCTGGAAACCATTCTACCTGCCAGGGGCATATTGTTTCCTCTTTGGTCTGAGGGCAGTGTTGGTGAGTAATGGAAATTCAGACTGCATGAATTTTAATCCTGGATGAATCACTGCTAGCTCTTATGTAAACTGTTTGGTCTCTAACTTCACTCATCCTGTTTTAGCATTTCTAGCATGTGGATATCATTGTCCCCAATTTTCCAGATTCTTTGTGAGGTTTAACATGGATCTTTATTGTATTGTCACCTGGTAAGTTCACAAACTTGTTATCATCTTATTAATAACAATATCAGTAGTCAGGGAGATGATATATAAAAAGTAAACAAGTGAAAAATTAGAAGGTGTGGTAAGTTCCACGAAGGGCAAAAATTGGATGCTTGAAAAACAGTGAAAGAAGATTCAATAAGGTGATCAAAGAAAGTTTCTTGAGAAAGTGATAGTTAAGTTGGTGTGGGGAAATTAAGAATAGAAGTGGCCCAAGAAATCCAAGAGCAAAGCATGTCTGGCAGAGGAAGAAGCCTATCTGAAGGCTTGCATCTGGGAACCATTTGGAATATTCCAGAGATTGAAGGGCCACTGTGCAACTGTGGCCCATCATGAGAAAGTGGTTGGCTGTTTCAAAGGGGTTCTTGCCCAAGACTCCGTGGTTGCTGAAGCACCTGCATCCCCTAAAGCCATTCTCAGCTCCTGGATATGACAGCTGTCCCCTGAAGTGCTGGCCAGTGTTCCTGCTGAAGGCACATCAGGTTTATGTGCTTAAACTGTGACAAGCAAGGCCAAGGCTCCCCACCTATGAGAAGATTTCTGGGGCTGTTACTTGCCTAGAACTTTTCTTTCATTTAAACCCTCTGTCTCCTTTTTTGTAAAAATGTCTCATGGTACCATGAGTCCAAAACTGTTCCTCTTTACATTTGCAATGCCTTACAGAAGTTTTACAGAATCAGTTCTTCTAGACTAATTTTAGGCACATGGTGCTGCCACGTGGTTAAGAATTGAAATCCAGGATCCTATTACAAATTATACTTTCATTCGGCAACTTAATTGCTATATGACCTTTTATATACATTTTTATAAAATGATTGCATTAAGAAATTAAACAAATTCAGTGGCTTAAAACTGCAGCTATTTACTAGTTCACACTTTGGTCATTCAGAAGTCTGGGCACAGTATGACTGTAATCTCAGCCCAGGATTTCAACAAAGTGAAAATCAAGAACTCACCTGGACTCTCATCTGGAGCTCACTGTAGTCTTCCAAGCTCACAGGATTATGACAGAATTCAGTTCTTTGCTGCGGTAGTACTGAGTGTCCCAGACACTGCGGTAGTACTGAGTGCTGGCTGTCAGCCCCTGGCTGCTCTCAGTACTAGATATTGTCTTTGTTCCTTTCCATGTGGTGCCCTCAGTCTTCAAGCTGGCAGCAGAGAATCTGCCTCATGTTGAGTCCTTCTCACTCTGGGAATGCCTTCTTCAGGAAGAGCCTTGTACTTTATAAGGACTCACATGATTAAGTCATGCCTACCCAGAAAATGTTTACTTGCTTAAGTTCAAATGTACTGTATAACAAAACCTGATGTCTGGAGTGACAATCCCATCACATTCAGGGTGCCTGGCCACACTTGAAGGGAACAGCAGGAACGTTGGAGGCTCTCTTAGAATTCTACGTACCACATCTGTCAAGACTTCCAGCCCTAGATTCCTTCTCTATAAATCAAGGATGATAATAGGCCTTGTCTTTGAATTGCCATAATGAATAAATGAGATGATTGATGTAAAGTGTTTGCTGTGGTCATGAGCATGGGAAAGCTCTTTTAAAATATCGATACCGCTACACTGTTATTTCTTCTACAACCACCACCAGCACCTCCACTGCTACATTCCTGAGGTGGAAGTCTGTATGGTCTATGGCAGCTGGCATATCCTTTATATTCATGTTTTCTTTTTTTCTTCACTCTAAGATGATTTTTTGACAAGAGACCAAGGACCCTGTTCATCCCCAACAGATCCCTGGAAAACTTTCTTCCTCATCCCTTACTTAGCATGTGATTCCTGGAGTAAATACATTGAGGTTTCTGTATGTACCCATTTTTCGGCAACATATACACATACACATACACACAACGCATACACCCCTGTCTTCAAAGGCAGACAAGTGATCAGTTGATAAGTGTTTTATAATCAGAACAGTATTTATACCCTGGCTCTATTAGGATACTTCAGGGATGGTCCACTTCCTTACCTATGATAAAGTTCATCAATGATTCCAGCCATACAGAGTGGTGTTAGAAGTAAATTACTCTACACTGACTTTCAGATAAATTATAGCTATTGTTATTAATATAAATGTAGCACAATTTATCATACCACTCAGGAAAACTACTCATTTTACATTTACATTTACATTTTGAACTACTCACTGAAAATTTTCAACCTTGAACACCTAAAAAATATTTAATGTGATATTTTACTTCATTTTTTTAAACTTGAAAAAAAACCAAACATGACTGATGGTTCATCTTAAATTAAGCTTTTTCTTTCTTGATGTCCATAGGAACATAACTTAAAAAAAAAAGAGACAGAGAATGAGAGAAATAAGTATTTTGTAGCATTTCATTCTTGTTTCTATTCTGTCCAATTTATTCTGGATGAAACATCAAAGTCTTTTCATCACAGGACATGAAGACTGCTACATAGGTGTGGATTTTGATGGATGTGACATCTGTAGGCGTTCCAGTTACTTTTTCTTACCCTGAGCGTTCGGGCTGATTGAGTCATGAGCACTGGTGGGCTGATCAGTTCGATTCATGACATCTACTGTTTCTCCACCTGAACCCCCTTCCTCCAGATCTGGTGTCCCGACGGAGAACAAGCAAAGTGACACAGTTGCAACCACCTGGATCCGTAAATGTTTTTCATAAAATGGAAACTAAAATAAGGGGAAGCCTATCTGCTTCCTTAACATCCTAAAGAGCTTGAAATGGATTTGGTGACATTTGATGTTTCACTTATTGGTGTATTATCTCCAAGGTAGAGCTATTTTTATTATGTTTAAAGATAATATCGCCATTTTCTTTTTCTCTTCTCTTCTTTTTGAATGACATAGCATTATTTTCCAGAATTTGAAGTGGATTCCAAGTAAAGCCATGCTCAATTGAAGGGTGATTTTTGTTGTTTGATACAAACATTTCGACTGTACACTTAAAGCATTTTATGTCCCGTTTTTGACTAAACAGAAATATAGTTTATTCCCTAAAGAAATACTGATTGAACACCTCCTTTTTTCCAAGTACAAAGTTAGACACTGAAGATACAAAGTGACATTGAGTTATTTAAAAGAACAGTCAGGAGCCAGACTGTCCAGGATTAGCACTTACTAGCTGAGATACATTGGGCAAGGTACTGATAATGTGGATAATAATAGCACCTATATCATAAGGTTGCAATGAGGAGTAACCAGGTTAATATTTATAAAATATTTTTAAAAATCAATGTATTGTTGAGAGAGAGAGAGAGAGAGAGAGAGAGAGAGAGAGAGAAAATATGAGTGGTGGAGGAGCAGAGAAGGAGACCCAGAATCCAAAGCAGGCTCCAGGTTCTGAGCTGTCATCACAGAGCTCGATGTGGGGTTTAAACTCACTTGAACTCACAAACAATGAGATCCTGACCTGAGCTAAGGTTGGACACTTAACTGACTGAGCCACTGAGGCACCCCTATAAAATATTTTAAAACATTGACTCTCACTTAAGAGGTTCTCTGTTAAGTTTTAAAAGTCATAGTAAAACTGGAATATTTACCTTCATGTAGTTCACAGTCTTTGGGGGAAAAGGACCAGTAAATTGACTGTGTTTCTTTGTATGTTATTAATAATTAAATCTTCATTGAAGCAATGTCATGTAACACCTAATACAATTGCGACAGAGAGGTGTGAGGACAGTAAGGAAGGATTCAAGAAATGATGCTTGATTTACATTTTGAAGACTGAGTAGGCTTTGATGAAGAATAGGGGAGAGAGGATTCTAGGCACTGTGTGAGCAACACAGCCAAATGACCAGAGCATTGAGACTATGGGGGAGAGAGTCATGGGTGAAAAGGGTGGAGGGGATGTATATTAATTGTTTTTGGTTTGTTTGTTTCCTGTGATGGCAGCAAAGAGTCCCTGAAATACTAGAATCAGAAGTAGTTGGAATTACAGAGATCAGGCATACTGTGTTAGGAGAGTTCTATCAAGAGGCAAGAGGTAAAGGCAGGGGAACTGGCCAGGAGCTGAAAGCAATAGGTGTGGGCCTGATGAGTCAACTGTAGTGGAGACAAGGTGGGAAAGCAGATGCAGTACTTGACTGATGGGAAGTGAGCAGAGGAGAGAAAATACATTTGGGCTACTAGGTGAAGAAACACAGGGATATAGATTTAGTGACCCTTAGTCATTCCTGGTGTAGATCATCCATTCACATTGTATGGCAAAGAGGAAAAAAGTATAATTTTTTTGGCAATATTGATGGTAAATGTTGCATCAGTCAGCAGAACCTCATGAATCAGTGGTATGCAACCTTAGACTAAGGGCACTCGTCTTTATAATTAGAGAATTAGAGAAGAGTGGAGTTATAAAGCTTCTAATCCTCACTCCTATGGATCAGAGAGATTAAGGAGTTAGGTGAGATTTAGGTACTTTGTTAGCTTCAGCACAACTAAAAGTGAATGAATTCTCTAATTAGTTAGACCTGGTTTGAATGAGTCACTAGATCTGTTATCCTGGGAAAGTGCAGTTTTGTTTCTGTTTCCTCATCTGTAAAATTCAACTTGGTTAATTGGCACTAGTCAGGCTTTGTCCCTGGCATGATGGCCACACAAAAAGAACAAACCTAATAGCAAAGAGGGATGGTACGGATGGGCCAACATTATGGTTCATTTTTAGGCTGATCTAACCGCTTCTGAATGTTCAAGTTGCCAGCAAGAGACCAATGGGAAGCACTACTCCTCATCATGCCAACCAGCTACTGCATATCAGTCTGGGTCTTCATTTCACCACAGAAGAGACAGTGGTGCATTCACATAGGAGTAGATACTTCTGGATATGGGTTTGCTTTTTCTGCCTGCAGGAATTACAGAGTAATTCTACCATTATGTATGTGTCTAAGTGAGACTCTTACACATGTACATTAAAATAGATATGCATGAGCAGCATCATTCACCAAAATTTTAGAAACGATACTTACTGACTATTATGAGGAGTGTGGATGAGTGAATAGACCATAACATAGTAATCCAGTTAAAGGCCATACGGCGGTCAAAATGCAAGTACTATCACAACAAGCAGCAACATGGATGAATGTTAAAGATTAAGTGAAAACATTATATTCATGACAATACCCTTTTTATAAAATTAAAAATAACTGAGAGGATCCAACATGTGTGTATAACAAAATAACCATACTTAGTATTATATAACTAGGTACCTAAATATCTATACATATATACGAATACACACACATCTACTTTAGGAATACAGCTACGTGAAAAAAGGAAATGACAAATGTGTGATTGAAAATGAAAATTTCTGGGGAAAGTCTTGGAGATAAGATGGTGAATTCTTTGGTTAGATGTAGGCTCTACTCAGAGTCAGGGCTTTATTTTGGGTGGTAGGTTCATGGTGCTCATAACATAATTTTAACTAACTAAAAATTTCATGAATGAGAGTTATGCCTAAATTGATGCTGTCATCATCAAGAATTATAGCAAGTGTATTATCATCACAAATTATAATTAATTCAATTCCATGCAGTGAAGCCCAATATGCGTGTGTACGGGCATGGGTATGAGTGTGCGTCGTGTGTGTGTATGTGTGTAGAGAATTAAAAGTCAATGGTGAATCAGAAAAGTGTTTCCTTAGAATATGTGTCTGCTCTTTTATTTATATTTGTGATGGTTCTCAAATGTATACACATTGTTTGACGAGCCTCTTCTCAAAAGGTGGAAACCAGTTCCCCTACCCTTGAGTGAGTGCCAGACTGTGTGTCTTGCTTCTTATGAACAAAATGTGGTAGCAGTGATGGCAGGTGACTTCTAAAACATACTATAAAAGGCATAACAGCTTTTGACTTTGGATCACTTGCTGGGAGAGAAGCCAGCTGCCATATCATGAGATGGAGTTGCCATATTTAGCAAATAAAAATATAGGAAATAGATTGAAATTCAGATACACAATGAATATTTTTTTAGCCTAAGTATGTCCTTTGCAATGTTGGGGATGGACTTACACTAAAATTTTATTTGTTTACCTGAAATCCAAATTTACCTAAGCGTCCTATATTTGTCCTAAGACATTTATAATAATCAAAAGGTCTACCTAGTAAGGAATGGGATTCCTGGCCAAAAGTCATTCAGTCATTCAGAGAGAACCAACCTGGGAGCTGACCTCCAGCCCCAGTCAAGGCTTCAGATGACTGCAAGCTGATGCTTTGACCTAAGTGTCATGAGAGACCCTACGCCAGAATCTCTGAGCAAAGCCACTCTTGAAATACCGAACCACAGACACCATAAAATAATAAATGCATATTGTTTTATACTGCTAAGTTTTGAGATAATTTGTTCCATACTAATACATAAGTCATAAAGCAAATATCTCATCAATCATGGTTTCTAGAATTATAATCCAAAGTGGAGGGAACTGACGTACATCACTGTTTTCTAAGGTATCTCTCAGTTTGTAATCATTTTCTTCTAACTCCAGAATCACTAGGCCTTAAATGGTGATTAATTCATGAAATTCTGACTTCCTGTAGAAGAATCAGTTTTCAAGGTTCACTAAAACTGTTCTGTCCTGGAAGAAATCAGAGTCCTTTTTATCTTCATGCAGCCACGTTTTATTTTCTTAATTCTGATTTAGATCTCAAGAGAATAGAAAGAAACGGTATGCATTTTGATGGAAAGTAAAAGCTGTCATTTTATAAATGAGAATGCTTCTATTTTGTAAAATAAGAAAAATATCTTCCTTTCCCTACTCCCCGTAGGATTATATGGGTCAATTAGTTTTCTCTGCTTCATCACAAGCAGGTTCTGTGACCACTTTTTCTCTTTGTTGATTACTTGATATGTTTTTTATTTTCTATAATATGTCACATTCCATCACTTACCTTTGAATCCTACATAGATATTTGTCTGTAGAGCTTTATCTTTTTTGTTTGTTTGTTTCCATATTGAACATCTGTGTGAGTATCTACTTCAGCAAAAATTTACCAGTTACTTTGTGCTGAGTACTGTTTATTTCTCCACCTCTCCTCCAGCCCTGGCTTTCCCCACCCACCTCCCCAACCCCGCAGGCCCAGATACTCCAAAAAGAAATGCACTGTGATTGTAGCTCATATGGGAAATTAAAAGCAAGATGATATGTATCCTGATATTTAGAAGTCCTAGATTACAACCTGCAAATGCCTCCGTCCTCACCTTTAAACAGTTTACCACCTTAAACTGCCCCAAGAGATTTCTTTGCCATAATAATTCTTCATTAATAAGATGGCAGCATAATGGAAAAGTGCAAAATGTAGGAATACTTAGAGGGAAATAGAACAGCAAATGTGACTTCTCATATTCACTGTGAAACACATGGTGGAAAATACATCAACTTTCCTCCTAAAGAACACGCAGCTGGTAATTAACTGCAGGGCATTTCTTCCTGTTGTATTTTAGTCTTAATCCATGTAGTTCTTGGGATAGTAGAGAGCGTACTGCCATAGAAATCGGAAGACATGGTGCCATCCTGGGTTTTGCCACATGTATCCGGTGGCAAACTATCTGGTTGTTGTGGATCAATTCAAATATTCCCTTGACTCTAGCAACTAAGTTGGCCCTTATATTCAATTTTTACTCCCCTTTCCAAATCCCTATTTTCATTTTCTTTGGTTTTGATTTTTAATTTCTAATTCAATATTCTATTATTTAATGAATGTCTTCTTATTTTAAACCAACTCAAATTCTTTGTGGGTCAAATATTGAAAATATTAAATAATGGAAGTAGCTGCTGTCCTTATAATTTGAGGAGCAGGTTCCAGATAATTTATATTATAGTCCAAAGTATTATTTTTCACAAGTATATAAAGTCAACATTGATTAGCCATTTTTGTCTACATAAGTAACATATTATGCATAAATCATTACACTTCTTGCCCATTCCCATATACCACCCTCTACCACAGTCCTTACTCTGAGATTTTCATCTTTTCTTTTTAGACCTCTTACCAGCTAGCTAGCCCACTTACCATTGTCCATAATTCCATATATATTCCCACCTCAGGCTTTTCCTTCACCATAAGTGAGGAATCAAGTGAAACTCTTGAACTTCTGCCTATGGAAAAAATTTCCCCTTGATACTTTCTCTCAAGCTTATGACTCTCATCAGTTTTTGACTTGACTACCACATACTGATCCAGCCCATCCAAAAAATGTATAGAAGTTGTTTCCTTCCTTTGGGGGTCATATAGGATGCTCTCTTTTAATCATAGGTCTGAACTGAGAGGGATTCTAAGGGACTTGAGAGATGGGGATTTGGGCTAGTGGCTCATACACCTTGACTATGTCCTGTGGTCTTGCTCAAGCTTGACCCTGGATATACCATTTTCATCTTTGATAAATTACTATTGTGCCTGCTCAACTTATTGCTTGCTAGGTCTACCAGAACACAACTCATGATGGGCAGTTACAAAGGGTCACTTAGTGTCTCATGGTTGAGTATCCTGCCTCTACCAAGGCCTGTTAGTGTGCTAGGAGCTGTTTACAAAGGTGGTAAAATTCTCTGCAGCACATGGCATGGCCTCACTCCAGAATTCCCCCTGGGACGTGCCAGAACCTCCACCCTGCATGTTTTCCCAGTACTGGTATATCTGCCATGGCAGGCTCTACTGTACCATATGGTCCAAGCAACAGGCTTGCTTCCACCATAGCCTGAATCTCCTGGAGAACCATTCCCTGCTCTTGGCCTCATTCAAAGCTGAAAGTTTGAAGCATTGCGGCTAAAGAAGTAATTCAAGGTGTGGAGTATATGAATTCCAGAAGCTGAAGAGACTTCCCAGGTGTTGCAGTTCATTCTTTATGGTAGGGGATATAAGAGGTTGCAATTTGCCTTTTATTTTTCAGAAACATTTCCATATTCCCCTGATCACCAGAACCTTAAAAACTGTATTGATGTGGCAAACCCCCAAAGTGGATATGTTACAAATATAAAAACTGGCTCGAGTACAGGAACTAAGCCAGGGATTTTATTTTATTTTATTTTACTTTTAGCAACTGCTCTCAACCTCCTGCTCATTCATTCTCACTTTCTTTTGATTTTACATTAAGAGGCACTCTTGTTGCCTTCCCATCTGTTTGGTTCCTATGTATGCTATGTTTTATTAAACATCTTCACAACTCTGTGTGGGTCAAGACCTCTTGGCTGCTACTCACACCTTGTCAGTTTTTATGTAATTATGAACCCCTGGGATCTGGAAGTTAAGCAATGCCACCTGGCCTTTATTGCTTTGGTATCCCTATGTCAACATTGCTATTAAAGAGTCAATTCTCTGATAGCCTCTTTTACTCAATCCTAGCTTCCAGAAGAGAACCACTACTAAACGTTTTCTTGATGCTTGTTGTCTGTCACCAGAGCATAACAGCCTAGGTAAATAGTGTCCTCTTGGTCTTCCCAAAAAAGGTAATACTTCTGTCTTTACATAATATGTCCACCACAGCATCTTTACTGTCCTGAACCTTTCAGTCCTTTCCTTCACCATCTGAAATGGTAATTTAGGTTTTTCAACTTTGATCAGAATGGGTCATCACTTTCTCCTGGCTTCTAGAAGCTACAGTAGCAGGAAGTTTCACCATTTCCTAAGGTTTTGCTAGAGTGTTAGATCTCACTCCCAGGAGAGTGGCCCCAAGTTAACAAACTCTCCTTTGTCCTGTCCGATCTTATGGCCCCCTGGATAAAGTGCTCTCAAAACCCAGTCTGGTACCTGTTGGCTAATTCTTGTCCCAGTGGGCTATATAGTCCCTCCCTCCATCATCAGGCCCAGCGTGGCTCTGGTTGGGTTATGCTATGCTTCAACCCTATTTACTGGTTTGACCGAAATGAATTTGGAAAAGATCCTAATGAGGGAGTTGCCATGTGGCGAGAAACCTGTGCAGTGTCTTCTCATAATGGGAGGTGCTTGCTCTTACTAGTGAGGTAGACTAAATCTTTGGGGGCATCCACCTATGTGTTTCCAACCCATTTGTCAGGGTCCAAGGTTTTACCAACAAAGTTCCTGGTCTTGGCCTAATAAACCTAAATCAATTAAACTTCAATCACTTTGATGTTTGATGATTTTGACTGTAATGTTATGAATTTGGGTTTCAGGCTGTATAGTTTCCCATTGCAAGAGATAAATGCCTCTTTCTAAGCTACCAACTCACCCCCACTTCCTGTGCTTTTCAAAAACCTGAGCTATTGCTCTGGTCAGTGTATTCTCATCTACTGAATCATTCCCCCAAGTTACAATGGAGAGGAATGATGTATGCCCTATGTACCACCCAGAAATGGGTTCTTATTACTAGCCTGAAATATGAGCCTGACACGGGGCTCGAACCCACAAACTGTGAGATCGTGACTTGAACCGAAGTCGGATGCCTAATCGACTCAGCTATCCAGTCACCCCAGTTTTCATTTCTTAGAATGGCTTTGTCCAATTTTGGTATTGGGATTAGCTGGTTTTGTATAGATTTGTCTTTTTTCTAAAAGAGTTTGAAATTGGAATGATAATTTCCTAGAGAGTTGGGTAAAACTCACTTATAAAAAACAATTTGGCCTCATGTTTTATTTATGGGAAGATTTCAAACTAACATTTTATATTATTTAATAGTTAGAACTCTACTTGAAGCTTTTTATTTTTTCTTGGTAATGTGTATATTTTTTTCTACAAGAGTAGTCATTTTATCTAAATTTTCATATTCTGACATGTAGTTGTTGATACTATATCTTTTTAATCTCTATTGTTATTTTTTTATCTTATTATTATTATAGTATTTGTGATACCTTCTCTGTTTGCTTCTTGATATGTTTTGCCAGAAGTATGTGTATTTTGTTAGTTATTTTTTAAAGAACCAATTATTGTCCTCTCTCCATCTCTCACTGTTTTATCTCCTTTCTTTGGATTTATTGTGTTGGCCATTTTCTAACTTCTAAATAATTCATTTTAAGTTTTCTTAGTATTTTATTTATCATTTAGTTCTAAGTAGAATATTTACCAATTTGTCTTCAATTTCCAATTATCTGGGAGTCTTTTTCTTTTTATTATATACGTGTAATATCATTGAATCATGATTAGAAAACATAATTGATTCAATACATTTTCTTTAAAATTAGTTAAAGCTTTCTTCATTCCCTAGTACTTATGATCAATTTTTGTAGATAGTATAATTGCACCTGAGTAGGGGATGGACTCAGATGGAGTAGGGGATATTATGCACTTTTCGATGTAGAACTCAGTAACTATATTTGTTTATGCCAATTATCTGTGAAGTTCAGATATCTGTGTCCCTTCTGACATTCTGACGTCTTAAAATATAGTGATCAAGAGTGATATGATAAAATTTCTTTATTGTTGACAAATCTATCTGTGTCTATAATTCTATCAATTTTTGTTTTATATATTTTGAAGCTACATTAAATCCAAACATATTTAAAATTACTATAACTTCTTGCTGAATTGAACTTAATATTCAGTGTCTCTACTCCTATAATAAGCTTTGGCTTAAAATATACTTTATGGTACATAATGTAGTTACACAGCCTTTTTCTCTGGCTATTTGCCTAATATATATTTCTCCATTGTTTATTTTGAACATGTGAGTGGTCTTATGCTTTAGGTGTATCTTTTACAAAATAACATATATATGGATTTTTACACAGTTGGCTTCTGGTTTCCAGTCTTGTATATAAGGAGCTTGAAAGACATCATTTCATTTTAACAAGTAAAAAGCTGAGCAAACTGAAGAAAAAATCAACCGCTCTTCTCAAATTCTTAAGAGAAATGAGGTTACAAGGCAAACTGCTGTCCCCGAAATTGGAGAGAAAGATAGGCAAATATAGAGACTCACAATTTAATAAAGCAGAAACCTTTATTGGAACTACTGCCAGGGTAGAAAAACCCGAATTGTAACAAATTTCTGGAGGCTCAGTATGCAAAGTTTAGAGATGAAAACTTGAGGGCACCCAGTCCTCAGCCTCCTGACCCCCTTTTGTGAGTTTTACCTATTGGAGCTCTATCAGGTTCTTACAATGAATATCAGAAGATTTTCCCTCATGCTCTGTTGGGGGAAAAAAAGGATCATTCTGTTCTTATTAACAAGGTCTGCCCTCAGGAGAAACTCTTTAACCAGAGCCTAACCTGCTGGAGTTTTATCAGACCTTCACTGATCTGAGGAAAGAGAAATATCAACTTCAGCCATTCTAGACATCGTGTCTCACCTACAGAAAAAAGCTGAGAAGCATTAGGGAATTCAGTTCTGAAGCACAGTCTCACTAAAAGATTGAGACCTATTCATGGGACTGTAGAGTGCTTCCCCATCCCCTACAACTTTCCACCACATTACGAAAGTCATAGTTACAACAGTTCCTTTTATCCAGTACATCATGTCCAGCTATCAAGAGATAATTAAAAGACCTAAAAAATAAAAACAAACAAACAAACCATGGTTTAAAGAGACAGGGAAACATCAGAACTAGACTCTGATATGGCAGGGACGTTGGAGTTATCAGACTGGGAATTTCATACAACCATAATGAAGTTGTTAAGGGCTTTAATGGATAAAGTGGACAGCATTCAATAATAGATTGGCAGTGCAAGCAGAGGGATGGAAATTCTAAGAAAGAACAAAAAAGAAATGCTAGAGATCAAAAATTGAAATGAAGAATGGCTTTGATGGGATGATTAGTAGACTGGACATGGTTGAGGAAGATTCTGAGCATGAGGATATCTCTTTATAAACCTCCCAAACTGAAAGCAAACAAAAATGATGGAAGAAAAGATAAAGAACAGCTGTGGGACAACTACAAAGGTATAACATTCATGTAATGGAAATACCAGAAGGTGAAGAGTGAGGGGAAGGAACCAAAGAATTATTTGAAACAATGATGACTGAGAATTTTCCCAAATTAATGTCAAACATCAAACCACAGATTTAGGAAGGTCAGAGAACACCAAGCTCTATCTATCTGTTATCTATCTATCTATCTAACTATCTATTCATCCATCTATCAAGAAAGGGAGAGTAGAGGGATCAGCGTATATTTATGTTTTTCAAGCATGAGATTGGGAAGAAGAAGAGCTTCCTGTAGAGGAGCAATAAGACAGAAGGAATATTGCAGGAGCCGGGAGTTGCAGTATTCAGGAAATAAAGTGAAGAAACTTATTTTTTTCCCTTGGAATACTGGTTAGATGATGATGATATGTTCAGTGAGATGACAATTGATAAAAGGCCAATGATTACAAAATGATGGTCATTGAAAACAGTCTTGATGAGGTCTTCAATGTAGTGGCAGGGAGGATGGTTTAGTAGGATCAGGTAAAGAGAAAATGTAAAGAGAAGTTGAGATATAGCATATAAATGTTTGTGGTGATATTTTGAAATTAAAGTGGTGATTTTGTCTTTTTAGTATGTCAGTAGTCTAGTAAGATATAAATTCAACATTTTTGATATGCAGTTATATACATTTTGACAAATAAGTATAGTTGTGTAATCACCACCACATTCAAGGTATGGAAAATGTCCGTCATGCCCCCAAATCTTAATATACTCCTTTTAGTCGAGGTAATTTAGCCAACACCAAAGTTACTAAGTCCTTCGCTTTGATGTAAAACCCCCTTACAAGAATCTCTAATTATATTATAGAAAGCCAATCAGAAATTAACATGGTTAATCACTGAATTGTTTTGTGAACATTATATAATTCAGTTTCTTATATGCAAGTAAATAGCCTGTGAGTAAACCAAGATCGGAATTTACAGTTAAGTGACTTGACATAGTTGTTTGAATTAGTCACTCAAAAATCCACAAGCAGTTAAAAAGTGGAGACAAATAATTTGTTGGAAAAAAGTTCTTTTACAAAAACCTTCAGAGGCATTTCATATGTGTTTTAATCAACCTTAGCGATCTTTCTCTGGTCACTTGTTACTAATGCATGGATGTAAACTTGGAAAGTGTTACATTATAGTGACAAGGAAGGAAAAGTGTGTGCCAAGTTCAGCCTTTGTTTGAACATTTGTTATACCTAGAAGCACATAAATTTTTTTAAACATTCTTTTCTGTAAGAAAAACCAGTAAGTTGAAATATGGGAGACAATTTATGTAATTGTTTCAAATATCTACACAGTAAGAGTCAGGTGCTCAGCATTCATTTTCCCTAAAAGAACCTCTATCTCTCTTCAAACACTTTATCTCCTCCAAAATAAACAAGAAGGAACAGAGGGATGATAATGTTTAGATGTTTTACAGTGGCAAACTGGATAAGCTTATGGGCATATCCATTATTCCCATTCATTTAAAAAAATAATAGAAGAACTAAAAACCATGCTGTGTTAAATTGTTTGCTCTGGGAAAACACAGTGAAAGGTTCTTCTCCTGATACTGATTTCAGATGGGCACCAAGTGTATAATTCCTGCTCAGTGACTGGTATAATACATCCCTAGTACTTCTCTGTTCAAAAAATCTGACAGCAGAATAAGCACTATTGTAATAATATTCCAAAATGAGAATGAGAATGAATGTCAGAAATAATGATAGGAAAGGGTTTCACAGCCTGTATGTCCAATTTTAATGAGAGAAAACCTGAATTTCTAATAATTCCTCATTATTTATTTTAAAGTACCAGAGGCAGACCTTTGTGTATAATGAAAGATAAAGACATGAGGGTCTCTTTGAATATTTCTTAGAAGATAAAAGTAAATAAATACATAAAATGTGTTTTCTACTCTAATATAAAAAGGATCATGAAAATTAAACTTCCTAGAATTCTACTTCTAGCTCTATAACAAATCCACCAATGCTTCTTTCTGGCCCCAACACTCTTGCAACTGCCTTGTATGAACAATACATTTACATCTGTCAAAAATTACCCTTCAGAGTTACCTTTTAGATCACAACCTTAGTTTGCTAGGAAAGAACAGAAATATAAGAGGTTAAAGAGGTAAAAACTTTAAAATGATAAGAAATTAGGACAGATGACAGCACTCAATCCCATGCTAATAACAAACATAGAGGTCAAGTGGTTGAGAAACAATGAAAAAACTGGAACTGTATATTTCAGTGGCATCATAAAGTCATGTTATATTTTTTCTCTAAGATAATGTCAACAAAAATAATAATGCTAATAAAAATAAAGATGTAGACAGTGGGTGGTGGTGTGCAGGAGGGATGAAATGGAGAGAACCAAGCATTGAGTAGAACAGATTTCTGTCATTTTTCTGTTCTACTCTCCACAGTTTTTACATTCAATGATATAACCTCTACTTTTATTCATTGTACTTTATGTTTACTCTTTATTTTAATTTTATAATTTTGTATTCTTAATTCAAGGTTAAAGTAATACATCGTAAAGGGTGTATTAAAATACACAAAATAGCATCCTGACACTTGTGCAAATACCACTGAAAATAGTCTTGCATCTCTCGTTGTGAATGCACCATTATGTGGGGGAACTCTAGGCTAGATTAGTTCATCATTTTCCCCATTAGTTATATAATTGAGACATTGTGGATAAGATTCTTTGTCAAGTGCTGAGAAAATAAGGGTTAACTGCATATTATTTTTGTTCTCATGGCAGTCACAATCCAGTAGGGAAAAAAGACTCGTTATCAGATTGGACTGAATCACTTTTATGATTCTTCCTAACATTAAGATTCCATGATATTCTATATCTGTGAAGCAAGTTAGAAACCAAACTTACAAAATACATGGAGTTTTTGACTTCTCAGATATCCCTGGAAGGACTTAACATTCATCTGATATTCAAAAAGTTGAAAGAGCAATTTAAGGAAAAAAAGAGGCTTCTTCCCAGAACATATTATAAATCTATTAGATATATCAAAATAAAAGGTCACTGAGTCAAGTGAGCCAGGCAGTTTATATCCAAGAATAATATTTGTAGTTATAAATGTAATGAAATCTTTTGCTTCAAGAATTAATTTCCCCAATGTATAGTTGGCTGAATAATTGGTTTGGTGAAGGCAGACAAGTGTTCATATTTCTCAAAAGCAATATTGGCCGCTGCTCATTTGAAGACACCTGCCTTTTTGTGGGATGCCACATGCCATGTTCCTATTAAGCAAGTTGGGCTTGTGATAGTTGTCTGCAAGTGGCAGAGATATGGCAGACACACTGTCACTCAGCATCAATTTAGAATTTGATACCAAATGTTCTTGTCATCATCAACTCTGTACATGAGTCACAACATGGACAGTGCTTCGGTTCTGATGTCACTATCGTTTTTGTAGCTTAAAACGAAGGAGATTCAGATATTTAGTCCCTGGTGCACACTGCAGCTCAAATTCCGAAATTTTCTTTCCATTTTCAGAAAAATTACCTTTGAAAAGTACTTTCTCTAAATTTATTTTTTTAAAGTACAGGAAACAGCTTTGTATTTTGGTTCTAATTAACCTGCTTTGAAACTACAGATTCGTTTTAATTTTGACTGACCTTACAATGATAAAGTTAAATGAAGTGGTTTCCTGGAGAAAATTTGTAGCATATGGGCTAGATGGTATTGTCATTAGCATAAGGAAGAAATTTCTGTCTCATTTACTAACTCCACCTTGCCATTCCCCAGAATTGTCTCCAAAACAAAAGAATTGCCCTTGTTGCCCCTTATAACTGTGTGTTCCTCATAGTATTCATGGTACAGAGAATTAGCAGAGTGTCATCTGACTCCATATGGATCATTACACAATCCCTTCTGAAAGGAAGGTAAGTTCCTAGTCAAAGAACTCAGGAACTTCTGCCTTGATTATTTTTAGTGAGCAATGACTCTGAAGAGTTGGAGAGAAATATTTGAAATTACTCTAGCTCTATATCCAAGAGTCCTGTTTGATGGAGTGAGAAGAAGAAGAAAAGAGCAATAATAAAAAATGGAAACTCCATCACTATTCTTTTGTTATATGTAGGAATCATTCCACGCATAAAAAACAAAACAAAACAAAGGATTGAGTAGAAAACCTATGGGGTAAAGGTTACCCCTTTCTTTTACAAGAGTCAACTTTGGAATAAAATGAACTCAAGTTTGAATTTCATTACTCATTTGAATTTAATCAGGGTGCTTAACCTATCTACCCTAAGCTTCGTACGTTGAAAAAAAATGAAAAGAATATTTACTTGGCATGTTTTGGTTGATAAATGCTTAACACAGTGCTAGTATTATTTTCTAGTAGGTACTTGAAAATAATCTTTGGTATCAGTATTACCATCCATGGCATATTGAGATGAAATATTCACTCCTTAGGCACAAGCAAGCCACACATTAATGGTTAAATCCACAGGGATAATGCTCACAAATGTGAAGATTAGAGTTAATGGAGAGGTCATAGTCTTGACGATCCCTTTATCCTCCAGCAATAACTCCTGACCAGTCAACACCCCTCAAGAGCTTTAGGTCTTGAAGTTATAAGACCTAAACTTTGTATCTCCAAAGAACCTATTTACTACCTTATTCAGGATTCCCCAAAAGCAGCATGAAGCAAACAAAGGATCACAACTGCATGGCCATTTTTTGCTTTTGGCAATTAATCATAATTTGAAAGGTTAGTTGGTGTTGGTGCTGGGTATTTAATCTCTGCTCTTTTTTTTACTATCTTTCCACTTTTATCCACTTATTAATAATAATTATCTCCCACAATGAGTATAATTTCATTTTAGGAAGCATCATCTGTTAACCTTTCCCCGAGCCTTCTGTCTTGAATACTGTTGACCCTGTTCTCACCTCTCAGAAACAAATGAAATCCTCAAAGTGAAACTTAAGCTAATCAATGTCTGAAATTTCCAAGCTTTTTTGAAGAAATAAATCAATTTCTCTAATAAAAGTCTCATGTAGGTGACAATACATAAAACAAATTAAAATGAATTTGCTTTGAAGTATGATAAGTTTACATTCCTACTCATATACACTTCCTTTACTGGATTAAGTAATTTGTTATTTTAGTGATCTAATACTCATTCCTCCTTATTTTTTGTAAAGTCACTAGTGTTTCCTTCCAAGAATTATCAGTACCCCAGTTCATGCATCCCTGTTGAAGTTATCAATCACATTATCCCTTTCCTCATCACTATAACAACTTAGACTAGACCATCACATTATACCATCTCTTTTGCCTTTGGAATGACAGCAAAACCTAAAGCATGTTCATTGAAATTTGGCATTGAGATACTAGGGAAGAGATGACTGTACTTTTGGGAGATCCAAAGTTTTAACTTAGAGTAGCTTAACATGATGGAGAGAGGTTTCCTGATAATAAAGTTAGCAAAAGAGGATACTGTTCAATCAGGAGTTTTAATGGCATATTTTACCTCTTGATTCAGATGTGCCCCAAGCTAGACTTATCCTTAGATTTACCAGCATTTTGATCCCCACCCCCACATTATTGCAGTATTGGATTACTGTTAATTAAATAATTAGTTAACTATCCTTCAGTGATCCCTGAAAGAGACCTGAAACCCTACGCTTCACCTCCTTTTCCTCTTTATCCTCCAGCTCAGACATCAATCCTATTTTGTCCTAAAGTAACAATTCTTTATAATGACATGCATTCAATAGAAACTAGCAAGATTTTCTAAAAGCAAAAGATCCATACATAATACTTTCCAGAAAAAGAAGCTATTTGTCTTCCTAAAATGTTTGTTGTTCATGAGCCAAAAAATGTATACAATTAACTAGCAATGATGGAGATTAATGCATATACAAATATAAGGGAACATCATTACCATTCATTTCTTAAGATTACAAAATATGAATCATTTTAAAATTCACTTTGAGTATAATTTCTTAGCAAATGTCAAGCAACCCATTGTGGCATTTTTAAATTAGCCTAGATATCAGAGTTGAACAAAACTACACACACACACACACACACACACACACACCTCATAAAAAAATGTATCCCTCTGTTACCCTGTAGTTAGTAAAGACCATTTGTTTTATTACTTTAAAAAAAACAAGAAACACACTAATTAAAGGGGGAAATCTAAATATTTCAGTATCTGTAATAGTTCAGCATGACCAGGAGATGGTAATTTAGGTCATTTACATTTAGGAAGTTATGAGAAGGTTAGTAAGTAGATTATCTTAATATGCTTTAGTAGGAGGAAACTTGGTATTTTCATTATTGTCTAGATCCTAAGAGTCTAAGATATTAATTCACTTATTGTTTCATATATGTTGGTCTCATGCTTACTATGTGCCACGTTCTGTGTTGGTACTGAGCGATGTAAAAGCAAAGACAAAGTCAGACAAGGTTCTTGATCTCAAGGACCTTACCATAATACTCTGCATTTAATACAGATCATTTGCCTCACTTCTTAAACTCTTCTTTTTCTCAAAAAAGCTTAAAATATGGAGAGAAATACAATAATCATACAATTGCAATGCTTTATGTTTCATTCATGTAATATTTTTAAGCACTTACTATGTGCCTGGTACTGTATTAGATGTTAATAACACAGTGAGTGGCAAAATAGTCCCTGACCTTGTGATTAAGCGGAGAAAATTAAATACATGTATAATTTCAATACTAGATAGAAGAAATTTAGATCTACCTCTGAGGGGTCCTGTGTAGGAGGTTCTGTCAGCATACCTAACCAAGGTGTGCATTTGAGGGAAGGAGAAAAGCAGCATATAAACTGAAGAGTAAATCCAACCTAGCAAGCAAAGAGTTTGCTAAAGGGCAAGAGTGACCAAGGTATAGGAAATGGGGCCCCTTGGGAGTATGTTCACGATATAAAATACAGAAGAGAGTATCAGAAATAGAAAAGTGTGGAAGGAGAGTATAAGAACATACTTGCTACTTCATAATCGAGCCAGGGCCTGATTTGGGAGCACTTTATAAGCCCTGATATGGTGTTCGGACTTTATTGACAAGGAGAAGGGGGATACTTAAAGATTTTAAGCAAGGGGAGCTATGATCAAATTTTTATTTCAGATATATCCTTTTAGCTACTGTGTGGAAAATGGTTTGATATAGAAACTGTCCACAGTGCTTATCATGTGCAGATAAAGACATGTGTTCTGGAATTATGAGCAGATTCTTAGCGCAATGGTTTTAATGCATGTACCCAGACATCCTTCAATCTTGTACCCTTTATAACATTCTCAAGGTTATTCCTGGAATATGCATAGTAGATTTAAAAACTAGTGGTATATCAGCATTATAAGCCAAAAAGCAATGTATACCTTGTTCAAATCCAAATGTTTTACAAACTGTCCCACTATCAGCAATAAGTTCAGAGTCAAGTCCACAGTCAAGATTAAAGCCATAAGAATAAATGTTTTAGTAAATAAATCTTTGAATGCCAGCAAGTACAAAACTGTTAATTTTATGTAATATTGAATATTAATGAAGTGCTATGAGGACGATTATTATTTAATCCTCTCATCAATCCTATGAGATACAGACTTTCTTTGATTCACTTATCTAGTAAACTGAAATTAAGAAAGATTAAATAATTTGACCAGTCATGTAATTAGTGAATAGAAAGGCCAGTATTCAAAATGAGGCTGGTGAACTTCAAGTTTGGTTTAGTTTTCCCTTAAAAGGCAGCAACAAGTTTACTTTTGTGGAAATTCGGGAAAGAAACGTCCAGTATGTCTCAGGTCCTAAATTTTTGCCATAAATTTTTATTCTGGGTCTCTTAAATAAGAAAATAAATTGAGACAACTTTTTACCATCTCTCTCCACAAAGAAAGAATGCAAAGGAGGCGAGCCCTGATATATGAAGATGTGGAAAAGCAAATTTCCCCAAATCCCCCATCCCAACCTGGTCTAGGGATAAAATGAGTTTGAAAAGCTGGAGAGCATATATTTCTCCATTATCTTCTGACTGTTGTCACCTGGCTGCAGCTTTCATACTAGCTTTGGCAAATATGTCCCTTTATTTAACAATGAGCAATTAAATTGAAAACCCAGATATGGGGAAAATATGTAATATTATTACTAAAACTTTATGATGATCTTATCAACAAAATTGAAGTTAAAGTCTTGACTTATTGTATGTTTTATTATGTCTTTGCCTAACGGAAGGCAATTTGACTTTCTTGACGTTGCTTTCTTTTTCTCTCCTTTCAAAGCTATGATTAAGAACTAATTTATTTAGATCTGGCTGTGATTAGTTGAATGATTCTGCTTCTTGTTGTAATTAATTTTCAGACACTTTAATTGATAGTACCTGTACTATATTGAATGCATTTCAAAGTACTAGAATAAAAATGTTGCTTGTTGAAGTATTCACATATCCACTTCACTAAACAGAATACTGATTTATTCTATATCAACATTTTGTATTTGTTTTTTAATGACTATTATGAGGGAGAATACTTAAAGTCAATTGTATGTTTATTTCAATATATATTAGGGGAAAAGATGCAAAATTATTTCACAAAATAATACAATGGTCCTTGACCTGGGGGCTAGGGATTGCTAAAATATGCATGGATGAGCATTGGTGAAGCCTTTGAAATTATATATGTGTATACATTCACACATAAACACTATACACATGTGTAGATTTTGAGGAATTTGCAATAGAGGTGCATGACCTCAACATTTTTTAGTGTCTCACACAATTCAGAAACTATTTATTGAATCACCTTTTAAGCATTTAAAAACAGACCATTTCTAAATTAGAATTCCTAGGATTTATATTTTGAGGCTTATCCAGGATTTAAACCCAAGATGCATACTGGCATATAATATACATTAGGGATTGTGCTACACATATTAATTAGTTATATCTTTTAGCCCTTATAATAGCTTTGTGAGGTTGTATTGTCATGATTATTTTGAAGATAAACTTAGAAGCTAAGTTGAAATATAGGTACTGATTATTAATTACAGTTTCATCCATGCTCAAACATTTAAGTTCATATCTTTAAGAACTATACGGAGGGGCACCTGGGTGACTCAGCTGGTTAAGCCTCTGACTTTGGATCAGGTCATGATCTCAGGATCCATGAGTTCAAGCCCCACATTGGGCTCTATGCTGGCAGTTCAGAGCCTGGAGCCTGCTTCGGATTCTGTGTCTCCCTTGCTCTCTGCCCCTCTCATGCTCACGCTCTGTCTCCCTTTCTCTCTCAGAAATAAATAAACATTAAAGAAACTTAAAAGAAATAGAAGGAGAAATTGTTTTTCATTTTATATTCCTGAATTTTAAAATTATTTTTTCAGTTAATATCTTCTTGGCTTCTCTATTTTCCAAGAGTGATTTATATATAGGCAAAATATCTAACTTTAGATTTAAATCTATTGTCATATTTTATTCTTGAATATAACATTGTTGGAAATGATGAGCTTGTCCTTGAATTTCCTGGTCTTTTATTTCCTTTCTCTGAGGGAATAAATTGCTACCAACTCTTCACTTACTGAACTGTATTAAATACCACACTGCATACTTTTGACATTCATGATAATAATCAAGCAGCCTGTTCTACCTAATATTTCATTGAAGGATCTTCCATATTATAATGTTACACCAAATATTGTATATTTTAAAGTATTTTTAAATCATTCCATTTTCTTACTGAAAGTATCCTGACAGAAATGCATGGGGGAAAGAGCATTGCAATTTAAATGTCACATTTATCTCTGGCAGTAAATTCTACACACAGGCAGGTGTAGTCTCAGAGAGGTTTCCCTGTCAGTTATCAGTGATCTGTTAGTTCCCCTTAAAACTTTCATGAAGACTTTCACAGGCATGGAAAACTCACGATTTAAGAATTTAGGCAATGCCAGGTCAACATTTTTTTTTTTAACAAACCAGAGTGTAACCTCTGTATATTTTTATTTAAAATTTGATATTGTAGTTCCAGACAACTTGTTCTACATATTGGTGAAATGATGGAAGCTTCTAGAGAAAGTATATGTTTTGACAATTTTTTTCTTAGAATGATTACACATGCATGAGAAAGGATATGAATGTGTAGATGTGTAGCCTACCTCTGCTCCATGTAGAGTTCCCCACTCCCCCAGACCTCTCCCAGACTGAAAGCTTCCATTGCCCTGCCACTCTGAACTCCTTTGCTGGATGAAAGGTGAATGCAGTGATACGTGTGACTTCTACGTGAAAGCACTTAATTGCTGGGGCTTGATGCCCCACCTCTCTCTTCCCACTGCTTGCGTTAACATGGAGACACAAGTTGATCTGGAGGTGCAACACTGAGCCATCCACTTGGGAAGTTACCACGGAGAGTCCTCTAACCCACAACTGACTCCCTGTGAAAAGGAAATAAAGCTTTGTGACTCTCTGCCTCTAAAATTTGGGTTAGTTCTCATCTCATCCACATCTAGCCTATCCTGAGTGATACTAGCCTTTCTTTTTTTTCTTTTTTTTTTCTTTTTTTAACGTTCATTTATTTTTGAGAGAGAGACAGAGCATGAGCAGGGGAGGGGCAGAGAGAGAGGGAAACACAGAATCGGAAGCAGGCTCCAGGCTCTGAGCTGTCAGCACAGAGCCCTATGAACCGCGAGATCATGACCTGAGCTGAAGTTGGCTGTTTAACCAACTGAGCCACCCAGGTGCCCCAATACTAGCCTTTCACAGAAGAATAATTTCAATGTGATGCTGTGCATCACACTTATAATAGCGGTTTTGAAATGTTCCACATTTTAGTTAAAAAACTCTCTCTTCTGGGGTGGTTAGGTGGCTCAGTTGGTTGAGCATCTGAGTCGTGATTTCTGCTCGTCATAATATCACAGTTGTGAGATGGAGCCCCACATTGGGTATGGAGCCTGCTTAAGATTCTCTTTCTCTCTCTCTGCCTCTCCCCTCCTCTCTCTCAGACAAAGAAAGAAACAAAAAACACTCCCTTCTTACAGATTTTAAATTAATATATACACACCCTCCTTTTTTCTTCCTTACATTTCAGTTACAGCTTTTCCAACATTGTATTGATGTCTCTCTATTAAATGTGAGGACGTAGAACATGCAGAATAATGGAATATATATTTTGAAAAGGACAAACCACAAAAAATTGTATCTGAGCTTAAAGCAAGAAAGCATCTGCCCAGTTTGCATGGCCCTTCCATCTAACAATGTCACTCAGCAAAAAATTGGTAATGGATATCTTGAATCCATGTCCATCTGATTCCAAGTTTTTGTTCTTTCCACTAATATCTAAACCTTTTCCTAGGTAATGAAACCTAGCTCCCGAAGTTGTCATGAGGATTAAGTGGGATATCTTGTGCAAAGCAACCAGCCCAGAACCTAACACCAAGAACTACTCGATAAATGTTAATTTGGCTTCTGAAATGTTCAAGATGCCTTTTAAATTTTAATCAGGTGCCCTTACATATTAAAATTGTCAAACAGCAATCATTACGGTCCTCAGTGATTAGTGTCTTTCCACAATAGATCATAATGCTCTTTCCAGACCTTTAAAATGAAATTGCAACTTAATCCTGCATAGTTTTCTTTCAGCTTGCTAAAATCTGAACCTATGCCTGGGTTTGCATTAAGAAGTAGCTAAGAAGTAGCTAAATTTTTCAGTGGACTTCCTTACTTAAGATTGTCTATTTTCTGGTTGGAACCACCACTTTTGGCATTATAGTGATAAACTATGGAATAGTCTCAAATACCATTTTCATTAGCAAATTTCACTCTAAATAATCTTTAGAAAACACACAAACACATACACACAGTCTGAATTTTCCACATAATTGAATTTAGATGTATACACCTTTTATTTACCTTCATTTTTGTTATTGATTTTATCTTTAGGAGATATTTCCATTATTGGAAATATTGGAAATATTTCCTAAAAATGACATTTTATTTTTGTTATATTTCTAGGCAAAAGGCCTATAGTTTATATTAGATATTAGTTTAGGAAATCTGTATTTAAGGGAAACAATCAAGGGAAAGGGTATGGTGGGTGATGTTTTGGGAAAAATAGCCAGAATTGATGTAGCTTTATGTCATTGGTGACACTGACACAGGTTTCCTCTGGTAAGCTGTTTGGTAGACCAAAAGCATATGAATACATCATATTAAAAGAACATCTTCACTTGCTTACCTTTTCAGTACTTACTGAATATTTAGCACTGAGTTTCTACTTACAGATTAGGAAATGCATTTATAAACACCTAGAATGTTAGAGTCTAAAGTGTAAGCTAGCATATAGCTTACAACTAGTTTCCAGTCTTTGAGTACAAATAAAACTTACCCTTTTCTGGACACAGCTTGGTCTTATGATACCAACTCCTACCTATTTGTAAAACCTTTAATATGTCTGGAACAAGGTGAGACATAAATAAGTAAACCATTAAAAAAAAAGACAATGAAGAAACAAGCAAACTAGCTATATTGCCTTGAGAAATGCACATAAGCAGTGTCATCTCTTCCCCATTTGGTTGTTGTGAAATCCCGTGTTATAGCATCATGGAGGATAAAGGACTTTTAAATGAACGCCAGTCTTGGCTTCCCAACTGACAGAGGGAATTTAATATCATAAAGTTCAACTTGTTGAATTGTAGCGCATAAAGATAAACTTCTGCTTTAAAAAAAGTATAGACTCTGATGCTAAATTGCCTGGAACTCAGTCTTAGCTGCTTGATTTTCTAGCCTTAAATTGACTTTGGGCATGTTACTTAATCTTTCTGTATCATGGATTTTTCACCTATACATAGGACAGTAATGCTTTTTCACTTCATAAACAAATTAGAAAAATAAACAAGATAATACATGGAAAATAAAGAGGCTGACATGTCGTATACATGATGTGCAATGAACATATTATTGTTTTATTATTTTTATTTTCAAGATTTCCTGGAACCTCAAGCCATTATAAGTTATTTTTTTTTTTAATGTTTATTTATTTTTGAGAGACAGAGAGAGACAGCGAGAGCAGGGGAGGGTTAGAGAGAGAGGGAGACACAGAATCTGAAGCAGGCTCCAGGCTCTGAGCTAGCTGTCAACACAGAGCCCGACGCGGGGCTCGAACCCACTAACTGTGAGATCATGACCTGAACTGAAGCCGGACGCTTAACCGACTGAGCCACCCAGGCACCCCAAGCCATTATAAGTTCTGCAAGCCTTCTGTCTAAAAGGCACATAAGAAAGTCTTTTTGCATTTAGTTGATGCCATGGGTTTGACTTACTGCTCTTGCTGTCACTGATCATCCTGTGTGATGGTAGCATCTCCTTGCCTAACTTAGCCCTGTTGCCATGTCCATGATTCAGACTCTAAATCTGGGCCCCTAACTGGTGCTGCTAACAATTTATGCCAATTTAATTTCATGTATTTTAGACTTTTGGTAATTAGGCCACATAGGCATTTTTTAATTTAATCTCCAGGGAATTCTTTGGCTCCCACATTCTGAACAGCTTGGATCAGGGTGTTCTCTGCGATGAGAAGACAGCATTTCATATGAAAAGAACATCCTCTCTTTCCTTACTCTTACACTGTGAGCAGCATTCGGCCATATATAGTTATTGTAGAATCTGAATGCAGCTTTCATATCAATTCTGGATTTAACTAATCTCAATTCTATGTGGTTAATATAAGATAGTGATTTATCATTGAGCATTAATTATATCAGTCTGATATTATACTTTGATAGATCTCTTTGATTATTAACAGTGCTGGCAAATTATTTAATAATTAGGTGCAGAAATGATTAATAAGGTTTAACCGCTAACAATTATATTTTACTATTTCAGCTTGACTCTTATTGAAAGTTTGTCTGCTTTTAGACTGATGATTTGAATGATACATGCTAATTGATTTGCATCCATCATTCTCCTTCATTTACTCGTAGGAACTGTATTTGTAACCATTGGGTAGTCTATGGTATGCATTTAAGAGGTACTTTGGAAACCAATCTGTCCCCAAATCTTTGCTTTATTGCTACAGATTTTTAAGCAGTTCCACATTATAGACACAAAGAATGACTTGGGATTCAAATTAAAACAAGTTTAAATAGACTGCAAAGCTTTCCTCACCAGACTGACTTCTACATTAAATACCCAAATTAATGCACATCACCATTCAGGCAGGGAAGATACCATTTTCTAGACTCTAAGCTACAATGTCTACTCTTAAAAAAGCATAAAGTTTACATAAAATATTTAAGTTTCCTGCATACCATATTACTACATCTCATGTCTGTTTTATACCTCAAAGTAAAAACTTATTTCACTTATCCTTTAGTGGTTATGACCAGTATCCAGCAGATCATACTCAAATTGTTCTTAAAGGATAAAAACCAATATTATCTTTAAAATATTCATTCATTAATTTATTCATTCAATCATTTTTCTATTCATCCATTCACATCGTTGTTAGAATGTTCTATCCATTTATTATCACTTTTGCATTCATTCCCTTTTTCTCAGTAATGATCTGTATTTTCTAGTCAAGCAGTTTTGTACAACCTTATTTTCTAGGTGTGGGTCCTGATTAGCTTAACCGAATCAAAATAACCATAAGCCTGGCCCCAGTAATAAGCTCAGATTGAATTTGTTAAAGGCAACAATTCATGATGATGATGATGTAACAGCTGTTAATATATACCAAGTGCCAAATGCCAAGCACAAATCTTCAGAAAGTAGAAGTTCTGGAAGATAAACAAGGAGAGAGAACAGAAATACAATAAACAAAGAAGACGACCATAATAACATTTAATGTTAAATTTAATGTTAATAAATGTTGGCATTCATCATTTTATTTTATATTACATATCTATTGTCAAAATAATGTATAGCAAATAACCCAAAACTTCAGTGGTGTAATGAACATTTGTTGCTTCGGTGCTGAGGTGGTCACCTATCCTGTTCTTTCCTTGGTTTGCTCAGACTTCTAGAGGTTGGCTAGCTGATTAGGAAAGCCTTCCTGGAATTATCCAAGTGACTTATCTCTAATCCATGTATCTCTCGTCCTCCCCCTGGGATCACTGGGCAAGACTGGGCATTTCCTTCTCTACCATGAGAGGGAGAGAGTGAACATCCCCAGTAGTCCTTCTAATCTTCCCTTTGTGTAATGCTTGCTAAGGTTCAAATAGCCCAGGGCAACTCATATTGCTCAAGTTGGCATCAGAAAGGGAGGATATTACAAAGTTATAAGGCAAAGGGTATATATAAACACATGAAGTGTATAAGAATTGGGACCATTATTATAATCAACAAAATACCGTTGACCCTTGAACAGTGTAGGAGTTAGAGGCACCAACTGCCAGTACAGTCAAAAATCTGTGTATAATTTTTGATTCCCCACCCAATTTAGCTAATAACCTACTGTTGACTGGAAACCTTACATAAACAGTTGATTAACACATACTCTGTATGTTATATTTAATATATACTACATTCTTACAATAATACCTTTCTTTTTCTTAATTTTGGGAGGCGGATGTCTAGGCTACATAGTTTGTTTACAAGTTTTCTCAAATGGAAATATTTCCAATAAAAATAGTTATTTTCCAGTAAAGAAATTTTCCAGTATATTTATTTAATGAAAAAAAATCCACGTATAAGTGGACTCAGAAGAGTTCAAACCCATGCTGTTCAAGGGTCAACTGTGCTTTATTTAAAAGATGCTGCAGGAACACCTGGGTGGCTCAGTTGAGTGTCTGACTCTTGATTTCAACTCACATCATGATCCCAGGGTTCTGGGATTGAGCCCTGCCTTGGGCTCTGCACTGTGCATGGAGCCTGCTTGAGATTCTCTCTCTCTCTCTCTCTCTCTCTCTGTCTCTGTCTCTGTCTCTCTGTCTCTCTCCCTCTCTCCCTCTCTCCCGCTCTCCTGCTCTCCCGCTCTCGCTCCCTCTCTATTTCTCTCCCCCTCTGCCCTTCTCTCTGACTCATTCTCTTTCTCTCTCTCAAATAAAAAAAGATGCATATTACAAATAATTTATTACTATAATGACTTCAATTTTGTCATGTTTTTATTTCTCAACCATAATCCTCTATTTTATATTTTCAACCATAGTTAGTATTCAGTGCCCTTTAAATAAGCTACCCTTATTGTGCATTATTGTTATCCTTGGGGTTCACCTAAATGCATGGTTTATGGGGAGAATCATGGTTACCTTGCTTGGAATGCTTCTGCTGCAGGAAAACCAAGGTGGAATATAAGAAGGGAACCATATGAAAAGAAGTCTGGATTGTAGATTTCTATTTTTGAAATCTTGTAGCTTCCCTTTAACATTTTATGAGCTTAGGAATCGTACTCACATACTTCTATCCCAAGTTTCTTCCAATGTGCAATGAAAGCTTGGATATAATTAGAGAGATTGTATTTGATAGTGTATTTGAGATTTCAAGGCTAGCCTCTGGTTTAATGTATGATAAATAAATGGAATTTTTTTCCCTCAACTCTCCTTCTCTGGGTAGAAAGAAACATGTAGGTAACTTTTTCTAGCACACAAGGCTCATGCCTAAGAATTTAGCTCCATGAAAAAAAGCTGTTCTTACTTTTCTTCTAGTTTAGAAACTATCACCTGGATACGATTATGAGCAATACTTTCAATTTAAATATGCAACTCTGCTAATCTGTTTCAATTTTTAATAGTATCTTTTACTACATGATGCCAAAGTCCTTTCCTCTGTAGCATCTGCCAGGAAAGGTGTATAGGCACAGGTGCATAAAAGGGTAGTCTGACTGTTCTGTTTGGGAATTGTGTCTTGCCATCTGCTTTAATGTGTACGTGGTTGCCTGTTAGGAGTCCATGTTCCCTCTAGCTACAAGTTCCACATAGAGCTTCTAATAAGGTGACCTTTGCTCTAGGATTTCTCTGTTGTGGATGAAGTATTTCCCACCAGCCAAGGTCATCCTTCCTCCTCCGGGGGCTAATTTGTGCTGCTCTTAATCCAGTCATATTATTGATAGTGGAGTCCTTGGTATGTGTTATATTGAAATATTACTAATGTATGAACTGTAACATTAAATTTCTAATCTAATCAATCAAGTGGCATACATATGCAGTAGATGCTTGGCTAGTAAAAAGATTAATTGCCATGTGCAATGAAAACTAACTCTCTATAAGGTGAAATATTGCATGTCTCCCGCAGAAAGATGGAAGCCTGAACACTGTGTTAAGCTAATGCCTACTTCTGCCATTCAACCATATGGATTGCCTTTAAGACAAACTGAAATGAAGATTAAAGGCATGTAAAATCAACTCTCTATTAAAGCAGTTAGGGCTTTTCTCCAGATTCTACAGGAAAATTATGCAATCTGTTGCAAAACCAAGCACTTGTCTCCCAGATGGTGCCCAGAATCTATCTGAGCAAACACTTCTTTCCTGCTCTGTGTAACAAACCAGGCATATTTTTGATTCTCTGTGCTTGATTATGCATCTGAAGACATTTACACGGGAAGGACCTTGTAGAGTTGCTGTGGATTTGCATTGTAGAATGTTGTAATATACACTTTGAGAGCAAACCTGAAGTTATGAAGTAAAAGATGTTTTTCTTTTTTTTGAGATGTACTGTTTATTTTCCTGATTTGCTGGGTATCTTTTTTTCCCCCAAAAGTGTTCTGCATTTGGCTAATTAAAAGCTAAGGCCATGAGTCTTTGACTATTGATCATCTTTTATTACTTAATGTGGATCTGATTGCTTTTTGGGAGACCTATGGTGAATTAAATTATTGGTTGTAGGATGTATGCTTTTAATTATTACTGAGGGAGTTTTGAACAGAAAGATCATTCTTATTTAAATAGATGCCTGGAAGGGTTTTAGTTTCTTTCTCATATAGAGTAAATATGGTTTTACATGTTTAGGGAATAGTGATTGTTGGTGAATGCTTCTAAGGATAAAGGTCAGGCTGTATTATTTGCCACATTTTCCAGCAGTTTTGCCTGGGTTTCCTTGTCTTCTTCATGCTTTTCACTCATTCTCTTCATCCTTGGCCTGACTAGCTCCATGTGTCCTCCAGCTCATGTCAGGTATTCTTAGCCAGGAAGATATTTCTCATCACTTAGAACTGAGGTAGGTGTCTGATACTTGCTTCCGATGGAAGCAGTATTATTCAGTACTCAAAAGAAATGAACTATCAAGAAATGAAAGACAAGGCGGGAGGGGAGATTAACTGCATATTGCCTACTGAAAAAAAGCAAGCCTTAGAAGGCTACATATGTTATTATTACAACTATATGGCATTCTGAAAAAGGCAAAACTATCGAGACAGTAAAAAGATCAGTGGTTGCCAGGAATTCAGGAGAGGCGAATGAGTGAATAGGTGAAACACAGGATATTTTACATCATGAATCTATTCCATACAAAATATTGGGGGTACCTGGGTGGCTCAATCAGTTAAGCATCTGACTTTGGCTTATGATTCCATGGCTCCTGGGTTCAAGCCATGTGTCAGGCTCTGTGCTGACAGCTCAGAACCTGGGGCCTGCTTTGGATTCTGTCTCTCCCTCTCTCTCTGCACGTCCACTGCTCATACTCTGTCTCTCTCTTAAAAATAAAAATTAACATTTAAAAATTAAAAAAATTTTTAATGGTCTGTGAGCCTAAAACTGCACCACATTTTTTTAACTTAATGTTAAATGTATGCCATTATGCATTTGTTAAAACCCCAAGAAATGTACAACACAAAAGGTGAAACTTAATAAAAACCATGGACAATAGTAATACGGAGAATGTATCAATATTGGTTCATTAACTCTAGCAAAGATATTACCCTAATTCCGTATATTAATATAGGGAAACTATAGACTTGTAGAGTGGATACAGGATTGAGCACGTGGAGTTTTCTGTATTACCTGTTCAGTTTTTCTGTATATCTAACATTGTGCTAAAAAGTAGACTATTAATTATTACAATAATACGTTTAAAATGTTGACCCTCAAATTGTATTGTAAGTACAAATAATATAAGTGTTTAGTCACAATTTTTCTCTTCTATCTCTCTTAATCCTCCCTCACATAAACAGATTCTTTACAGATTTACTGAATCAACAATTAAAATGAGAAATTAATATTTTTGCCCATGTTTAAAAGGTGATGGAGTTGCACTGAGTGGAGAAATGTATTTGTGCTTAAAAATTATATTAATATGTTGTACTTGAAAATACTGAAAGGAAATAGATTTTAGTATCATTGAACATAGTTTTCTGTATCACCATAATTCATTATATACATTTATTTCTTCTTTAGAAACATTTTTTTCAGTGACTTACATAATACAATGGCATATAAGGTATGATTCCTGAACAAGGGGCTCATAATCAAGGTGAATGAATAACAGACACATAAATCGGTGAAATTTACTGTGTTGTCATATGTATATAATTTAATTATGTCAGTATGTTCATCTCTTAAGTAATTTAAAATAGTTTTTCTGAACTAAAATAATGGTAGGAATATTATGGGGTAGAAAGGAGATTTTCTGTGCTTTTTAAAAATGAAATAAGAGACATAAGTGTGAACTAAGACTTAGGCAAGATAATTGACCAAGAAACGTTTGTATCCTAGACTTCTCTAGCTCATTTTGTCATTGTTTTATGTATTTAGAGATATTTAGGGGACAGGTTTGAGAATAACTGACATTAGCCAAGTCATAAAGCATAAAATAGTCTTATGTCTTAACATTATATCATATGCTTGGAAGAAGGGATGTAGGGGCACCTGGGTGGCTCAGTTGGTTAAGCATCCAACTCTTGATTTTGGCTCAGATCATGATCTTAGAGTTTGTGAGTTCAAGCCCTGCAGTGGGCTCTGCGCTGACAGTGTGGAACCTGCTTCAGATCCTCTGTCTCTCTCTTTCTCTTTGCCCCTCCCTCACTTGCTCTCTCTCTCAAAAGTAAGTTAGTAAACTTAAAAGAAGAAGGAACGTAAAGGGTAATGTCTACAAGAAACTGAAAGGGGAGTTTTGGGCAAAGAGTGCTTTGAATGTCCTGTGAAGGAGAATTGATTTCAGTTTATGAGCAAGAATTAAGATATCAGAAATTTTTGAATGTAAAATGTAGTTGACAAATGGTTCACTTGGGATTCTTGACCCTAAGAATACTATAAGGTGTGTGACTTCTCTAATGAAGAAGCGAAAAGGACCCAACCCTGTGGCAGAATATCTTAGAAGTTTCTTGTAGTTATTCACTTGAGAGACTGATTTAGTTACAACAGATAAAAGAGATGAAGAAAATAAGAGATGTATCTCTAAGACCTCTGAAGAAAAATCAAATAGATTTAGCTACTGACGGAGTCCTTACCTTTTCCAAAAGTGGTTCCACATCTTTCATTTGGGTAGATTTGGTGATTTGCAACCAGTCAGGTAGATGACTTCCCTAGATGATTTTGTTTGGAATGGCATTGGTCAATGAGGCACATATTTCATCCAGGTACTCTTGAAAAGCATTATTCCTCTTCTGGCAATGGACATGTAGTTTACATCTCACAAGTCACTAGGATTAAATATTTTCAGCTTTTGAAAATCTATATGATAGAATAATTTACAAGTGAGTAATTTGTAGGATAAATAAGGTTAGGAAACCAAGTTTCCTGAGAAGAACATTATATTAATGAACTTTTGAATATGATATTATGGTTACTTAATATTATGCTTAGCATTATACATTAGTAAAGATGATATTTGTATCATCTGATTGCATAAAACCACTTGTCCTTAGCCTAAATTCTGTTTGTTATACCCATGTAACACACTCGAGATGTGACACTAGGTGAAATTTTTTGTTACTATCGTATCTTACATATCACCTAGAGACTTATTTCAGAACTAACTTTAAGCATAATCCATTTCCTTAATTTATATTAGTTTTATGGATGGATCATAAGTAGATGTGTTCTTTTGTTTTATTATTTTTTTTATAGTGTAGAGGTCTCTTCAAAGGGAAAAAATACTCTGTAATGTGGCAGCTTTACATACACACAATTCCACATCTCTTGTGACAGAGGTAACCATTTAATATTTGTTAAGAGTTCATCAAATTTAGGACTTAGTGATTCCTGAATTTTAGGTTTACTTTGGGTCTTTACTATATATATATTATACTATACTTCAAGTATCTGGATTTGGTTGGAAAAACATGACTCTTCAATCAATGTTTTTGTTTAAGTATTCTTTAATTCTTAAAGAATAGTATCTAATTTAAGACAAGCAATTTTTAAGTTATATTTTGATTGTATTTTGGAGTTAAAATGTATTCAATATTTTTTCTGTAAAAGCTCAACAAGCCTTATCTGTAAAACTCCAAATAGTAAATATTTCAGTCCTAGTGGGCCATATGGTCTCTGCCAGTACTCAACTCTGCCTTTTATCAAAGCAAAACAGCTATAGACGATACAATTAAGGCCATTTACAAAAGCAGGTGAGGTGGTAGGGTTTGGCCTACAGGCCTTACTTAGTTTGCTAACCCCTGATTGAATGATATACAAAACAGTAAATGAAATCATAGAGTACATAGTACTAAGATTTAGTTTTATACCCAAACTTCAGGTGAAATACCCTTCTTATTCAACTTTTAGTTAGTGTGGTGTTAACTCTTCACTTTCTGTTGCTGATTATGAATATCTTGTTAAAACCACCAAGATAATGTGGCTTAAGGAACAAGATCTCCCATATAAATACCTTCATCCATTAAAAGAAAAACAGATACAGAGAAAGGTGCATTAAACAATGCAAATAGATTAGATAAATTGGCCACAGGAAAACAATGTGAGAAAAAAAATTATTATTGGGGTACATTTGATTCATAAAAGGTATATAATAATAAAATCCAAAATTTGGCTTGGTTTTGTGTCCAATGCAAAGAAGGAAACCTGGTCGATTATAAAGATTTTTTTTGGCCACAATATATTTAAATGATTTAATGTCTTGAAATTAGGTATTTCTGGGTTCCTACTAAAAAAACAAAGATAAAGTATGATGTAGTACAATACTGAGGCATCCAGAGAGAATAGAACAATAGATCACATAGAAATTTTCTTGGTAATACTTTCTTAAAGTAAGATATTGTAACACTAAATCAGAATTTTTTGAGTGTTTCAATAATTAAATAGCAAGTGATAAATTAATATCCCTGAAATTATACTTTATTGATGCTATTGTTTTGTTTGTGGGTGGTGGCTTTAGTATAGTTGTTGGGATCCAGAAATGCTGCTGACTGATGGTCTGGATTGAGCTAAGGACAGAGTAGAATTTTGAGAATAAAAGGTAATTTTTTAATATGGAATCTGACTAGCTTTTGATGTTTGATGGCTGACAGCCAAGCCTCATGCTTCCTTTTTTCCCTTGTACTCTATATCTGAACATAACTGATAAAAATGCCCGAGTCTTCATTTTTTTATTGCTGACTAGGGATTTAGACAAGACCCTGCCTCCATGCACAAGTCTCACTTTGACTTCACCCCCTAACCACAATAAGAACCTGGAGCCAGCCTCCTTTGCTTACTCTTTAAAGCCATTTTGGACCTTCTAAAGAGGACTGCCTTGTTTTTTCCAGACATCTCAATTACCTAAGTAATACCTCTTTTCATACACACTTGGTGTGTTTGTTGGGGTGGGGAGTGGTTATCAGTGTTGACCACTAAATCTTTAGGTAGGAGTCCCTCCTGTTTTTGCAGGCTGACTAACAGAAGTGCTTCCAACAACTCATGTGTATCAAATTGTGAAAGACTATTTCTGGCTTCTTCCAGCATGAGCCTGACCACCACCATCACCTCATCATCATGAACTCTCTATACAGGTTATGGCATGATTAGAGCTTTGCATCAGGAAAATGCTTCCAACACCGCTCTAGATGTATAAAACAGGTGGTAGGGTCTTGAGCGGAGATTGACATTGGCCATGCAAAATGAAAAGAAGGGTAAATATGAATGAGAAATTAAGAGAATTTTGCAAGTGACTGAATATATGTTTGCAGAACCACAAATGGAATGATAGAGGGAGAGAACAGCAAAGAGAAAAGAATCAATGACTACACCAAGGTTTCAGACTTCGGCGGTTAGTCTTTGCCAGGAGGAAGAACAAGATTTGTCAGAAAATGTCTGTTTTGGAAATGCTGACTTTGATCTTCTGATGGGTTATCCATTTAGAAATAACTAGAAGGGAACTAGAACTGGAACTGTCTAGCAGAAGATTAAGCGTGAGGGTGAGGAATCCTCTCCATTATGGTAGAAGGAATTCTATGAATAAAGTGCTGAAGGGTGAAAGCTTAGAGAGAAGAGCAGGGAATGGTGGAATATTTTACATATTATAATTATATGTCAGGAAAGTAATTAGAAGGAGCTTTGAAATAGTTCAGTAGCAAAATAAATAGTTCCTTCAGAACTACAGATCAACACCAATACAGATGGTCAATATCAGATTGTATTCTCTCAAAAAATCAATTGGTTAAACATGCACAAGGTTTGAGGTACTAATGCAAAATGTGGTTGGCTACAGTTATATTTTACTTACTGAGTTGATTCAATTAAGAGACAATAAATTCTGAATGTCGCTGATAGGATTTGTAAAATTATCAGGCTATTCAACCATTCTGGTCAAAGAGGCTAAGGGAAGGAAATAAATTTATAATTTCATGGTTGAATGACATAATGAGAGCTATTAACTTAATTAGTCATTATTAAAGTAACACTCTATGCTGGAAACAATAGTGATTCTTTGGGACATGGAGCTTTTCAATTCCACCTAAAATGTTTTCAGAAATCATATATGTCACAAATCTTTAAATTAACTATGATTTTATTCATGATTTTCTTTTCCTTGATTTTTTAAAATATTGTCCTCAGAATATTGCTCTAAAAAGATATATAACTAAATGGTATAGAGATGACTGCATAAAAACTAAGACATTAAAAATGAGTTTGAGATCATTTTATTAGCCTTGAATACTAAGTACAGGGATGTGAGTGAAGTTACTGTCTGACTCAAATAAATATCTTTGAAAAGAAGAAAATATGACTTCCCTAGGAGATAGAGTTAGGTGAAGAAAATTGTCTTGGACAATGACAACTTGGTGGTTCTTGCCTGACGTAAAATGTCAAATATTATTATTCTTATTATTTTTATTATTATTATTGTTTTGAGAGAGAGAGCAAGTGGGTGAGGGGCAGAGAGAAGAGGGAGAGAATCTAAGGCAGGCTCCATGCCCAGCATAGAGCTTGATCCCAGGACCGTGGGATTATGACCTGAGCCAAAATCAAGAGTCTGACACTTGACCAACTGAGCCACCTGGGTGCCCCTTTTATTTTTATCATTAATATTATTGCTATTATTATTACTTAATCTTCAATTATTGAAGCTAGTAATGAATGGAAGAAATTTTATAAATGAGAAAAGAAGCAGTAGATTTTATATCCTCTTTATATAAATTGAACACATGTTTCCTGTAATTCCCATCAATACAATGATGAAAGACTAATATGATCTCCTTAAGGCTAGCAAACCTATCTGATTTCCTTCATATCAAGGAAGGTATCCTGATACAGATGAAGTTCTTTCAGTATTGCTTGTGTAGTAATAGAGCTGATCTACTTGTTTCTCTGAATGGAGAATGGAAAAGACTGACAGGCATGTGGTAGACCATGATTGACCTTTTTGCTTAAGTCCTACAATGGTGAGAGGTGAGAGGATGCTCACTTCACAGGTAAACAGCTATAAACATCTTATAATGAGGTTGATTCTATTCTAATTGAACCTTGAGGTCCTCAGAAACTTGGGATTCATGTGCTTTAATTAACATGGCCCACTATATTGTCATAACCAGAGCTGCAGATCTGAAATCATCTCCATCATAGACACATAAAGACCTCGAAATGTCTTCACTTGCTATGGAAACAATGAATGATTCTGCTATTTATAGAGATAAAAGATAACTAAATGATTGTTCTTGAAACCTATTTTTCTTGGGATACCTGGGTGGCTTAGTCAGTTAAGCGTCTGACTTCGGCTCAGGTCACCATCTCATGGTTTATGGGTTCGAGCCCCATGTCACGCTCTGTGCTGACAGCTCAGAGCCTGGAGCCTGCTTTGGATTCTGTGTCTCCCCCTCTCTCTGTCCCTCCCCTACTCGCTTGCTCTCTCTCTCTCTCAAAAATAAATAAAAACATTTTTTAAAAACCACTAAAAATCCTATTTTTCTCTTCTTTCCACTTGTCTTTAAGTGTTTTTTCCTCCCCTTTAATTCTACTGGCCAAATTCAGAGGCATTGTAGACCAATCACGCTTTACTGTGTATATTTTATCAAGGAAACATTGCAACAGAGTCTGCTGGTTCTACAGATCAAATACAAAGCCCCTTAATGCAAAAATATAAAAATAATTTAGTGAGATTTATGAGAAGTTTATATTTCTAACATTTTACAAATGTGTTACATATCATAGAATGACTTTTCCTAGGGTAATATATTGCATATTATTTTTCCATAGCAAGACACATTAATTGCCTGGGAATTGAAGTACAACTGTGCAAAAGACACAGCTTTTATTGCTGGGCCAAATAAACAATTACACAGAGACTATTTACTGAAGGCCGTATTCATGAATAATATGGCAGGAATTTGTCCAAACACATCAGACTGTGTAACAATACTTTTTATTTTGTTTGTGTTTAAATATTTAAATTGAATTTATTTTCTGTTCTAGTTCTTTGAATTTTGTTGAATATATGTAAAACTGTAATAGTTTTCTTTGTTTAAAAATTAAAAATTTTTCATCTGCCCTCTCTTTCTTAATAGGAAAAAAAATCCGCCTCTTTCCATGTTGATTGTACTATGACTTTTGAAGAGAAAAATGACTGAAACTATTTCTTCTCGGTTTTAGCTTTCTGACTTTTTTCTTTTTAGATTATGTAGCTGAAATCATATCCATGTGAATATTTCACAGTGATCAGTTAGTCTGCTTAATATGGTCACCCAAGTGAATGACTTTGACTCCAAAAAGTAATTGCTTAGTAAAGCTGTACATTTTTCTTAATTATGGAAGAACTAATACATACTTATATACTCTCCCTACATGAATATATCTAAAACTTAATGATTTTTCCTCTTCATAATCAATTTCTAACATGTTGGTAACAAGTGGGAAGTTGACAAGTAATTGTTAAAAAGGAGAATGATAAATGAAAATGTTTTTTAATGTTTGTTTATTTTTGAGAGAGAGACAGAAAGTGAGGGGGGCACACAGAGAGAGGGAGACTGAAAATCCCAACCAGGCTCTTCACTGTCAGCACAGAGCCCAATGTGGAACTTGAACTCATGAATTGTGAGTCATGACCTAAGCCAAAATCAAGAGTTAGGATGCTTAACCAACTGAGCTACCCGGGCGCCCCAGAATGATAAATGCAAACTTAAGAATCAAAACAGAATATCATTGGATTAATGTCATTGGTATGTCTAATGCATTCCCATGGTTTATTCTGTCTGTGAATTAGACACTTAGGGAATATCAGAAAAAGCTTAATGGCTATTTTCAAAAACTACGGTTCTAAACAAAGATGTTTCCATATGTATAGCTCTTCATAAATATTAAGTAGAGAAACTGAGAATTTCCCATTAAAGAGTAGATTTGGGCTGTATGCATGAAATCTTAATTTCCAAATGCCATTCCAACTCTTGCAAAAGGTGCAATTTTTCCTGTTAAACTATCATATGAAACTATATTTTAGGCATAGACTCTGGTTGATAGAAGTTTCTTTCTTTATTTTCTTAGAAACCATGAAGAATTATATGGATAAAAAACTTTTATGCCAACATATTTTATATCCAAAGATGCTCATGATGGATCTGTTGCCATTAAGAGGGCATATCTTCTAAGGATGAAGACAAACTTTCTTTAAGCCATCCATATATTAAGTTCATCCTGTACACCCCAAACAAATACTTTCTATTGCCCTTACTGAATAACAAAAGAATACTATGAAACTCTAATTATATTCATAACTAATACTGAAAAAGATACCAACTTGCCATGCTTAAGTTGGATTTCTACCCCTGGTCCAAAGAACATTAATTGGACAAAGAATACTGTGATTGGCTCATTATAGGGAAATGTGCCAAATTTTGTTGTCAGGCCATTGGGATCTATTGCCAAAAGGAATGTGAATTTGCTATGCAGACAACGAGAGAGTGGCATCAGTTAATTAGTCATTGTTCCCATACTGATTTCTAATGTTGCTCATTTCATTAAAGTTTGCTTTACTTCACTTAAAGTTAAATTAATTTCCAAGTGATTCCAAATAGCTAGTATACTAGCATGGTGCTGAACAAACAAACAAAAAAACTTTTTTTTTAGGATTAAATGTTCCTAAAAGAAGAGAATGATCAGAATGAACAGAGAGTTTAAGAAGGTACAATACTTAACATTACCCTAAATTCTGTCCTCACCATCTGACTCCTGTATAATCCATATGCTGTGTTTTAAGTCCTGGAATTTAGGCCAGAACATGTTTTTTATGGCTTGCCTAAAATAATTAGTTTAATCATTGTACTTTTTGGAAATAAAGACAAACAAACAAAAACAAAAATAGCATATCTATAAAATGAATATGACTAAAATTCAATACTTCCTGAAGCCATGATAAACTTACTTGATGTCATTGAGTCAAGGACAGGAAGGCCAACAAAGAAGCTACATTTTTCCAGATGTTAAAGATTTGAAAATAGGTTATAGGAACAGCATATCCTGCTCTGAATTAGCTTTCCCAACTAGCTAAAGCTAAAGGGAAAGAAAAATAGAATGCCTAAGCAAACCCAGGGGATTTTCCAAGGAGAGGATTGTGAAGGATGTTTGCTGGTACAGATTGCTACATTGGATAAACCCAGTTTTATGTTTCTATTTACATATTAATTGTAATTCAACTATGGCATAATTAGGGAGGCTCAATACATGGTTGTATAAAAACACTAACTGCATAAACAATAAGTATTGGGCTTTTGAGGATTGATAGATTGATACAAAGTTTACTTAAAATGCTGTCACAGTTCTTGTCTCTTGGTTTTATTCATGCAGTTTTCATTTTAATGATTGATTTATTATTTCTCATAAATTGAAATGAAGCTACTTTTGGCAGCAATACTCTTTTCTTCCATTTCACATGGAAAAATTTTTCTTGAAGACTTTAGACATCACAATGTTTTTTTTTTCAATCAAGGGAGTAGAATAAATGGAATCTATCACAGAGGGTTGAAAATTATTTGTTTATGCATGGAGGTTAGACTAGTATCATGCCTAATTGCTATATTCTATTCTTTAGGGGTTCAAGAAGATAAAATTTAAAAATTTAGTATTTTAAACTAAAACAACTGTAAAAAGGAATTATAACTAACCCATTACATAAATATAATACTAAACAAATACCAAGTTATTTATAAATGATATGACTTATTACACATGAAAAAGATGATGGAAATCTCTGTATAATATATTATACAGAGACAAAGGAGGTGCTGGGTGATTATCTTGTAGGTGATTTTGCCAAGTATGTGAAGAGGGAGTCTGCAGCTATTGAGCTGAGGAAGAGGAAGCCTCTTCTATGGGATCATTTTTTCTTTCTTTCTCATCTTATCCTTCTCTTTTACATCTCTTTGTCTCGTCTTTCTCTTCAGTCATTTTTATATCTTACCCTTCTCTTTGTACCTTTTTCCCCCCAAAATCTGTTGATCAGCATGAAATACCTATTGTGTCATACCTTTTCAATATGTCTGTAATTACACACTATGGACAGCATTGCAGGGATTGAGTAGGAGTGCAGAGGGATGGAATGTAAATGTGAACTATTTACTGTGAAGGAATGTTAGTGGTGGTGATATGTTCATGCTGTCATTTCTGTCCCACTTTGTTAAATGACTACTTTATTCACTCATTGGAATTACCTCTGAAATAGGAGATTTTAAATAGTTTGTACCCTGGACCTCAGTGTGGTGAAGTCTAAGGACCTCTTCTTAGAATACTTTATAAATACATAAAACACTTAGGATTACAAAAGAAACAAATTATGTCAAATATATTGATCAAAATATGAAAACATGTGAATTTGTAATGTAATCCTCTATGGGCTTTTTCACTGAAATATTAAATAATCTGTCCAGCTGTGTTATAATAGCAATCATAATTTCCAAATAGTGAAGACATTAATGATATTTATAGATAACTACACAGATATAATTTAATAGGAAAAAATACAGATATGAAATATCTTTGGTTTTATATTAGTGACAAAGTCACAAATACTGGTTTATTATACTGTGACTAGATAATATTTTCAATCCAAAGATAATGCAAACTTTCAGTTAAAAGGTAATAAAACTAAAGATATAATTGTGTTTTATTTGCCATCTAAATTCAGAGTAACCTCAGTTCTATTCATAGATCCCATATTAATAACATTTGTTGTAGATACAAAAACCATATTATTTCATCTCTCAGTTGATATCATCAATTTCTCTCAACCAGAAGTTTACCAATTGTTGGGCCAGCAATTCACCTGGGAGCTTTACTTTAAATTTTCTTTCAAAAATACAGTTTCTAGGGCCCACCTTCGAACAGAGCTCTGGGTAGCAGTGTTCTAGATAACTATAGTGCTCACCTGCAGTGAAGGACCTTTTAAGAGAGTAATCTCTCAGACTCCTCAGTGAAACAATGCCAAGAAAATTTTCTCAATCTAGTTCATAATACTCCTCCAAACAATAGCAATAGCAACAACAGAAATACTTAAGTGAGCAGATACGTGGTTCAAATATCTCTCATGCAAGTAATTTTCAGCAAATTGGCAGATAATGTGTGTGTGTGTGTGTGTGAGAGAGAGAGAGAGAGAGAGAGAGAGAGAGAGAGAGAGAGAGAGAGATACTGTTAAAAAGTATCACCAATATAGAAAAATAGAAAGTATAAAAACAATATAATCCACAGGATTGGATTTATTTTTCTAAAACTATCTATATTATAGACACATGCCTTAATTATTGAAAGCTTTAATTTGGAGGAAAAAAGGGATGGCATACCCACAGAACCTATTTTAGTGTCTAGCAGTGTAAGCACTCAAATGATAGTTGTGGTTATTATTATTGCTGTCATTGTTATTTAATTTCAGCTGCAGGACTGAATTTTCTGTTTCTGGGCTCATCTTAATCCCAGAAGGAGAGAATGTCTTTTTTTTAATGTTTATTTATTTTTAAGAGAGAGAGAGAGAGAGAGCAAGTTGGGGAGGGGTTGAGAGAGAGGAAGACAGAATCCAAAGCAGGCTCCAGGCTCTAAGCTGTGAGCACAGAGCTCGATGTGGGGCTGGAACCCATGAACCATGAGATCATGACCTGAGCCGTAGTCGGAAGCTTAACCGACTGAGCCACCCAGGTGCCCCGAGAATGTCTTTGTTACCACAATAAGCATAAATCTCTTTCTATGTATTTTGTCTATTTCATAGTTCTTTTAGGGGAGATTCTCAATATTCTCAGGAAGAAGAGGTGTTTATATGATAGGTGTCCACTCTGATGAAGATGAAAATCCCAAACTTCTTCCTTCTGCCAACAGTGAGGACTTGTGCAGTCAGATATAGGGGAATTAGAAGAGACCCTCATAATATGAAGAATATGAGTCTTACCTAGGGAGTTAGAGGGGATTATTGAAGATATTCAAAAGATAAAAGAGATTTCTAAATATCCTTCAGAGACCAATGCACTATAACGTAAAGATGGAAAAAATAATGCCCTTGACTTCTCCCCAGATACGTGTGTACGTGTGTGCGTGTGTGCGTGTGTGCGCGCGTGTGCGCACATGTAGGCATATCTCCTGTGGTTGTTGTTTTTGTTGTTTTCAGTGTTTGTTCCAACTGGCAAAATACGGATAAAATCAAATCAGAAATTCATTACTAAAGCAATTCAAAGATACTCTAAGTTCTAATCAAGTGAAACAAGGCACTACTGAGTGAAAAAAGCAAACGCCATTTCAAAAGGAGGCTTAATACGGTTAAGATGGAAGAAAGACATACTCACTATTCTCCTGAATGCAACTTTAAGAAAATATAAAGACACTTATATGAGGATTCTGGAAAATAAATAGGGACAGATGGACAAGACAGGAGAATCAAAACCCAAAATGATTCATAAGGCAATGAGTTAGCTATTTTTTACCTCCCATTATTCCCTGAATTAGACTCTAAGTCAGCCCAAGCTACCAAATGGATGCAGACAGACAATATTCCTCTCATACAGAAAATAACCAGAGAACTAAGAAGGGGGTCCCCTGTACAATGGAGCTCTTTTTATTTTCCTGGCCTTACCTAATCATGCTTGAGTTACAGAATGGATTTGTGTTTTGGCAATGGGGTGGGCTGGTGGAGACAGTGATCCCATAGGCTATTTTCTCTTGCCACTTTGCCCAGTGGAGACCTAGTCACAGGGAGTGTAGAACAGTGTAGGGAAGCTAAAGCCCCTGCTTTCTAGCAAGAGCACTGGGAAAAATTAGAAGCCCGGGGAATCCTGCTGGGTGGAGTGAGAACCAGCATGAGTGTGAGAAACTCCTCATGGCTTTGGTTTTAGGATGTCCCCCGTATTTTGTAGGTTTTGCTTTTAGGAAGTTCACCAAGTGGTATGATCTAATGACAAGGGAATTTCTTAATAGCTCTGGCCATAGAAGAGGTGAGGAATGACACTTCTGAAATTTCCCCCAAGTAGTCTCTAAATCAACAGACTGCTCTCTGGAGTAGAATTTGCCAGAGTCCTACCCCACATTGGGGTAAAAGCACTTCTCCAATTCATTTTCTTTTAACCTTTCTGTCTCACCTAAGTTGAGGGAATGCTAAGAAACATTTGTGAAGATCACAGCCTAGGAAACTGGGATCACTAAAAACTGAGATTTAATCATAAGATTATAGAATGCTGCTCCTCCTCCTTTCCTTATTATCATGACAGTGGACTCCAGTTTAATAATAGCAAATTATAGCTGAAAGATCTACAGGGTACCAACTATACCCGAGGAGGAGTTCTTAGGGAAGTCCACAGACAAAAAGAGAAACAACACCAGAGTCCTTTGAAGCCTCAGGCGTGTTCAGCAACAGCAAATATTTAACACAGACCAAATCCTAGTTACATTCACATAAATCCTCCCATGAAAGCCTTATTTGCTTCAGTTCCTATTATCTAATAATTATGTTTAACTTTTAATGAAAAATGACAAGTAATATTAAAAGGTGAGAAAAACCATATTCTCAAGAGAGAAAACAAGTGTCAGAACTAGACTCAGATATGACATAGGTTTGTAATGATCAGACAGAGAATATAGAATAACTATGATTAAACTGTTAAAACCACTAATGGAAAGAAGTATAAAATATATAAGAATGGATGGGTAATGTAAGCAGAAAGATGAAAACTCTAAAAAAAAGGAATCAAAAAAATGTTTTTTATGAATATAAAGTTTGAGAAGCATCAGTCTCGAACATGACTGCAAGTAGATTTCACATAAGACTTAATGGACTTGAGATAAAATAATATAGCTGAGAGAGGACAAGATGGCGGAAGAGCAGGGAGCTCTGTAATC
>CM053563.1:33050642-33139199 GCA_028646485.1 Cryptoprocta ferox
CAGATTTCTACTTGACTTGCCTTAAGAGTCCTATGCAGAATAAGTTTTTATCTTCTAAGCCAGGAGGCCAGCACTTACTGGGTATTTTCCATCCCTTTTTTGGGGAGGAGGGTGGTATTTTCCATCTTGAGTAAGGAAAAAGAATTATAAAACATTTTATCTGGATGACGCCCAAGGAACATTTAACCTAATGCTTCATTACAAATGTAGCTACTGTGAGTTAGAGATTCTTGTGCTTTCTTTTGATATTAGCAAAATAGATTGGGATTTTCATATAAAGGGGATGTTTATGGTTCTATACAATACTACAGGAAGCAAAGCTGAATTCAGCACCACTGAATCTTTCATTGACAATGATCCTTGGGTTCTTTAAGCATAATCAATTTCTAATACTCTAACTATAACCTACGAGTCTAAAATGATATATCTAGAAAATAGAAGGCAAAGATAATCTGGTGAATTTCCATCAGCCTGACAGTTTATCCTCCTCTTGTCATCATGGTTCTTTGACAGTGCCATCAAAGTTCAAAAGTAAGTTGAAAGTTAAAATCGATCCTCACAAAACTCTACAAGTTTGAAAGTTCAGGAGTCCTCCTTGCCAGTTTACATTTGAGAAAACAGAAATTCTGAGAGCTAATGTAACTTACATATGACCTTACCTCAGTTGGGTCGTGTAACTCTAACTGTAATTCTTTGCAAAGGCATTCAAATAAAGCTTTATGAAGAGTGAATACAGGCACACCCTGTTTTATTGCACTTCATTGTGCATCACAGATACTGTGTTTCTCACAAATTGAAGGTTTGTGGCAAACCTGCACGAGCAAGTCTGTTGGCGCCATTTTCCCAAAAGCATTTGCTCACCTTGTGTCTCTGTGTCACATTTTGGTAATTCTCCCAATATTCCAAACTTTTGCATTATTATTATATTTGAATTGCTGCCATCTCACGATACAACTTTAACAGATGAGGAAAGAAAGTAGCTCATTGAGATGGAGTATATTGGCAGTGAAGATGCTGTGAAGATTGTTGAAATGACAACAAAGAATTTAGAATGTTACATAAACTTAGTTGATAAAGCAGCAGCATGGTTTGAGAGGATTGATTCCAGTTTTGCAAGAAGTTCTACTCTGTGTAAAATGCAATCAAACAGCACTGCATGCTACAGAGAAATTGTTTGTAAAATAAAGAATCAAAAAAAAAAAAGAAAGAAAGAAGAGAAGTAATCAATATGGCAAACTTCACTTTTCACTGCTGTTTTGTTTTAAGAAATTGCCAAAGTCACATCAACCTTCAGCAACTGCCACCCTGATCAGTCAGGAACCATCAACATCAAGGCAAGACCCTCCATCAGCAAAAAGATTACTACTCGCTAAAAGCTCAGATGATGATGTTTAGCATTTTTAGCAATAAAGTATTTTGAAATTAAGAAATGTACATTTTTTCTAGATGCGATACTGTTGCACACTTAATAGACTACAGTATAGAGTAAAAGTAACTTTTAAATGCACTGGGAAGCCAAGAAATTCATTTGACTTGCTCTCTTGCAGTACTTGCTTTATTGAGGTAGACTGGAAGGAACCTGTAATACCTCCGAGGAATGCCTGTAAATAAATCAACACATGTGTGTGTTGATTTAAACTGCTTTTAAATGTAAACTAATATTTAAAACACACCTTAAGTAACCACATTGATTAAATAGCTTAACAACACATCCAGTGGAATTCAAATCTTTGTATGTTTGAAAATAACGCTACAGTTTTCCTATAATAGATTGTTTCCCTTAAACTATCATAATAATTTCTGATAAGTGAGGAAAGAATAAAGTCCTTTGAAAGTCAAACAAGTTATAAGCTAAAAAAACACAAAAACTATTTTTCAGCTATAATCATCTAAAAGGTATTGTGCAAGAAGGATATTTTACATTGAGGCAATCTCCTTAGAAAATGCTACAATAAACCCAATTTTCTTGTAGAAGAATTTTCACTATTTTAAATCTCATTTTCTTTTATTTTTCTAGATTTTTTTATAATACAGCTCAGGAGATTGGTGACAAAACAACATAATGAATTTTCAGGCTGCATAATTTATGACTTCATACTCCTAGCAACAGTTTTAACCTCCACTCATATTTACATTTGCCCTCTATTTCCCAGATTCAAATGGTCTTTCTAAGGAGATTGGTTTCATGCACAGACAGGATAGTAATCAGAAATTTTTACCTTACTCACTATAAATCAGAGTGATTTCTGTCCGAATTTGTGGCCACCATTGAAACAAAATGTACCTCTGACTGGGGGCTGCATGTGGGCTGTTAACTGCTGGAGTTTTGATTTCCAATAAAGATACTTTTTCAATTTGTTTAATGCTTCCAAAATAAGGGTGTGGTTTCCTGGCATATTAGAACAATTTAGCTAACAGCTGAAGTCCTTGCCAGTTGATAAAAACATGTTTAAGTACCATAATTATAACCATCTTTGTGATATAGAAAGCAAAAGAGAGACATGAAAACAGAGAAGCATATATTTTATTGACATTTTAAACAGTGAGTTGCAAACAGAAGTACCTTTTAAATTCAGACCCTTCTGGAGAAATAAATCAAAATAGGACGCTTCCTCCCATCACCTTAAGTAGATTGGAGTCATGTGAGGGGGTTGCCGCAGAAATGCTATCAACAATGGAAAAAGATGAATAAATTACTTGAAAATTTGAGTCAGAAGAAACTGACATTCAGAAGACCCAGGCAGGCCAGACAGTCCATTATCCATTTAACCATATAACTGACTCAGACACAACTGCCTGATCATTGCTGGCCCAGATGCTATAGCTAGAAAACTGTCTGCAATAGCAAGGCATCTGGATGTAGGCAGTTGCTGGAATGAGGATGTGATAATTTACAAGAACCCTAAAAAAAAAAAAAACCAAGAATTTTTGCTTTTCCAAAGAGAACATTTGGGCAAGTTACCAAAACAGCACACACTACATATCCTGGGGGGCAGCAAGGAACCAGCCAGGCATTGCTGTGTCTTAAGTACAAATTCAGACTTGCTCACAGAATTGCACACACTTGAAGTTTCTTAATATCATTTGGGAAAGGAAAGTGCTGAATATGCTGATGAGGCTGCCCCTTTGCTATTTTCGTTATTAGAAATTATCCTGACTCTTTAATTTCCTTTGAAGACTTTAGTTCTTGTTTTGATTCCAAATGATCGGAACTTTTCAGTATGTATTGTTGGAGACAAAGATGTGAAAGGAAAAATTAGGTCACATAATGAAGAGAAAGAAAAAAAGTTTTGAGGATACGTTACCATTAGTCCACATCATGATGGAATAGCTAATTAATTCTGAGATAATGTCATTCAGAGCAGCCAGCTGGAGTTTTATTAATGATCAATCAAAACAAAGGGCACATTTTCCAACAGGGTATTCTGGTATTATATAAGCATTGCTGTTCTAGCAGGTAGAATTAAGTGACAGCTATATCACCACTTGACCTGTGACTTTTCAGCCTGATATATATAGGCTTACCTGTTTACTTGCTTTAATATCTAAGACCACTTTGTTGATTCCAGGCAAATTCAATAGGTAATTTACTAAAAGACAGAGTGGAGAGTGCTCTGTTAACACAAGAAGTAAGCTGAGTCAGAATGCCAAAGCCGTGGCCAAATCAAAAAATAGAAAAAAAAAAGTCACAAAGAAGGTGCTGAATTGTCATTCATTTATTCTGCAGATGTATATTATCGATCTGTTAGATGTAATGAGAATGGACAAGACAGACTAGACTCTCTTTTGTTAAGATGATCATTTAACTGGTGATTGACATGGGATGATTGTTTAGATCATGTATCCCTTGGCTCCAATTCTGCTTTACTGAATTAACTTATATGAAGCTTGGGTTTTCTGAATTCTCATACAGTCAAACTCTTTAGGTTATATTAGTTAAATTAAAGTTTGGGATCCACTAGTCTAGTGGGATTAAGATTGCTAACCTGACAGTTCCATTGAAATATCATAACACAGCACCTCACCTCATGTTGTTAGTAACTCTTTATTTTAAAATTTTAAAAATTATATTAATGAATTTTATTTTTCTTAATCTAAATTTTACTTTCTAATAAAATAGTTTATATATGTAAATCTTCTCAAAGATTATTTTATCTAAAAACCACTTAAACATTCTAGGAAGTAGAAAAACACATGATATTGAAATGGTATTAACATCAGTTACATTTTAGAACACTTCCACTACTCCAGAAAGTTTGCTCTTTTACCTTCAAGGATATCCCCACTCCCTTTCCAGGTTTGAGGCTTTAACAACAGGGCACAGATAAGGAGTACAAAGGATTTATATAACATTATCATGAGGAGGGCAAAATGAAGTTTCTTAAAATTAAGAGTTGAGACTCTAGAATCATAATACATGGACCTCCCAATCCTACGATGTATTAGTTGCGTAATGTATGTTTAATTTTATGAGGTAATCTCTATCCTGATTTTTATCACAATAAATTGTTTTTTTCTGGTACTTGTACCCCATATATTTATTCTTTGTGTCTGGCTTCTTTTATTAATAATGGCTTTTTTAGATTAATCCATGATGTTGTATCAGTAGTTCATTCATTATTGCTGACGTTCTTATATTTTATAGGTATTCTAGCTTTTCCTAATCTGTTTTCCTGTTGATGGATACTTGGTTCTTTCCCGATTTTATGCTGTTAAGAGTAAAGTTGTTATGAACATTTTTGCAAACATATGTTTTCTTTTTTTCCCAGTAAATACTTAGAAATGGAATTGTGGGGTCATAGTATAGATGCCTGTTTAATTTTATGTGACACTGTCTTTAGTTATCAAATGTTGTTTAATTTTACATCCATACTAAAAATGTTGAGAATTCCATTGCTCCACAAGCAAGCCAATACTGGATATTATTAGTCTTTTTGTTGTTGCTTTTGTAACTCTTTTTGTGAATGTGAAATAGTGTATAACTGGGATTTTAATATGTATTTCTCATATGAATAATTATTTAAACACTTTTTATGTGCTAATTAGTTACTTGCGATTTTTCTTTGCTGACGTATCTGTTCAAGTCTTATATTTTCTTATTGAGTTATTTTTCTACTGATTTGTAGTTCTTTCTATGACTAAATACAAGTACTTTGGCTCTTACATGTATTCAAATGTTTTGTCCCAATCTCTGACCTTCTAATTTAATTAACATTGTTTGGGGATAAGCAAAAGTTGTGTGTGTATGAGTGTGTATGTTTATAAATTCAAACTCCTTTCTCTCCTTATTTCAATGACTGTGCATGATAGGTCTAGTTTAAGAAAATTTTGTCAAACCCAAGGTCATGAATATTTTCTCCTGTCTTATCTTTTTTTAAAAATTTTTTAGGTTTATTCATTTTTTGAGAGAGAGAGAGACAGAGCATGAACAGGGGAGGGGCAGAGAGAGAAGGGAGACACAGACTCTGAAGCAGGCTCCACACTCTGAGCTGTCAGCACAGAGCTCAATGTGGGGCTTGAACTCACGAACCACGAGATCATGACCTGATCTGAAGTTGGATGCTTAACGACTGAGCCACCCAGGTGCCCCTATTTTCTCCTATTTTCTTACACAAACTTTATTGTTGTAGCTGATGCATTTATATCTGTGATCCTCTTTGAATTAATGTTTGTATACAATGTAAAATAATAGTCAAAGTAAATTTTTTTCCTTACGTACCAAACATTTATGGAACACTTTGTAATATGTTCCAAGCATTTTTCTAAATTCTTTCCAATATTACATTAATTACTACAGAACACTTGTGAAGATTTTTTAAAATAAGCTCTATTTTTTAAAAGTGGTTTTATGTTGACAGCCAAATTAAACAGAAGATATAGAAATTTCCCATATACCTCCTTCCCCATCCCATTCACCTCCACTGCTATCAATATCCACACTAGAGTGATATATTCCTTTTCATCAGTAAATCTACACTGCCACATCATTATCACCCAACATCCATAGTTTACATTAGGATTCACTCTTCGTGTTGTATATGAGTTTGGACAAATGTATAATGGCATACATCCACCATTATCGTGTCATACAGAAAAGTTTTACTGCCCTAAAAATCTCTGCTCTGCTGATTTACTCTTTCCTCCTCCCTATCCTCTGGAAACCACTGTCTTTTCTACTGTTTTTAGTTTTGACTTTTCCAGAATATGATATATTTGGAATCATATGGTATGTAGCCTTCTCAGATTGGCTTCCTTCACTTAGTAATATAAATTTAAGATTCCACCTTGTCTTTTCATGGCTTCAAGTTCATTTGTTTTTAGCAGTGAATAATAATCCATTGTCTGGATGTACCCAGTTTATTAAGATGTCCTACTAAAGGACATCTTAGTTGATTATAAGTATTGGCAATTATGAATACAGCTATTATAAATATCCATGTTCTGGTTGGAGATGGACATAAGTTTTCACTTTGTTTCAGTAATTATCAGAGTGTGATTGCTGAGTCATATGGCAAGAGTGTGTTTACTTTTGTAAGAAACTGTCTCCCGAAGTAGCTGTACCATTTTGCATTCCCACTGCAATGAATATGAGTTCCTGTTGCTCTGTATCCTCAGCAGCATTTGATTTTGTCAGTGTTTATGTTTTCGTCTTTGTAACAAGCATGTAGTAGTATCTCATTATTGTTTTGATTTGCAATTTTTTTTATCATATCTGACATTGAGTATCTTTTCACATGCTTATTTCCTATCCATCTATCTTTTTTTGGTAAGGTATATGCTCAGGTCTTTTGCCCATTTTTTAAATTGGGTTGCTGAATTTCTGTTGAGTTTTAAGATTTCTTTTATTTTGAGTTTTTATTTTGAGTTTTAAGATTCCTTCACTTTGATTTATATTTGATTTATTTAAGATTTCTTTTATTTTGGATAATAATTTTTAATCAAAGTTACTTTTTCCCATACGTTTTCCATTTACTCCAGAACCAAATTTTGAAAAGATATACAGAGATAAAATATAAATCTCTATCTATAGCTAGATGAGATTGTTCTAAAATTTTTATGGAAATGCATTGACCCCAGAATAATAAAAGCTTGAAAAAGAAGAATAAAGTAGGAGGACTCACTCTACCAAATATTATGGCCTGCCGTCTTGCTACAGTAATCTAGACAGTGTGGTATAGGCAAGATAGACACACAGACAAATTAGGATAGAAGAGAGAACCCAGAAATGGAATGATACAAATATGTCCAACTGATTTTTGACAAAAATAATTAAGAAAATGTCTTAATGACCCAGGGTTCGTCAAAGCATTATTAGACTTGTCATCAGTAACACAATCAATGAAAGAAAAACTCTAAGTAGGACCTCATCAAAATTAAAAACCTTGGCTCTGCATAAGCCCATGTGAGGACAAATTGGGTTATCTCCTTGCTCTAGAATACTACTCACCAGTGAAAGAAATGGACTATTGATGCATGCAACATCTCAGACAAATCGGTGATTTACTTTACTAGTTTATTTTCTTAATTTATGTTTATTTATTTATATTTGGAGAGAGTGTAGCCTGCAAGCAAGGGAGAGGTGGAGGGAAAAGGAGACAGAATCACAAGCAGGCTTCATGCGCAGCTCAGAGCCCAATGTGGGGCTCGATCTCACGACCCTAAGATCATGACCTGAGCTGAAATCAAGAGTTAGGCACTAAGCCAACTGAGCCACCTGGGCACTTAGATTTTCTTTAGAGGAGGCTGCGTTTAATCACAGAATGTCCTTGTTGGCTTTTCCATTAGCCTGAGGGATATTACTTAGTCCAAGGATACAGTCTTTATTTCTAAGCCATGACTATTGTAGAGTTTCAGCAGAAAGTTTTCATCACACCCTTTTAAATAGGTGTGATTCAAACATCAAAATGTGTTTGCCTGCTGTCAATAGCGTGGACCTATGGTCAGATTTTCAATATTTTGTTTTTTGTGAGACTTCTTGGAGCCCACATGTGCACAAATAGTTTAGGGTCAGCCAAACTTTTATGGGAGATTTATATGCATATTTATATGCATATATGCATATGCATTCTCTTTTGTTATGTCCTTAATTTCCAAACACTTTGGTATCCTCAACTTCATTCTCTGACACCTTAATCCACTTAACAATCCCAAGACTGTTACTGCTACTTCTGCTTGAATTATAGCTGCCCCACCGAATGCAAAGGAGAACCTTTATGGTACCTTACTCTGTAAGAATAAATCTTGTCCGGTAACATACTTTTTATCAATAGTTATGTTCCCCTTAGTTTTTCTCTGCTTTTGTCTCTAAGGCAAATAAAATTCATTGTTATCTAGAGGAAGATTATTCCCATATAAGCTATCCCACCACTCTTACTAGAAATGGCATTCCACCTGGGTGCTTTAGAAGTTAATGATTTTTCCTAAAGAAATTCACTGTACAAGTCATGGTTTTGTTTTTTGTTTTTTGTTTTCCTCTTATTTTCTGATGTCTTGACACCTTGGAGTCTTGCTAGGACTGCCCTCCCAAAGTTCACCAGTTCTCAGAGATAACCTTTCAAATGTAAAACAACCAACATTAGTCTCTGGGCCATACCTCCCCTGCCCTAATCACCCTGGACTGGGTATCCCGACCACTAGAAAGAGCTCCAGTTCTTCACAACTCATGAAAACTATTCCCACTAGCCAATCCTAAATCTGATTAACTTGCTTCTCCCATTCTTTTCCATGAAAACCACCATAAAGACTCTTGTTAACATTTTCCTCTCACTCACCTAACTCATGTCTGATCCTAGCACCATGTTGGTCTGTGTGGCATGCCCTATTTTTTGTCAATCAAGAAGCAACCCTAAGTGTTTATTTGGGGTCTTAGGGATTGCAGTATGGGAGACCCAGTGTCAACAGAAATTGAAAAGTGTGCTCCAAACTGCAAGGAGGAAGTACAGGCTTTTTATAAAGGTAAAAACCACAAGATTTTCACATAAATTGTTTTGAAAGAATTGTGATTGATGCTGACAGAATTTAAACTGACCGTCTGATACATAGATAGGCTATTTGACTAACAGGCATTCCATTATTTCTATTTCCGTCCAAACTGGACATTTTCCAGGAGGTGGTCTAGTTGCAACTGACAAAAGTCAAAAGTTTGTGGTGTTCCAAGAACTGAAATAGGAAATGTGCATTAGTCCTGCTTCCTCAGGGTCCTTCCAACTTCATTTTGAGTGAGTCTCTTAGCAGTGATTCATTTTGAATCTTTTTTTCACACTTCTGTTTCTGTGTCTGCATGTCTTACCTTATCTGATTAAAGAAAATCCCAGAAATGTTGAAAACACTCATTTTGTATCTCTGGAGTTTCCTGAGGTATTTCTTACCTTAAACAAATTTGGGAAACTCTTGGTGGACATATGCCACTAGGAGGGAAGTGATGTCTAAGCTAAATCTTGAAGAATTTCAGAGAGAGATAGTAACAACAAGTATAAAAAACAACAAGGGTGAAGTGAGAGAATATGAAGACCCACAAGATGGAGTAAATTTGGCAAAATTGAGAGCTAGAAAAGATGGCCCTAAAGTAAACATCATGATGACCTTATAAGCATTACTGAAGAGGTTGGGCTTTAATTGGTTGCCCATGGGGGAATCATTGAAGGATTTATATTGAGAGATGGCATAATTAGAATGCATATAGTTCTTCTGAGTACTTGTTCTTTTCTCTTTTTAATACATCTTTTTGTCTCCCCTTTAGAATTGCTGGCTAACATTATCCTCTTACTATCCTAAACTTGAAGGAAAGTGGAGATATTGCACCTGCCTGTGATCATAGCTTAATCAGTTTGCAAGTTTTCAAATGACACAGCACAAAATATGGTATTGGATTTTTTTAAAAGGCTAGGCTTGAAGGAAATTAAAAATGAGTTAAATAAAATTGATTGAAATCAACTGTAGCTTAGGAAATCCACTATGTAGAAATATGTGCTTTTAAATAACAGGTAGGGGACAAACAATCTATAACCAGTCAGCTGGAATCTGGATGCCAATAAATAAGAGCCGGGGTGATCATGGTAAAGACTTATGTCTGATGGTCAAATTGGAAAGGACAGATACCTATGACATTGACTTTCAAGCAGAGAAAACAGAATAATATTTGGAAGATGAAGAGTAAAAATGGACATTTTATATTTTTAGTGCAAAGCACATTGACTGAGGCTGAAACTGTTTTATTTGTTCTTCAGGGGCAGGGCTGAGCGTCATGGAGGTATATGCAAAGATTAAACTACAGCAGGTTGGGTCAATACAAAGTAATATAAACTGTATGAAAGACTTCTGAATTAAATTTGCGCATACAACACAATTGTGTGATTTTATGGAAATAAAATCTAAGTGGACAGTCTCAGAAAAGAGTAGGGAATCCTGATGCTCATCAATCCAAATTTCTGTTTTATTCTTCTTCCTCACTGTCCTTTATTCTCTTTATTATGTAGGAGCCCATTTCCTTAACTCTTGCCTTTGAGTCTACTTAGTTTCTTAGAAGTTACTATAGGTAATATTAATCTATTAATGAAATCAAAGTTTTCTACAGGACAGTGACATTTTCTGTTTTAGTTATATGAAACTATAACGATGCTTGGCATAGCAGAGTCATTGGTAAAAGAGACAATAATGTAGGATGTGGATAGAAAGGGGTGTAAATTAGCTGTGTGACCTTGAATGAGTTATTTCATCTCTTCTAAACCCAATATTTTCAAGTGTCAAATGGACATAGCTATCGCAAATCTTTTGGGTATTAATGAAACCAAGTGAATAATGCTTGTGAAGATCTTAACACCACAGGTACTGATAATGAAACAATGACAAAGACAATACTAATAATCAAGTTAGTATGTGTGGTGGCTTGGAAATTCATAACTTATAGTTTTGCTACTGATTTTCAATCAGAAAAGGATGGATTAATATTAGCATTTCTTTTCCACAAAGCCACAGTCCCCTCTTTTGTCGCCTAACAGATACAATTCAATGCTGTAGATGATTAGCTTTATTGGATATTAGAGAGGAATAGATAATAGAGAAATACTGCACCAGAATGCCCCAATTGCAATTTTCAGTGAAGTTTGAGGAATCTCTCCTTTATTTCCCCAGCCATTAAGAGCTTTCATTGGGTCACCCTTCTGCTGATCTCTGTCTTTTGTCTTTATGTACACATATTCACTTCTCTAGGTCAACATGAACCACCTAAGGACAGTTGGCTACTTTATTCATCTTGAGAATATTTTTGGTGCCTTCTTTATTTGAGAAACCCATGCTTAGATCACTGGTCTTTCAATAATCCTCAACTATTGTACTTAACAATTCTTAAACAGTTTATAAGATTTCCCAACCATATCCTTAAAGTAAATGTTACATATCAGGTCTCCAACTTCTCAGACTTCCAGGATGGCAATAAAACAACAGCTCCTCAGAAAGGCCAGAGTTTTAGATACCTGATTACTGAAAAGCAGATTGAGGGGCAGAAGTCATTCCTGTGACTAATACACTTCAATTGCACACAGGGAGTTAAATACTTGATAAATGTTAACCAGCCAATTTTTGGAATCAATGCTTAGCTAAGAAAAAATAACCTAGTGTCCCAAATGTAATTGTTCTCTTATCTGTTTTAAATTGTCTGCTAATAAATGCTGAGAATATTCTGTGGACTATTGGAATTGCTATTTTGCTGGGTGAGGGTGATGGTGCTGAGGACAATCATGACAAACAGATTAAGTCTCCGGATGGAGTATTCTCTTCCATCTAGAATGGTATATTATATACATTTTTAGAGATGTTATTTTATTTTTTATTCAAGTACAATTAATATATAGTGTTATATTAGCTTCAGATGTCCATTATCATCAACAATTCTATATATTTCTCGGTGCTTATCAAGAGAAGTATACTCTTAATCCCATTTATCTATTTCACCGCTCCTTCCTACCCACTGGCAACCACCAGTTTGTTCTCTGTATTTAAGAGTCTGGGGTTTGTTTGTTTGTTTGTTTGTTTTGGTCTCTTTTTCTTTTTTTTCTTTGTTTGGTCATTTGTTTTGCTTCTTAAATTCCACAAAAGTGAAATCATGTGGTATTTATCTTTCTTTGGCTGATTTATTTAACTTAGCATTATACCTTCTGAGGTCATCCATCCATCCATATTGTTGCATCTGTATATATACACCACATCTTCTTTATCCATTCATCTGTCAATGGACACTTGGTTTGATTCCATATTGCAGCTATTGAAAATAATGCTGCAATACTTGTATGATGACATATATTTTTTCAAATTAGTGTTTTTGTTTTCTTTGGGTAAATACCCAGTATTGAAATTACTGGATCCTATGGTAACTCTATTTTAATATTTTGAGGGCTCTCCATACTGTTTTCCATGGTGGCTGTGCCAATTTACATTTCCTCCAACAGTGCACAAGGGTTTCTTTTTCTCCACATCTGATTTCTTAATCTTAAAATAATTGTTTATTGATCACCTTTTCTACAAAAGATTCTGTCTTGGTCAGTGAAAGATGAAATGAGGAGGAAAAAAAGTAGAGAAATGGTGTTATTTTCCTAAGGTCTCACAATGATGGATAAAGAAGCAGCAACCAAAAGAGAATGGCACATTTCCATTCAATCGGAAAGAATTTTTCTACCAAATGGAAGCTGTATACAGTGTGAGCTCTCAAATGAGAGAACTTGGCTACCCCACGTCTTGTTAGCTGAGCAATTGTGGGCAAGTTCTTTAACTCCTCTATGCCTCTGTCGCTTCAATTGCAAAATTCGGATAATTTTAGAACATGCTTTATAAAATTGCTAAGAAAAAAGAGGAAACATATAAACCTACTTAATATAGTATCTGGTACCTGGTATGCTTTGTGATTATTAGCTTTGATTATTGTTTAAATAACAGATAGATGGGCTCTAATCTATGTATAGTGGTAGTGGGTGTGGTGGAATGAGACCAGCATGAACAGAAATCCTGAAAGAGCTAATAATACCCAACTGAGCCTCTAGTAATTTTTAACCAGCAACTTGTGATATGGATGTTCAGATAGGGTTTTCTTCAGATTTTTTTTATTCTTGTAACTACATTTTCTGAACAGTTTAGTCTATAACACAGATGTGTTTGATCCAAATGCTCCTATTAACTTTCTGCAGTGATAAAAAGAATTGGACTGTATTCTGTGTTGAAAAATAAAAGTTACACCCAACGAGCTGAAAGCTTTAACTGACATTGATTCTCAGGTTGGCTCTGTTCCTATGTTTGGGCAGGCATTAATTTAATCAGTGCTAGAATCTGCCTGCAGCAAGGACTCAGCAGCTTGGGAAATTGAGCTTTCTGCTCCCCTCACTTTTGAATACATCACTTGGAATCTGTGGTGGTATTAGAATGACTTTATTGCAAAGACATGAATTATTTATTGTGTGTAAGTTTATATTTCTACACATTCACACCTATTTCCATTTGAGTGACAACATGGTGCTCTGATTATTAAATGAGAGAATTTTATACTTTATATAATACATGAGAGTATTTTATATTATATGAGATAATCCATTAGTTTCTTTTATGTATAAACTGGGTTAATCTAAGAAATGTTATTTACCTTAGCTGAGCCTCAATTTCTTTAATCTCTAAAATACAGATAACAATTATAGAGCATTGAGGACTGAATTATATTTTATACATGTTCCATGTCCCGCATCTGTACTGTGGATCTTTTTTGAAAAGCATTTGATATAGTCTAGAGTTTTACATATGGAGAGACTGCATCTCAGAGACAGAAAGTGAATTGACCTGGGAATGCAGTTATCCAGTGGCAGAGCTGGGATTGAAACTCTAGTCTCCCACTGCCTTCATCAATATTCTCTTTATGTGAGCAGAAGGATAGCTAAAGTTGGAGATAGTAAGTGAAGCCTTGGGAAAGGTAGTAAATCAGGGATGTACAGGAAGGAAAAATTCTAAAAAATAAAAATAACTGTATTTCTGGGTCCTACAGATAATTACATAGAGGGATTGATTGCTTCTGATTCCCTTTATATCTATTTTATGTTGACATTTGAGTAATTCTAATTCTATAGAGAAGTGAAGGCATATCAAGGAACCATATTCTCTACCTCTCAGTTGTAACCCAGCTATTTGCAAATCAAAGTTAGAGGCTTCTCTATAAAACAACTGAAAGGCTGTCAAGATACTTATTATTATTATTTTGGCATAAAAAGCTGTAGTAGTAGGTAGAATGGTGATCCCCCCAGTGTCCCTACCCTAATCTCTAAAACATGTGAACATGTTAGGCTATGTGGCAAAGGGTAATAAGGTTGCAGATGGAATTAAGGTTGCTAATCAGGTGACATTAAAATAAGGAGATTATCCTAGATTATCCTAGATTATTCAGGTGAGCCCAATGTAATTGCAAGCATCCTTAAAGATGGAAGAGGGACTCACACTGTGTGTAGACAGTCCCTCTTTCTGCCTCTATTAGTGCAGAAATCTGCACTAATTTAGGTTTCAACAGAGTGTTGTTTGTTTGTTTGATGGGGGAGATGCAACGTAAGAGTTTAAAGCAGGAGGAATAAGATGAGCAGAGGGTGGATATTGCCAGTTCCCTGACAGCTGCTTGTAGAAGTGGAGATATATCTGCTCCCAGGAGAGTAACAAGGCTTCTGTGAAGATGGCTCAGAGGGAAGCCAGCTGCAAGCACTAGCCTCAGAAGGTTCTTGTGTTTTAAATGTGTCCCTCAATTCTCCCAATTTCTAACTTCAAGTCTAGAACAGTGATTACTTCAGTGGTAATTACTTGGAGTAGAAGCACTTGACTCTTGCCCCACACTTCCATACTGGGTAAGACCAAGCATCTTTGTGTATTTGTTGAGGTGGTATGTGTTTATGTGTATATAGGTTAGTGTCTACCTGTGCACAAAAATCACTGAGATTATCATTTGTGCCAGCCTAAAGGAATAGGGCTTGAGAGTTAGATTTAGACTACTTTCAGTAAAATAGAGGTGTGCCTTTTTTTGCATACTTGACTTTGCATATACAAATATGCCCTGTTAACAAAAGAATTGTTTTAAATAAAGTTAAGGAAGGGAATTAATTAACTACCTATCTTTATCCAAATATAAAGGCACTTGGTACACAAAAATAAATACACATGAAAATAAAAATATCTCTTCTTTTGGCAGAGTAACTTGGAGAGAATAAAGACTGACATATAGTTCCTTCTGTATCTCACCTAGACTTTTGTGGCCATTATTTTCTTCTCAATTAATTTGCATGTTATCTTCCTTCTCCCTAATTCCTAAAAGCATAATCCCTTGCAATTCCCCATAGTTATTCAGTCATAGCCTGTCTCCTCTTTGTTCTGGAACTTATTCTGCTCCTTCCTTTTGAATTAGTTATGAAAAAATAAGGAAATGTTATTTTTCCTTATAACTTGGGGTAAGGAATTTTTTTTAAGTATCCAGAACAATGCCAGTTTGGAAAGAAAGTGCTCAATCATAGGATCATATATATTTGAATATAAATCTTAATGTTATCAATTACTAGCTGGTTGATTTTATCTTATTCTAATAGTTATTTTCTCTTTACACAATCTGTAATACTTTGCTTAGCAGCAAACTGACATACATCTGACATGCATTGTTTAATAATTTACTTATATACTTGCTTATTGCCTGTCTCTGCCCACAAAAATAGAAATGTGATGACAGCAATTTTTGTGTTGTGGGTGTGTATATATAATATGCTGCACTGTCTTCCACAGTCATAGAATATTATCTAATGATAGTAGGCACTAAATACTTGACATTGAGTAAATGAATGCATGTCTCTGTTTTACACTTTAATCATCAGTAAAATGCAGATATTGAATGAGGTTCACAAATTAATTGTGAAAATGAGAATTACAGTAAATGTAAAGTGATGGATATAGTGTCTCATGGTGTTCAATATTGATCAATAGCATTTTTGTTGTCAGTGGTAGTGTTGTTATTGTTTTTAAAGTAAAGAAATAGCCAGAAGTAGGCCTCTAGTACAGAAAAGAGAAAGGATAGAATGCTTTCATGGGGAAAGAGAATGGAGCATTGAGAAGGGAATTTGATTTTGGAGGAAAGGATGCTAGTCGATTGGGGATATAGCTTATATACACAACACATGCTATTGGACTTAATAGAACTTTCTGTGAGGGTAGAAATGTTCTAAGCCTCTGCGGTCTCATATGGTAGCTGCTATCCAGATGTGCCTATGGAGCAACTAAGAAATAGTAGTGCAACTGAGAAACTGAATTAAAATTTTTTTATTTAGTTTATTTATTTAATTTAAACTGAATCATGTGTGGCTGGTGGTTACACTATGACAGAGCAGATCTTGAGCAATGGTTCCCAAAATTAAGTGGGTTTAGGGAAGACTCACTTGAGGCTTTTATTAAAATGCAGATTTTCATGGATTACCTCTGAAATTTATTTGCATTAGACCGGAGGGTGAGGCCCAGGACTCAGCATTTTTGTGTTGAGTGACACAACTCACAACTCACAACAACACACAACTCCTGCCTCTGTGACAATCTCTGAAGTCTCTTCCTGTCATTCTCTCTTCACCTGTGAAGTGTCCCCTATCCCCTTAAATCCTATGTCACATTCAATGTTCCCTGTGGTTTTGTCCCAACCATCCCAAAACAAAAGCATGTCTAGGAAGCAGCTTTGCTTTTTTCATTCTCTTTGGTGTTACTATTAAATGTGTTCTTATTTATAATTATTTTATATTCACCTCTAAATTTAATCCTTCTTACACTTTCAGAGTCAAATCTTTACTATAAATAGGATAAAGAATTCTGATAGTTGCACCATTATGTCTAGGCAAAATTTAGCAATGCCCATTGTTCAGACTTTTACACATATGTTCCAAAACACTCCTGAAGAAGATAGAATTTTAGAATCTTATAGGGGAAATTTGAAGGTCCTCCACTTTCATAATAACATTGATAACCAAAAAACTCAAAGACAAAGAGCTAATCATTACTGTTTTCTTTTTTCTAACATATTTAATCTTTGGAGGCCAGAGGCAAAGGGGTCATGAGTAAAGATTAATGATGACCACTCATTTTCCTGGAAAGGGCTATATGTCTGCTCCTTTATGAGTATAGCGATTGTTTCTGACAACTTACTGAATTAGTTGCAATACCTAGAACATGAAGGTGCAGCAGTTACGATGCTTTTAACTGGAAGGGAAAAAAATGCTCATAAACCTGAAAATGGCTTACATAGTTAAGATAGCTAATTATTCACAAATTAAGAAGTGTGGAGAGAGGCAGTTACAGCATTAGGTCAACAGCTTGACAATGCCCTCAAGATTCTAAAATTTTCCGTCTTTGTCTCTATGATGCTTTGCATGTTGATTGCCCATTCTCAATCCAGTAAACTCCTGGTTACAAGGAGTCACACACCCACACACATCTCCTCCAAAGACAGAAAGGAGGTGGGATACTTGGAGCTATATCTTTATCAGGGAAGAAAATCTTTCACATAAGCTCTCAACAGACATTTGTAGGTATCATTGGCCAGGATTTTAATGCCTAATGGTTCTTGACTGCAGGAAAGGATTGTAAAGAAAGGACCGACATTTCAGTGTCTATGGTGGAAATCACTTTCTGCCAGAAAGGAGGGAAGATGAAGGGAAATGGCTATTGTCAGGGCAAACAATTTCTGCCAAAGGAGAAGTGTATTTGCTATGGATAGATTAAAACTTTATAGGAATCTAGGGGATGATCATTAACTCTTTGCTGTCTTGGAAATTAGTATAAAAGACTTTCTATCCAGTGGTTGTCATCTTGGAAATTCTTCTCTTTCTCAGACTCTGGGGGAAATAAAACAATCATTAGACAAGAGGAATGAGCAATAAGGCAGAGAAGGAGTCCTGAAGTTAAATAAAACAAGGCTCTAACATTTTTACCAGAAAGGAATTTGGGGAGGGAGTATAGAATAAATTCTTTATAGCTCTCAGTCTTATATTGAGCTGCCATTGAATAAGATAAACAGTCTACTAGTGTGTGATGCAGAGAAACACAGTGTGAATCAAAGCAGGCTATTATTGCTTTCCAAGGCAGTGGTTTGACTATACTGAGAGTACTATATCTGGTATTTGTCACTATTTCTTAGATGGGGTATAATTTCTCTTGAAGGACTATTGCACTGAGTCACTTAATGATACCAAGCTTCCAAGATTTAAGATGTAAAGGAAGAATGTTAAAAGTTGTGCATTTGTTCACTGGGAAGCAAAAGGGAGTTTAAATTCCTATTTAGCCTTGCAATTTCCATCACTAGCAAAGACTATTCCCCTCTCTCATTTTTTCTCTTTATTCACTGCCAGTCCATATTCTGCCGCTCCTTCCCGTACTCACCGCTTTAACTGCAGCACTTTATGTGAGGCCACAAGTAAAGGAAAGAATCAGTGCAGTTCTAAGAATCATTTATCAGAGGGAGATTTAATGCATGTTTCTTACCTGCCTAGAGGAAAATGCAATAAATGCTTTCCAAGGTAGGGACAGAAAGTTATGTGTTCTTAATAACTGGCATATTTATTATGACTTAAATAGGAAATTGTATATTTGCAGGTTGAAAACCACAGCTGCATAGAACAATCAGCTTTGTCCACAGGCAAAATTATAACCAGGGCTATACGTGTATGGTTCTTCAGTAAAATTAGTAGAATAAGGCAGGCCTGAGTTAATTCCTTGGTAACTGTGACAACTTGAGAAAGGTACATAAGTGCTCTGAGCTTCAATTACCTCATTTGTAAAATAGAGATAATAATTGTAACCATCAATTAGGTTATAATAATATTGAATGAGATAATTATTGTAAGTTTTTGAGTGAAGATCTAATATACAGAAAGTGCTTTATACATATTAGCTATGATGCTGACAATGATAATGCCAATAAAATCCAAGCAAGTAGTCTGAAGATATTCATACAACACTTTTCATGTAAGAAAAATGAGAAGTTCATGAATATACAAATAAAATGAGTGAAATACATTAAAAATGAATTCTGAGATACATAGGTATTGAAAACTTGGCTTTAAAAGCAAGAAGAACCAGCAGAACTTGTCTGCACTTTAGCTGGATCTATTGCCCCACATAAATAATGCTATACTAATCATAACTTAACCATTTGGCACTAGTGGTTAAGAGGATAGGCTGTTTATTGACTCATTAATCCACTTGGCTCTTACCAGTATCAATATTTAGTAGCCTTTTGACCTTGGGGCAATTATTTAAATTCTTTGTGATGAAGACTTTCTATTACAAATTGAGGACATTTATATTAGCTGTTCCATAGGTTGCTTTTGAAGGTTTCATGAATTTATTGTACAGAGCACTTAGAATAGTGTGTGACATATAGTAAGTATTCAAAAAAAATGTAGCCATTATTAGTGGTGGAAAGAAAGAAAATTCTATCAGTTATAAGAGGAGAAATGACCTGGATCCCCTTACCATATATGTAGTTTGAAACCAACATTCAACTCAAATCAGTTGGGAATACAACATGATCTTTTTTTAAATTTTATTTTATTTTTAATGTTTATTTGTTTTTGAGGGAGAGAGAGAGACAGAGCATGAGCACGGAGGGGCAGAGAGAGAGGGAGACACAGCATCCGAAGCAGGCTCCAGGCTCTGAGCTATCCGGGAGATCATGACCTGAGCCCAAGCCGGACGCTTAACCAACTGATTCACCCCGGGCACCCCTAACATGTTCTTATTCTGCATACATTAGGATTTTTTTTTGCCAAGAATAATAGTGGCTTAAATAAAATGGAGGCTTCTTATTTTTCCTCTGACAGGGCATAGTCCAGAATATTTCAGGAGGGGAGAGCTCGAAGGGAAGAAGAAAAAATAAGTCGCTGTTTCTCAGGCTTAGAATAGAGAATCACCTGTCATATGACACCTTTATTGAGTCTTGACAATACATTTTAAGTGTAAGAATTGTTTGGAAAAACTTTACTCCCTCATTGATTATTTTAAAATATTGCAGAAATATACATCTTCTTCCTAAAGTGTTGGATACCTGATTATAGCTGTGTTTACAGAAATCCACATTGTACGTTCACCTCTAAATGTATTTGTTGTTTTGTCTTCTGAGATTCTTCAAGAGCAGGAATGATGACACTAACAACTGCAGTATTCTCTATCTGAAAAATAAATAACAACTGTCATTATTTTACTACATTTGTTGTATTCTTTCTCAACTGTAGCAATCCAGTGAAAGATGATATTTTTATGAGTTTAATGGGCACACTGATTCTAGATAATTTGAGACAAGAACTTAGACGTTGTTTAAAACTGCTCACCAGCCCTTTTTTTTTATTGGTCCTGGTGTACAAGTAATGAAGACCCCAATAGGAAAGAGCAACAGTCAGTGCTTATTAACTCTAGCAAGAGGGTTTGCAACAACACTTTATTCTCTGGAGTTCTATCCTACTTGCTGTTAAAGAAGATATATGTTTCTATTTTCATAGACAATATGAATTCTAAGTCTCTTGGCATCATTTGTAGGAAAGCAAATGACTGGCTAAGTCATAAAACTAGAAAACATGAAATATGCTAGTTTGCCTATGTGTGGAGATATCCTAGTTCTGTATTAGATTCCCACTGCCAAGTATGGTAGCCACTAGCCACATATGACTGTTCAATTTTTAATTACATAAAATTTAAGATTTAGTTCTTCATATGTTCAAGTCACATTATAGTCATATGTGGCTAGTGGCGACCAAATTGGAAGTGCAGATATAGAGCACTTATATAATCACAGAAAATTGTATTGAGCATTGCTACTCTAGGCTTTCCTTAGGACCCTCCTAGCCCCACACACATGCCATCTCCCATGTCTGCTGTATATTTGAACTGTCTCCTTCAGTCTTTAAGATGTTTTTGTTCATATTTAATGCAAGACAAGTTTACACAGAGAAATCAGTTTAATGCCCTTTCATCTCCTAATTTCAGATTTGGAACCCTGTTGGAAATGATGGATTTTGACATTCTTTATGCTCATGGGATTTGTTGTTCTCCCTGAACTATGTAGGTTCTCAGTTCTGGGCGTGCCTTCCATGAAATGATATGAGCCACATCTCTCGTGGAAGTCAGTTTCCTGCTGTTATGTCCCCCTGCTGTAATCCTGCTCTTGTGCTCTTCATCACACATTGCATGATTAGTATGCATCTCTCTAGGCAGAAATGTTTTTACCTACAAATCATGGTAACTTCCATCACACCTTGTTCTGGTCTAAAACTTTTAGTTGGCTTCCTATTTTCCTTAGAGAAAAAACATTGATACCTAACACTTATCAAGTGTTTTACTTTGTGGCAGATGCTGTTCTATCTGATTATATGGATTACCTCTTTCAATTCTTGAAACAATCTTACGAGATGTCATTATTATCACCTCCCCTGACCCTGACCCTGACACAAGATATGGCTGATGACACTGAAGGAGGAAGACATGAGATAACTTTCTCAAGATTGTACAGGCCAGTAAAGTGGCACAGCTGGTATTGGAAACTGAGTAGACTGGTTCCAAAGAGGAAGCAGTCAGCTTGGTGGATTTGGATTGCCTCACTTAGTGGCTAACATATGCCAGTCACTGTGCTTCAATCCATGAGGTAGCAGCCTCAGAAGAGATGGAAGTTTAAATTTTGCAGCTATCTTCTTGGGGGCAGGGGAGACTAAACTCAATACAAAGTTTAAATCTTACTGTTTTCTTCCCTGTATCATCGTTTGTTATTTAGCCTGTTCAGGCATTAAATTATACAGTAATATAACAAGCCATATTCATGATGTTATACATCATGCACTCTTCTAGACACTAAGGAGTCTCAAAATGTACAAATTACAGATGTACACAGTGTAATGAAATGCCAAGTAATGGAATCTCAGTTGACCATACCCTCAACTGACTGGGATTTTCTTAAACACTGTGGCATTTTGCATAAATAGAAATTTCATTTTATGACAAACTCTATTGCATGAAGCCCATTTCCTTTTCATTGTTATTCTCTAAGAATGTGGCAGCCTGGCATCATGCAGGCAAGAATAAAGCCCCCATTAACTACTGTGCCCAAAGTTTCATAGCTGTGGCATAACAAGCTTTGGAATTTATAGAACAATTATAGAATTACAGGACAATCAAAGCTTTATATAACTGCCACAAATGCTAGCTTCAGCACCACAGGTGGTATTTTAGGAAATGCTAGAACTACTATGACACATGATTTTTAAAATGCTTTGTTGTTGAAGAAAGACTGGAAGATGGTTAAGTAGGAGAAGGACCCTAAGCTTGTCTCATCCCTCAAACACAGCTAGATAAATATCAAATCATTCTGGACACCCAAGAAATTGATCTGAGGACTGACCAAACAAACTGCACAGCTAGGAGGAGAGAAGACAACACATTGTGGAAGGTAGGAGGTGTAGAGAGATGCTTTGGGAAAGAAAAAGATCATAGATTCTGTGGAAGGGAGAAAGCCCTGACCATGGAGAGAGGTGAGAGAGAGAAGTGCACACAAGGAAATCACACAAGGAAAATACTTCTCCAAAGCCACCGAATGGGAAAAATGAGATGAACTGATTGGAGAGGAACTCCAAAGACTGGAGTTTAGAGGTCCATGCCATGGCTGGTGTTGAGGCCAGCAGGCACTAAGGTACTCCTGTAGAGAAGGAGGTCAGAAGTCCAGGAGCAAATGGCACTATCTGAGGATGCTTTGGGGCAGAGCAGAGAGACAGTTCCCCTTTTTTGGAGTGCATCTGAGAGAGGTGGCATTGCCTCTCTGGGGACAAAGAGCTAGCGGGTGCCATTATGTTCCCCCACCCTTCAGCACAGGTGCAGAGATACCTGCTGAGGGGGCTAACCTGGACACTGGCTCTTTACTGCACTGTATTCCAAACTCCAAGCTCCTGTGTGTTTGTGCGACTGCCCCTGTGGGACAAACCTGCACCAGCCCCAGTGTAGCTAGACCCTCTAGTTAGACCCCTAGAGGACAAGTATGGGTTTACACCACACCAGGTCCCCGAAGCTTGGAGTTTTAAAACACAGCTGGCCTGGGGCGCCTGGGTGGCTCAGTCAGTTAAGTGACTTCCGCTCAGGTCATGATCTCACGATTCGTGGGTTGGAGCCCCACACCGGGCTCCGTGCTGACAGCTCAGAGCCTGGAGCCTGTTTCAGAATCTGTGTCTCCCTCGCTCTCTGCCCCTCCCCCACCCATGCTCTGTTTCTCTGTCTCAATAATAAATAAAAACATTAAAAATTTTTCTAAATAAAAAAATAAAATAAAAACCCACAGCTGGCCTGCCTGGGATAGAACACAGGTGCGCTGCTCTGCCAGGTGGGCAGACAGCCCAGCACAGACAGGGTAAATGCATGGGTCTGAGGAACATCTGGGACACACAAGGGGAGAGTGTTCACTTTTGGGGGATCACTTCCCAGACAGTGGCAGGATTGAACGCCCCTCTCCAGGGATGAGAAAGAGGGCTGGTGCCATTTCCCCGGCATATCTAACTTTAGTAAGCAGCACAACACCAACAGTGGCAGCCTAAACTACTTACACCAAGCCCCACCCCCCTGCACTCTGCAGGTGCTTCTTTACTAGGCAAATGTGCCTAGTGGTCAAGATGCTAAAAGCTAGTAGGCCCCTCCCACAGAAGACCAGAATAGCATCCAGTGAATGCACAGATTTCTAGGCACCATAGAGTGCTGCAAAGCTTCAGCTCTACTGGAAATAGTATCAAGTCTCTTTTTAACAAGCAGACCAGAGCACATCTAGTTAAATCTCACTATACTCTGGCTAAGGTTCGAACACTCCCCACCACAGGCAAAGAGAACCTCTGCAGAGGACTGACCTCAGGGAAAGAGCAGTGAAAACACAGTAGTATGCCCAAACGCTTAGTGAAGTGCCAGGCCCTGGATAGTATATGACCTCTTCTTAACAAAACCATTACTCTCAAGAGCAGGAAGTATAGCAGGCTTTCTTAACACAGAGAAGAAGACAGAGACCTAGACAAATTGCCAAGATGGAGGAATTCATCCTGAAAGAACAAGAAAAGGTCATGGCCAGGGATCTAACTGAAACAGATGTAAGTAATATTTCTTATCCAGAATTTAAAACAACAATCATAAGGATACTAGCTGGGCTTGAGAAAAGCATAGAAGACATCAGGGAGTCCCTTGCTTACAGAGATAAAAGACCTAAAAGCTAGTCAGGCTGAAATGAAAAATGGAAAATCATGAAGCTGAAAAGAAAAGAGAAAGAAAAATATTGGATCACAAATGTAGACTTAGGAAACTCAGTGACCCCATAAAGCATAATAACATTTGTGTCATAGGAATCTCAAAAGAAGAGGAGAGAGAAAAAGGGGCAGACTAGAAAGAAACAGAAAATCTCCAGAAACAATGACTTAACAAGTAATACAGTGGCACTAAATTCATATCTATCAATAATCACTTTGAATGTAAATGGACTAAATTCTTCAATCAGAAGACATAATGTGGCAGAATTCATAAAATAACAAGACCCATCTATATGCTACCTACAAGAGTCTCATTTCAGACCTAAAGATACATGCAGATTGAGAGTGAGGGGATGGAGAAAAAATTATCATTTATCATATCATACATATATGTATATACATATGTGTGTGTGTGTGTGTATATATATATATATATATATATATATATAAATGCCAGAGTAGCCATACTTATATCAGAAAAACTAGATTTTAAACCAAAGACTGTAACAAGAGATGAAGAAAAGTACTAGACCATAATAATGGAGACTATCCAACAAAAAGATCTAACAATTACAAATATTTATGCCTCCACCTGTATAAATCAATTAATAATAAACATAAAGAAACTCAATAATATAATAATAGTAGAAGACTTTACATAGCAATAGATAGATCCTTGAAGTAGAAAATCAACAAAGAAACAATGGCTTTGAATAACACACTAGATCAGATGGAGTTAACAGTTCATCATTCAGAACAGTTCATCCTAAAGCTGCAGAGTATACATTCTTTTTGAGTCCACATGGGACATTTTCCAGAATAGATCACATACTGGGTCACAAATCAGGTCTCGACAAGTACAAAAAGATTGAGATCATACCATGCATATTTTCAGACCACAGTGCTATGAAACTTGGAGTCAGCCACAAGAAAAACTTTGGAAAGACCACAAATACATGAAAATTAAAGACCATCCTACTAAGGAATGAATGGATTAACCAGGAAATTAAATAAGAAAAAAATACATGGAAACAAATGAAAATGAAAACATGATGGTCCAAAACCTTTGAGATGCAGCAAAAGTGATCATAAGAGGGAAGTTTATAGCAATACAGGCTTACCTCATGAAAAAATAAAAATGTCAAATATACAACCTAAGCTTACACCTAAAGGAGCTTGGAAAAGAATAGCAAACAAAGCCTAAAACCAGCTGAATAGGGAATAATGAAGATTAGAGCATAAAAAAATTATATAGAAACAAAAACACAGTAGAATAGATCAATGAAACTAGGAGCTGGTTCTTTGGAAGAATTAATAAAATTGATAAACCTCTAGCCAGATATATCAAAAAGAAAAGAGAAAGGAACAAAATAAATAAAATCAAGAATGAAAGAGGAGAAATGACAACACCATGGAAATATGAACAATTATAAAAGAATATTATGAAAATTATATTCCAACAAATTGGGCAATCTGGAAGAAATGGATAAATTCTTAGAAACATGTAAATAACCAAAACTGAAATAGTAAGAAATAGAAAATGTGAACAGACTGATAACCAGCAATGAAATTGAATCAGTGATTAAAAATCCCCGATAATAAATAATCAATCCATCAATCAATCCAGGGCCAGATGGCTTCCCAGGGGAATTCTACCACACATTTAAATAAGAATTAATACCTATTCTTCCCAAACTGTTAAAGAAAATGGAAAGGGAAGGGAAACTTCCAAACTCCTTCTATTAGGCCAGTATTGTCTTGATTACAAAACCAGACAAAGACACCACTAAAAAGGAGAATTACAGGCCAATATCCCCAATGAACATGGATACAAAAATTCTCAACAAAATAGTAACAAATAAAATCCAACATTACATTTAAAGAATCATTCATTATGACAAAGTGGGATTTATCCTGGGCTGAAAGGTGGTTCAATATTTGCAAATCAATCATTGTGATACAGTGCTTTAATAAAAGAAAGGATAAGAACCATATGATCCTCTTGATGCAGATAAAGGTTTTGACAAAATATAGCATTGATTCTTGATAAAAACCCTCAACAGAGTCGGGATAGAGGGAAGATATCTCAATATCATAAAGACCATTTACAAAAGACCCACAGCGGATATCATCCTCAATGAAGAAAAACCAAGCTTTTCCTCTAAGGTCAGCAACAAGACAGGGTTGTCCACTCTCACCATTGTTATTTACCGTAGTACTGGGTCCTAGCCTCAGCAATCATACAACAAAAGAAATAAAAGGCATCCAATAGCAAGGAAGAAGTCAAACTATTCACTATTTGTAGACAACATGATAATCTATGTATTAAACCCAAAAGACTCCAAGAAAAAGTTGCCAGAACTGATATACATATTCAGTAAAGTTTTAGGATACAAAATCAATGTAAAGAAATCGATTTCATTTCTCTACACCATAAATGAAGCAGCAGAAAGAGAAATCAAGAAATTGATCCCATTTACATTTGCAACAAAACCCATAAGATACCCAGAAATAATCCTAATCAAAGAAGTAAAAGACCTGTACTCCATGAAAGAAATAGAAGAGGACACAAAGAAATGGGAAAACATTCCATGCTTATGGATTAGGAGAACAAATATAGTTAAAATGTCCATGTTACCCAAAGCAATCTACAGATTCAATGCAATTCATATCAAAATACCACCAGCATTTTTCACAGAACTAAACAATCCTAATTTATATGGAACCACAAAAGAATCCAAATAGCCAAAGCAATCCTCTTGTCAAGCAATCTTGAAAAAGAAGAGCAAAGCTGGAGGCATTACAATTTTGGACTTTAAGCTATATTACAAAACTGTGGTCATCAAGTATTATACTGGCACAAAAACAGACACATAGGCCAATGGAACAGAATAGAAAACCCAGAAATGGACCCACAACTATATGGTCAACTAATCTTCAAACAAGCAGGAAAGATTATCCAATGGAAAAAAGACAGTCCCTTCAACAAATGGTGCTGGAAAAACTAGACAGTGACATGCAGAAGAATGAACCTGGACCACTTTCCTACATCATACAAAAAAATACACTCAAAATGGATGAAAGACCTAAATGTGAGACAGGAAGCCATCAAAATGCTAGAGGAGAACAGAGGCAGCAACCTCTTTACCTCAGCTGTAGGAATTTCTTACCAGACATGTCTCTGGAGGCAAGGGAAACAAAAGCAGAAATGAACTATTGGGACCTCGTAAAGATCAAACTCTTCTGCACAGTAAAGGAAATAATGAACAAAACTAAAAGGCAGCCTACAGAATAGGAGAAAATATATACAAGTGACATATCTGAAAAAGGGTTAGTATCCAAAATTTTAAAAGAACTTATCAAACTCAACTTTCCAAAACAAACAATCCAGTTAAGAATTGGGCAGAATACATGAATAAACATGTTTCCCAGAGAAGACATACAGATGGCTAGGAGACACATGGAAAGATGCTCAACATCATTGGGGAAATGCAAATCGAAACTACAGTTATATATCACTTCACACCTGTCAGAATGGCTAAAGTCAATAACACAGGAAACATGTTTGTGAAGATGCAGAGGAAAGGGAACCCTTTTATGCTGTTGGTGGGAATGGAGACTACTGCAGCCACTATGGAAAACAGTATAGAAATTCCTCAAAAATTTAAAAATAGAACTACCCTACAATCCAGCAATAGCACTACTAGATATTTACCCAAAGGAGACCAAAATCTGATTAAAAGGGGCACATGTACCCAGATGTTTATAACAGCATTATCAAGAATAGCCAAACTATGAAAAGAGCCCAAGTGTCTATCAACTGATGAATGGAAAAAGAACACACACACACACACACACACACACACACACACACTTATACAATGGAATATTACTCAGCAATAAAAATGAATGAAGTCTTAACATTTGTAATGGTGTGGATGGGGGTAGAGTGTATTATGCTAAACATAATAAGTCAGAGAAAGACAAATACCATATGATTTCATTCATACATGGAATTTAAGAAACAAAACAGATGAACATGGCAGGAAAAAAGAGAAAGGCAAATCATAAAACAGACTTTTAACTATAGAGAAAATACTGAATGTTGCTGGAGGGGAGGTGGGATGGAAGATGGGTAAATTAGTGATGGGTTTTAGGGAGGGCACTTGTTGTGATGAGCACTGGGTGTTATTTGTAAATGATGAATCACTAAATTCTCCTGAAACTAATATTACACTATATGTTAACTAACCAGAATTTAAAGAAAAACTTGAAACAAAAAATATTGTTGTTTATTCTTTGTTCTTTTGGTTTTTGTTTGGTTTGGGTTTGTTTTTGGATTGGTTGGTTTGCTGGTTGATTTTGTCTATTTTGAGCAAAATTTTCTCTCTATTCTAGTCCTGTGTATCATTGAAACCTATTTAAGCATCTGTACATCCAAAAAGTGCTTAAAATATGCCAGTTGCTTTAACCAGTTACATCATTCAGTCCTTAAAATATTCCTCATTTGATGGGGCACCTGGGTGGCTCAGTCGGTTAAGCGTCCGGCTTTGGCTCAGGTCATGATCTCTCGGTTCGTGGGTTTGAGCCCCGCGTTGGGCTCTGTGCTGACATCTAGCTCAGAGCCTGGAACCTGCTTCAGATTCTGTGTCTCCCTCTCTCTCTCTCTGATCCTTCCCTGCTCGTGCTGTCTCTCTCTGTCTCTCAAATAAATAAATAAATAAATAAAAAGCATTTAAAAAATATTCCTCATTTGAGAGATAGGAAAATAGAGGCACACTGTGGTGAAATAAGCTTTTCAAGGTGAAACAGCAAATAAATAGTGGAGCAAAATATTGAATTCTACTTTGTTGACCTTTCAGCATGCAGTTTTAATTCAGTTCTGTTCTGGTGTCTTCCAGCAGATTGCCCATTTCTCTTCTTTTCTGTTCCAGATTTGGTATGATGTAAAAGGAAAAGAATGACATAAATCTTGGCATTAAGGTGGCCTACTTTAGAATTAAGATTCTGGAAAAGTAATTTTTGTCTTATGGCCTCCCCCACTCATTGTAATTTAAGTTAAATAACTTAATTTTAAATAAAATTCTTGGAACATAAAATAAAACACTCACTGGATGTGCAAAACGTCCAGTTCTTAGATTCCTACCCTCCTTCTCTGCAGGGGGAGGACCCCTCACACAATTTCCTTTATCCTTTGGTTAACAGCATTATGTTTCTATTTCATTTTTACTGTTCTCTTCTCTCCTATCACTACCATTCTTTCTCCTGTATCTCTTTCTTTCTACCTCTTAATAATGGAATTTAGGGTGAAAATTCCTGTAATATCTACTTCAGATCAGGTGCCCCCCCTCTCTGCCATTTAATTGAATTGAGTAGAATCATGAAGCATATAGATGTTTCTTCATCTATAAAATTCAATAGGTATTCTCAAAGATCCTTCCAAGAATTTCCATTTTATAATGTTGCTGATATTTCTTTCAGACACTCTAGGCATTTATAAAAATTTATCTACAGATTCTATCCTAATGTTCCCACATTTCCTGACTTCGGTACCTTACGTTAATTTTCTAATCTTTTATCTACAAATGACAAGTCATTAAACATTTGAAATGGAATTAAACATCTTGCTCCATCACATTTAAGTTCTCCATCTGGCTTTTGCAATTGGAATTTACTGGTAAATGCAATTTTGAGCTTTTGGGGGCTGTGTGTGAGCAAGAAATACTGATGCCATCAGCCCGCGTGTCTGTACAACTATGAACTTTGTGGTCGCCATCATTTTCCGAGGAACAGATGGTCAAGAAAATAATCCTGAAATGCTCCCATAATGGTGGAAGAAGGGGAGGAAGAGAAAGAGAGAGATTGATTGATGATTGATTTAGAACCATGCAATGCATTTGTGCATTTATACCCTTGAAAAGAAAAATAATTTATAAAGAGAAAGATAATCTCTGTCTTTTGAAGGAAGCACAGTGACTACTTATAAAAGAGTGTTTCAGAAGACTCAGAAATGGTTGGGAAGTAACTTGTTTAAATTTAAGGGTATGATGGAATGCCTGGGTGGCTTAGTCGGTTGAGTGTCCGGCTTTGGCTCAGGTCATGATCTCATGGTTCGTGGGTTTGAGCCCTGCATCAGGCTCTGTGCTGACAGCTAGCCCAGAGCAGGAGACTGTCTTCAGATTCTGTGTCTCCCTCTCTCTCTGACGCTCCCCTGCTCATGCTGTCTCTCTCTCTCTCTCTCTCTCTCTCTCAAAAGTAAATAAAACATTAAAAAAATTAAAAGTAAAATAAATAAAATAAAAACATTAAAGTTAAGGATTAAAGAGGAGACTAGAAATACTAAAATGGGAGATATGAAAGAGTGCCCATTCTTCAATTATTCTGGTTACCCACAAATCTATACTCCATAAACATTGATTCTCTTCCATAACTTAAGCCAACTAGGGGAACGACCTTCTAGGACTATGCAGCACATACAACAAGATGAGTGAGCGCTTGGGTGGAAATTCCAAAAATCCAAAGTACAAAATAGAAAAGGACATGATTTACCTTGTTATTTGATGGGAAACAATCTAACAATTGTGATTAGTGGCAGAAAGAATTTTGGGGTGTTTTGGACCACTCTTTCTATATAATTGAATACCCCCAAAATAGATGGTTTAAAACAATTATTTATACTTAGTCATCAGTCTGTAAGTTGCCTGGTGGTTTACAGGCAACTAATCTGGATGTGGTAGGGTGGCTGTGCTTCAAACTCTGGGGACGATTGGGCCTAGCTCCTCACTCCATGGTCGACACAAGACTTGACCTGCATATTTACATATCCCATGGAATATCAGGTTAATCAGAGTAAGGTCTTATTCTAGCAATGGTAGGTGCTCAAGAAGGGCAAGTGGGAAAGATGTAATTAGTAAGACCCCTTGAGGCCTGCGCTTATAAATGGCACACAGTCACTTCTACCCATATCTTAAACAAAGTAGCCACATAGTTTTCTAGTTACAAATTGCTGTGAAACAAGTTAAACCAAAAATCTATGGTGTAAAACAATAACTATTTTGTTGTTCTCTAAGATTATGTTGCCTAAGTATTTGGGAAAGGCACAGTATGAATCACTCTCTATTCTATGACATCTGGTCCTCACCTGAGATTATTGAAATGGATAATGACTTGACTAGTTGGATGACTTCTTTACTCATATGTCTGGTCTGGGTTGGGATGGCTGGATAACAGAATCAGCTGAGACTGTTGAACATAGTGCCTAAACTTGGCCTTTCCTGCTTTAGCGTCATTGGACTCCTTACATGGTGACTCAGGATTTTTTAAACAAGTGTTTCAGAAAACCAGGCAGGAGTTGTATGACTTCTACTGATACAGCCTGAGAAGCTACCCAGCATACCTCATTTTATTTTGTTAGCTACAAACTGGACGCAAGGGCTGGTTCCGATTCCAGGGGAAAGGAATTAGCCCCTACCTCTTGATGAGAGAAGGGTCAGAGTTGTTGTTTTTTTTTATTTAGGTACAGTTGACACACAATGTTATATTAGTATCTGGTATACAACATAGTGATTAAACTTCTCTAAACATTATGCTGTGCTCACCACAAGAGTAGATAACCATCTGTCACCACACAATGCTATTACAATATCATTGACTATATTCCTCATGCTGTGCCTTTTATTCCTGTGACTTACTGATTTCATACTGGAAGCCTGTATCTTCCACTCCCTCCACTGATTTTCCCTCCTCCAGTCCTCTTCCCACTGCCAACCATCAGCTGGTTCTCTGTATGTGTAAGTCTGATTCTGCTTTTTGCCTTGTTTATTCATTTGTTTTGTTTGTTTTTAGATGCCACATGAGTGAAATTTTATGGTCTTTGTTTTTCTCAGTTTTATTTCACTTAGCATAATACCCTCAAGGTCCATCCATGTTGTCACAAGTGACAAGATCTCATTTTTTTTATGGCTGCATAATATTTGTGTGTGTGTGTGTGTTTGTATACACACCATATCTTCCTTGTTCATTTATCTATCAATGGACACTTAGAAGATCAAAGATTTTTGTCTCTTTTGAACCATTATGATGAGTCCAAATTCAAATTGCAGAAAAGTACATTTTTCCTCTAGTGAGAGGGATTGTAAAAATCATGTGGTATAAACCATGGACACAGAGATGTGAGAATAACCAGGGTTAATAACTCAATATCTGTAGTGAATAGGTGAAAACTGACGGATGGCCATGGGGATGGTATCCATGTGACTAGTTTTCTCACGTAGAGTGGGTACAGAAAAGACGATATGGTCCTCAAGGGAGGAATACCTCAAGGTCAGTTTATGTTTTTTTAGATTAAAGCAATAAAAGAACTGGTGTCTGAGTTCATATAAGTGTAGTCCTAGGCAGAACACCTAAGAATGAAGAAGACTACTCATTAGGATTAAGCTCAGATGGTGTGATTAGTGCCATCAAGTACCAAATCTAAGAGGACAAGTTTGAAATAAAGACCTGTTTCCCCAGTGAAGCTAAACTTGCACTATTATCTCGGACCTAATACAAATGAACTCAGGAGCTGGCGTTTGTAGATCAGTATGTGGAAGTTATTAGCAATTCTAGCAAAGAAGATATGGAAAAACAGAAACCAATACTCTAATATTTCTAGAAATATTTGAATAATTGAGATACCTAATGGAGATCTGTTTATTGAATTTCAGGTTTATTGATTAGAATATCTGGCACTGGAATCATTTATAAAATATCTTTCACAGTGTTTTATGTCCTGGAGTCTGCTAGAACCTGTTTTGGTGTCAAAAGTTATCTACTTTATAAAAAAAAGTAAAGGATGAAAATACTCAATGATATTTTTATCTCATTTGAAGGAAGTATAAATTATTTATTGATTTAAACATATGCATATTTTCCCTTCAAATTAATAAATTTTCTTCACTAATGGAGTACTCCAAATCAGATATAGTAATAGTAATATGAAAACTGAACTATCAAGGGATGATAGGGATTCTAAACCTATGGATACAGAAGCTAAAAATGCCAAGAATTTATTATCACACACTAAAATAAAAGGTTTTTAAGGTTCCCTTGCCAAGGCTCAAGGATATAAAAGTGGGATATGACTATTTTACTCAAGAGTCTTTTTTTTTTATCCCTGTGACTCCAGCAGGTCAGACATTGACAGAGATTAGCTGTGCAATCAATGTTTTTGGTTGGAATTTACAAAACAAACACCATGAATAGTTAATGTATATAAAAGTACATTCGTTTAATAATTATTTTAGTTCTAAATTAATTATTAAATCTTTATAAGATTTGTGGCAATGTATCTGTATCTCCATAAATATATCTGCATTTTTTATATGATGTTCACACAGGGTTCCTCCTATCCATTAGGGATCTTACATCAATCACCAGGGACCTTGAGGAAGAGCTTGCCCTGACATCAATGTCTTGATTCTCTGAAGCACAAAGAACTGAAACAGATCATTGTTTTTGTGCCTGAAAATTTTAGTCTTCCTGGTACTCTGTTGATTTAAATGCTGCTAAATACTTAAGTTGCAATTCAAATACCCATCGCCCCCAGAATGGATTTTTGTTCTCCAAAAATGGAAATGATGCAGTGCATTTGTTTTCAACAACCATGGAATTTTTCATTATGCTTGCTCTTGACACTTAGTACTTTGCAGCTTCAACTGAGTTTATCGACAAGCTTTTCCTACCACATATTATTTCCCATAGAACTCATTCCATGAGCTTACATGTGGGAAGTGATAAATAGATCATAAAAATAATTTTAAATTAAAAAGTGTTTTTCTTTAATGTTTATTTGTTTTTGAGAGAGAGAGAGAGAAAGCGAGAGAGAGAGCGTGCACGCAAGCATGAGCAAGAGAGGGGCAGAGAGAGAGGGAGAGACAGAGATGAACAGAATCTTATACACATTTTTCCAGTGGCATCTTGAATGCATACATAGAAATATAAAACATATGCTTAAGATGTGAACATTTTACTATATGTATAGTGTCAATTAAAGTAACTAATACTAGGTAAGATATTAAGCCAGTGTCTGTCTCTTAAAGACATTTTAGCCATAGTAATTTAATCTGCCTTGAAGGCCTATGGCTCTGATGCCTTCGTTCTGTGCTGCTTCTTCCTATACAAATGAAATATAATCTAGGAAAATAGACATATATAGAGATACAGCAATAACTTTCTCTCTCACAGTTGCATCATTTGGTTCCTTCATGTGAATTGTGTAATTGGTAGATTTATCTTCCAAGGAGAACTTTCCAAACTGAAGACACCGAATCACCGTCTCTTCATTATCTTCAGTGTAACAGTTAGGGTGACATGTACGAGCTCCAGGTTTACAGCCACAGTTTCTGCTCATCAGTTGCCCCATATTCTCCCACACCTCTGAGCTTCTTTGCATATGTTGTTCTCCTTGAAGCTCTTTTCTGATTCTTGTGTTTTATTCTCCTCATCTTTCAGATCTAGCAGCTTCTTTTCTGAAGCCTTCTATGAACATTTCTACACTTCAGTCTTTTACAAAGACCTTTCTTTCTCAGGAATCCCAGAGTACCAACGACTACTACCCAATGTAATACATAGTGCTACCAAATGTATTAACGTAAGTTTAAAGCAATTGATATAGCATTGATACCTGAAAGATACAAAATATTGGTATTTCTTTTTAATCATTACTAAGTACATACTCTGTTACTCACAGAAGTATCTTCTAATTGCTCATCTGTTACCCCTGTAAATCTTAAGTTTATCAAAGACAAAGCTGTCTTTACCAAGTGTGCAAAATGTGAATACAAGTGGTGATTAGTCACAGTGTAATACATTGTTGTTTTATTTGTTTGGAAAATTCTCATATATTTTTGAATGAGATTTTATATTTGAAGAAGCTTCTATACACAAATTGTGTCTTGGTTCAGGTATAACACTTTGTATAATTTAAGAAACTTTTGATTATAAACCTTTTACCTTGATAAATAATGTATATTGGTTACAATTGCAAGCATAGTCTTTTCTCCAGGGACAGCAACAGCTAAGTTACTTAAGACAAAATATAAGTAGAAGGGTATTGTTATTGCTACTAGCATCTTTTAAGAAAATTTTTGCAATATGGTAAATGCTTACATTTCTGGAGCAGGTGTTGAGAAGTTTATTCCTGTGGAATCTGGGAGTCTGTTTATAGTGTATGTACATCACTGTTCAAAGTACTGCAATTCAGATGCTTTGGAGAGGATGGAGCATGGTGATTAAGGATAAGGGCCTGGAGTAAGACAGCCTGGCTTTTAATCACAGCTCTCTGCTGAGTGTTTGACCTTGATGAGGTTACTTAATTTATGCTTCAGTATTCCTGTGTATAGAATAATAATAATGCTAGTATCTATCTTATTGCATCTTTGTGGGAATTGAAGAAGATTTTGTGGCTGTACCACATACCACAGTGCTTCTCACACAGTAGGCATTCGGTAAGCCCTGATCATCTCTTGTATTATATAATGATAATAATGGACTCCCTGTCATTCCCCTGAGACACAAGCCATATATCATTCAATCATTAGGTACCTCATAACATCCAGACCACTACCCCTCTTGAATTCAGTCCTATTCTTCTTAATTTCTTCTACCCCTTTCCATCTTCTCACAGTCCTTGCTTCTCTCAAATCATTGTGGTATATATAAAACACACAGTATCTAAAAAGAATTTAGACTTCACACTCTTATCAGGTCCCCTTATTCCCTGAGATTTTATAATAGAGAAAGGGAACATGGATTCCCATAAACAAAGTCAAGATTTTTGTGTGTTTTAAGAAATTGTATTTTCTTATTTGTAGCAGGACAAACTTCCATGTAGAGATATTGAGACTTAAATAGTTACAAACATGTGCGCGCCATTGTAGAAGAAGCCCAGATTTCTTTATGCATTTGCCTACAAGCTGTTTGTTTTCTTCTCTCTCTTCCAGCTGGAAGTCACTCATCATCCCTTTCAGAAGGAATTGTTAGCACAAACAATGCAGATTACAAACTGAGAAAATCCAAAACAAAAGCACGTGTGCAAACCTCCCAGGTACATATGTTTCAAAACTAAATCTTTTCATTTGTAGCTTTCTGTACGCAAAGAGTGAGTGTTACCTGTGATTCTCAAGCATTCTGAATCTGTATCATGTGAAAGCAGGCCATTTGTGGGAACGTAAAACTCACTGGCATGATTTCTATTCCCTTGACACTACCTCATGTATTTATCATTCAAAGCTCTTCAAGGAGGAGAATGCTATACCTGAATTAAGTTCCTTGACCACTAGAGCATATGAGTTGGCATACAAAGTGAAGAAATAAATGAAAATGAGAGACTGAGTGACAGAGTCTGTCAAAAAGTCTTAAGTTTTGGGTGGATGCATATGGTTCTAAAAATAAGATGATGATTCTAGTCTCAAGAAGACTGTGCTAAATCTGCGAATGAAACTAAGCAACAAGAATACCCAAAGAAGGATTAGAGGAGGCTAGCTTGGCCTATAGGATGCACAGTAAAAGCTAACATGATCCAGCGAGTATGCTAAAATCCAACCAGTGATGACAGCTAATATGTATAGAACAGTTACTATGTGCCAGGAGCTTTTTCATTTTATCCCAACAAAACCTCAAGAAGGAAGTTACAACTTGTATCCCTTCCTTGTATATAGGGAAACTCAAGCACAGAGAAATTAAATATGTACCCAAGTTCACACCAACTTTACAGAATAGAGCCAAGCTGTCTATCCAATTGTGTTGCCTCTAGAACCTGAACTTTTAATGGCGATACATTCTTTTTCACTGGGAGGAACAAGAGAAAGTAGAGAGGAAAGTGGAGAGGAGAGAAGTGAGCCTGAGTGTATATTCTCCATCTATCTAGCATTCACATATAAGGATATATGCAACATAACTCTCATAAACTCTAAAACTTTCATTATGGAATATATTTTTATTAACGTAATTATATAAAGGCTTAGAATAGTTATGGAATCATGAAGGTGGGCCACTGTTGTGCCTACTGGCCAGAGAAGGATGGTACAGAAGAGTTAATATATTCTTTGCTTCTCACTTTTCTGGACCAGGTATTGGGAAATAGGTCTTAAAATTATGATCATTATGTATGACTGTGTGAATAATCCTCACTTTAATAATAACTGTTTCTTTAGACACAACTCTATAGCTAGGTCAGTTTCTCCTACCATATACATTAATAGCATCTTTATAATTTTTACTTATCATAGCTATCATTCCTGTGTAACTCTTTCTTTAATTGCCTCCCAGATTTGACTCTTATTCTATAAAGGTGGGGACTTCAGTTGCGTTTTGCTTAACGTTATGTCTACTGTATATTGATACATAGTAACTATGCAATAAATATCCTTGCCACAGGTTAAGAGGACAGGTTTGATTTTCTGATTTCTAAGCATTGAACTTATTAGAAAGAGCAGTAGTAGACTCTGTCATTTTTTTATGAGGAAAGATGGCTGATGTGAAGGAAAAAGACAGGCAAACCAGTAGAAAACTAACATAAGAATGAAAAGAACAAAAAAAATAGAAATCAGACAGGAATGTTGAACTAAAGCCTTGAGCCATCTAGTTAAAGGAATGAACAGTATTGTGTCATTCAGTAGTCCTCACTCCATCAATTTCTCATCCACCTGCTTGTTTATCACAGATAATGAGAAAACTGATATGCATTTCTGGTATTTTGACAGAGTAATAACATCTATCCAGCACATTGTCTATAAAATGTTTAAATTTGACTGTTAATTGATATCTACCTGGGTATTTGTAGGTGTACAGATATTACATATGGACTGTCACACATATGAATGAGTCTGAAACATAGCTCTTAGGAACTAGATTTCTTATAACTCCAGTGCAATGATGTGAAGACAGCATAGTCCTTGTGACTACTTTGATCTCTGGGTCTCTGTCAAATGCAAAGAACAAGTTAGTAGGGTAGGTGTGAGAATTTAATTATATCGTGTATCTATAGCATATGACGAGTGTTCAATCAGTGTTACAAGCTTTTCAAGTTAGTGTAATGATTGCTCTTGTGCTTTAAGATTGTTTTATTGTTTTTGATATCGTTTTGCTTTTTAGTATTTAGTAGACTAACAACATTAGCTTTGAAATCAAGAAAATAAAAAATTAAATCTTTTCATCTCTTTCTGACCTTGAATCTTACCTTTGTGAAATAATAACATTGATCTTACAAGATTGTTGTAAGGAATAAATGAGCTTCTGTATACAAATTAATTATCCTGGTGCCTGACACAATGGAAGCACACACATTTATATATTTATATTTATTTGTGTTTATATTCATAAAAATATTATATTAATAACAGTATATATGTTGTGGATGAAATAAGATACATTAGTTTAAATAATGTATTTTTGCTAGATTCTTGGGCTTTTCTTTTCCCTGCAGTATTTTAGTTGTTCATCCTGTTTGTTTTCCTGGGTGCCTAATGGGCATAATAACTATACAGAAAAACAAACAGACCTCAAAAACTACCCTTGATGTATATTTTATATTCGAAAATAGACAGTAAAAAGAAAACTATTTTATTGTCTTCTGTCTGTCTGCTTCTGTCTCGATAGAGTCAGCGCTATTCTTTTATAAAACAAAACATATCATTGAATGATTCTCTAAAACAAATGGTTTTCCTTGAACATTAATTGGGAACATTGCTGGCAAGAAAATTCCAACATCAAAATGGCCTACAGTCAGAGATATTTCTTTATTTGTTCCCCTATTCAACTGTTAAAAATATGGCCTGTCTGATGCATTTGTATAGAGTTGGTTATGAAATTTTGTTTTTACAATGAGCTACTTGCCCTTTAGGCAGAGGGATGTGGCAGATACAATGACCTCTGGGGAGAGTGTAAGTCAATTAGCATGAAATGAATACCTACTATGAATTAAGCACAATGTTAACCCTATAACCATGAAGTGTATGTGATTCATGCACCTAAGAAATTTTTGGTGTCATGGGAAGGGCTGGTATGAACAATCAGAGGGAATAGAGGCAATGAGCTCAAGAATAAATAAATTGGTATTATACAATAAGGAGAACATAATATCTCTTACAGATAAGTAGTCTATTTCCAGAGAAGTTGACTTCTGAGCTGGACTTTGAATATACCCTCATTGTTTTTTTAGGTGTAAAAAGTGGGAGAGGGACTTTGAATAGATGAGAAACATCATGTACAAAGATTCAAAACCTATGTGGAATGGAATAGTAGGTTTAGACAACTATAAATATTGTTAATTTCCCAATTTTAGAGTATTAGAATAAGAAGAGAAATGGAAGGAAATAAGGCTAAAACAAGAATCAGAAACTTGAAATGTCTTTGTTCAAGCTATGGTGCCTGGAAGTCAAGGACGATGTTTAAGCTAAAAAAGCAACATTTGCATATGGGTTTTGTTATAGTTGTTGTTTATTACATAAAGTTATATATTTTATAAAAAATACAGTTTTATTGAGGTTTTCACATAAATAGAAAAAACAACCTTAAAATTCATTTGGAGACACAAAAGATGCCAAATAGCCAAAGCAACCTTCATCAAGAAGATCAGTGCTAGATGCACTTCACTTTCTGACTTCAAATGGTATTATAAAGTTATAGTAATGAAAACAATATGGTACTGACATAAAAGCAGATAAACAGATAAATGGAACAGAATAGAGAATCCAGATGTAAACCTATACATTTATAGTCAACTGATCCTCAACATGGAAAACACAAAATGCAAAAAGGATAGTCTTTTCAACAAATGGTGTTAGGAAAACTAGATATCCATATGCAAAAAGCTGAAATTGTACCAGTCTCACATATACAAAATTCATCTCAAAATGGATGAAAGGATTAACCATAAGACCTGAAACCATGGAACTCCCGAAACTACAACAACAACAACAACAACAAAAACAGAGAAAATATCCATAACACTGGTCTTGGCTATAATTTCTTGGATATGACACCAAAAGCACAAGCAACAAAAGCAAAAATGGACACCTGGGATTACATCAAAATACAATGTTGCTGCAGAGAAAGAGAACAAATGAAAAGGCAATTTATGGAATGGGAACAAATATTTGTAAACTATGTATCCAATAAGGAGTTAATGTCCAGAATGTATAAGGAACTTACACAATTCAATACCAAAAATACAAATAATATCATTAAAAATAGACAAAGTACTTAAATAGACACTTTAAAAATAAGAATTTCAAATGGCTAGCAGATACATGAAAAAGTGCTCAACATTTCCTTAAAAAAATTTTTTTTTTACATTTATTTATTTTTGAGAGACAGAGAGAGACAGAGCACACGTAGGGGAGGGCCAGAGAGAGAGAGGGAGACACAGAATCCGAAGCAGGCTCCAGGCTCTGAGCTGTCAGCACAGCTGACAAGCTGTTCGAAGCTTGAATTTACAAACTGTGAGGTCATGACCTGAGCCTAAGTCGGACACAATGGACTGAGCTACCCAAGCGCCCCATCAACATTTCTAATCATCCAGGAAATGCAGATCAAAACTGCAGTGCGATAGATAGCACTTTACATGTGTAAGGATTACTGTTATCAAAAGGACAAAGAATACTAGTGATGGCAAGGAGGTATGGAGAAGGGAATTCTTCTACACTGCTGGTGGGAAAACAGATTAGTAGAACTATTGCAGAAAACAGTGTGGAGATTCCTCAAAAAATGAAAAATAGAGGGGCACCTATGTGGCTTCAGTGGATCTGACTCTTGATTTCAGCTCAGGTCTGGATCTTAGGGTTCTTGGGACTAGACCCTGCTTTGGGCTCTGTGCTGAAAGTGCAAAGCCTGTTTGTGATTCTCCATCTCTCTCTGCCCCTCCCCCTCCCATGCACACACACTATCAAAATAAATATAAAAAGTGAAAAAATTAAAAATAGAACTACAGTGTGATCTAGTAACCCCACTTCTGGATACATATCCAAAAGGAACTGAAATGAAGATGTTAAAGAGATATATGCACTCCCACAACCACCAAAGCATTACTCATAATAACCAAGACACAGAAATAATCTAAATGTCTCTTAACAGAAGAGTGGATAAAGAAAATGTAGTATTAGATTATATATACAGTGGAATGTTACTCTGTCCTAAGAAGAAGAGGAATATCACATCTATGTGATAACATGGATGGAGCCAGAGGGCATTAATGCTAAGTCAGAGAAAGACAAATACTGTATGATTTATCTTGTATGTAGAATTATTTATTTTTATTTTCTTAAAGTTTATTACAAGGGAGGGGCAGAGAGAGAGGAAAGAGAGAGAATCTGTCAGGACAGAGCCTGATGTGGGGATCAATCTCATGAACCATGAGATCATGACCCGAGCCTAAATCCAGAGCTGGACACTCAACTGACTGAGCCACCCCCATGCCCCTGTAGAATCTTTAAAAAACCAAACTCATAGTAAGGGAAAACAGACTGATGTGCCTAGAAACTGAGGGAGAGGGAAATGGGTTGATGTTGGCCAAAGGGTACAAAATTTCAGTTGGAGAAGATTATATCCTACATGGACAGCAAGTAACAATAGTTAAGAATACTGTGTTTTATCCTTGATTTATACTTGAAATCTGCCAAAAAGATCTTGAGCTACATATCATCACAGACACACACACACACAATACATGTCAATACACAGTACACAAAACTATGGACACATGAATTAACTTGATTGCAGAGATCCTTTCATAATTTACAGGTAAGTCTTATTGTGTTTTTGTGTTCAGATTTTTTATTTTTGTTTTGTTCTTTTGTTTATTTTCATTGAGCTACAAATTATAACTGCAGCTTTTTGACAATTTTCTCCCTGGTTTTACATGTAGTTCTTTATCAACAAAAAAAGACACTCTTGACTTCTTTCTATAGGAAAAACAGTCTTCCCAAGTAAAAGCCGAAATATAGCCATGGTTACAAACAAAGAGTTTGGAATCTGGTTAATGTAGATTTTATCACACACACAGGTCAGTTTATCTACTTAATCTTAGTCAATTTGAGCTGCTAAAAAAAAAATCTACCATAGAGTGAATGGCTTATAAACAACAAATTGTTTTTCTCATAGTTCTGGAGGTTGGGGAGTCCAAGATCAAGGTGCCAGCAGATTTGATGTCTGGTGAGAGCCTGCTTTGTGGCTCCTAGATGGCCATCTTTTCACTGTGTTCTTTCTGCATGATGGAAGAGGTAAGGGAGCTCTCTGAGGTATCTTATAAGAGCAGCAGCCCTGCCCTCATGCCTTCATGACTTAATCACTCCCAAAGCCCCTCCTCCAAACACCATCATTTTGGGGATTAGGTTTCAACATGTGTATTTGGGGGAATGGGGGACACATTCAGTCAGTTTTAATAATAATAATTATCTCCTCCTCCATGTCTACATCTTTCTCATCACTCAGGTCTCACCTTCTCAGGAAAAACTTCCTAACCGCTGTACCTATTACTCTCTGCCTTTCAGTCAGGGCTGGCTTCATGGGCATGTGACCAATGCGATTGTGCAAGGCCTCACATGTAGAAGGATCCTGTACTTGGGATTTAGTGTTCTGCACTTGCCAACTTGAAATTCCTAGTAATTTTACTTTTGAATTTGTATTTTATAAGTGAAATCCAGTGGGACAATGGAACATGTACCCCAGACTTGGAACTTTAGCTCTCACATAGTATCATCTCACAGCAACGCCATGGGATGGGTTCTTGGCCATCTGCCTCCCTAGCCCCTGGTCCCTAGGCCCACTGAGCCTCCTCCTCTCTCTTACCCATGACTACTTTCATTCTCTTCCCTGTCAGGGGCATGGGCATGGACAAAGCTTGCCAGGGTTGGGCACACTGCCCTATGATCTCTTGGGGTAGGACATGATAGTGACCATTCTTACTCTAGGCTGGCAACGCAATGCTCTGTCTGGCAGATGATTGACCAGAGATTGTGTCTTATCAGGGAAAAGTCTTTTGCCTATTCCCAGTCCAGTTACCACCTATGTCCTGTCTTGGAGGTTTAAAGATCTGCGGCACATGGTCATCTATTGTTGGTTTCTATGGAGGCAAGCCTGCAGAAAGGAATAAACCAGGTCCCACTTCTCAGTACCTCACCCTGGCCAGGGCACAGTATGTCAGTTCCTTAGCTGGTGGACAGAGAACCAGGCACCTGCAGGATTTCTTTCATGTGATAGGGCCTATGAGCACCTCTGAGAGTCTGTGCTCACCCTCAAAGATCCTTGTGTCCAGGAGCACTCTATCAGCCAGATCTATTTCTGAACAATTCTTTCTTCCTCCTTCCAGACTTCCTGAGTCTGACATGTGTTTGTCCCATCTGATGAGCTTGAGACACCCTCCAGAGATGAGCCATGCTATAAGAATTGAGTAATTTCAGGACTTGGAGTCAAATGAGATAAAAGTAATTAGCAAGTAATGTGTATCAAGCTAATATTTAATTATAAGTTAAGGTCCCATTGAAGTAGAGTTTACATCTGTTTTGTCAAATACCAAATATTGCATAACCATCATAATGGCTGGTATAGGTTAGGCATTTAATAAATATATATACTGACTGGATGAATGAATGCATGATGAAGTGAATGAATATAGGTTTGTGTGAGGATTAAATGAGAAAATCAGCATAGTACCTGGTACATAGGGCTCAAAATTGGTGGTTGTGGACATAGTAGCAATGATGGTAATAAAAATTATAATGATAGTGGCGATGATGACAGTGGTACTCTTCCACCTGATACAATATATTTTCTGTAAAATTACTTTTCATAATATACCAATTAGTCATTTTTAAGATATGGCTTGTGCTTTCAGTCTCTTTGCCCCATATATTCTTCTTCTGACTGAAATATTATTCATCATTCCCTCTTATCCTACAGCTTATTTGTAACTTTTGTTTCCTCGATTTACATTTCAAAATTAGCTAAAATATTACATACTCCAGGAGATCTGTCTGGATATCTCTGACTAGGTCACATCCACCTGTCTATCCTTTAACTGTATCACACTTTTTAAAAAATGTTTATTTTTGAAAGAGAGCATGCATGCATGAGTGAGTAGGGGTGGGGCAGATGGAGCCGGGGACAGAGGATCCGAAGGGGGCTCTGCTCAAGTTCAGGAACTTCGATATCATGACCTGAGCCAAAGTTGGACACTGAACCAACTGAGCCACTCAGATGCCCCTATCACACTTTTGTAGTCCATATGAGTATTGTGATTCATGTCTGTGTGATCTATACATAGTTTTAATTATCTCTCACACTTGCTATATGATCTGTGTGTATAGGGCCTCCTTTTTTTTAAATATAATAATCATTTATTTCTCATAGCTCTGGACTCTGGGAAGTCCAAGACCAAGGTTCAGGCAGAGTTGGGGTATGATGAGGACCAGCTTCCTTCATGGCTGTTTTGGGATCTCTTTTATAAGGGCACTCACTAATCTCTTCATGAGTGCTCCACCTTCATTATGTGATCACCTCCAAATGGTCCCATTCCCTAATACCATCACACTGGGGGTGAGGATTTCAACTTATTAATTTTGGAATATAGGGTTTTCATATTTGCTTAATGTGATAGCCCAACACAGAGCTCAGATCCCGGCACGTAGTTGCCATGTATCACGCGTTTACTGCATGAATTTCTTATTGAAGATGTTAAAAAAAAAAGTTGCAGCAAATGAAGATGGTGGGGGATTAACAGAAAGAAGCATTATTCTAAGTAGTAGAAACATTTCTTGTCTCTTTATTCCCAATCGATTCTCTTTATTGCTTCGCTTTCAACCCCTTTTTGAATTCTTGTGATGCCTATTCAGGTCTGTATGTGTATTTACTTGTTTGTTCTTCATGTAGTTCCTTTCTCCCAAAGAACCCCCCTGGTAGTTCTGACAAATCAAGAGAGGATATTCATTCTTTGAGCTCTCAGAGCTCTGCAATACAGCCTCAGGTAAAATTGTTCAAAGAGCCCAAAAGGAAAGTAAAAACAGCCAACAGAACACCTAACATGGTGCCTCTTTCCTCTCGGGTTTAACTTTTCTGCATTTCTGGTTGCCTCTCAGTTGCATGAGCAAGAATTCACCCTCAAACACTTGAAAAGACTTAGCCAAATTTCTGTGTATGTGGAAGATATTCTAGATGAGACACATTCATGTTTGTAGGTGTTGAAGTTTTTACAATATGAATGGAAACTTCTTTAAGATAAAAAGTACAATTATGAAGTCAAATCTCTATGAAATGCCATATTTATTTAGAATGAGTAAAGAAATCACAACAGAATATAACATGATTACAAATATCACATAGTACAAAAAATAACATATTTTTAAACATTAATTTCTTGAAAATATTTCCATAAGACTTTTTTTCCCTAAATTATTTGCCAGCACAATCTTATGATAATTTTAGATTATTTTCTCTTGTAGAGTGAATAGAAAGTTAACTTCAGGCTCTTTGAAAGAAAGTTGGATGTTTTTTTATTTATTTTTCTTGAATTGCCAAATATGCTCTTGATGGAATAAAAATTGTAATTTGATTAGGCTTCAATGAAAACAAAATCTTTTTTCTTTTTAAGTTACATGTGTGTGGGTTGGAAAAATATTCTATTGACGAGCTTTAAATATCAAATATTTGTTTTCTTTCTTCTGTCAGATAATTCTGGTGCTGGACGCCAAAGCACATCATATTTGTATCATGATACTGCACGCATCAGTGTGGTGCTGTGGTCATTGGGAGATAGGTAAATCTTTGGAAGTCCCTACGTTGTGACAGGTGGCAATAACTATGATACACAAAGCAACTGAACCATGTAAATATATTCTGCTAAATCCATAAAGTAAGTCCCAGCAGGGTCTCCAGTTAGCTGGATCCTGAAAATGTCCACAGGGCACATCAATCCTAACCCAGGGGAGAAGAGAGACAAGAGTGGTTGGGGAAGGAAAGAAACAATGGTCTTGACTAATCGAGGTTAAAATGTCTTACGTTGCCAATTTTATAAAAACATGACCATGTGACTCCAGTGTTAGGCTCTCTGTAGATAATGGGCACCTGCAGATGAGAAGCCCTGAAATATAAGTTCCATTCCCTGTTTGGTAAACATATCTCTGTTTCCTACACAAATTTCTCTCAGCATTCTGTCATTTAGTTATGCTGGCCGTCTCTCCAAATCACTGAGATGATACTTTTTCTGGGACATGGTAGAGGTGCAATATGGTTATCATGTTGCCCTTCAAATGAGATTTATTTAATAAAGGTGCTGACTTAGAACCTGAAGAGTACTAGATTGTAGACTATGCTAGAGGGAAAATAGAAAGAATAATTGTTTTCATGCTTCTCATTGCAAACTTTTATTGACTCTATGCAATGTACCAGACACTGCATCGAGTGCTTATATGCAGTTCTTCATTGGTTGTTTCTAATGTCCTTGTGAGGATATCTGTACTTAGTTCTACTGTATAGGCAAGAATGCTGAAATAGACAAATTCAGTAAACTACCCCAAGGACAAGCTTGTGAAACTGACATTTTCACTAGGGAAATCTGATTCCAGTATTGGCACTCTTAGCCACTCTATTCTACTGCTTCATGTTTCCCCCCATTCCTCAGTACATTGAAAAGCAATGTACTCCTCTCTCCCTATGATGTAGAGAAAAAAAACCCTAAGGTTTGGAATGAAACCAAGTTTAATTTAAATCTCCTTTAAATATTATTGGTTGAATATTCCAGTTACTTCTTTGCTGTTGAATTTTTTGCTTCTCATCTGCAGAATGAATATTTTTATAACCCTTTTTTGAAGAATGATTGAGAAAATGTATGAGACAACTTTCAGCTCATCAGACAAATTCTGTGCCTGAACTTTAGATTCTTTACATGGTGGCTGCTTGGCCTTAAGCAACTCCACGTCTCTTAGCAGTGCAATGGGATTGCATCATTTATTTCCACTGGTGAGAAGATACAACACAAAAGTGAAAGGGATCCATCAGTTCTAATTTGCATAATGCAAAATGTGTGCTACTAAAACCAAAATTATTTCCATATTTTAAATTGATAGTAATTATGGCTATTAAGTTGATGAGCATAAGATGTCTAAAAAATTAAGTAAGACTTGAACCTGTGTCCATCTTTGAGGAGGATGTGGAGGAAGGAGATTTGGTTTGTCCAGTCAATAAAAACTAAATTCCTGATGGCACAAGTTGTTTCTAATTTGGACATTCTGTTCCCATAGCTGGTGATCATAGAACCTAGGTTAGCCCCTAGGTCATTTTTAAAAAATTTTTTAAATGTATTTATTTATTCACTTTTGAGAGGGAGAGAGAGAGAGAGACAGAGACAGAGACAGCCCAAGCTGGGGAGGAGCAGAGAGAGAGGGAGAAACAGAATCTGAAGCAGACTCCAGGCCTTGAGCTCTCAGCCCAGAACCTGATGCAGGGCTCAAACTTGTGAACTGCGCGATCATGACCTGGCCTGAAGTTGGATACTCAGCTGACTCAGCCACCCAGGCACCCCTAGGTAAATTACCCCCAGGTAATTTTTTTTCTTACAAAAAATAATCTGCCTGGAGTTCAGAAATAAAATTTTAAAGAGTAGACAATAAAAAAAATTTAGTTTATGTGCTAAATATAACTGCATTTCAGCCATCTTCTCTAGATTATCTGTTTCTTTTTTATAATGAGGATGACATTTTCTTTGGTGTTGCTTTAAAAATGTAGGCTGTAAACACCAAGAAAGAAAAGAGGCAATTTTTCCATAGTACACTCAAGTGCATTATATTAATCAATTTTACATGTTTTTACTCAACCTCGTTCATTCAATTCGTGTGTCTTCCCTGGACCATAATTTACTATGAAAGTCATGTCTCTCCCTCCACTTTAGTTTGGATGAAGCCCAAGTGAAACCATGAAAAAGACATATATAAAGAAAGATAGACATGGTTTACTACATGGGGACAGGAAGCAAAATGGCCTCTCAAATGTTTCCAACTGAGAACATGACATTTTCAGAAGAGTCAAAGAAATTGCAAAGTCACCTTTTCCACCCCCACGCCCCCATTTAATGTTGGTATATTCATGGCTGGTTACAAGAAAAAGTCAGGGTAAAGTCGCACTAGGAAACAGTAATTCACTTTGGGTGATTATCAGAAAGGACTAATGGGGAAGTTTCCAGAATGCCAGTTTATACAAAATAGTGTTGTGGTAAGATTAATGAGCCAGTGGGAAGAAATGCCCTTCCCATAGCTAACAGTTGCCAAACATTCTGACATTTTACCATGTGGCCACCACAGTCTCGTAAACTCGTTCATATGCTGTGCTCCACTGTAAGATCAGAAAGGCAAATGAGAACAAGAGCAGAAGTTCATTCTTACGAATGCAAGCTTTTCCCAGTCTAGTTTCTGGATCTCTAATTGCTGCTGCCAATAACACTTGGCCGTCTTACTGATCTGTAATCTGTCCATCTCCCCAGTGAAGGTTTTCAGCTCTATAAAAGTTTTCAAAACCACAAAGGCTCTCTGTCTATGGCTAAGCCTCTTTGTCAGGTTTAATATGGCCTCTGGGTTTCTCTCTACTGTCTTCAAGTTTTTAACCTGATTTTTTTCCTAAAACTTACATATCTATCCTTTGATCATTCACTCATGCATCGTCTTTTCCTGCCCTTCAAATCTAGTATCAGACCAGAATACTGTCTATTAGACCTTCCTTCCTGTGGTCACCTAGACATACATACACATGTGCCTTATGAGGAAATAACAAATATTTCAGAATTTTATGAAATTATCACAGTTCTTATCCCCAGCCTGTGATTTCTAACTGACCTCTGAAATAACAGATGGACATTTCTTTTGCCTCACATTCTTACATTTTTTTTTACCTGTGCTTTGGTCTGACCACATATTTCTTTTTTCTACTGTGGTATTCTAATAACTCTGAAAATGAATGTATCTCATGCAAGCATGTGGCATTAGCACAGAACAAAGTGTTTCCCTATTCAAATTGCCAGTTTGCCAAATTGTTGAGCAATGCAGTGTGGGTTACATTTCATTTACCATGCATCCCACCTGCGTGACTCTCACGTCCCTCCCTTTAGATTATTTTTCCTTAGGTCCTGCCTCCAACTTTTAGAATCTTCAAGTTGGTGGTCGGGTAAATCAGCAACTGGATAATTACAACCTGATATCCAAATCCCTTTCTCCTCCAGTTCTATGGATGGATCCCTGCCACTTCTCTCCTTTTCTCTTTCTGGTAACACCCTCTGCTGTTAGGGTCATTTCTTGGCTTCTGAGGTTTACACTCCCCATAGGCATTTCACCTATAGTGTAGGAAGTCACTTGTATCCCTGGAACCATATATGTCTATAAAATCTCATTGAATGATTTGGTATGCTTCTTGACTCTTTCCTATATGCCCCCATTCCACTGTTTGTATAACATTTAGACTTGTCTGTAAAAGTGGCTTCAGTTCAGATATTGTCATTAGAGAAAAATCATTTTGATGCACACGAACATGTCTGGAACAGGAAATGAATACCTCTCAGGACCTTTTCTCAGGACCCTCCACCTGCTATTTGCTGGTCCCTCTCTGCCTCAGCCCTGCACAGAGGGACCTACACCTAAGTGTGTCTGCACCTACAGGTTGTGCTTCATTCTGTGGCTCACTGAAAGTTAGAACTGGAACAAGAGTAATAATAATTGCCAATTTTTGAATATTACTCATGTCAGGCACTGTACCAGTGTTTTACAAACATCATATCTTTTAATTCATTATAGACAAGAAAACTGAGGCTCAGAGATTAATTTACTCAGGATGGCAAGGTGATTAAGTGACAGAGCCAGCTTTCAAAACCAAATATTTCTAATTCTCAAGGTCCTTGCTCTTCACCTTAGTATCAAAGTTGTATTAGAAATCCTTGCCCTACTGCAGTGAGGTCTTTTAAAATTTTTTTAAATGTTTATTTATTTTTGAGATAGAAAGAGAGAGAGAGAGAGAGAGAGAGAGAGAGAGAGAGAGAGAGAGAGAGAGAGAGAAAGGCAGAGAGAGAGGGAGACATAGAATCCGAAGCAGGCTCTAGGCTCTGAGCTGTCAGCACAGAATCTGATGCGGGGCTCGAAGTCACGAACCACGAGATCATGACCTGAGCGAAAGTCAGATGCCCAGCTGATTGAGTCACCCAGGTGTCCGCAGTGAGGTCTTTAAGTAGAGACCCACTTACTTGAACCAAAGCCTAAAGGACATTGGGGGAAGAATCACTGCTGAACGCCCATCACCTAAAGCAGTGCTCCATATATTTTTATTGAGCAAATGAAATCTATGGTAGTCTACTATTCGAATAGAATTAGAATCAAATGTAGGAAACTCCAAATCTGCCAATTTTTGTTAATCCCTAAACAATTAAGTGTGTTCTCTGGAAGAGTAGTGTGGCTTCCCTGAAGAAAAGTTTGTTAAAAATGCAGACTCTCAGGCCTGACCCCAGGGCAGGAAATCAGCTTCTGTGTTTTAACAAGATCCCATGTTTAGCAACAAATTTGTGTCTGCAAATTAGGCTGGAGTAGGACTGGCCTAATTTTAGTCAGAGTTCATTGAGGCAGGATGGCTTTGAATGGCCCCTTACCTGCATAAGAAACTTCTGTTACTTTCACTCTGCTGTTCGAGCATCCTCTCTAGGATAAAGATACTGCTCTCTAGAACAAGTGCCTGCTTACAGCCCGTTATAAATACAGGTTCAGTTGGAAAATGTGGAGAGTGGTCTTCCTGTTTGATTGGAAATTAGAGTTCTTTGCTCTGTGAGGTTTAGTTTAAGAACGAATCTGCAGTCTTCTGTCCCTGGTAGTATTGAAGAGCTATATCATGACACCTGTTGTAAACGTGCATCAACAGGTGATTTATCTGCCCCACCAGTAACACAATGGCGTACATATGAGTGATTATGGTGAGTTGGGAAAGGAAATAATTGGTGTAAAGAAACTTAGGAAGTTTTTTTTTTTTTTAATAATTTGGAAACATAAAATCTCTCAGGCTATATGAGCCCTTTTTTAAAAAATGATGAAAAAATAGGAAGCCATATAACCAATATTGCAATCTAATATTCTATCCATATTGCCCCTTTCCTTTGAATCCTTATTTATATTACCTGAGGAATTTAGAGAGCAGCGGTAAAGGATGTGTGCTTATGGAAAGGGGTAGTCTTTTTGCTTATTTTCTAAGTATGTAACTCATGAGCTCAAAAGAAATGATTACTTAAGCTGTGTTCAGTCTCCACACTTTTAAGAAAAAGTAAGTTCATTCAGAGTCATCAATGGAACACACAAGGCTGGTGTGATCCAGGGCTGAAACAAAAGTAGGAAAATTTTCCTGTATTACTGTTTAGTTGATTGTATCTGTTTTCTGATCCTTAAAATAATATAGCTAGACCTAAAATAGTAATTGCATTTCTGGTTATAATGCTTAAAAATATGAACAAATTAGAATTTTTTCAGTGATGAGGAGTTAAGGTGGTGAAGGGAAAGTTGGGAATGACAGAAGAAACTGAGAGTCTTTCAGATGGAGGAGACATATTCCAACGAGAAATGACTGCCTGGCATAACTATGGAATGAATGATTAGAAGTTCTGTGAGTGGCTTCATGCCATAGAAGAGCAGTCTGTGGTTGAAAAAAAAATTGTCTCTAGTGGTTAGAACTACCTGAGAAAGTCTCTTGCTAGCTACAGAAAATTTCTGTGATGCTGAGGAGAGGGCTAGTCAGGAATTGAATCTCATTTATCTTTGAATCTAGGGCTTGCTATTGAGTGGATGAGCAGGATATCCAGTTTTTAGATAAAATAAAACCTGTTATATTTTGCTTCAACTGGCCCTGTGTCTGACTCCAGTATCAGTTCATCCCACAGGTCTCAGAGATAATGAGAGAGAGACTTGACCCTAAATTTTGCTAACTGACTCAGGTTTATTTAGCATTTGCCTTCCTTTTTCTCTAGATGTGCAGTGTTTTTTAAGTTCAGTAATTATATTACATTATCATGATTTTCGTCATATCTGAATAAAGTCTCTACTTATTTTCCTTTAAACTGACTCCCTTTTAGTGTAAATAAATGTATCTTTAAAGGAAACGTTATATTACTGCACAGGAGAAATTAGCAAGTGTTAATAGAGTGCTAAAGAGATGTTAACATGGAACGTAGACTTCTTTATTAATGTAATTAGAAGGAATGGAAAAATAAATAACTTTCTCAGCAATTCAGTGACATTTGGTTCGAGTATCTGCCATTTAAAACAATTTTGAGTATTACTCACACTTTCAGTGATATGGTCAGTGTCTTGGGTCTTATATTTTTGATACCCATTAAGCTGAAGTCTTTGGATTTGGGATCTAATGCAGAATGAAATTTGCTGTGATTTATATTCTGTAGTTTTTCCCTTTCGTACCAAACTTCTGTGGTATTATTCTCTGTTAGTATTGGGCATCCATTTGTTCCATGCTCTGTTGTAACACAGGCACATCTCAGAGATAATACAGGTTTGGTTCCAGACCACTGCAGTTAAGCAAATATGGTGGTAAAGTGAGTGAGATGAATTTTTGGGTTTCCCAGTGCATATAAAATTTATGTTTACACTATGCTGTGCAATAAAATTAAGTGTGCAATAGCATTATGTCTAGAAAAACAATGTACATATCTTTGCTTAAAAAATAGTCCTTTCCAAAGAGTTGACAAGATGGCAGAAGTGGAGCAGAAGAAGAAGGACATTCACCTATTGCAGCTTGGACCTTGACCAGCTGCTGGGCATGTCCTGCGAACAGTTGACAGCTGCACGGTGTCTTTCAGCAGAAGTGGCTGAACTGGGGTGTGCAGAGGAAGCAGCACTCACTGCTGAAGCACCTGCACAAGGCCAAGAAGGCCTTCCTAATGGAGAAGCCGAAGGTGGTTAAGACACACCTTCAGGACATGATCATCCTGCCTGAGATGGTGGGCAACACGGTGGGTGTCTACAATGGCAAGACCTTCAACCAGGTGGAAATCAAGCCTGAGATGATGGGCCACTCCCTGGGTGAGTTCTCCCTCACCACTGAGCTTGTGAAGCATGGCAAGTTCGGAATCGTGGCCTCCCACTCCTCCCACTTCATCCCTCTGAAGTAGCCTGTTTATCCGATAAAAGGCACAGACTTTTCTCAAAGAAAAGAAATACTTTATGGATAATAAAAAGAGTGCTAGTCATCATCGGGGCCTTCATCATGTTGTTATCTTGGTGTTGATGGAGAGTCTTGCCTCAATGTTGATGGCTGCTGACTGATCAGGGTGGTGGTTGCTAGAGTTTGGGGTGGCTGTGGCAATTTCTTAAAAAAGACAACAGTGGAATTTGCCGCATTGATTGACTGTTCCTTTCATGAATGATTTCTCTGTAGCATGCTATGCTGTATGATAGCATTTTACCCACAGTAGAACTTCTTTCAAAATTGGAATCAGTCCTCTGAAAGCCTGCTGCCTCTTTACCAACTAAGTTTACGGAATATTCTAAATCCTTTGTTGTCATTTCAACAATCTTCACAGCATCTTCACCAGGAACAGATTCCATCTCAAGAAACCACTTTTTTGCTCATCCATAAGGAACAACTCCTCAGCCGTTAAAGTTTTATCATGAGATTACAGCAATTCAGTCCCATCTCTAGGCTCCACTTCTAATTCTGGTTTACTATTTCCACCACATCTGCAGTCAGAACACATACAATGTTTATCTGTTAAGTTTGCCATTTTAAAGGGCATGGTTTTTGGTGCTCCAAAACAATTTTAATAATAACATCGAAGATCACTGACCACAGATCACCATAACAAATATAATAATAATGAAAAAGTTTGAAATATTCTGAGAATTACCAAAATGTGACAAAGAGACACAAAGTAAGCAAATCCTGTTGAAAAGGTGATGCTGGTAGACTTGTTCAATGCAGGGTTGGCATAAAACTTTACTTTGTAAAGAAAAACGCAAAATCTGCAAAGTGCAATGAAGCAAAATGCAATAAAAAGGAGGTATGCTGGGGGTGCCTTGGTGGCTTGATTGGCTAAGCATCTGACTCTGGATCTCAGCTCAGGTCATGATCTTGCAGTTCATGAGCTCAAGCCCCACATTGGGGTCTGCACTGACAGCATAGAGCCTGCTTGGAATTCTGTCTCTCCTCTCACTCTCACTCTTTCTGCACTCCCGCCCCCCACATTGATGTATGTGCATTCTTTCTCTCTCAAAATAAATAAACTTAAAAGGAGGTACACTTATATATGACTTGAACTGATGACTCTTTTTTTTCCTAGAACACATCTATTATGAAACCCTCTGAACTATTAACTTATCTGTGTGGCAGCTTTTATTTCCCCGAATCTCCAACATTTCATTGCTCTTGAACCATAATATTGATGACAAAATCCTAAGATTCTATTTTTAATCCTTACCTGGCTTCCTCTTGATAAACTCTGACTAGTTACCGGTAATAAAGAGGTTTGGTTAGAATGGTATTAAAGATAAATCTGTCTTAATACATCCAGGAACAGATACATAATTGAAAATGTAAATTCCATTTCCACATGAGACTTGTTTTTGGAGTCATGAGCTGTGTATGAGAAAAAGACAAAATGATTAATGGCAGGGTCTAGCATGCAGGGGGGATCGATGCTTTGTGCTGAACATTCTGGTGATAAATGCTAAATCTGACATGTGTCTGTAATTTTGCCCCATTACAGTTGGCATTCTGAAACTTCCAGAAGCTGTGTGATATTCCATAAAGAACATACGCCTTTGACTGACAAATCTGAGTATGAGTCTGAATTCCCTACTAATTAACTGTGAGGCTCTGAGCTAGTTGTTGAACCATTCCAAGCTTTACATGCTTTCTCAGAATGTTAAAATAAAAATGTCTTCATGCATGGTCATGAGACATCTTAACACATGCCTTTGAAGTGAACCTGGTTTAATATTTGTAGGGAGTTACAGAGTAGGTCTAAATCCCTGTATGTCTCACAGTGATACACACACACACAAAAAAACTAACGTGAAGGATATTGTCAAATATTAAATCCCTCACTCTGTAGGAAGAAGAAAGAAAGGAATCTCAGAAAATTAACCTACTTGAAAAGTAAGGTTGCTTTTGATGAAAAGCAAAAGGTGAAAATACACTAGACTTATCATCAGGGCTGATTTAAAAATATCATTATCTAAATAACCAGTGTAAATTTTATTTGTGGAAATCATATCCTCCAAACAGAAAACCATATTATTTTTCTCCTTTTTTAATTACTGAAGTTTTCATTCCTTGACATTATTTAACAATATCTAATTCTTAAGAAAACAATATGTAAAAAAGGAGATTAAAATAGAATATGAATCATATTCAGCCTTTTAAAATGTCTGTGCATGCATGAGCTCGAAACACATACACACAACTTGCAAGAATGCTTTTTGGTATTCTGTGATGGCTAAGAAAAATGAATGTGTTTGGGAATTACTGTTCAGTAGTTTAGAAAATGGGATTTAAGATTGGTTTAAACATTGTGATAAAGACCTTTCAGCCCTTTTCCCTCTTGTTTTATATAGTTTCATTTTTTTAATAATCATTTTTTTGGTCCAACAGTATACCCCAGGTAGATATCTACATGTTTGACATAATGAAACAATGTCATTACTCTGTTCTAAAAAATTCCCAGTGTAATAATAAGCCAAATAACTTCTCACCTACTACAAATATCTGTGTCAAAAGGAAGGAGAATTGCATAGACTGAAGCTATTTCCTACTCCTCATACTTCCATATCTGGATGTCTTTTTTCATAGTGTAAGCTATAAATTGAATGGCATAATTTGATGATGGACATAGAACTGTATATTAGTTTTTATTTTGACAAAATCATTAAAGATCACATAGGTTGAAAAATGAATCACGAGGCCCTAAGCCTGCCTTAGAAGATTGCACTTCATAAACTGAATTGCTCACATGGGCAACATTTTGGTGGAAGTTATAGATTTTCTAGCATATCTCTGATAGATAGGACTAATATAACTTCAATAAAAACTCTGGATATGTCAATATAAAATTTTCCGTACCATTGAAAGATGTAAGATACTCTAACTAATAAATCGGACGACAACCTATTCCTTAAGGTATACTAACATACATATTGGGTTACAACGAGCAACAAAATCATTGAGGTAATAAACCACAGCCACAGAGGGGCCATTGGAGAAGGTTTCTTTCCATTCCAAGAGCCCAGCATGATGTCTATAGGTATGAAATCACCTCCCCCCCCCGACTGTTAATTTCCAATAATTGACTCAGCTATATGTGCAATGATTTAGAACTACATATATATGATACCTGAATGCCATATATGCACTTATATTTATGGCACTTCGCATGAATTATATACCCTAAACTAGTGGTGATGTGCAAATTCATTAGGGACCTTCAGCTGTGAAGCATACCAGTAATGCATCTTGAGTTTAATGTAACAGTTAGTTGATGATATATGAACTTCACACCTAAATATCTGGTTAGGTAGCAGTAATGGTTTTGGGTGGATGTGTGGGGTATCATTAGATTAGGTCTGAGATACTAGGTAAACTGTGAAGCACAACTATAAAAATGGTCTAATTTATGCATTTCTCTGAAATTTTATGGTTGCTTGAGACTGTATATTATTTAGCTTTACAGGCCTTGATATCATTACTTCAAAATGAAAGGTGATAATGAATATCTCCTAAGAAGAACCCCTAAATGGGATAAATTTTGAAGCAAGAAGTACAATTTTTGGTAACTAAGAGATGCTAGTTTCCTTGTCTCACCCATGCAGGTCAGTTTTCATCTTGATGGTAGATACTACTTTGGATACTATACTTTATTTGTGATACTTTGTTTTCTATTTCATTTTTTTATGGGACATAAATCACCCCCTTGTCTCTTTGTATTAGTCGAGGTTCTCTAGAGAAACAGAACTAAGAGTGTGTGTATGTGTGTGTTTGTGTGTGTGTGTGTATGTGTGTGTGTGTGTGTGTTATTTATAATTATGTTAAGGAACTGGCTCACACAGCTATAGAGGTTGGTAAATCAAGAATCTGCAACTCAAGTCCAAAGGTCATCTGCTGGCAAAATTCCCTCTTGCTCCTGAAAGGTCAATCTTTGTTTAATTATAATGCTTTCAACTGATAAGATAAGGCCCATCACATTATGAAGATCAATCTGCTTTATTCAAAGTTCATCAATTTAAATGTTAATGACATCATAAAACACCTCATGGTAACATTCAGAATGTTTTACCACATATCCAGTGCTACTTTCCAGCTGACTTGACGCATAAATATAACTATCCCACCTGTCATTCAGAAACATGTTGTCATGTCTCCTCATCAAACAGTATCTTCTTTGCCCAGAATTCTACTCCTTGGCAAGTGGGAGTCAACCTTACTAGATTTTGTTAACTGATGACAGCAGGTTTTAAAATAGACATTCTGGAAAAAAATTTAAATTTATATAAAATACATTTAATAGGATGGAGGTCAGTTTTATTTTTAATCTTTGTAGGTTCTAGTCTGGCACTTTGATTTTCAGAGGTCTAAATTTACATCATATCAAATATATTTAAAAGCTTTAAAATGTCAGTTTTTATAATAAATTGGAAGACTTTTTATAGTTGGCTTTTCTAATAATTTGGCCATGAGAACTTATTTAGTTTAAAATTGAATATCCTTTTTCAGCAAACATTGGTGTCCACATAACAGGTATTACAAAGTCAGAAAACTTACCCTACAACATGTTTTCAGTATGAAACAATTTATTTATTTAAAAATTAATGATTTTTTTAGTGTTATCTTTTTAGGCACTTAAATATTTGTTACTTCGTATTAGTGAATTTGCATTTTTCATGTTATTTAACCTCTTTTGCTTAATATCTATATTTGAAAATTGAGGATAGTAATGAAAGTCTTTTAGGGAGGTCATGGGGATTAGTCTTGGGAAAAAAAAATAGCACAAGACTTTGAACCAGAAAATGTGTTTTTATTTCTTCAGAACAGGATATAGTTCTCTTTGCAGAGAACTGAGGAGATTCAAAATGTCTGTCTAGGTCTTGGAAATTCTTCTAGGTGTCAGGCATGATGATGACCAGGATGAGTGGGAAAACTCAGCTATTTTTTTCTGAATCTGAAGAAATCATCTATCATGTTCTCTGTTATTTCCTCTAACCATAGACCCTAAATGAATACAACTCTTCACTCCTCTAGAAATTGAGACCAGGGATATTATTTATCTTTATGACTAATTCCTCCTTTAATTCTAAAATAGTCATCAAATTTATTATTGGCAGTGGTTTGGAATATAGTCTAAAGAGAGTTTAAATCTTTCCATATGAGATAGAAGCACAGTAATCACCCTCTGATCCCAAGAATGATCTTAGAAAGCAATTAAGGTTAAGGATGAGACTCAAATGACTCTAATTTTTTTCTCAACAGCTGTGATAGGTATTTGCCCCTCAAATTTGATGGCATCCTGTCCTAGAAAACACACCTATTTAGAAAATATTCCAACACCCAAAACTCACTTTCTAGACTTAATTTTGGTGAAAGACCACATATTGGAGTTATATTATTGCCAATCTTATTCTTCCTTGTAACAAAAAAATCACTTGACAAGGTAACTGTATTATTCATTTCTTCTATTGCTCTGCCTAATTCATAGTTTAATATGATCACTCTCCACACTTTTAAATTGAGTTTAACAAACTGAACTCATGTTGGATGTTGTAGGAATCAGAAGGTATCCAAGAGTTAGGAATATGTCAAGTATCACAAAATAGAATTGAAGAGATTAATATTTCAATGCTCTTTGGGATTTTAACTTTTAAGGGATGTGATGAAATGAAACCACAACAGAAAACAATGTGCATAAATCTATATTACATTTTACATGCAAAAGTGCTCTAAACAATAGAAATATAATGAGAGAAATGAGATTGGTTTCTATCTTTGGTAGGCAGAATGTTGTCCCTCCAAAATACCCATGTCATCATCCTCAGATCCTGTGAGTATATTACCTTGCATAGCAAAAGAAACTTTGTTCTTTGAGGATGTGGTTATATCAGGGATCTTGACATGGAAAGATTATGATTATTCTGGTTGGCCTAATGTAATTACAGAGGACTTTTTTAATTTAAAAATATTTTTTATATAGTTTATTTATTTTTGAGACAGAGACAGAGCACAAGTGGGGAAGGGGCAGAGAGAGGGGGAGACACAGAATCCAAAGCAGGCTCCAGGCTCTGAGCTGTCAGCACAGAGCCTGACACGGGGCTCAAACCCACGAACTGTGAGATCACAACCTGAGCCGAAGTCAGACGCTTAACCCACTGAGCCACCCAGGTGTCCCTACAGCAGTTTTGGTTATTCTTGTTTTGTTGTTGTTACCATTTCCATTATTGTTTTGCAAATGAGCCCATTTAGGCACTAATGAGAGGTGCCTGAAAATGGTGAACCAAATTCTAACAATTGCTTTCAATATCCTGGAGCCATATGGGAAGGAAACAGGCAAAAGTCAAAACATTTTATGTATATAACATTGCTAATGTTTTTTTCCTACCTTATGTTCCTCAAGAATAGACTGATGCTACCAAATACTCCCTGAGATGCTTATTTTAGACATTAAAAGATACAATACATTCATATCACCTAGGTGGATAAGAAAAAGAGGAAGAAGAGGGAAAGAAATAAAATACTAATATTCATTAAATGCATATCATTTTATGTTTACAAATAGATGTTTAATTTTATGGCTGAAACTTCACCCTAGTAAGCAAAAAAAAAAAAAAAAAAAAAAAAGTAAACAAAAAGTTGTAGACTTTTTCTGTGAAATGAGTTGATTCTGGGTCAGTACAACTTTCTTATCCCTACCATATGTCGATTTAGAGAAAAAAAGTTTCAAAATAAACTGAAATTATTTTCCATTCACAAAACTAAAATGACACATTTTAAAGCATGAATTCATAATTCTGTTGCAAACAACAACAAAGATAAACATTCCAAATTACTAGGGTTCTGAACAATTCAACATCATGGTTGAGTTGGCACTCTAAGCTTTCCAAAAGAATGACTGACAAATTTTACCCAGGCTAGTGGAAATGTTTTGCTTTTCATTTTGTATAGGGATTAAAAAGGAACTGAGAATTAGCTAAAATGACCTAAAACAGACAGAATTAAGAAGAGACAACTTTGAATCTGCCTAAACATAAAACATGGCATGAGAACAGGGGGTGTTCCAATTCTTTTAAACACAGTATCTTCAGTTGGAAAATTGAACTGGTCAAGGCTCGTCAGATAGTATTAAGTGAAAGAAGATGGCTAATGGCATGTCACAGAGACCGATGTGTGGCCTACCTCTGTCCACCTATAGGCATGGCTTCCCATCAAAATGGACAGATGTGTAAATCACAGAAAATTGGAAATAATAGTCAACTGCCAAGAGGAAGGGTGGAGAAGCAAGTTCCTTTGAAATGTGGATGCATTGCCACTCTGTGAGATTTTCAGTTTATAGGGAAGATGATAAAACAAAAGAGTCTAACACCCTATTTGCATAAGTGATTGCATTACAATGCTTCATTATGAAAACTGATTATATATTGACCTGTACTTTGTTTTCATTTATTAAAGTTAATGCAATTGGCACATGGAAATACTAGATATTAACATATAAGTCCTAGGTAGTCATTAACTGTTTAAAGGATACTATTATTAAATGAGTAATATTAGCTTCCACTATTGCTTTTCATTTTATTGTATCATTATATCCTTGTAATAGCTTTTAAGGATGGCAACAGTGCTCCTTCAGATGTGAAGACTGAATTTCAGGGAGCTTGTCACTTGCTGATGTTAATGCTATAAAATAATAGAATTGAAATTCCAATCTCAGTTTATCTTATCTCGGAACTTAGGTTTTTAACAACTAAGTATAAATACACTTACACCTACACACAAAGAGCCTATCCTGTATATGTATGTACGTATGCATGTATGTATACATATATATATATATATATATATATATATATATATATACACACACACACACATTTCTATACATACACTGTTGGTTCGAATAGTTCTTATATATCTTTTAGAATTGCCCCTCACCAGAGCCATTTGAGGCAGTGATAGGCACTATTCTTCAGGTGAGAATAGAGTGGCCTTGGACGAGGAGAGCACTCAGGTAACAGGAAGAAGCAGAAAGAATGAAAAATCACTTAAGTTTATTTCTACTATGAGAAGGTAAAAAGAACCAAGGTTGCAATTTAGAGCCCCATGTATCTTTCAAAGCATTCTAAGAGGCACATTAAAGCCAAAGTGAGAAATTGATAAGGTATCTTACTGAAGTAGTCAGAATTTCCAGATTGAGGAGAATAAGCCAATAAACCAATCTTAGTTCTTTGGAGATGCCAAAATCTCATCCTTTGCCACTGACACAACCCATTCTTTTTAAATACAAGGCAGTTTTCCTAAATGTGGTAGTATTTTTTTTTCATGTAAGTTCTGTGTTAAGTGTGGTTAGGTCTATGAATATATGTCAAGTTACCTATCTCTGTAATAGAGATGCATAAATTCTTTCTAATGTAGAGACTTTCCTTCTGAGTGGAGTAGTGGGGCAAAAAGGACATTGAAATTCTGCAAGTGATAGCTTTGGGTTCAAATCCTAATTCTTAATGAGTTTTACCACTTTCATTATGAAAATGGTGGGGCGCCTGTGTGGCTCAGTCAGTTAAGCGTTCGACTTTTGGTTTAGGCTCAGGTCATGATCTCACGGTTTGTAAGTTCAAGCCCCGCATTAGGATCTCTGCTGTCAAGCAGAGCTGGCTTCAGATCCTGTACCCCTCCCCCTCTCTGCCCCTCCCCCTCTCAAAAATAAATAAACATTAAAAAATGGTATTACATAACACTTAGGATTCTTTTGGAAAAATAAAGCATTAAAGATGCATAAAATCTCACGATAAAAGGTCTTATTAGGGCCTCAAAGTTCCTTTTTCTCATCATCCCCAGTCTTGCTCATGTCACATAGGGGTTTCAGGTGATATGTAGAAAGATATATTTCTTGGTCCAGGGTAGAAGCATGTAGCAGAAGATGATAATTTAAAGTTATCCAAAGGTGAATGAAATAACAATATGTTAAATGTGTGCTGTCAGCAGTACCTACATTGAATTACCTCTGACTTCTCTTGTGAGTTGAATTATTTTGCAACAGCATCTATCTCTGTGCCTGAAACCCCCTGGACAGGCCATATTTTGTAATGAAATCTACAGCTGAACTCTTGGCCACATGCTATGTCCTGGGTATGTACCAGCTTCTGTCTCTGGTACAGAGACAAATAAAACATCGTTCTTATTTTTGAGAACTTTAGAATATGGAGCCAGAGGTATGTGAGACTTAGTATGACAGTTAAATATATTATTTTAAATATTAAAGTTGAGTATCAAGTTCTTTGTGAATCAAACTTATCCTTTGATAAAATAGGGTAGACCATTTTATCTCTCAAAATCATGCATTGCTCACAAGTTTACTTAGGGTTAAAGTAAAAATTCTGACAAGGCCATATGTAATTGTTTTTCTTTCTAACTTTATTTTATTTTTTTTAATTTTTTTAATCTTTATTTATTTTTGAGAGAGAGAGACAGACAGAGACAGAGCTTAAGTGGGAGAGGTGCAGAGAGAGAGGGGGAGGCACAGAATCTGAAGCAGGCTTCAGGCTCCGAGCTGTCAGCACAGAGCCCGACATGGGGCTCTAACTCACAGACTGTGAGATCATGACCTGAGCTGAAGTCAGATGCTTAACCAACTGAGCCATCCAGGCACCCCTTTCTGTTTAACTTTATGACTCCTGTCTCTTACTCTTTCCTTCTGCTTACTCTAATCCAGCTTTTTTGCTGTTCCTCAAGCATGGCACATGTTCTTCTGCCTGCGGTTTTTTGCTTCCCTGCCTACACCACTCTTTCTTAACTGTTCATTTGTTTTACCCCTTCACCTCCTTGAAGTCTGTATTTACATATCACCTTCTCAGTGAGGCCATTTTATTCACCATCCTATTGAAAACTCCTACCTATCCAATGTCCTTTTCTTTTTTTTTTTAATTTTTTTAAATTAAAAAAAAATTTTAATGTCTTTGAGAGAGACAGAGAGTGAGTGGGGGAGGGGGCAGAGAGAGAGGGAGACACAGAATGTGAAGCAGTCTCCAGACTCTGAGCTGTCAGCACAGAGCTTGATGTGGGGCTCAAACCCATGAACTGCGAGATCATGACCTGAGCGAGAGTTGGACGGTTAACCAACTGAGCCACCCAGGTGCCCCTCCAATCCCCATTTCTTTCTTTCCCACTAGAACACAAGATTCACAAGGATAGAAATCCTTGTTTTATTTGTTAAAGTATTCTAAGCACATATAATGGCACCTGGTACAAAGTTGACATTGAATTAATATTTGTAGAATGAATAGAGCAACGACTTTGTGGAAATTATATATTTCTTCATAGGGAGGATTAAAATTGATCAGGCTCTTGCACATGGAAGATTAGCCAGTTGAAGAAAGTAATGCTCTCAGGTAGAAAAAATAATGTGAACATTCCATGTCTTTGGTTGGATATTAATAAATACGAAGTTTTTTAGGAGGAGAGGATGCAGTTAAAGCAAGATCAAACTGGAAAGTTAATTCAGTGTCTTATACATCAAATTTGGGAGCTAAATTTTTAGCTTCAGACATTTCTTAAAGTTTTAAGCAGAAGAAGTTATATTAGATCCATCTTTAAGTGATAGTCTTTGTGACATTGGAAGAATGATGACCCTTTAGAAGACAGTGATGACTCAAACTGCATTAATGATGGTGAAAATGAAGAGAAGTTAGCAGAATTAAATAACATTTCTGATAAAGGCTCAACAGAATTCGGCAATTTAATGGATACAGGAAGCAAAGGAAAGAAATGAATTGAGAAATTGGAAATTTTTCTTGGCTAAAGAAATGGCTATCCAGTAATATGATTGGGGAACATAGAGAATATAACATGAGGATCAGTAGATAATGGGTTCAATTTTACACATGGAGTAAGTAAAGCATACAGAAGAGGAACTGAAAAAGTCAATTTGCATAAAATTCTGAAGCTCAAGGGAAAGAGAATTTAGAAGTACAATTAATATTAATTTATATATACATAGCAGATAGAGTCATGGGCATGGATACAATCAATGAATGAAAGATGGAATTGGGAAAATGATCAGGAGACATCTCTGGAGAATAATAAACATTTGCGAACAGATCATGCATAAGTATTATGGCAGATCCTTATAAAAGAGTCATGGAAGAACAGAGGAAGGAATGTATAATGACAGTTTTTTAAGGAAAGTTTTCACAGAGGAGGTCTCAGAGGACTCAGAAAATAAAGGGATTTTGCTCAAAGAGGTTTTCAGACAAAGACATATAATTTTGCTTGTAAATATAATAACTTAGGGGTACTTTACTGTAGCTAATAGACAAGGTCATGGGTCTGGAGACAGACCTTAAAGCAAAAAAAGTTAGTCAGACTTATAAAACCCCTACACAAACTGGTTACTGTCCTAAAAAAAAGTCATTTTTTTCCATTTTATGTATTGAGCTTGTAACAAACTTTAAAATAAGAGTGAAATAGTAATAATAGTAATATTTATGTTTTGAAAAGATAAGGCATCAGCTTTAAGATTGATGCACTGAGAGGGGAGTCAGGGGGCCAAATTAAGAGAGATAATAATAATAATCTCTGGCAGTGGGAAGGAAGGAGAAGAGAATATATCTGAGAAATGTTGGAGTGAATAAGCACTACTCATAGGACTAAAAACATGAATTATTATGGTAGGTGAGGGGAAGGAAGAATTGGAAATAGCTACAGTTTAGCCCAATGTTTAAATAAATATTCTGTTTATTAATGTCAGGAAAAATTAAATTTTTATTTTATTTTCATTTTTAAAATAAAACTGCAATAAAGTTTGGATTGAACAGATACTTAGAGTTGTGAATTAACAGTTTCCATTAGCTAGTATGAACTTGGGCAAGTCATAGGAATCAGACAATGTCAAACTTAGGTATTCTGACTTCCAGCATTAATGACATACTATGTCTTTATTAATAGGACATGTGCACTATAACTTTTCATATTAGTGAAATTCTTATGAAATGATTTAAAATAAACTGAAATTTATATAGATTATTTTGGCTCTCACATCACTTTTCATGATGCGGGAAGTTTAAGTTATCAAATCTAAAAACAATTTTGAATCATAAGTTATCATTAAAATCTTTACTTCAGGATGTGATGGAGGGTCTATTATCATACTAAATCTCTCACTTGGAGTGACCATAAAACGGTTTTTGAAGGCATCAGAAAGCAAACCAAGATACAGGAGAAAAGGAGAGTGCATTGAGTTGAAGCCAGTACTTACCACTATTTTTTTTAATGTTTATTTATTTTGGGGAGACAGAGACAGAGCACAGGTGGAGGAGGAACGGAGAGAGTGGGAGACGCAGATTCTGAAGCAGGCTCCAGGCTCTGAGCTGTCAGCACAGAGCCCAACATGGGGCTTGAACTCATGAACCATGAGATATGACTTGAGCTGAAGTTGGACGCTTAACTGACTGAGCCAGCCAGGCGTCCCTGCCACTATTTTTATATGTTCATTTTCTATCTTAGTGCATTTCCTGATTCTCAGAGTGAGGCACAGAAATAAAAGTTGTACCTCAGAGCTTGCAGTGGTCTTCTAAGGCTGAGAAAACACCCTCCAAATAGGAATGGAAGTTTCCAAGTCTTCTATATCTTGAAGAATAAAGATCCCTCAAAAAAAATCACAAAAAGTCAACCTGTTATTTTGTTCAGTTTGATCACAAGACATTTGCCAACTTGTAAATTCAAGGAATAAGAGGTGAAAAAAAAATTTTTTTAAGGATTATTTTTGAGAGATAGAGCATGAGTGGGGGAGGGGCAGTGACAGAGAGGGAGACACAATCTGAAACAGGCTCCAGGCTCTGAGTTGTTAGCCAGAGCCCTACGCAGGGCTCCAACTTGAGAATGCTGAGATCATGACCTCAGCCGAAGTTGGACGCTTAACTAACTGAGCCATCCAGGCATCCCAGAAGTGAAAATGTTTGTAGAAGGTTGAGGTTTAGAAGTTAAAAAGCCTAGCAGAGTGTTGGCAGCCTCACAATGGTAAGGAAGGAAAACAAACTCTAGGATCTGCTGGGGACCACAAGCCCTGGTAAACACCTGAGGCTTTCAGTTTCAATCCTAAAACAGCCCAATTCTAGGAGTTAAGGCATACAGGAAGTGGAACAGCCTAAAATCTACCTTGAGTTAATTTACCTGTTAATTGGATCAAGACAATCAGACAATGGTCCAATAATCTCCCAGACAAACAAAAGCTCAATCATCTCTGAAGGAAGATAGCACCATTTATACTCTGTGCTTTTACATATACATTGCGACATTTGATCAAAGATTACCAGGCAGAAATTTACACTTTCTCTTAGGATACAGAAAGCTGCAGGAGAAGTTGCTCCTATCTTAGCAATTCCGGTATTCTGGATAACTCACAAAATAATGTTTGTAAATCCCAACAGAGAACTAAGAATGTGACGAAATCTGATTAACCAAAATTGAGAGAGTGTTGAGCCCATCCTAGGAGAGAAGAAACTCATGGCTGCTGTCACCCTTAGTCGAACAGTGGAAAGGAAAAAAAAAATCACTATAGATGTGAGTTTAAAAAAAAAACTCCTTAACTTTTCATGATTTTTTAAAGTTCAAGGGTGAACTGACATGGCAACTTAGAATCCCTAAGAGCCACAGACAGAAAAGACAATCTGCCCTCATCTGACAAATCTTTTCACCAAGTGCTTTCAGGAAAGAACAGTAGCAGGAAAGGTAGTCTGTGCCAGGCCTAGAGAATCTCAAGTGGGGGATTTCTTGCAGGAAGCTCTGCCCTCATATTTATGCCCTCACATCTGTGCTTGAGCAGGTTTGTTTTTCCATTCTCAAGCTGCTTTACCATTACAGGAACCCTCTGCCTCAATAGTGTAAGGGCTTGGATTCCTCTAGGGTTTCTTTCTCTTCTCTAGCTTTGTTGATACTCATCAGTGGGCACTGAGATGATACCAATGGCTGTGACAAACCATTCAGATTTTCAGAACCTAAAGCCTACCAAAGGAGGGTTCATGATTCCACCTTCCATTTGAAAACTATTGTGTGCTGACCCTAAATAATGCAAAACAAAGCCCAAACACAGGCCAACAGATTGACCAGTCCTCCACACAAGCAGCCTGACAAAAGAAGAGGTGTCCTTTCATATATAGAAATCTTGTTTTTACAAATGGAACTGTTATTTAACCCAATGTCCAGCATTCATCCACAGCTACTAAAAAAAAAAAAAAAGAAACTTTTACTTTTAGTCAAGATGAGGCAGTGAAGGCTAGTTTTCCTAAAGATATGGAAAATAAGGTGACCACCTATAGTTACCCAAACTTACTGCCTATAGAAAGTTTCCAAGTCATGGTGAAAGGAGGAAGAGTTTAGGAAAAGTCTGCCAGGCTAAGGGTTAAGGAGACAGGGTTGGGAACAAAGGCAAATTGAGTTTGTAGGGCAGAGTATCAGAGAGCAGATAGCTGCCCGGAGATAGACTCCAGAGATCTGCAGAGTTCCCTCTTGTGTTCAGTTGAGTACTGGTAGTACACAAATATAACGCAACTAATGACAGCTAGCACAGAACCATTTAAAATATTCAGAGGGAACAATGCCGAGAAATTTCATGGTACCAGAAATAAAGACTTTTCCCACCAGTAGGAGTGAGAAAACTCATAATTTACAGGACATCAGATGGAGTACAGAAAAGGGTCATGTCTCAGCAGTTAATGCAAACTAACTCTAGAGTAAACACTGACTGGCCTCACTTAAAAAAGAAAAAAAGAAAAAGAAAGTTGAAGGGACAACTCAGAATACTAGACTGTTCTAAGTAGCTTTGTCACATCCAAGAATACATGACACATAGTAAAGAGTACAATGAATTTAAATTGGCCAAGATCTCACACAAATGATACAATTAGTTGGCTAATGCAATAAAAACAAAATTATTAAAACTGTATTCTATATGCTTAAGAAACTAGAGGAACAATTGGACATGTTAACTGAAGACATAAAAAATAGAACCAAATCAATCTTTAGACATTAGGCTTATAATACTTGAAATGGAAAATATATTGAGTGTGATTATCAGCCTTTTATATATTGCAAAAGATGAACAAAATGGAAGACATAGCAAAGGAATCTATTCAAAATGAAAAAAACAAAAGGAGAATCAGTGATAAAATGAGTCCTTGACCCAAAATTAAAAAAGAAACAAGTCTGAAAAATAGAAAAGAAAGAGGAAGATAGTAGATTTAAACTCAACTCTATTAATAATCACTTTAAATGTAAATGGTTTAGAAGTCCATTTTTACAGTGGAATACTACATGGCCATGAGAAAGAATGAAATCTGGCCATTCGTAGCAACGTGGATGGACCTCGAGCGTGTCATGCTAAGCGAAATAAGTCAGGCGGAGAAGGACAGATACCATATGTTTTCACTCATAGGTCTAACAGGTGAAACCTAACAGAGGACCATGGGGAGGGGAAGGAGGGAAAAGAGGGAGAGGGAGGGAGACAAAGCAGGAGAGACTCTTGAATGCTGAAAACAAACTGAGGGCTGAAGGGGGAGGGGGAAAGGGGGTGATGGTCATGGTGGGGGACACTTGTGGGGAAGAGCACTGGGTGTTATATGGAAACCAACTTGACAATAAACTATAAAGTTAAAAAAAAAAAGAAGTCCATTTTAAAAGTAGAGATTGCCAGAGTTGATTCAAAAGAAGAAAAGCAAGACCTAAGTATATGCTGCCTACAAAAAAAAAAAAAAAAATCCCCTTAAATATAAAGACACAAACAGGTCAAAAGTGAAAGGATGGGAATTAATTAAAAGAAAGCTGCTGGTATTAATTAAAAGAAAGCTAAAGTAGTTCTATTAATATCAGAGAAAATAGATTTCAGAATAAAGAATATTACCAGGAATAGGTAGGGTTATTTCATTATCTATTTCTATCTATCGATCTATCCTATATCTACCTACCTAGTGATCAATTTATAATTTTTCCCATCAATTTACTCCATTAATTGAATTAGAAAAAGCTAGGCAATCTAATGCATAAGGCAAAAGTCTTTATCTGGCACCTTACCCAAGAGAATATCTAACGTCATTAGTCAGTAGAGAAATGAAAATTAAAACCATGCACAGCTGCACTGTACACCTATCGGAATGGTTAAAATTAAAACAAAAAGGTTATACCCAACAAAAATATAATCAAATATATAGAGAATCAATACATATGAGATTGTTCATAGTAACCTGAGCTAGAAACATCCCATAGCAAAGAGATAATGAAGCCCCTTCTATATTCTATATGTGACGGCATTGATGAATATCACAACAATAGTTGGGAAACTATTCAAATCTATACATATTGTTTGACTACATTGGTATAAATTTTTAAACAGGCAAAATTAATTTATGTTCATATATCATAGAGTTTTCTTTAGCGGTTATGATGACTGGAATGGAGCATAAAGGAAGTTTTTGGGGCACCAGTAAGGTACAAATTTGATCTGCATTGTGATGAAACAAGTATTTTCACTTTTTTAAAGTTTACTTATTTTGACAGAGAGCAAGTGTAAATGGAGGTGGGGCAGAGCGAGCGAGCAAGCGAGAGAGAGAGAGAGAGAGAGAGAGAGAGAATCAGAAGCAGGCTCTGCACACTGTTAGTGTGCAGCCTGATGTAGAACTTGATCTCAGGAACCATAAGATCATGATATAAGCCAGAATCAAGAGTCTGCCACTTAACCGACTGAGCCACCCACGTGCCCTAAGTATATTCACTTTTCAATAATTAATTGACTTAATCCATTTATGAGTTGTACACATTTTCTGAATATGATTTATTATACCAAAATGTGTATCCAAAAAAAAGGTCTAAACAATATTCAGAATCATATTTTCTCAAAAAATGTCCTTGAAAATTTTTATTTGATAGAATACACATATTCACATAAAAAAACTGTAAAGGGTGTATAAAGTTAAAATCTAGGGAGACATATTTACCATTTTGTTTCTGAAAAATAAATTCTTTTAGGTATAGTTTGTATGGCTTTGAAAAAAGTACAATGGCTATTTTCTTCATAAAAAGCATTAGCATGGTGATATAGTAATTCAATATGAAAAAATGATAGAATTCAGTGTCATAGGTGAAAATCTGTATGTCTTTGCAAAGTATAAATATCATAATACACATCTAATTACAAAAACGGCTTCCGTCTACCCTCCCTCCATTAAACACTTTTATTTCAAACTGAATAAAACACTCTGACTGAAAGAATAATTTTGCGTTTGTATGCCTGATGTTCTTTTTTCTCTTCTTTTTATTAACTAATGCACAGTTTGGGTCAAAATGCTTTCTATCTTTTAAATTCGCACAAATTATTTTGGATATCGCCAGAGTTAAAAATGCATGCCAACATTAAAAAAAGAGAGAGAGAGAAAGAGAGGAATAATATTGCTGAATGTTTCATGATCAGCATTTCCAGTTATGCCTGCATGTAAATACAAATGACACCCTGTCTCTGATTATGGACTATGAGTCTTACACACTTGAACAGCCTTGACTTCCTCATGCTAATTTCTGCCCTGTGTGAAATCCCATAAATGTCACATCTGCCACAGTCCCTTTCCCAGTCTAACATATGGTTTCAATAGAGCTAAATATTCATCATTATCCAATGAGAAAATGTATGTGGAAGTGCCTTGAAAACTATAAACCACTGAAGAAACAGATAGAACCCTCTGTTGTTACTGAGGGGGCTTTGCCTTCTGATTTAGCAAATTAGGACCATGGGGAATTCCTGGAAGAAGAAGAATGTTGTCTACTGAGAGATAAAAACTTGCTTCACAAGTAATTCTCAGAGACCATGTGGGACAGAGCCATTTCTGGGGCTGAGGGTGTCAGGGAGGGTCAATTTGTAACGTGCATTTTCTCCCTGGAGACTGAGGAAGGTTTGAGTAGAGGGGAGGAGAAACCCAAGGAAAGAGATGGCTTTCACTTCCAGTTACAGCCAAAAAGTTTTGAGTATGGAATCTTATAAACCTTGTTCAGTGGGTGTCTCTTCTCTGGGTCTTTGCTTAAAGATAAAGTCAAAATATGTATGACAAAGTCATTGGAAAATGACTCAGGCTTTACTGAACTCTGAACCTTAGCCTTCATTTTTCTAAATAAGATCTAGTTTAATCTGCTCTTCCTAAATGTAAACTTCCCCTTTCCTCCACCAACACCCTCCCCTTTCCAACAAATAGAGATATTTAACACTCAGGAAGGAAGATGATCAGGCAATTAAGGCATTTAGATATCATTAGGTGCTCAAACTGCGTCTTCCTGTTATTGCACACTTCCTATCTCAGTAGATGAAATATCTGAAAACAATCATTGCAAGGAAGAACTTTAAGTAAAATCAGATATAAGCAACCAAAATCTTGAGAAGCACTGAAGCTTCATGAATAATTCTTGAATAGCGCGGTGTGAATGCTGCCTTGCTCAACTCAGACTCTTTCAAGATGTTAGTTTCATGTTTTATTTAAGCCCAACATAAATGTTAACGTGGTCCTCATCAGATTCCTTTTATCTAACTCCGAAGACTCATGTGTTGATGTTGTAATATGGGAAATGGGCCTTGGGGACTGACTTTAAACGCCCAACCAGGTGTTCTGTGAGGAGTCACCAATTTGTTTGCTAGGAACTCAGTTGTAAATCTCTCTGTCTTAGAGCACCACATCAGCAGACACATGTGCTGATCAGTGTTAATGCATCTTCTATTGTCCAATTTGTAATCTATATATGTTTTATAGAGATATAACTGAGGGAACATCATTATATTTAATATTTTCCTGAAAAGATTCAGCTGAGCAAGTGACTGATAAATTGTAGGTAATGCAAACATTAATCAAGGAGAATGTCATTAAAAGCTTACTATAGCAGTCTCCATTGAGAAAGAACACTAATCTAACTATTGGCCTATCTTCATTATAAATTGTTACTATTATGATTATTTTATGATTTTACTAGTCAATAATTCTCATGGGATATTTAAGTCCCTGAGTTACTTACAAATTAAGTTTTGGACTTCAAGTCATTTGTAAATCAATTAGTTGTTTGTTTCTCAGTTCAAAATCTGCTTTGAGCTAAAGTGTTCTATTTGGTAATTAGGGCCCATGGCTATTCTGAATGGTGTATTGCCCATTACATTTGAACATTAAGGTGGAACAAAAAAGATATTTTCATGGTACCTATGGTTGGATCATTTTTACCAAAACATTATTATTCCATTAGTGTCATAAGTTATTTAATGGAAACATGATAAGGGCAATGCAGATTTTTATGTGGCACTAAAAAAAAACAAAAACAAAATAAAACAAAAAGTGAAACTAATATCTGAAAAGACCTTACCTTTATCAATGCAGCATTCACACTAATTGTCCTTAAATGATTTTTCCAGGATTTCCTAGAGTGGGAGTCTTCTGACTACCATATATATATATATCAAGAGAGTGGCTCAAGGGGCCTCTGAGCAGTTCTTGCCAGAATACAGCTCAGTAGGTTACACATACAGGATGCTATCAAAATTTAAGTGGATAGTCCCTGAAGTTAAATTCTTATTTTTGGTGAGTGAAGAGATGCTCCTACAGTCCAGAGACCAACTGTATTAACAATATATTGTACTGCAGAGCACCTGGCCAGAATAGGTTGTTTAATCAAATTTTGCATAAAAGAAGTCCTTTGGTGTGATAATGATTGTCTTCCAAGGTTTATTTAGTTTGAGCTAACCCATGCATTTCAACTATGGCCAAATATTTGACTCCGTGTACCATGACTTACAATGTGGTTTTCATTTGATTGAACTTTACAAGACTGCAAAAGGATTTGGAATCCAATATGTCAAAACAGACCATCTGGCTAAGCGTTTGAAGCCAGTGAGTTGGAATGTTTTGGTTTGTGTTCAATTATTATATGAAAATTGACCAATCTCTTCTTATGCCTCTATTGTCCGGAGATAGAAACCACACACTTATAGAAGGTAGATGAATTTATCAGTCTAATGGGCTACATCTAAGTGCAAGGCAAGGAAAGTTCTCTTTATTATCATTAATAATGATAATAAATCATAATAGCTTCTAATATATATTTGGGACTAACTTTGGACTCCATAGTTTGATAAACATTTCACATATACACAACTAACCATCATGACAACCATATCACTTTGGGACTATAATTCAAATTTTCCAAATGAGACAACTCAGGCACAGATAAATCAAGTAATTTATCCAAGGTCACATAAATAGAAGTTGTAGATCTTGGATTTGAAATTAGGAACATCTCACTCCAGTGAAGTGGTCAAGCATTTCAACTGTTTCAACTGTTTCCGTATTACCTCACTTTGCTAAACAGAATAATATTAGAATTTGGTCTGAAAATGGTTGAGATATTTGAAACTATTCGTCATCAGTAGTGGGGTTAATAAAATGTTCAAGGTATCATAGTTGAAGTTTTCTTTGAATATGTGCTTGATTTGTGGGTCATTCAGGTCACAGCATAGAACACAATGGGAGGGCTGACACTCAGAAACAGGAGATCTCTCTCCTCATTTCTGCTCTTGCTAGTTACGTGAACTTAAGCAACCCCCTTGACCTCTTTCAACTGCAGCATCCTCATCTTTAAAAATGAAGAGACCAGACTAAATTATGTCTAATTCCTTTCTAACTTTGACCTTTTGTTTCCAGAAAACCATATCCTTTACATTAATGAAGGGACAAAGACAAAAAGATAGTAATAAAAATAAATGTGTGTAAATACCCTTATAGATTTTGTTAACCTTGTACTGCATAGACAGCATCTCCATTGCATTGTCTGAAATATCACCATGCATTTTCCCCCTCAGCCCTGGTTGACACATGCTAATTAGAAGAAAAATGCCTTCCTAAGTGAAGAGGGGGGCTCTTCATCTTCCACTTCACCATATGACTCCTGGGCTCAAAGAAACATTTTATGGGCATTTTTTAATATGCTACTGTTTTAACCTATTGACTCTTGTCTTCAGCTTCAATATTCATTAGCAACACTGTGACAAAAAGGAACATGAATGGCATGAGGAAGTTGAACCCTACTCTGGCTAACAGAAGGTTGCTAGTGCTTACACATGGTAATGTTGGATAGCTGTTTGATGTTTCCATATGAAGGCCTGATTTCAAAGGACTGTGAAAGTATGCAGAGACTTTTCATGTGAACAGCACATTTAAAGGCAAATACATATTTAAAAATAACAATAAAGGCAGAATTTAGTTCCCCATCCCAAGTTAAAACTTCATTATGTGTCAAATATATTACTTGGGGCTGGTATGGAGCATGACAAACTAAATGCTCTGACCGTTGTAGCATATGCATAGATAATACATGGCTCATACAACTTTCATAAAGCCTCTCTGCTGATTCTCTCCTAATATCTCTCTAAAGACATTTGTGGTATCATTCTTCATTTATTTTGCATGCTGCTTTCACCCATTGTGGATAAACATGAATAAAAAATTCTGGAGGTATGAACAGTTATCTTTGCTGATGCTTGGTGAGGTTTTAATAAAATATACATGACATCAGTATCCGGGCATGTATCTGTGAATCATATAGCAGTGAAGAAATCCAGAGATAATTATGATCTTTTATGGTGATAGAGAAATTAGCACTTCGGTAATATTCGATGTAAAGTGGTGTGGACAGTCTCCTCTTCGCCCTTGAAACATTTGATTTGAATACACATAGTTAGCATATATTATTCTAATTTTAAAGAACCTATTAAGGAATGTGAAGAAGTAAGAGATAGAAAAGGACTTATCTAATTTACTAGAGAAAGTCCTCAAGTTAGTTAATCCTTGGTGACTAGGCATTTCCCATCTGAAAACAAAAGATCTCAAAAAGGAAAGTCTGGACCTCATGGCTTAGGAAAAAGGGATTCATTCATTTCCTTCCACTTCACCAGTGTTCCTCAACCCTGTATAAAAAGCAAACCCTTCCTGTACTGTGAACGAAGTTTTCTATAGATTATTTATATCCGTTTTAGATTCTTTGAATTTTATAAAACTAAATTAAATGCACACCTATAATTTTTGGCTTCAGAAAAACAGAGGCCATTTCCAATATCAGTCAATTCTGGTTTGATCTAACATGAAGACATCTGAATCCTTAAAGCAAGGCTATGCTTTATAGCACTTAGCAGACCAGGAATAACTTTATATTCAAAAAAGAGATCAATGCATCACAAAATGTGAAGAGATATACACTGTTATGTTAACTGTGGTTGCTTTTCTCTGATCAGTGATTTCTTTTTATATTTCTATATTTGATACATTTTTAATATAATTTTCCATCACAAATTTACAAAAATAATAAAGTTAGTTAAAAACAAGTTCACAAAATTAATGGCAGCTCTATGCCAGTAAGTATACCTTCCTTTTGTTTCTCAACTTTAAAAACTGTCAGTGAGTCGGAGCACCTGAGTGGCTCAGTTGGTTGAGCATCTGACTTCAGCTCAGGTCATGGTCTCACTACCCATGAGTTCCAGGCCTGCATTGGGCTCTGTGCTGACAGCTCAGAGCCTAGAGCCTACTTTGGATTCTGTGTCTCCGTCTTTCTCTGTTCCTTCCCTACTCATGCTCTGTCTGTCTCTCTCTCTCTCTCAAAAGTAAACATTAAAAAAATTTTAAACTGTTAGTGAGTAAATGCTATGATATTCTTTTACTTATGTATAACATCACAATATTTAGGATTTTCTGTATACCAGAAAATAAAAGGTGTTGTGTATGAATTAACTCAAATCCATATGGTATTTCTGCAAGATAGGCATGATTTCTGTATTATAGTGAAGAAACAGATTCAGAGACTTTATGTAACTTAGAAACAGCAATACTACTTGACCTGTTAAAATTTGTATGAGATAATTTTCAAAATTCTTTTTTTTTTTTTTTTTTGGAGGACATCCAAGACCTTACTCCACTGTCATATTCTTCTATGAGTGTCTCTAGGTCGTAGCATGGCTAAAAATATTAAAGTCACTTTTGTAGTTAGTTTTTACTTCAGGTGAAGCTTTTTAAAGCTTGGTTGAAATGTAATTATACCTTTTTCTATTTCTTAAACACTGTACACTGAAAGCTATTAATTCAGGTCAATCATATGATTGTGGTAGAGGGCACACATTTGAACAATTCTGGTTATCTGGTTTTTGTTTACTACCTCATGAAAGAGAAGACTTTTATTTGTTTAAATCAGTGCATCACTTTTATTAGATCAATTCTACTCTTATAACTTTGATATTTTTTCCTACCTTTACTGTCACATAATTGTCTTTGTGGGAAAAATACTTTGTTCTATTTAAATATTTAAATGTTCTAACCATGGCCCTTACCAGCTCTGATGCTCTTAGGATGTTTAACCTGGAGATCAGCAGACACAAGTTATTTTACTGATGACTAACAAGTTGTAGTTTCCACCTGCTCACCCTACTCTTAGAAGTCAGAGTTGAGCTTTAGTTAGGCTTTGAGGTTGAACTGCTTGGCTTGAAATCCTAGCTCTGCCACTGTAGCTCTGTGACCTTACGAAAGACACCTAACCTCCCCTACTTCCGCTGCTTCATTGTAAAAGAGAGATCTATGGAACTTGCCTTATGGAACTATTAATCCAGTTAATACTACTACTAATACAATGCAATACTACTATTTTTTAATAGCCTCTACAAATGTTCTTGTCAAAAGTCGACATAAAGCAAATAACCATTGAAAATGTGACATCTCTTTTCATCTTAGAATGTTCTTTTCATTCTGTAGAACCATTTTGATCAGGGAGCACCATGTATTTTGGGAAAAAAGACAAGGATTGAATTGGGTATCTATTCCCTGTACCCTCTGCTCAGGGGCTTCTGTACATCATACCTTGAGAGCATTTTACATACTGTGTTGCAATTTCTTGTCTATTCCTATTTGACTCTGACCCTTTTTAGAGTTGAGACTATCATTTTCTCTATTTCCAGCCCCAGGCCCACCAAAAATGTTGGATAAAAATAATATCACTACGATGATCAAATCTGGGATAATCAGAAGAGGAAAGTAAAAGATGGTCACCTTCTTTTCTCCTCTTTATGCAACCTAACATCCCTTTAGCTTAATTTTTAGTCACATGGCTCTTGGTGACAACTAAAACACAAGTCCTATGGCTTTCCAAGGTCAGAACCCAATCAAAACTGTAAGAATGAAACAGTGATTTACACAATATCAGAATCAATCTTATCTTCTAGAATCTTTGTTGTTGAACAAATATAATCCAAAATATTTTTCTGCTATATTCTTGATGACAAAAAAGTTAAATTGTAGCGATTATAACTTCTTTTCTGGGATTGTTCCCTTGTTCACAGTGAATGTTGTAAGTCATGTTCTAGAATGATTCAAGAACAAATAGGAGATTAGAACATGTAAGTCAAGTATTTTAGATGGACTATAAGCAACTATAAGCCCCTTTCTGAAAACTTTAGCCTATAATAAGAAATCCTGATCAATTTAAATGGCTCTAATTAAATTTTTTTCTAAACCCTTTGAAAGGGAAGATTATTAATGAGGATGAAGACCTTGATGAGCTGAATCATTGTCATCATAGTAAAATATGTTTTATAATAACTGCATTAAAAAAATCCCTTGACTTCATGGCCCTCCAGCTACAACCCCAATTCTCTGTGATCCTTTCTAGACAAATGCTCAAGAAAAAAAACTTAACCCTACAGTTTTTCCATTCTTCACCTCCCATTTTCTACTCAATACATTCCTATTCATCTTTTGGCCTCCACGTGTCATTGCCTAGATCACTAGATTTTCATCTACGTAACTCCAGTGGTAATTGTCAGCTTCATGTCATTTGGACAAAATAGCATTATCTCTTCTTTATGAAAGTCCTCTGACTTTCTTCTTATCTCTTGGGCTAAGTTATTTTTTTGTTGTTGTTGTTGTTTTTCTAGCTTACTCCTGGTATTTAAGTGGTGGAATGAACCAACGATCAATCTTTGTCTCTCTTCTCTAAATAAATTTTCTGTTCTCATCTTTAACCTCTCACATAACCTGCAGACCATCTCTCCAGTGAACTACTCCACATCTTCTCCTGGATATTTAATTGGTCCCTTACCCTTACAAGTTGCCAAACAGAACCTCTAGTTCATAACTCCTCCAAATTGATCATCTGGCAGGGTTCTTATCTCAGTAAATGTCAAGGATATTCACACAACTGTTTAGAGCAAACCTTGTATTGGTCTAATTTCCACTTTTCCTCACTCCTCATAGCCATTGCATCAGCATTTTATCACTTTTACTTTCAAAATATATCTCAAGTCCAACTCCTTCACAACAGATGTACAACTATCAAGTTACCTTTTACTGTCTTCTAGGCAATCAGGATTTCTTGTAACTGCTCTCTTACTGCCCATGTTTCTTTTTGTTCTGTTTTTATTTTTTTTTCTACAGAACAGAGTGATCTCTTTTTAACCACCAATAAGATCAAGTCACTCCATAGCATTTCCATAATACTCCTCACACATAACTCCTCACCCTCCATACAGGGACCTCTGTGGCCTGTGTTCCTGTCCATCTCTGGATTTATCACTTACCACAATCCTTCTTATTCGTGCCTCTACAGTATTCATGCTACTCATTGGATAGGACAAGCTTATTGGTCCTCTTGCCTAAAATAGCTTTCCTCAGGTCTTTATTTACACGGTTCTCTTTCTTCATTTGTAATACACACCTGCTACTCCTGGGTGAGGCCATCCCAGGAAAACCTGCATGGAAGAATCTTCCCTTTGATTCCATACCCTACTTCATTTTCCTCCATAGCCCTTTAACAGTAAATGGTTATCCTTACTTGATACTTCCTGATTTATATCATGCCAACTAGACTCTAAACACTATAAGGAAGGCTGTTTACTTTTTTATTTTTGTCTTGTTCACTTCTATATCACCAGTCCCTAAAGAATGTAGGAGTTTAACAAATATTTGCTATGTAATTTGATTCATTTTGGACTGAAAATTTGTCAATGTAAAAGCCAATAATTATATTAATTTCAGACAGAAATGCTGATAACCTTCTGCCCCTATTTGAAAGTAAAAAATAATAATCGGGGTACCTGGGTGGCTAAGCATCGGTTAAGCATCCGACTTCGGCTCAGGTCATGATCTCACAGTCTGTGGGCTCAGACCCCACATTGGGCTCTGTGCTGACAGCTCAGAGCCTGGAACCTGCTTCAAATTCTGTGTCTCTGTCTCTCAAAAATAAATAAACCTTAAAAAAATTTTTTTTAATAAAGTAAAAAATAATACTGTAATAGTTCTATTATTCCAGAAGTATGGTCTCTTATTTGCTTTTCAATATGTTGAAGTAATTTTAGCAGATAAGGGACATGCTTTATTCCCCTTCACACTTTGGGAAACACCTGCTACTAATACCTTCGCTCTGTGGGGTGATTTTATAGACCATCCTCTCATCCTGACAGAAAGAGAGCAACTTCCAGGCTGAGTTATCTGAATAACGAGAATGAGTGGTTTCGACATCTTTTGGAATAGAATTCTCAAATATTTTAGAAAATCTTCCATTAAACAGAAAAGGAGGTTTTGTGATTGGTCCTCAGGTATATAAGATATTCAATTGATCAGAATATCAATCTTTTTATATTTCCAATTAATTGAAATGTTATCATTTATATTTATACATGCTTGCATGTTTACACACTTAGTAATATCTCTTTATTGCATTGAGAACTGATCATCCTTATTAATAAATGAAAACTCTATCACTATAAGTATACCTGTGAATTTAAAAAAGAAATAAATAGGTAGGTAGGTGGCTCTAGATACAGATATATCAATGAGTTAAAAAATTATTTACAGCCCCCACTATTATATTGTATTAACTTAATAGCAAAATAGTCTCTAGATCTAAAGCTCAAATTCTAACTGCCATCCAATTATAAACATTGCTATTACTTAAGCCAGTGAAATGTTTGATATTAGATATTAACTTGGTATAAAATAAGGTACTTTAAGTGATGAAAAAGCCCATCTTTAAAAAGGAAATGTTGTGTAGATTAATGAAATTATGTGAGAGGCACTTTAGTCTGCTCAGAAGGATATTAAATAGAAAATACATATTATTAACTGATTTAGAAACAGCTAAAATGGAACTTCTTAAATAGTAATTGCTGTTTTAAAATGCTTAAAGGACTCCAGGCATATAAAGTAAGAGCAAATGAATCTTAGTGTGGACATCTCTCCCTTGTATACAGTTAGTGGCAAGGAGTCCCATTCACTGCTTCCAGTGACAATTTAGACCTCACTGTCAGAAGCCACATGACCCAAGATGTTCCCCCATTCCACTGCTTTGCAAGCTGGCATACACCTAATAGTTAGTATACAGTTGGTGGTGATATGCCTGCAGGTGTGGAGCTCTGTAGTAAGCATGGATGCTGTTTCCTAATGCTTACATGTTATTAGCAGATTTGAGAGGAAACTAATGTCTTTTATATGTAAACCAACATGGCTATATTATGGGTAGAATATCAAATTTACATGAATTTTTCAAATAAATCCAAAGACTTAAATTTCACTCTTCTAGTTGGTTGAGAGCCTCTGGAATCCTCATTCACTCCACTTTGCTATTAGAATAATTCAGTGGGAAAATTTGTGAAACAGTGTGTCACCAACTCTTGGATATTCTATATTAGATAAAAATGAATTTCCGTCAAGATGGCAGCTATGCATATTCTATAGAAAACTGCTTCTTCTGATTTCCTAAGGGTCAGTTCCACACCCAGATTTTGCATAGGAGAACTTAGTATTCAGGGATCTCTTTCCTTTTCTTTCACTGCCTCTTCTTCCCTTCCTGACTTAATCCCTTCCTATTTCTCCATGTTCTCCCTTCCTCCCTTTCTTCCTGGCTTGCTCTCATTTTCTCACTTTTCTTCTTTCCTTACTTCAAATAATTACTGGATCTCTCATATCTAAGACGCTGTACATAAGCACTATGGTTATAAAAATGGAAAAAGTGAATGCTACAACACTGAACTTTGCCTTAAGCTCCAGGATAAAATGATCTATATTTATTTATTCATACTACACTACTAGTGCCTTATATAATGTCTAGTATATATCAGATGCTTAACAAATATTTATGAATAAACAAATAAAAGAATACATAACTAAATAAGTAAAGTAGGAGCATAAAGAAGATCTTTTATACATGATTTCATTTGATCCCATCATTTGGGACTTGAACTCATCGATGAATGAGGAAAGAGGAATAGCTAAAGCAGAGAATCAAATGACATGCTACCAGAAAATGCATGTTAAGTGTTGACTCTTTGCCTTCATCTTGGATGAAGTCTGCCAAGAGTAAAAGAGAGGAAGGACCATCTCATGCAGGGGGAAAAGCACATTGAGAGATAGTAAGGCAGGAAATGGGATGGTGTGGTCAAGAAATGATTAAACTTTATTTCAGTGTGGCTGATCATTCAAAGGAGATGAATGTTTGAAAGTTAGGATCAGATCATTGGTAAAAATAGAGAAAAATGGGTTGTACACCTGAAACTAGTATCACACTATATGTTAACTGTGCTTAAGTTAAAAAAAAAATACATGGGAAAACAGAAGAAATGACCTTGCAGACTATCTCAAACACTTTTGCATTTTAAAAAAAATTTTATGTCTTTATTTTGTGAGAGAGATTCAGAGCAGAGTAGAGGAGGGGCAGGGAGAGAGGGAGACACAGAATCTGAAGCAGGCTCCAGGCTCTGAGCTGTCAGCACAGAGCCCAACGCAGGGCTCGAACCCATGGACTGTGAGATCATGACCTGAGCCGAAGTTGGACGCTCAACCGACTGAGCCACCCAGGCATCCCACTTTTGCATTCTTAAAAAAAAAAAATGGAAAGATTGAGATATCATATTAGAGACAAATAAAGGATGGCTTTATAAATTATCAAAGTTGAAGAATACTTGGGGTGCCTGGGTGGCTCAGTTGGTTAAGTGACTGACTCTTGATTTTGGCTTAGGTCATGATTTCACGGTTTGTGAAATGGAGCTCAGCGTCTGGCTCCATGCTGACAGTGCAGAGCCTGCTTGGGATTCTCCCTCTCCCTCTCTTTCTTTGCCCCTCCCACACCTGTGTGCACGTTCTCTCTCTTCCTCTCTCTGTTAAAATAAATAAGAAAAACTTAAAAAAATGTTGAAGAATCCTTAGATAGAGAAATGTTTGCTCGCCTCAATAAGCTGATTGGAAATTTATCACCATAAATGACCTGCGCAGCCACATAGTTTATTTATTCCTTTGTTCACTGAAAAGGTACTAAGTATCTATTTTTTATGCTACTTTGTATTAGAGTAGTTAATTAATGAAAGGAAACAAACCTATGGAAAGGACTTTTTGTTTGGGGTTAACAGTTCATCATTATTGCCCTCTTGTTTTCTCCCTTGAGATTTCAGGTTTTCTTCCATTAAAAAAGGCACCTCTCCCTGAAATGCTCCCCTTTGGCTTCATCCTGTGCTTTTTCCTCTACGTGGTGGTTGAGAACTTTCACGTAGAGACCATTGTAAAGAGAAGGAATGAGCAGGTCAGGTGAATGTTTTCCATTCACTTCTCCAAAGATTTGTCTGAGGAGACATTTTGCCACACTGTCAAATTTATCATTTAATTTTAATTGACTTTGCATTTGTTTTGCACATACTAACAATAGCAAGTGTTGATGCCAAATAACATTCTGTTTAAAATTTTGTTTAGAAACTTACATGGCTCTCTCCAAATTACTTCAACTAAATCACTTTTTGCATTTTTCCTCACTTTTTAAATTTTCTGCAATTTTTTCTTTGTGTTTGGGAATTGGAGAATAAAGAAACATCCACAAGCATCAAACCTACTTCACAGAATTGTATTCTCTCCTTCTTCCAATAAGCTCTGTAAAGAATATGCTAGAAGTCTCTATTTTTTTCAAATTGTGTGTTTAAAATCATTCTACAATAAATACTCAGTATATACGTCTTTCTTCCTTTACCGCCAGGTCCTTGCATGTAGGTGCCATGTATTATTTTCCTCTGTATCCCTAGCATGTAATGTCATGTTTGGCATATATAGGCTCTTGGTAAATAAAGCTCATGTAAACTCTACAGACTCAAAGATGGAGAAGGAAGATTAGATTAATCTGACACTTCTTTCTAACTTAACATTATAAATAATTTCACTTGCCATTTTAATGGAACTTTTCTAACACCTTCATGGCGGGGGGGGGGGGATTTGGGACAAAGGAGTATTATTTGATTGGCAGACAAGGGTGGTAGCAGGTTTTGAAGAAAGCCTAAACTAAAATGTGGATATGCGTATGCATATCCCACATTTTAGGAAACAATGACAAATCAAAATATTTCACTTTGTTATACTAGTAAATCATTTTTAAAATAAAGTTTCAAAGAGTCTCTCCTTTCACCTCTCAGATACTTTATAATCCTTCAGAATATCCCAACCATATTATATCTATCTTTCCATGCATCCCAATGGATGTTTAGGCAAACTTACCAGTAAATTCAGGAATGAATAGAGTATCCCAGCAGCTTCCATACATTTTTGCAAAGACAGAAATGCCGTATATATTTGTTCTCCAGTATAGTAGCTACTAACCCATGTGGCTTTTGAGTACTTGAAATGTGGCTTATTGTGAGTTAAGAACTAAAGTTTTAACTTTATTTCATTTTAATTAATTAAAATTTAAATTTAAATAGTCACATATGGCAAATGTCTACCATATTAATCAGTGCAGTGGAAGTTTCTTGAATAAATATAAAGTACGTGATCTTGTCAGGGCAGGTTGTAATAATAATCCATTGTAATACCCTGTCACTGAAAGCAACAACATGAGGATGTCAATGAGAAATCATGCTCTTCTGTTTTTGTTTTTGCAAGCCCTAATGTAGTAGGAAGCATTTTGAATAAGGAATTAGAATAGCTAAATTCTAGTTCTGTTTGTTCTTTACTGAGTTTATGTTTCATTTGTATACAAGAGATAGTACTTTACTTGGATTTCTCACGGGGCCTTTCTGATGATAACATTTACATTTTAAAAATTATTAAGCACATGCTAATTGCTATATGTGAGGCAAATTGTTGGTTTGCAAAGATAAATAAAATATGGTCACTGGCCTCAAGCTTACAATCCAGCTTTAGACTTCCTGTGACAATTTATTTAATATTTATAAGGTTCAATGGAAAGTAAAGTATTATTATTTTTCCATTACTTATCTACTATAATGATTCCTATATACAGAGGTCAGACTTCCAATAATATAAGATATTGGGGGGCGAAGCAATAACTATACATGACAAAGGACTCAAAAGTGGACACAATTAAAAATCTGATGAGAGTTCATTACATTGCAGTTGACAAGGAAATCCGATTATCTGTGTGACACACATTTCAACATTTCAGTCGTTAGAATTTCATGTGATGACATTATAACCGGACATATTAAAATTTCCGGAATATTATGTAATTTCTGGAAGTTATAGCATTTACCCACACAACATAGCCTAGGAAGGTTTATCATCACTTGTTTGACAATGCTCACCTTATAACATAACATACCAAGTAAATAAGCCTAGTCAAAAAAAAAAAAAAATGGTATTGAGAAGGCACAAAATCAGAAAATAAAAGACCAAACTGAAGAAAGCTGAATGTTCTAAGACCACAAATATCTCTCAGGGAGTGGTATCAGAGAGGTGACAAGAGGGCAAGAGACTTTCTTTTTGATTGAAAGTGATAATTAATATCTGACGAATCCTTTACGTTCATGAGGTATGGTCACAATATATTAGCCCACATTTAAGGTGTGAAATCTAAACTCTGGTATTGTGGAAAACAAGAAGAGGTAGAAAATGAAAAAGTAAAGAAATTTAAAGTGTAGAGGAGAGGTCAGGCCAGGAACAAGGAAGAAATTAATGAAAAGCAGAAGCTGGATAAAGCAGCTATGTGGTTTTCATAAAATAAACAATATGGACCAAAAAAAAATGAAATACCTTCACAGCATGAGACCAATGCCCTGCATGTCCAAGTAGCCACCAGTGGTATTCTTGGGAAGAGTCTGAGAAACAGGATGTGTGTATCAGTGAGATTGTGTTTACGTCAACTATTCTCATGGATCTGAATGCATCTCTTAACAATGAGAATAGATTTATCATTGTGTTGGGGTTTTTTTTTAAGTATTTACTCTCTCCTAAAAAAAAATGTTTTATAACGTTTAAACTAATAGCTACCTTAAAATTTACACCCCAATGAATTAATAACCTTTATCATCTCTGTCTTACATGGGAGGATACTGGGTCACAAGAGGTTAAGTAACCTGTCCAAGGTTAAGTGACTATAAAATGAGATTAAGTCTACTTCATTTTAGATGATATGTGTACAATTAAAAAGAAAAAGATCTTCTTTAAAAGCAAAATAAATGACCAAACAGCGATTTCCAAGTTTAAAGTTAGAAATTTCTTTATTGGAAGGTGTTATGGTACTTTTTTCCCCCTTTTTTTAAATACTAAGTGCTCAGAAATTATTTTATGAAAAATAAATGGCTTTCTCAGGGAAATGCACTTGGCTTACATACTGGGCTACCAGATAGGCATAAGATGAGATTCCAGGTTTTGATGAACTTCTAAAAACCCGTCATTTTCCACTGATGCACAAAATTCAATGTATCCAATTAATCCAACTGAAACTCCCTTCCTCAAATTGAACTTTCCACCCCATTACTAAGATTGAAGAGAATGCCAAGATCCTCAAACCTTCTATCTTAAAATTCAATATTTCTTTAAGATTTCTTACCTATATATTACCATCTATCTACAACTGCTTCTACAATACTAGCCTCAGGATGTAGACACCCTTTCCTTAATCCCACACCACTGATACCAGTTGGTAATGTAAATAGGACTTTATATACTTGCAGAAGTCACCAAACATTGTCTGGGCTAGTTTGTTTTTGCCTTCATATTTTGGTATATGTCTCAACCATGCATCTTTGCCTTTGTAGTGAATGTGGCCATTGGCAATATATAAACAAATGGCAATGACTGTATTACCATAAAACTTGGTTTCTAAAAGCTGGCTGCCTGCAGATTTGACCCGTGGATTTGATTGGTTGACCCCTAAATCCAATTGTAGCACAGAAAGAGCTCATTCTCACCTACAGTAAAAGTAACTGAATTTGGGTTCTGAGTCTGTGAACTATTTTTTTGGTTAGGCATCTGAGGTAACTGAAAGTTCACTCATGCATTTCCTGGAGTTAACAAAATCCAGACACTCATGTTTCTGGGAAATTTTTGAAGAGTAGACATATTTGAGTGGCAGGACATGGGATGAGGACATTTCCCTCCTCACCTACTGTTGAGATGGTTCCTTCTTTAACAACTTTTAAGGACTGTGTGATTTTTTTTGAAGTAATTCATGGTTTCTTTTCATACAATTTAGTTTATTGGCCTTTAGACTCTAGTTACAATTTCTAGGAAAAAGATAGATCTGAGAGGCAAGGAAAAAGGAAGATTCAGTTCTTTTTTTGCAGGAACAAAAAATGAAGGAAAGAATCATGGGAAGATGCTGATACCTGGTGGCAGCTAATGTTATATTACTGTATTCTGGATCAGTTAATTTCTCAGAATCTTCTTTCAACTCTTTATATTCTCAGGCTCTAGGGAAAATAGAGGTATAGATATGCTACCTACTGGGTTAAATAGCACTTACTTTTATTTCTAATAATCTGACCTTTATCAAGATTGACAAAGGGGTGTTCACATTGCTCCAACAAATCTCAGAATGCCAAATCTGTGTTCACTCGCTTGAGTCCTCTTGTGATATGCTAGGCTATAATCATCCACCCTCTGAGCCATCATCATTCTGGTTAAAGATCAAATCCTCTTGTGACTAATCCCAGATTTCAGGGACTCTCAAGAAATTTTCCAGCTAGCTTGAGAATTGAGAGAAATTGTTCTGGAATGAATAGACACAACCACTTAGAATACTATCAAATCCCCATTCCTTTAGGGTTTTTTTTTTTTTTTTTCTCTGCAGGAACTAAGATCAGTCAATCACTTAATCATTAAAGACAAAAACACAGGGGCGCCTGGGTGGCTCAGTCGGTTAACCGTCCCACTTTGGCTCAGGTCATGATCTCACAGTCTGTGGGTTCGAGCCCTGCATTGGGCTCTGTGCTGACAGCGCAGAACCTGGAGCCTGCTTCAGATTCTATCTCCCCCTCTCTCTCTACCCCTCCCCTGCTCGTGCTGTCTCTATCTCTCATAAATAAATAAACTTAAAAAATTTATTTTTACTGTTTTTTATTTATTTTTGAGAGACAGAGAGAGACAGCACGAGCAGGGGAGGGTCAGAGAGAGAGGGAGATAAAGAATCTGAAGACAGGCTCCAGGCTCTGAGCAAGCTGTCAGCACAGAGCCCGACTCGGGGCTCAAACCCACAAACCGTGAGATCATGACCTGAGCCAAAGTCGGACACTTAACCGACTGAGCCACCCAGGCACCCCAATAAATAAACTTAAAAAATATTTAAAAAGTAAAGAGAAAAACACATTTATCAAAGCACCAGACATAATATCAAGCCCCAGGATAAAGTGTTGAATAAAATAGACACTACTACACTTGGAACCTGAGGGTGAGTAAGGGAAGAAAAAATAATCTAACACACATACTTTGCTATGGATATATCTTAATCATGCCTACTGCCTTGTTTGTTTATTACAGTGGGTAATACAGTGTATCAGAAAGACTTCCATGAGCAAGGAAGTTTAATCTGAGACCTGAAGGATGAGTTGGGATCATCAGGCAAGGAAAAGACAAGGGCATTCTAGTTAAATACAATATCACAGATCACATTTTTGAGATGAGAAAGAGAGAAAAAGAAGTATTGTCAGAAATGAGAGATATAGTCAGACTGGATGAGAAAGAGTCATATGGAAGGTCTTAAAGGTGAAAAGATAAGG
>CM053563.1:33139699-33168059 GCA_028646485.1 Cryptoprocta ferox
CAAGGAGGCTGAGTTAATTGTTTGGTGGATACAGCCTGGAGAACTGGCTTCTTCCAACTCTCCCAGGTGATTCTTATGTTCATCCAAAGGTCAAGAATTCCTAGAGTGAAGATAGATGGAGAACCACTTGTCTGTCATCTTACTCCTATCATTTTCCTATATTTATGCCTAATTCCCCCAGTCAACAAGACTGTGACAAATTCCTATTCTAAACCAACTTACAAATGATCACTTTTGGGCTATTTTCTCAAGGCATAGTCCTCGAGCTCTTCCAGATTTATTAGCATTTTTATGTTCTATTATAAACATAAAGTTTACCATTTTAACTATGTTCAAACCATACAGTTCAGTGGCATTTAGTACATTCACAATGTGTGTATCCATCACCAGTATTGCTTTTAAAGGGCCTTTTGAAGCAGAGCAGAAGACAGATTTTTGGAATAGCAGACCCATTTCAACATCCATGAACATATGTGGACCATTCATTTTAGATAGTCTCTGACCTCTTCCGTTTGTTGTTGTTGTTGTTGTTGTTGTTGTTTAATTTGGCCAATTACTTTGGAATTGTCATATCTCTCTCTCTCTTTTTATTTACATTTTCTTTTCATTTTTTCATTTTTTTCATTTTGTGTTTTAATTTTTTTCAACATTTATTCATTTTTGAGAGACAAAGAACACGAACAGGAGAGGGGAAGAGAGAGAGGGATACACAGAATCCAAAGCAGGCTCCAGGCTCTGAGCTTTGAGCACAGAGCCTGACATGGGGCTCGAACCCATGAACCATGAAATCATAACCTAAGCCAAAGTCAGACGCTAAGCAACTGAACCACCCAGATGCCCCTCTGTTTTGTTTTTTGTTTTTTTTTTTTAATCTCTATGCCCAACATGGGGCTTGAACTCATGACTTGGAGATCAAGAGTCTCATGCACTACCAACTGAGCCAGCCAAGTGCTTCTGGCCTCTTCCAGTTTGAACAAAGTGAGTTGACATAGGCACATCTGCTCTGCCAGTCTTTAGGGAAGAAGACTATCACGAACATATTTGTTATAAACATGAAATGTCTCTCCAGCAGTTATAGAAATATACTTGGAAACACTTCATCCTGTAACCAATGACTGGCTGTATCTTCCCTTATTCCACTGTTACAGGTTGGTTTCTGTAGAGGCAGATGCTGAGACAGAGATTGGTATGGAAGATGTGCACTAGGAATCAAAACCTGTTAAAGAAAGGGGAGAGTGTCAGGATTGAGCAAAGGGAGAAATCAAAATGTGATTCAGACTTGGCAAAGTCTTGACCAACTCTTGTGGGGGTCTCTGAAACAAGTAGTGAGTACTGCCCATCAAAGTTGACCTTCACTGGGCCAAAATGACTGAACATGTCCAAGATGTTCCTCCAAGAAGCCTTTCCTTTCCTATAACTTATGGCTTCTCCTTACTGAGGTACTGTCTGGTTTTGTAGGTGACTTCATTTTCCTCATAGTATCTATCAGAGGCAAACTCATGAGGTGATTTTTCTACTTCTCCTTCATCCTGTGTCCCTGCCAAAGATCATTAACATGATCCTTTTGAGCAGTCTTACAGTTCAGTGAGTTTCCAAACATCCACCTCCAGGTCATCTCCAATACATGCAGATTAAGACACAATTGCCTTCTCTTGCAAATTGAAGTGCTCAAAAGTTGGTTATTGAAAGAATTAAAACACTGGGTTTCAGTCTTCAATTTCTACCTATCCAAGCCTATCTTTTATTGTAAAATAATGTTACTCTAAGCTTTCCAAACCTAGGTAGTGAGCTCCTTCAGGGAAAATATCATGGCTTTTCTGTCTTTATATCCCTTATGACTGTCAGTGGTGAGAACTAGTTAGGTTTTGATAATGTATATCAAATGTAAACAGCAATGAGAGAACTAAGTCTATATTCCCAGGTATTATTTGCATGCATTATCTTATTTATTCCTCACAACAATTCCACAACTCTTTACAGATTAGAGAATTAGAGAGAAAAAAATACACTTTTATAAGTAACATATCAGAAACAAAAGGACTATAGTCAGAACACAAAGCTATTGCTTCCAAAGTGCACACATTCTTAAATAGCGCTCACCAGGCATGAGGTGGTTAGGAGGAAGAGAGCAAGGAAGGGAAGGAAGAAAGAAGAGACAGAGACCAATAGAACAGAAAGAATACACTCATGTGAGTATCTGTATCACAATGAAATATAGAATAAAAAAATAACAGTTGGATGAGTAATTTGGGCAACATTTGAAAGGTTGCAGGATATGTGTTACTGCAAAAGAAAGCAAAAGGTGCTTTGTAATGCCAGAGGAGAGAGTAGCCAATTGGAGTTTTGACTGAAAATAAAAAATAAAAAGTAGACAAGCAAGGCATAAAATTGAAATGGAATGGGTCTGGGGTTTGAAATGAGGCACTGTTGTTTGAACTTGATCCATTCAAGGAAGGCAAGGAGGGCACCTCATAAGAAAGACAGCACTATGGTCCTTGGGATGAGAGAGGATTCAGCATTTGATAAAGCAAATTCTGAAATTGCTTCTACTCATGTTATCATTCACTGCTTAGGACTTTGGTCTTATCTCTTCTAGAACATAAAAGAAGGCTAATTCATTTTAAAAGCAGTGTTCTCTTTGTCCCGCTGCAGTCCACTCAGTGAGCTAATGTATTTAGAGAGCTTTTATCGTGGAGCCAGCTTGATTTCTCCCTTCCTCATACTAAGTAAATTTCAGTGAATTAAATGACAAAAAGCCATCTGCTTTCTATAAATAAGCTCTTCTAATACCTGGCAAATCTTAAAAGTCAAGCTGACAATGAATTTCTGTATGATCAATGATCCAAATTGTATAATTCATCTTCTGAAGAATACTGGTCTTGTTGTGGTCAACAGGAAGAGTATGTGTCCATGTTTGTGACTTGGAGGTCAACGTTTTATAGGAAATTCAATTTTGCTGTTACAATCATTGCACATGCTGCTCCAACTGTCAGGATTAAATGTCCTCTGCTGCAATGTTGGGACAGCACCTCCTCATCCTTAGAGTTATCTTGAATGCATCTTCCTTTGACAACTGCTCTAATTCTGTAGTAGACCATTTACTATTTTTATGAAAATAACCATAATAACTTACTGGTAATAATAAGTATTATCATCATTTGCTTATTAAGAAATGATTATGCGCTAGCCACTTATATGCACCATTTACATTTATTTCTCATGACAGTGACAACTCTTGAAGATAAATACAAATATCACCTTTATTATCTAAATGAGGAAAGTGGGGCTTAGAAGAGTTTAATGGTTTCCTAAGACTGTACAGATATGCAATGTTGGAATGAAGTTTGGAATCATAGTAGCCTGCAATCTCAAGTATTTTTGTTAATCATTGTGCTATGAACATGCAAGTACAGTAATCTCCTTGTGATTTATATTTATGTGTATGTCTGTCTACCCCAAGAAAGGAGAACCTTGAGAAGAGAAACCATATGTTACTCATTTCTGTTTTAGCTCCCCTTAAGACAATAGAAATTCAGTAAAACTTTTCTGAGCCTTCTTCACATATTACTCCCAGAGTAATAGGCACATTCCAATTTGTTAAGATGATTCTATGAATTATCCCATACTAGGCACATTCCAATTTGTTAAGATGATTCTATGAATTATCCCATACTAAGGTGTTTAGAGTTGTTCCTGACACACAGGAAATGTGTGATAAATATTAACTACATGAATGAAGTCGAAAGTAAGTCTCAGTAGGAGTATAAAGGTATTTCTGATAAGATGACTTTTGGATAATTAGAAGAGAAGTTTAAATGTGCTCTCCTTCATTAAAATATTTATCTGGAAATGGAGTGAGGAATTGACAGAATCTTCTGGTTAGAATAAATTAGATGCCGGTTAGTGGTCCAAAAGAAATTTTCTAGAAAGTGAGTTCCTAGGAAATATGTGTTGTATTTAGTAACATACATTGTAGATATCATGGGGCAAGATAACAGGAGTCTGAAAGATAATGACTGGCTCATAGTGGAAATTTGCTGCCTATGTCCTCAGAAATCATATATTCTTCTTTGCTCTGTAAGCTTCATTAAGTTTGTGATTGTGTCTATGACTATCACCTGTCCCTTCTTTTCTCTTCAACAAATATTTATTGTGTTTCTGCTATGTGCTAGCAAGTGTGGTAGGTACTATATAATACTGTAGTGGAAAACAGGAGGATCCCAGCCATCATGAAGATTACAATCAGCTGTTACCTCTTATGGACTATTTCTAGTTTTTTAATGTGTTAGTTGGCTTTGGCCCATAGTGATGATGCAGTATAAAAACTAAAGATTCTAGGTGAGTTTGGTATAGTAACCATAAATCCAAAATTTTCTGGGAAATGCCTTTCCTAACTTCAATCATAGATCCTATTAATCATAAGAATAGTCTAGAAATTCCATTGTCTCCATATCTTTTTATACCTGGAAACACAAGTTCTTAGTCTTGATTTGGGACTTGGAAAATGTGGTCTTTTGGGAGGATGGGTGACTTGCGAGGTGTATAAGATGAATGAAACCCAAAGAAGAATAAGTGAGGTAGTTAGATGCTCTCTGACCAAGACTTGCTTCTAGTTTTCAAGACCTGGGAATATTCAGGAAGCCAAATAATGTCTGATGAGAGATACAAGAAGAGTGTTTTTAGAGATAAAACACCAGACAGGGAGCTCAACCCTTATATATGCCCAAAGAAGACTCAATCCATCAGTCAGTCAGTGCAAAATGTGCCACTGGCATATTGTGTCTGTTCTCTCATGCATAATATATAATTCACTTCTATGCTGTGTAGTAAATTGTCATATATTAAGAATGCCAATCAAAAAAAAAAAACCTTGGTTCAGAGTAGGAGTAGAGATCAATGAAACAGAAGCTGTAGTTTAAACATATAGTGGAGGAAAGCCTGTTAATTTAAATTCCATTTTATTGAAAAAAATTCTAAATTAAAAATCAACAGAATTCATTGAACTGGCTCCTTATTCTCTATGATACTCTGTGTGTGTGTGTGTGTGTGTGTGTGTGTGTGTACATACCATCTGCAGAATCTAGTCCAGGACTGATAAATACATATGGAATGAATGGAAAAAAATGAAATTATTTTCCCAAGAAAAGAAATCTTCCTGAAGTCACACATTTTGTTTTCCCTTAGAATGTTTAAGAGATCTTTAGGAACTTGGAACTCTATGACATCATAGTGGGGAGTCAGAAAGGAAATTCAATTTGAGTTAAAAAAAATATTCTCCGTGGAACAATTTTAACAAAGGGATAAAAGAGGGCTCAGGAGATAGCATAATGAGAAATAGTAATAACCCTTCCAGCAATCATGGCTCAATGGGTGAACATAATCTGAGATTAGAAGACCCACCAGGGAGCTGCAAAGTTACAGGACTGCTTGATGAAATAATTTAATACCTACTGGCTCCAATAAACAGTATGTACAAAAAATGCGTGGTGACCTGGCAGTCCTGCTAACCCAGAGCATGAGGGAATCTGCTTGAGGCATTGATGGGGCTCATATTTCCCAAAGGTTTTCCACAACCTCCTCTTTATTCCTCTTACCATTTGCTTCAGCTTTACTCTATGCCCAGAGTGTTAATCGGTCCCTGATGCTGTTATCTGAAATCTCAGGAATAAAATGTATTTGAGAAATAACACATGATAATACACAAAAATAAAAACAAACCAGGTACTTTTACAATTATTAACATCTTGAATTTGCATGGAACTGCTTACATTCAATATTTTTTTTATGTCTATTGATCCTCATAAGAAGCCTAGAAGGTAGTTTTTACAAGACAGGTATTGAAAATAACCATAACAATAATAATGACTACTTATCTGTTGTAATAGAAATGTTATTATGTGCTTACTCAGTGCCAGACTGGTTACATGTATGTTCATTAACTATTTTAATCTCACAAGAGTCACACAAGGGTGAGGAATTGAGGCTTTTGTGGCTGGAGGAGCAACATGCCTGATTGTTGGACAGTTGTTTCATGCTGGACCCTGTATTTGGATCCAGGCCATCTGTCTTTGGACCAATGCTCTTTATATATTCACTGTCTTGCCTTGAGGATAGTGTAATGGTTAGTGTTTGCCCCTAACTCACACATTTGTCTAATTCAGTTCCTCTCCCTCCTCTACCTATCTGGAATCCTAGAGTCATTTTTGTGCAAACTGGGTAATAGGAGCAGGCAGCCATATCAACAACACCCTGAATTCCTTTAGCTTAGAGCAAGTCCTTTTCCATGGGGCCCAAGGCCCTAAACATCACCATTTCATTTCCATAGGCCTCCTTCCTGGCAAGATATATCATCCCCAACTTAATAAGCCAGATCTCTAGGACCCTACAGGGTGAAGGCATGAGCTGCCAGAACTAATCTTTGATTTATTTACATCAAAGCCCAAGATAAGCCTAGATAAACTTCACACCTGTCTTTCCCATCATGGGAAAGCAACCACGTACAGAGCAGGAATGTTATTCCATTTTCCACTGTTGGATGCCCCCTTGAAATACCAACACTTGGGCCAATTAGCTCCAGTTGTTTGGATGGTGTTAGAGTCCTATCTGGTAACCATTAGAGTGAAACCAGTAATTCATTTCACACAGGCACTGCAGTGCCATCAGATAGTAAAGCCTTTTAGTTACTGCCAACTTGGGGCATTTTTGAAATAGTGACCTCAAGATTTAACCGGCAAAATTCCATTATCTATCCTCAAGCCAGCCGGAGCTGAATTTTTGAAATATCCTATTAAGTTTTCTGCTCTGATCAAAATTCAGAGGCCCTTTTCATATTAATCTCCCCATTGCAAATGAAATTTGCTGAGTGGTAGATTTAATTTGCTTCTATTTATGTATTACCGTATTTTGGGAAAAAAATAATAATTGCTCTCAGTATCACTTTTTCAGCATTACCAGAAAAACATCATAAAAATTTAAGTCCTTTTCCCCATTTATTTTGTTGTTTATACTCCACACAGTAAATAGCTTATTTTTCACCTTTCCATCACTTTGGCATTTTAATTAAAATATAATTACCATTCAAAGGGTATTAATGTGCAAGTTTCTGCAATTGTCTATGTTAGGTGATTAGGTATTTTTTTTTAAAAAGAAGTTAAAGTAACCAAAAATATTCAATAAAAATATACCTTCTACATATTTACTTAAGACAAGTGAATCCTAGCATATTTTATTATTTCCCTAAGGCCACTTCCCCATTTTAATTATGTAATGAAATTGAGAAGGAGTATAAAAGAGTTCCCTGTGGAATTTGTAATAATGAAATATAAATGTTTTCATTGTGGTAGATTTCTAGAAAATCTATAAGATCTTGAAATAAAAGAAAATTGATGGCTCATATTTCTATCAAAAATGAACAAGGAAAAATAAATGCCTTTTAATAATAGAAAAGAGACCAATGTTTCAAGCTCACATCCTTAGCTCCCCATGCCATTTCCACACATAACCTTTTTTCATGATTTGGAGCCTCTACCTATGTTTTGGTGGATGGTTTTAGAACTTTTGATGATTTTGTCTTTTGTTTTACTTTGTTTTCCTGATGGAATTCAGTTTAGATGCTTACCATGGGGAAGAGATGTCTAAGTGATACTAAAACAATGTACAGTGCCCTGATATTAGCAGCTTCTCACAACAAAAGTTTATTTCTTCTCATTCTATAGTCTTTGGTGGATTGGCTTGGACTCAGCTTCATATCCTCCTACTCTGGAAATCAGTTTGACTAAACAGCTGTTCTTCAAATATCACAGGTTCCCTTAGTGGAGGATGACACATCAACAAAACCTTCAGCCTGGCAGTGGCATATGTCACTTCTTCCCAAAATGCATGGCTGTTCACATGTCTCCATCCACTCCTTAGCATGCTATCCTGCTATCTGCCCCAAAGCAGAGAGCTAGACATTTGGTGAACATTACTAATGAGTACCCTCAAATAGTATTTGTTACATATTATTATAACAATGTAGCCATTAGCAGTATTATGATTATATAGCTCTATAGAAGACATGGGATCAGAATCTATTTATCCCATGAGCAAGATTGCCTTAAATGTACCCTCACTTGGTTAAACTCTGGAGAGAGAGGTTTCTTCCTGGACACCCGTGACCTCCCTTTTCTTAGGGTATTTACTTTATAAATTACTTTTAATTTCTATTGTACATTCTTTCTCTGTCTTGTGAGACATAAATCTTCTCCCAGTCTCTTGCCAGTTTTACAACCCAAAAGTGTCTTTCCCAAGGATCTGAGAGACATCCTTTGAAATGTAATCATCAAAAAATATAGGGATCCTATCTCCCAGGCTGTATGTGTGTGTGTGTAGGGGGCGCTGTCAGGGGGGAGGACTCGAGGGAGTAGGTGCCTAACTTCCATATGTATCAATTAGCAAACACAGATGGTGTTATCACATGGACCAACCTCTTCCCTAATCACCATCAGTACTTTTTCACTAGCTCACCCCAGAGCTTAAAAGTTTCCCTGCTTTTTTGTTTCAAGAGACTTGAATTTAGTCTCTTTTCTTTTGTGCATTAGTTTTGAAAAAGGTTTCTTTGACTGTTTAACTGTGTCTGGTAAAATTCTTCTTTGACTTCAGCAAACCTTTATTGAACATATACAGTAGGCAAGGCCCTCTGCTAACTTTGGAAATAATAACAACAACTACAAGAGCAGCTAATATTTGGAGAACACTTAATGCCTACCTACCATACACAATGGATACTTTACTGTATTTCTCAGTTAATCCTCAGAACAATCCATCCCATGACACGTTTACAATGCTTTGTGTTACAAATGTGGAAACCAAAGCACACGGGGGGTTAGTTAAAGTATTGCCTAGGATAGTACAGTTAGGAGGTTACATGGCCAGAAGTCCTACTGAATATAGTATGAAATAGGTTATTACTTCCAAGTACAGGGTCATAATTTATTAGAATAGAAAAATAAGTAGAAATCACCTTAATAACATAAAGCCAGAGCTTTAAAGAAGATACATATGTTCAAAACGCTATAGAAAGACCTAATTGAATGGAATCTCATGTAGGGTATGGGTAAGGAAATGAACATCCAAGGAAATATATCCGGAGGAGGAGACACTTCATCTGAATCTTCAACACAGCCTATAATGTCTTTTTAAAGTACCTACTGTGTACTGAGCATATATAGGTTCTGAAAATAGAGCAGAAAATAAGAAGACATTGTTTTTCTGGTCTCGAGCTTATAATGTGAAAAAGAGAAGACACATGAATTTAAAGAATAGGAATTTAGATAATTGGCAAGTGTAATTAAAAAATAGTAGGGTAAGGGAATATAATGTAACAAATGGAAGATATTTTGTTTTCTATGGAGTGGTCACTGGAAAGCCTCTCCATGAAAGAAGACATGTGAAAAGCATGTGAAAGACACAAATGGTATGAAGGATCATAGCAAAGATAGCAGCACCTGGGAAGGTACTCTGATGGAAATAAGCAGGGGTTTTTTTGCCTGTTGGAAGAGTAGCAAGAGACTCCAGGTACCTAGAAATGCAGGCAGCCTGGTAACAGTCAAAGTGAGCAGGGGCAGATCATAGTAGAAATGTAGTTAACATAAATAAAATGGATTTTACTTTAACTGGAATAGGAAAGCATTGAGAGTTTTGAGTAGGATGCTTATGTGACTAAATTTAATGTAACAATGATTCCTCTGGTCATTAAGTACAGGAAAAATCAGTCACCGTCAAGAGCGTCAGTTGGAAAGCTGTCATTGGACCAAGTAAAGGATGACTGTGGCTTGACTGGGACAAGAACCAGGAGAAAGTGGTCAGAGTTGAAACACATTTCAAAGATAGAACTAACAGAATTTTCAAAGGGGCTGGAGTGTGAGATTAGAAGAGAAGAATTGAGATTAAATTTATTTTGCCTGAATTATGGTCCTATTTACTGAGATGCGAATAATTCAGGGATGAGCAATATGAAGTGGTAAAAAGTCTGGATTTGGATATATTAATTTGGGAAGATATATTAGCTTTAACACAACTATTAAGTACCTAAAATGAGATTTCAAATGGAAACTTGAATATTTTGTTTAAAGCTCAAGGGAGTCACCGGGATAGTAATGTTATTTGAGACCATGAGGTTAAATGAGACAATTTAAGAGGTTAATATAAAGAGGAAAGAAAATAGGTTTTCTTGGCCCTATTTTGTACTATATTTCAAAGTGCTTTCTAAATACTTTGAAGAAATGATTAAATGAGATAATAAATGTGTACTTATTCAATCATCACAAAACACTAGAGGATAAATAATGTTATTATCCATCTTATACAGAGAAGAAAATTACAACTCAGAGAAATTAAGTAAATTGAATAAGGTTGCACAACCATTAGAGCTGGGATGCAAAACCAGATCCGGCATTCTTCAAAGCTGGCTTTATTCAGCTACCCAAAGAAACTTTTATGACCAGTACCAGTATCAATATTCTGAGGGCCAGGGCTTACAGGAATGGCAATGGAGGGTCTGTCTTCACTAGATAACGCAATACACCTTCTAAGGAATCCCACGGTAGATAGATCCAAGATGATGCCTTGGTGTTCTGTCATCTTTCTGCATTCCTCAGATCCCAAGACCTATTTCTGTATCCTTTATTAGAGCTATCCTCTGAGTTTGCAGAAATGGGCTCTTTTCTGTTATTTCTTTGATTGCAATTTCCATAAAATCCTTATTGTAAGCCAAGCATTTAGCGTAATCTCTGCCTAGAATCAGTACTTGCTGAGTAAATGCATGAATGTTTATTATGCAGCTTTTCTCTTGTTTTAATAAGTTAGAAACCTCTGCTTCCTTGTTTCTTTCTCCTATTTTCTTTATGGAAAATTAGCCTTAACTACTCTTAGTAGGCCAGCTCACTTTCTGCAATTTGACTTTCATTGAGCACATTTGTCTCAAACAATGGAAGGAAACTAATTCTCTCTCTAGGGCTTGGTTTCTAAAACAAAAGATAGCCAAAATCACCTTGCTGGCTTGTTAAAATTCACATTCCTAGATTCTACCTCCAAAGATTTAGAATTAGGAAGTCTTTGAGGAGCCCTCCAGGTAATTATTAAGCACTTCCAGATTGAAAACCTATACCCTATCCTGGAGGATTTGCTTTAAGGTGCCTGATAATCGTCCTTTTGGATTGATTGGGAAAGCTTTGTCCTTAGCCACTTCTCTAAAGCATAAACTTGGAGTTGACCCTGTGAGCCCCCAAATTCAGCTGCTTTTGTTACAAGGGTTACAACCTTGTATGATTTTCATACCCTTTCTAGGCTTATTTCTACTCATTTTAAATGAATTATCTCTTATTCTTTCAATATTTACAGAGAATTAGTATTTTGTCTTTTATAAAGACCAACTTATGTGCTTAATATGCAGGGCACTCAGTAAGTAGGAGAAATCATCATAGATTTGATGATTAGTAGTAATAATAATTATTATTAGGCAAGAATATGTTGTTTGCAGAAGTGCCCAGAACAATCCATTTGGTGAACAAGTCTCTCCTTCAGGTGATTAGACTTCCCCTGTAGACATTAAGTTCTATACAGGATGATATAACATTGCTAAGGTATGAATGAAATAAAGATGCAAAAAATGTATGTTAAAATGTAGGAAGAGCCTGGCTTTTTGTGATATTTAAAGAATTATTTGGCTCCTTGTGAATGGGGCAGACATGTTCATTAAGCCCTGTACTGTTTCTATAACAACCATGACTACATCTAGGTAGACTATAAAATAGTGGTTATTAAGGTTTTCTCTCTAGTACAACTCGGGTAACTGGAAATAGACTCCAGACCAAATAATTACAGTTATATAATTTAGAATTTTATGTGAAGTTGGGGCATCTGTGCAAAATGGCAAAGTAGGCCCAGTGACCATAGACTTATAAAATGGTGAGGAAGCATCTTTCTCTCTCCTCCCTACACCCTGCACAGAGTGGTGAATGTTGCTATTCTTATGCCTACCTGGAATATCCCCAGGGCTTCACACTGGATTCTAGAAGTGCGGGAAGATAGCACTCAGTCTGCTTGTAGTTTATTCGTAAGTAAAAGCCTTCCTTATTTGAAAAGTGAATTTGCTTGAAGAACAAGAATCACTGGAAGTTCTGTCTTTGGAACTTGGAATTAACACTTTACAAGAAAAAGCATCTTCACTTTAAGTATTCTGAGACACTTAGCCAGAAAAGTTTAAAATTATTTTCATAAATGAAAGTAAAAATGGTAGCCAGAAGTTAGGCCAAATATAATATCCAAGGAAAAGGATTAAATGGTAAAATGAGAATGAGAATAAGAATGAGATAAGATATGTTAAGGCCTTACAGGTCAGTACACGTTGCCTAAGATTGAGGCTAGTAGAAGAAGCTTACAGAAACCTGCAACATGTGGTGAGAGATAAAAATAATATCTAATACTTTTTGAGCATCAGTTATCTACTAGGCACTGTTTTAGGTATTTTACATATAATATCAACCATATCTATTTGAGATATTTGGGAAACATAGGTGTAGAGAGGCAGAGTCCATTGTTTGTGGTTCCAGGTATGTCTTTAGAGTAGTGCTGTTCAGTAGAATTATCTGTGGTGTTGGAAATATTTATAATCCCTCTGTCCAATATGGTAGCCATAATCCCATGTGGCTATCAAGCATGTGGATGCTGCTACCGTAACTGAGTAAACAGCCACATGTGGCTAGTGGCTTCTGTATTGGACAGCACAGATCTAGAGCCTGAGTACTTAAACACAGTGTCAGATGACCAACTTTTGGCAGACTGGCCTATGGTACCAGGGAATATGTACAATCTCCACATTTGTAATGATACCTTAAAGTTAGAAAAGGAGTTAACCATTAAACGATGCCGAGAGAGGGGTGCCTGGGTGGCTCAGTTGGTTAAATGTCTGGCTCTTGATTCCACCTCAGGTCCTGATCTCACAGTTGTGAGATCGAGCCCCACGTCAGGCTCTGCTCTGATATCGAGGAGCTTGTTTGGGATTCTCTCTCTTCTTTCTCTCTCCATCCCCTCCCCAGTGCTTTCACACTTCTCTCTCTCTCTCTCTCTCTCTCAAAAATAAATGAATAAACATTAAAAAAATGATGCCTGGAGAGAACATTCTAGGCTTACAAAACAGAAAATATAGAGAGAAAAATTATATATATATATATATATATGATATATATAATATATATTTAGAACTCTCCTTGAGTTTAGTTGACCCGAGAAAAGACTGCATGAGATGAAGCTGGATAAGTTAGCAGACAATTGTGCAAGCACAAATTTTGCTAGCTGGGGGTGGGTGGGTAGAGGAATGATGCTTCCCTCAAGCATGTTCTCCAACAATGGCAATTTCAACCACTTATTTATTTTAGTTTATGTATGATATAAGATAACAGTGGCTGTTGGAACAAATGCCTCAAAAATATGTGTTCACTTAAACATGCTAGAAGTTTATTCGTATCCACCTGAAATCAGAATGAGTAGGCAGTTCTACTCCAAGGGGCAAAGTGAAGCCCCCCTTCTATTTCTGTGGTGTTGCTGCTTTCAACAGAACCAATGTACTATATTATATTATGGGGGGGGGGAGCAAATAATATCAGGGAATCCAGGAAGGCAGTGAAGAATATCAAGGATCCATGGAGGTTTTTGTGAGCCACTCCTGGTTGTAGTATCAATTCTGCATATAGAATATGGGCTTGTACATTTACCATGTAGCTGGTAAATGTAGCCTAGCAGTAGATCCAAGAAAAAGATAAATTGGGCTTGGGACAGAGCTATACTCTCAGCCGCATGATCCACATGCTAGTTTTAAATTAAACCTATGATGAAATACATGACAGAAATATCATTTTGTACCAAAACACACAGGAAAAGATAATTGACAGATTACATCTATTTTATGCGTTCCCTTTGTTTTTCCACAACTCCTCCAGTTTGCTCATTGTGATATTAGATTTTGGCATTGTGGTATAGGTAGGTCAAGATAATGAAGACACAAGAGTAAGACAAAAAGCATGCATCTGGCATTTGATAAGCTGAATGAGAGGGGGACCTGTGAGTCACGTGGAGTGCTTTGGGAGATTAAGAAATAATGGAGTATGCAGGGGCACCTGGGTGCCTCAGTTGGTTAAACGTCCAGCTTCAGCTCAGGTCATGATCTTGCGGTTCACAAGTTTGAGCCCCGTGTTGGGCTCTGTGCTGACAGCTCAGAGCCTGGACCCTGCTTCAGATTCTGTGTCTCCCTCTCTCTCTGCCCCTCCCCTGCTCATGCTCTGTCTCTGTCTCTGTCTCTCTCTCTCTTTCTCTCAAGAATAAACATTTAAAAATGTTAAAAAATAGAAATAATGGAATATGTTAAAGTAACTCTGGAGAAGGTGAACTGGCCATAACTCTACACACGTGTTTCCCTCACCATCATGCATTCAACAACATTCTTAGAAGAAAAATTTCCAGTGCTTGGCTAGTGCTTTCCATTTGGCAAAAGTTATTTCAACAAAATCTTGAAGGAGAGATCACCTTAACACACTTTTAGGACATTGAGCAAAGACAGCCATAGTCAGAAAAAAGTAAAAGATATAAAACAGTCATAGAAGCTCAGAGCTGGGGGAGTGTGGGAATCTTCTGTTTTAATACATACATACATGCATACATACATACAGTAATGAAGTTAAGAACAGAGGTTTTGCAACCAGAATTTATTTCACATTTTAGTACAACTATTACTGTATAAGCTTGGAAAAGTTACTTGGTATCACTGTGTCTCAGTTTTCTCATCTGTAAAGGAAGATTATGAAATCTCCCACATTTTGTTATTTTGAGGATGAAATGAGTTAATCTGTGTACAGTACTAAGAATCATGGTTACATGCAGTATACACATGTTAGTCATTATCTTTAGTATCTTCTGATCACTAGTGAGGGACGTCAGATCCCAAGACTTTGAATGAATTACCAACCTCAAACAGCAGAAACTTTCCAGGTTTCTTTGTCATGAAACCTAGCATTCTTGGGTCATAAGAGATTAAGAAGTATCATCCTGGACTCTTGAGTTCTCATTCTGGCTCTTATTTTGTTAACCATGTGTTAGAAAAAAAATTAACATCTCTATAACTCAATTTTCTCTGTACAAAATGGGAAGTACAATAATAGCTCATTCCTAAGATCATTTTGAGGTTGGAATAACATTTCTTGGAGCACTGTTCTTAATGCTAGGCCCATAGCCAGTACTCAATAAACAGTATCGATGATGATGATGATGATGATGATGATGATAATGATAGCAACAATGATAGTGACATGATGATCATTCTGCTACATTATTCTTATATAAAAAATTATTTCCATTAAGTGAATGATTTAAAATCATTTGAATAAGCAATTACATTTCTTAATAGGAAGAAAAAATGTACTAGGATGACTTTTTTACTCTATTGCTGATGTTTTAGACTATCTCTAATTATTATAGATGATATTTTTAACAATTCAATTTTATGGCACTAAAAGGAAAAGAGAAAATTAAATCAGTATCAATACATGCTTTAAACAATAAAACATCTAGAAAGTAATTTCAGAACATGCTGAATTTTAATAATTAATAACTCATTGATAGAAATAGTGGTTAATATATTATGATTGAGTCCTCACCCATATTTCAGACACATAACTAATATTTAAATATAATGTATTATACTCCTGACATTTGTGCAGACAACTCATGAACTAGAGCCTATGATTTATTCACATCTGTTATAACACATTCTGATAATTTATTTGGAAGAAAGCAATCTGCATTAATCATTTATTAATTATTAAATAAAATATAAGCATTGCATTAAAGAACTGCTGTTCAAAAATAACCTTTTCTTCTTGAAGCCAAGGACCTATTTATTTTCCCCTTGCATTTTGTAAAGATTAATTACCTTTTCAGGTGTTGTCCTCTGATTTGACCCTGTAAGCCTTTTGGGGAACATGTTTTACACTCAGATAGGAATCTGTCTGTTATGGGTTGAATTGGGAACCCTAAGAAAGATGTGTGGACACCCTAGCACCCAGTAGGTTAGAATGTGAACTTATTTGTAAGTAGGATTGCTGGAGCTCTAATTATTGAAGTTGAGATGAGATGGTAGAGTAGGGGAGGCTCCTGGACAACAGAATTCAGTCTGCATGAAAACACAGAGACACAGGGAGAAGCCATGTGAAGACAGACAGAGAGTGGAGTGATGTATCTACAAGCCACGGAATTCCCAGGGTCATTGGCCACTGCCAGAAGACAGGAGCAAGACAGGGAACAGATTCTTCCTTGGAGCCTTCAGAAAACAACAACCATGCCAACATCTTGATTGTAGACTTCTAACCTTCAGAATATGAAAGAACACATTTCTATGATTTTAAACTACCCAGTGTCACTTTGTCATAACAGCCTTAGGAAAGTAATTCAGAGTGCTGTTTCTGTTTTTGCTATTGTGCCTCTGAAGGTTTCCAAAGGCTTTGCCCAAAAAAGACCTTGCATGTTGTGGTTAGAGAGTCCCCAGTAAAAATCCCCAACTCCTGACATTCACTCATGTGTGTTACAGTTTGTTTGGTACATTTACCTAAAACTGTGCATCTTCACTTGTGAAACAAGGATAATCATATTACCATTGCAGAAATACTGTATACCCTTGATAGTTTACACGGTTGTTGCACTTAATTCTGTGTCTGCTTTTTATAAACATTTTCTGGTTGTAAGGGTAGTGGCATAATACTAATAATACTAAGCAGTACTTAGTAGAATAGTACTAAGGTATTGATATTCTTTATGTTTCTTATGTCACTCATAAAGAGATAACAGTGATGGTCATGAGAAATGTCTTTGTAACACAAGGTAGGGTTTACTCATCTTCTGAATTTAATCTGTGTTGCTTGCAGATCAACTTGAGGAATTTAGTTCAGTGTTCCTGATTTGTTTTTGATTTTCCCATCCAATTAAGACATTTCCAAATTTTGAGCAGTTAGAATAATTGTTCAGGCTCCTTGAAGCGAATGTCAGAGACAAGCTGAAAAGGAGGAGGATGCTCTTGGCTTGTCTGGTGCAAGACAGATGCCACTTCAGAGACTTCAGGTATAAACCTGATGAATATCAGTTTATAGGAGTGAAATTGTATTCTGCCTACATATAACTTATTTCATTGTATGTCTGAAAAGGAAGAGAGAAAGATGGAACTGGGGAGAAATCCAGGTAAGGAAAAGAGGAGTAGAAGAAGGAAATGAGTCAAAGAATGATTAGAATTGTAGATATGTTCACTCACCATTTTTCTACTTATGCTAATCTAACAGAAAGAATTTAAGACACAAGATTCTTGATCTGTTTTTCTCAGTATTTCAGAGCCATCATAAGATTTACACCTTATTCTAATGCAATGATTCAAGCATTCATAAATAGAGAATATATTTTTTAATGAAATCCATCACTTAAACACATGTTTTAAAAAAGGAGTTGTTTTGTTTCAGTGCTGGAGAGAAATAGAACTCTGGGGGTTTTGTTGAGTGAAGTGTATCCAATTCTAATTATGGGGGAAATTTTAAGGAATTTTTATAGATATGTGGAGTACATGGAATAATGGCTCTCAAAGATGTTCATTCCCTAAGTCCTAAAACCTGTGTATATATTAACCTGGTGAAAGGACTTTGAAGATATGATTAAGGTTATGGACCTTGAGATCAGGAGATAATCTTTATTATGTTCGACTAAATGTAATCAAGTGAGTAATTTAAAGTGAAGAAGCTTCTCTGGTTGTGGTCAGAGAGATATTTGTGGGCGGAAGAAGGGTTAGAGGGAGATGTGATTTGACCTACTATTGCTGGCTTTGAAGATAGAGGAAAAGACTTAGGAATCAAGGAATGTTGTGGCTTCTAGAAGCTGAGAACAGGCAGCTAACAGCCAGGAAGAAAACATGGGTCTCAGTCACACAACTGCAAGAAATTGAAGTCTGCCAGCAACCTGGAAAAGCAGGAAACACATTGTCTCCTAGAACCTCCAGAAAAAGCACAACCCACAACCTTGAGTTTAGTCAGCGAGACCCATTCTGGACTCCTGACTTAATAGACCTGTAGGATAATAAATTTGTATTGTTTTAAGTCACTAATGTGTAGTAATGTGTTACAGCTGCAATAAAAAACTAATACAATATAATTGACTATAAATGGTGATCATATAGTAATACTAGATCTTTACTGCTCTTTTTTATATAATCTACTTCTGTGTATCAATCAGTCAATTCAATAATTTTTACTGAACATATATTATGTGCAAGACAGTGTACCAGAGTTTACTGGTAAAATTAAATTTCACACAGAGTTTACTGAACTAGATGTGTATGATTTTTTTTATTTCTATAAATAATCAAGGGACTAAATCTGGAGGTATAAGAAGAAATTCTTATAGTTCAGAAAACTAAGAATCAGATTGAATCTAACCAATGATATGCTTGAGGATATCAGGTTTGGAGGAATAAATTAGGTAAAGCAGATTGAATCATAACTTGGATTCCTCAGATATCCTAGGGCCTTTGTATATTTAGTCATAAAAATCACAGGGGCTAAATGAATGATCACCTATCTTTGTTTTTCAGCCATGCTCAACATCAGGGAAAACCTTAACACTTTATAGTGCTTACACTCATTTTCCATTCAAACCTTTTTTTTTTTTTTTTTTTTTTTTTTTTTTTTGCTAAATTGATCTGACCCAAGTTTTCATGATCTCTTGCATGGATCACTGTAGCACCCTTATGATCGGGCTTCCTATCAAAAATGTTGTCCCTTCCAATTTACATACTTTAATATATTGTTTATATTTATCCTTATTACAATAGAACAAATTTTGTCACTCCCCCACTTAAAGCCTTCATATATTTCTTTACATTTTTCTAAGGATAAACCACATGTTCCCAAATATTGCTTTCAAGACTCCCATAGATTGGTTGCCATCTCTCTCTTCACTAAAATCTATGTCTCTCCCCGTTTTACACTCTCTCTTTGCTCTCATTCCCTTGCACATGCTACATACTATCTTTGACATCTTTGCACTCATTGTATCTTCTGCAAGGAGTGCTTTTCGTCCCTAGTTGTCAGCATTTTTCTTACTCCTCCTTCGGCAGCCAGAGTAAAGACATTTTACTTGATAGCCATATGCTCATCAAATAGATCCAGTTGAATTGTCTTTACTAATAGTTTCAGTAACTTCCCGTTTTATATCAATCTTTACACAGCATTGTATTTAATTTTCCAAATTGATCGAAAATCCTCTTCTAAATTACAATTCAGTTGCAGGGCGATCTAAAACAGCTCTGTTCCAAAAATATGGGCCTTATCCACAGAACTTTCCTTCTTATTGTTTGACCATTGTTAGGTCTTGTGCATTTTTACATGGTAAAAGACTCCAGCCACCTGTCTGCATGTTGAAGCTTCTCAAATTACTTATTGGCTGAAGTTTCTTCAACTACTTATTAGAATGTATTAGATTCATTGAGAAGAGTCCATAGAAATAATACTCTGAATGCTTCCACGCTTGTGACAGTTTTCCTGTAATCTTTATTCTTGTAGAATAGTTTGGCTGGATACAAAATCCTTGATTTATGTTTCCATTCCTTCAGTACCTTAAATACATTACCCTGATCTTTCCTAAAATAAAATATTTTTAAAAAATAATCTGATATCAGTGTTACTTTCTCTCTTCTTGAAGTGATTTGAACTTTTAGCTTGGATGAACAAAGGATATTCTGTTTGTTCAAAGTTTAATGGTTCTACTACAATATGTCTTACAGTCAACCCTAATGCATCAATTTTTCCAAGTTTACCCTTTCAGTATGAAAGTTTACATCTTCATTTGGGAAAGTTTTCTTGAACTGCATGTAATGTCATTGTGTGTGTGTCTATGTGTTCCATTGTCTTAGTTTTCTTTTTCTCATGCCTCATTATTTTTGCTTTTCCTCTGTATTCCTGTTTGCAAATTCTTTTTATCATTTTCTTCACTTCCATCATAATTTTCAATTTTCTTATTTCCATTTTCTATTTTCCTTACAAGATTCTCTAGTTTATCTATATGCTCATGATCCTTCTAAGCACTATTTGCAATATTTGGGTGTTTTTTTTCCCTTTTGTTTCTAATCTTTCCTAATATTGGCCAGCTGTCTTGTCATGGCCTGCTATTGCCTATTATCTTATTTAATAATCTTTCTAATTTTCATTTATTTCTATTTTCCTCATTTCTGTTGCCTCATATAAGGTACAGTGTACAGCCTTTTTTTTTTCTGGCACTTCTTCAATTTCCACAAGTCTTTATTTAGACTGTTATATTAAGATAGTTTGATTGTTTGTTTGTTTGTTTCCAAGTAATATCTTAGTGTTGGTTTGAACCACAGTCCCTTTGTTGTTTCTGTTAAAACTCTAAGTACTTCTGTTCTGAACAAGGTGGAGTAATAGGAATCCAATTTACTAGCCCCCCACTTAAAAAGCAACCACATTATATATATTTAAGTAAAGCTAAATTATATAAAATAATTGCATATCAAAAGATTACAGATGACGATTATGCTAATTAGATTGATTACGGTGATCACTTCACAATGGACAAGTATATCAAAACATCACGTTATATGTATATTAAATGTATATAGCTATTTGGCTTTGGACTTTTGGCTCGGAGGAGGCCACAGTGCAACAGTCTTAGGTCGTCTCGAATCCGGGTTCATCCTACACCACGTGCCTCTTCTATGCCGCCTAAATTTGACCTCAACGAGATCAAAGTTGTATACCTGAGGTGCACGAGTGGCGAAGTTGGTGCCACGTCTGCCTTGGCCCCGAAGATCGGCATGCTGGGTCTGTCTCCAAAAAAGGTTGGTGATGACATTGCCAAGGCAACCGGTGATTGGAAGGGTCTGAGGATTACAGTGAAACTGACCATTCAGAACAGACAGGCCCAGATTGAAATGGAACCTTCTGCCTCTGCCCTGATTATCAAAGCCCTCAAGGAACCGCCTGAGAGACAGAAAGAAGCAGAAAAACATTAAGCACAGTAGAAATATCACTTTTGACAAGATTGTCAACATTGCCCAACAGCTGTGGCACTGATCATTACCCAGGGAACTCTCTGGAACTATTAAAGAGATTCTGGGGACCGCCCAATCTGTGGGCTACAATGTTGATGGCCTCCACCCTCATGACATCATAGATGACATCAATAGCGGTGCAGTGGAATGCCCAGCTAGTTAAGAACTACAAAGGAAAATATTTTAATAAAGGATCATTTGACAACCAAAAAATAATGTATATAATTGTCAATTATGCCTCAGTAGAGCTAAAAATTGGTATATAATGTTGTAATAATAATAATAATGTTAAATTATTCCTACATATTCATATGACATATGAATATGTAGGAATAGCACCTGGGCTTGGAAATCAATGACCTATTTGGATATATAATACTTTTTAATTAAATATTCTCTTTTGAAACTAGTTTAATGTCATCTTTTAATACTTGAAACAGAGGGATCCCCAGATATTGCTGAAAGTATCTGGAGGCTATACTTTTGTTTAAAATTAAACATAAGTTAAGTAAAAATGTATTCCTAAAAAAAAAATAAGTAGACATAGGCAATGAAGGACTCTGTAGTGTTTTCTGAGAATCGAGAGACAAGCAAACTGAGCCTTGCAGTGGTCTCAGTTTACTGAATGAGGTGAGTATCCAGGCCATGTCTCAGAGGGGAGGAACACAGGGAGAACCCAGAGAAATCCCTGATATGAAGGGATGAAGCAGAAAAGCTATAAAGGTGAAAATGACTAAAATTTGCAGAAAAGAATACCGGAGAAGCAAAAGCTGCACTGAGAGAGAATGGTGAGTATTCACAGAGCATCTCCCTCAAGTCTTACTGGATATTGAGCAATGAATGCATGTGTAGAAAGTGCCCAATGCCAGGGAAATAATTACCTGAAAATATTAGAGGAAAATATCCTTGAGACTTACACAAAGCTGGAAATATCTCCTATTCCTACAAGGCAGAGTGGAATCCTTTGTAAGTGTGATGCGCTGGGAAACATCCTCAGAAGGGGTTTGGCTCAGTTAATGAGGTAAAATTAATTCTAGACCAAATTCTAGAGCTATTGTAATCCCAAAAAAGTTTTAAAAAATGCTATTTTTAGAAATTCAAAAATTGACCATATCACAAAAGTAAAATGAATAGTGTATGGAATCCAGTGAAATGTCCAGGCATTAAAAATATCAAGAACCTATAACCCATGATGAGGAGAAAATTTAATCAATTAAAACTGACCCAGAAATGACAGATTATGTATTTCACAAACACATGAAACCAATGAATAACTATATTTCACATGTTTAAAAAGATAGAGGAACTATTAAACACAGTATGCAGAGACATAAAGATGTAAAATGATCCAAATGAAACCTCTAAAGATGAAAATTAAAATATCTGAGATGAAAATATAAGGAATGGTTTAAGGGCATATTAGACATTGCAGGGGAAAAAATTACTGAAAGTAAAAGCATAGGAATAGAAATTATCTAAAATGATAGACAAAGAAAATAATAATGGACAGAAATGAGCAGAGAGCATCAGTGAACTGTGATGCTCACATGTCCTAGCATAAGTGCCATTGGCATTCCTGAAGAAGAAAGGAGGGGAAAAAAAACACAATGCAGAACTAATGGCTGAAAAAAATTCAGATTTGATGAAAACTATAAATCCACAGATTACAGATAATAAAATAAGAAACATGAAGAAAACCACACAAATGCACATTGTGAACACACAAATGCACATTGCTTAAAATCAGTATAAAGAGAAAACTTTATGAAAGCCATCAGGGAAGACACACACACACATACACACACACACACACACACACACACACACACACACACACATGGACACCCCTGACAGCCTAAAATTCTATAGCCTGAGAAAATATATTTGAGAAATTAAGATAAAATAAGATGTTTCAGACCTAGAAAACAACTTATTACAAGCAACCCTGCACTGCAAGAAAAAGATAAAGTATATCATATCCTTTAGGTAGACAGATATGATGGAAATCTGAATATACACAAATAGATGAAGGGCATAAAAGATGAAAACTACATGAGTACATTATAAGACTTTTTCTTATTATTTAAGGCTTTAAATTTTGTTATTTAAGTTTATTAAAAAGATAATCGACTCTTTAAAGCAAAAGTAGTAGTAATATACCATGGTGTTGAGAAAATATTATGACCTAATGTAGATGATAACGTTAGAATAAAACTTAAAGAAACTCTGCAGAGAAATGGCTATATTCTTGTATGGTCTTATGCTGGATATGAAGTGGTATATTTGTCCTAAAATGTAGACTCTGATCATTTAAATGTATCTGTTATAAACCCTAAATCAAATAAGTAAAACAAAGTAGAAATATAAGTAATAAGTCAATGATGGAGATAAAAATTAAATCATATAATCTCAGTTGATACAGAAGAAAACATTTGACAAAATCTCACATCTGTTTCTGACAATATTTCAGTAAACTAGGAGTAATAAGGAATCTTCTGAACCTGATAAAGTATATTCTGAAAAGTACCTACAGATAACTTCATACTTGAATAGTGAAGGACTGAATGTTTTGCTCCTAAGATCAGCGACAAAGCAAGATCAAACATTCTCACAACTTCTATTCAACACTGCACTCAGATTCTAGTCAGTAGAATAAGATAAAAAAAGAAAAATTATAAAGACTAGAAAGTCAGAAACATAGCTGTTTTTATTAGCAGACAGCATAATCATATAAGGAGAAAATCCTCAGAAATCTCAAAAAAGTAAATTCTAGGACTAATTAGTGAATTTAGCAGCATTATAGAAGTAAATATACAAAAATCATCTGTATTTCCTTATACTGGTAAAGAAATACCAGTTTAAAATAAACATTGCCTTTGCAGTCATATCAAATATATGAAATATTCAGCAATAAAACTGACAAATGACATGCAATTCTAGTACATTGAAAACTACAGAACATTTTTGAGAGAGGAAAGAAAACACAATGCAGGTAAATCATACTCACAGAAGACTCAATATTGGTAATATGTCAATTGTCCTGAAGTTAGTTGCAGAGTCAGCACAATTTCAATCAAAACCCAATAGTGTTTTTGAAGAAAATGAAAAGCTATTTCTAAAATTCATGCAGAAATGCAAAGAACCTAGAATATGGAACCCAGCTTAGACAAGAACAACAAATTTGGGGGACTTAACAGTACCTCAATTGAAGACATGGTACAAAGTGACAATAGTCAACAAACAGGTAGTGTTACTATGCAGATAGACAGAGATCTATGGGCACATACCAGGGTCCAGATACAGAGCTATAAATATTTGTTCAACTAATTTTGAATGAAAGTGCAAAGGTAATATAGTGGAGAAAAACATCTTTGTGTTCCTTCCATTTTATCCTACACCCTAAGTATCCATTCCCATACATGTCCCTGTAATTTCTATTTGTATGAACTAGACAATTCAAGTAGTGTTTTTGGGAGTGTAGCATACCTCTTCATATAAATATTTGGTCTGTCCATCTGTCTGTCTATCATCTGCTTAACATGTTTAAATTTAGCAGTGTTTTCACAAATGTAGCTTAAAGTATATGCTTGTCCTTCACTTCAAAAGAATTCCATTGTTCTTTTTTTGATATGTGGTTTTATGTCCAGGTAGAGCAGTTTGTAGTTTTAAAAAGACCATCTGTGGAAACCTATCCATTTTTCAGCCATTGTCTCCTCTTAAAAGTAATGAACAATTTCTGGGGGGCAAGTGAATAAGCTGTCTGTGGTGTATTGATATAAAACTGCTTTTTTCCCCCACAGTAACATTGGGAATCCTGTAGCTAACAAATTATTGCAGTCAGGAACAACAAGTAACTCAAGAATGCGTTAGACAAGATGACTTCAATAAATCCTACGATGCCTTTTCTCACTGAAAGTTTGGAAACAAACTTGTTACCAAGACAATTCCTTTGTCTTTTTCACTGCAAGGAAAGAACAGTTAAATTCTTTTCCTAAAAGAATGTTGATATATCAGGTCAAATATTTAGAAATTTATCATTTGTGCTTATGGTCAAATTCTTATAAAAGTACATAGAGAACATGGAGTTCAAGCTTGTACGTCAGACTTTAAGAGGGTTAGAGGCCAACAAGACAGAACTAAAATCTGTTATATGCAGGAGAGAGCTAAAATTTCACTGCTTGCTGCATACCAGTCAGTGTGATGGTTTATCGATTATTTCTTGTTAACAAAATGTGAGATAGTTATTTTTTTATTTATTTTTATTTGAAATAGGGTGTGCAAGCTGGGATGAGAGGCAGAGAGAGCGGGGGTATGGGAGAATCTCAAGCAGGCTCCATGCTCAGCACAGAGCCTGATATGGGGCTCACCCACGGCCCTGGGATCATGATCTGAGCTGAAATCAAGAGTTGGACACTCAACCAATTAAGCGATCCAGGTGCCCCTAATTATTATTATTATACCTGTTGTACAAAAGGAGTTACAGTTTCCAAGAAACATCCACATCTACCTGATTGGAAGCTTCAGTCTCCTAGAGCTGAGCATAGATCTAGAGAAGTGCTTTTTTGAAAGAGAGGCTACTTGGACTGGAGAATGAAGTACTAGATTAAGAAATGAATTTGGAGAGCTGTGACATCAAAGAAGGATTTGGCTTTCTTTATGTGGTTCCAGAGGACAGTGCTAAAAGTAATTTGAGGAAAGTATGAGAAGATATATTTTGGCTTTCAAAGCAAGGAAGATGACCACAGGTGTCCAATGACAGAGTGAGTGTTTCCTCTGTGATCATCTCTCTGTCCCCAAAAGCATTAATACTGAGGCTAGAATCTAAACCCGCATTCTCTAATGCAGCAGTACTAGCCACGTGTGGATATTTTAATTTAACTAAAATTAAATGGAATTAACAATTTAGCCCCTTAGTTGAACTAGCCAAATTCCAAGTTCTCAAAGGCATGTACTGCTACATATAAACTCTTTATTTAAAAAAAAAAAAAACATTAACACTGAGATCCACACATTTGGTTACATGATTCCTTTATAATTTCTTTGTTTCTTTCAGATCTTAGCAATATTTTTTTATATCTGTAGAATACTGAAGTCTTCACAGTGGTGACTGGGTGAATGGAATTCTTTGAGTGCATTGTTATTAACACTTCCCTTCTATCTCCTTTGTGTCTATCCTTTCTGATGCAGCTGTCAAGGCAAAGTCATCATTGATACGTAAGCGTGTCTCAGCCTAGAGCTTTGGTCATTGACTTACATCTGTCATTATAACTACAGTTACATAAAAACTATACTAATAAACTTTTTTTTAAGGATATGGTGGGAAATATTGCTTTAGGACTTCAATTATAAGTCTTATAAAAGCATAAACATACAGGAGGAAACAGATTCAGAAAGAGAAAATTGCCAGCAAGTGTTTGTTGGACTCCAAACTAGAGTTTACATTTCCCAATTAAACTTTCTACACCATTTTCTCTTCAAAAATCTTTCTCCCGTCTCTCTTTTTTTTAATATTTTAAATTCCAGTTAGTTAACATACAGCATGATATTCATTTCAGGTGTACAATATAGGGATTCAACACTTGCATACATTCCCCAGTGCCATCACACCAAGTTCACTCCTTAATCCCCTTCACCTATTTAACGCATGCTCCCTCCCTCTTCCCCCTCTGGTAACTATCAGTGTGTTTTCTGTGGTTAAGAGTCTGTCTTTTGGCCTGTCTCTCTCTCTCTTTTTATTTCCCTTTGCTCATTTGTTTTGTTTCTTAAATTCCACAGGAGTGAAATCATATGGTCTTTGTCTTTCTCTGACTGATTTCACTTAGCATAATTGCTCTAGCTCCTTCCATAATCATTTCAAATGGCAAGATTTCATTCCTTTTTATGACTAATATTCCATTGTAACAATTGTGTTTATATTATAAAGCCTATTTTCCTTGTCCTGATAATTATTCTGAAACAGTGAGTATGTTATAATTTCTAGAGTTTAATATGCAACAAAACTTTTCCAACTGTACTGTTAGCATAAAAAATTATCAAATATTTATTGAGCATCATTATGCTGAAGAGACAAATTTTTTCATTATTATATGTTTTTAAAAAAAGGTTTCTTATTTTTGAGAGAGCGTGAGTGGAGAGGGGCAGAGAGAGACGGGAACAGAAGATCTGCAGCAGTCCCAATGCAGGACTTAAACTCATGAACCATGATATCATGACCTGAGCCAAAGTCAGACACAACCAACTGAGCAACCCAGCCACCCCTCATTATTATCTTAAGGCTATTTATGGATTTTTGTAAAGTGTTTAAAATCCACTTAATTAAAATCCAAGAGAATGTTAAACTGTACATTTGCCTACACTGATTTTATATCTATATCTCTGTGTATCTATCCATCCATCCATCTAACTACCTTCAAGAAACTTACCTTCTAGAAGCAGAGCACAATATTTCATTACCCCCTTCCATTATAGACGACTTTCTATAAGAGCTATAATAAAGATATGCACAGGGTATATTGAGTAGTAAAGGCTATCTCATGTAGGAAGTCTTTACAATACAGCTGCCAATTCTTTCTGGAACCTGAAAGAAGACTAGGATTTCAAAAGGAAAATACGTTTGTTGAAAAGCCAAGTGCATTCATTTTTTAAAAAGATAACCCTGCATCACCATACAGAGTATTCTGGAAAGGGGGTTCTCAGCTTTGGCTCTCCATTGGAATCACCTGGGAAGCTTTCAAAATCGACATGCCAGAGTCCGTGCCCTTGAGATTCTTATTTCATTGATCTCAGGAGAGGCCTGGTCATAGGGATTTTAGAAACTCTTCAGGCGATTCGCAGGAGCCGCCAAGGTTGAGAACCGTTGCTTTAGGCTATAGTCAAAAGATGGTAGGTGAGGAAAAAATGGTTGTTTTACAAGGCCGTTATAAAAATCTCCTATGCATAAAATTATGTTACTTGTGAGACTTGATACTAATTTGATATCCATTTTTACATGGCTGAAGGAGAAATAAATTAACTGCCTTATGGAAGAGGCAAATAAGAGACAAAGGTACAAAAAGATATGTATAGGAGAGGAGGACAAGATGGCGGAAGAGCAGAGAGCTCTGTAATCCGCGCACGCCTGTATGGATTGAACTGAGAAGGACTGAAGGGATAAAACTTGGATTTGCAAGTGGGGGAAAGAAGAAACAGACGCCAGAAAGAAGACAACCTCAAAGATGCCTGAGTGAGTGACTG
>CM053563.1:33168559-33278411 GCA_028646485.1 Cryptoprocta ferox
CTGAAAACAAACTGAGGGGGGAAGGGGAAGGGGAAAAGATAAAGGGGGGTGATGGTCTTGGTGGAGATCACTTGTGGGGAAGAGCACTGGGTGTTATATGGAAACCAACCTGACAATAAACTATAAAGTTTAAAAAAAAAAAAGATATGTATAAAGATGTAATCTTAATTATCTTCACAGCAACCCATGCTAATATGTCTATTCCACACATAACAATTTTATGTATGTAGGTGCTTGCATGCATAGATATCAAAGTAAAGGATACTTAAATGTAAATATTATGTTAATAAAATATTTTCCAAGGAAAATATTATGATTTTTTTAAGTGGAAAGAGCAGTGGTTTTGCCATAGCCACAACATTCTGATATACTGTGGGTTAACATGAAGGACAGAGTTTCAAGTATCCCACAAGATTGCTGCCTATTGTAACAATGTTCTTATCTCCAAACTCTAGTGTTCCCATGGGTATCATGCTGGTTAGAACTCACTCACAAACACCATGTCATCTGGGAGTAACAATGATTAAGCAGCTAGGGACAGAACATAAAGAGGGAAAACAAAGGCTCTAGAGGTTTTTCTTCTAAATTTTATCTGAATAAACTATGGTGGACATTGCCGGACCCTTGTGTTCTGGCCTCTTCTCCGTCTTCAGCTTAATTTCCTGCCACTCACCTCCTGACTCACTGCTGTCAGAATGCACCTGGCTCCTTCATGCTCTTTGAAAACAACACACTCTTTTTTTTTTTTTTTTTTTTTTTTGCCCCAGGCATTTTCACACTTTTCTCTTTGGGATGTTACTGGCTTGGAGACATTGCACCTGACTGCTTTTGTTTAAACAGGCTGCTTCTGTTTCTTCTAATGATTTTTTTTTCTGTGAATTTATTCCAAGTTGTAATTATATTTTTATATCTCCCAAATACAAGCCTCATGAGAGTAGGAAGCTAATGTGTTTTGTTTGCTACATTGTATCAAGCACCTAAAACCAATTGATTCATAGTACTCACCCATAGTTGTTAAATGAGTAAGATAAGTGCATGAAGAAACACAACCCAGACCTGTGTATAATACAGAAAACAAAGCTGGCAGTTGAAAAAGAACTTCCATGAGTTCTTCCATGAGTTTGGCTAACTCTTTATAGATTATTAGGAATTTGTAGAGCAAGGTAAGTTCAGTTTCTCTTTGAGCTGTGACCAAAAGATTCAATTAAAAAATAAATTATTAAAAGAACAGAAGGTAATTAAAAGATCCCCAGCCCAAAATAGTTAATATTGAATGATTTTATCTAAAAGGGAAAATTGCAGCTTCTGTTATTAGGAGAAAATAGAATTCTTGTAAATTATTCAAAAGGAACAAGACAGCAACATGTGAAATTGGATATGAAATTGAGAAATGACTAGTTTTTTGTAATGGGGATATTGTTTGTTTTAAAATAAATATCAAAATTGAGGGCAAAATTAATCTGATTCCTGGCCACAGTAGCATTCCTGGTTCTTAAATAAAAATGTGATGGGATTGATTTATAACCTCCACGGTGCACTGTCATAAATAGTTCTTTCTATAGCCCTGTCTCATGCGTCTGCATTTGTGATATGAATAATTTGAACTGTAAAAGTGTGATAACAGAAGACAGTTGTGAAGGAATGGTACATCTGTTGTAAGATAAGGATGTCACACATCATGAGGGCAGATCAAGAGGCGTGATCTTCATGATATGTGAAAAGATATTAAGTGTGGAAATGATGTTAATTACTTTCTAAATGTCATTTACTCGGTGTGTTCATGCTATATTAGCAAAAGAAATATCTATTCTCTCTTAATGGTAACTGGGACAAATAAATACCACATTGCTGTAGTAATTAAATCCCTTTAAAAGGAATGTGGTCCTGTTAAATTTATTTTTATATATTAAAGTTTTAAATGGGTTAAGGGTACAGTGATCTGAGTAATGGAGACCGTGTTAATCTGTGCTTTCTAGAGTGTGTCTCAGTTCAGTTATGTAAACAGTATAAATGATAGATGTATCAAGAAAGGAAGTCTGGATGAATGGACATTGAAAGTCAATGACGAAGTTGCATTCATAGAATAGCACTTCAGCATGCCCTTGTTTTTCATGGTGAAGCAAATATTTCATGATATACTACTGCATGTGTTTATATATATATAATTATATATATAATTATAGGATTTATTTAAGTCACGTGTGTCTTTATTAACATCATGTACGTATTTCAATCTTTTGTGAGATTTATTGTGCAGTATTTGCAGTGTCAGGGGAAGACTCTCATCCCCTGCAATTTGGCATCTGCTTTTACCAAACATCAGGTCCATAAGAAATTACATGAAGAGCTGGAAAGAGTAACACATTCCCTAAGAATGCTGTGGCTCCTGGATCATTTTAGTATTTTAAAATGTCAATTTTACACTGACAAATCAGACATGTTAGGAATTAAAATTGGGTCACCGATGGAAGGAAATATTTATCCAAGGATCTTGCCTGGATTGTGGGGAGAGGAAAAAATGCTCTGAGAATAAGGATAAAACTGTTAATTGGATGTATAAGTACATATCTATACATGAAAAAGTAAATTCTATTACCCTAAGTATAACATACTTATAAGACATAAAAAAAGTTGGCTTTTATGAAATATTACTTTAACCTTGTTTTGTAAAGTATGTTTTATGGAATACTAATCCTAGGAAATGCCTTGACCCATATCAAATAACCAATACCTGTTTTGATTGAATTATAGACTGAATATATTAAGAAAATATTCCATTATCAATGCATATCAAATTCCTTTTTTAGTGATTCAAGATGCATATTAATTTAGGACTCTCAACAACCTCCAACAGAGTAAAAACACTGATTCATTCCATGATGTTTATCACATCTCCTCAACTTTTTAGGTATTAGGAATATTTCCACTTGTTTTAGGTCAAATAACAAGCAGTAAATATCTATTTTGCACAACTCATCTTGAGAAATAGTGCTGATTATTTGACTTTTATAACAGGTGTTACCACTTTTGCAGTAAAATGTCTGATGTACATATTATCCATGAGCTGGAATGAGACAGGAGCATAAAAATTGTATCTACCAGCCCGTGTTCCCTGTGTGGAGCTCTGCAGTCCCCCTGAAGTGTGTCAAATCAGAGTGTGCACCTCAGAGCAGAGCTCCTGGATGACAAATAGACCTCTTCCTCCAAGTGACCAGGGATGTGCTTTAGTCCGCGGTGCCCGGGAAGTGGTAGTCTGCAGAGAACTGTCTCTCTGATTGTTACAGTCCTATGGGACCCAGGAACTCAAACTCCACCTAGTCTCCGCAGTCAGGCATCAAGGGGTAAAATCTGGGCTGCAGTCACAAAAAACAGGTGACCAGATGTGTGTAGAAACTTCCCTTTGGGAGATACTGGTGATCAGGAGCAAGGCAGAGGGACAGTGCAAAGATGGTACCCGCTTAAAAAAAAAAAGTAAAAAGAAAGAAAGAAAGAAAGAAGAAAGGGAGAAAGAAAGAAAGAAAGATTAAAAAAATAAAAGAAAAAAGAGGAAAAGAAAAGAAGATGATTCCCTCCAGCTTTAGCAAGGCTGAGAAAAAGCCTGAAGATAGCCTCCAGTGGCTGGAGTTAAAAGACAGAACCCGCTGCCTGGACGGAGGTAAAAGATGGCACCTGCCATCCTAGCAAGACTGAGGAAGAGCGTCTACCAGCCTCTGTCCCTAGAGAATATCCCAGCAGGCTCCTGCCTCTCAGTCTCATGCTTTCAAATTAGTGTTGAGCCTCTTTCACGTAAAGTCTGGGTACATTTCAAAGATTGCTTCTGCTCTGGCCCTGGAGCAGGTGAGTCTGCAAAAGCCCTTTGAGAGTCATTTCTCAGTTTGCCACAGCCCTGTGGGTCTGGTGGATGAAAGCCCTGTTGGTTTTGAAAACTACATATTTTGGGAGCTCATCCCTCAGGTGAAAGTTTACAAGTTGGGGTGTCCAATGTTGGGATATGAGCCCTGTGCTTCTGAGGGAAAAGCTCCATATTTTGAGTTCTCTCACAATTGTGGGTCACCTTGCACTGTAGGGAGTGTGTATGGAGTGTGTCTCAGCTTTTCCTGCCTGCTTCAATGTTTTGTTTTGTTGTTTTTCTCATTTTCTGGATGTGAAGGAGTTGTTCTGTTCACTTTTAGGATTTTTTAAGAGGAAATTGTCCCACATGTAGCTGTAGATTCAGTGTGTCTATGGAAGGAGGTGAGTTCAGGATCTTCCTACATCACCATCTTAAACTGGCTCTTGAGGATTCTTATATGCACAAGTCTGGGTTCCTGAGAAATGGACAACAGGACAGGATTAGACATGCAACAGATTTATTGGGGGAGGCAGTTGGAGAAGGTGGGTAGAATCTTCAGAATAAAATGCAGACTGGACTCCTGTAAAGGAGAGACAGGATAGTTATTGTGGCAGGAAAAATCTCAGACTGCAGCACAGTTTTTAAAAAATTTCAGCCAGGTCATTGGAGAGTACTCAAGCTAAAATCTATCATTGAAAGAGTTTATCTTATCAGATAATTCCTTAGTGACCCCACCATCCTCTTATTACAGCCCATAGGTAGCTTAGCCGTGCTGCAAACTTGGTGGGGAACAGAGGGATAAGAGCCAGAGTCTTTATGTCTGCAACAGGACATAGGAGAGCACATTTTCCCGACTGTCATACTATAAATCTGTTTCCTCTGTGTTTGTTCCTATGTGTCCAATCCCTAATGTTATTTTTTCAATGACTGAACAAAGGATGTAGGCATTTTTAAGGCCCGTCATAAATGTATCCTAATGGTCCAACATCTGGGGGCAAAGTTGGAGGTGTTCATAAATATGTGGATGAAGTGCACTGTATGATATACTTGTCATCATTGGATGGTATCATTATTATTAATTTTAGACCTTCGTGAGTTTGATATTCACAAAATGATACTCAGATTTGATTGCAAAGCTGTGTTTTCTGACTGCTTTTGGCATTGCTTAGGGCACAGTGGAAACAGAAACTCAGTCCTCATGTCAGTAGCATGTGGGCCCAGGGTTTCAATCCTTTCGTGATATGGTACTTGCCTTTCCCTATTGCCCAGCTAGGCTTTATGCCAGCCCTGTTCTTCAGTTCCACTGGTTCCTGTTCCTTCCATTCACTTGTTCATGCATTTGATACTGTGCTGAGGCAGTGGTAGGTGAGCATATGGAGGAGCTTGCCTTTGGAGGATTGCAAACAACAGCAACAGCAGGCTGGCTGGTGGGGAAGCGGCATCTTGTTTGTTAAAGTCAACCCTCTTCCCACTGAATCAGCCCCAGGCAGAGGGTCCACACAGCTGAGAATGTCAGAAAACATGGGGTGTCTCAGACCTTCACCACAATTGGCATTTCAGGCAGAAAGGCAGCCTTTGCCTAGGGGATATCACTGCCGAGTTTGATAGTTCTTAGTAATTAATCAACTGCTTCAGTGAAGGCATCAGGCTGTATCAGGAAGAGTGAAAAAGGACAGAACTTCACATGGGTATAGAGGAAAACAGAATTATTGTCAGCAAAAATGATATGACACTGCTATATCCTCTCCAGAGGAAGGGGTCCCTACATATACAGAGAAAATCCAAGTGCTTCCCACAGCTTTGTCACTAGCCTTAGATTTAACTGTGGGCAAAGCTGCATCTTCATTTCCTTTACTGTAAAATGAAGCAGCTGAAAATGGGATCCATAAGAATCCCTCCAGATTTAATATTCTGAGGACCCAGTCACATCTTCCATCTTCTTCACCTTGATGACTCTTTCTGACCCACCCAAACTCAGGATCATTTGAATTATCTCTCCTGCACCTCTTCACCTAGTACATTTTTTAAAGTTTATTTTTATTTATTTTGAGAGAGAGAGAAAGAGCAGGAGAAGGGCAGAGGGAGAGGGGGAGGGGTACAGAATCCCAAGCAGGCTCCATGCTGTCTGTGCAGAGCCTGATGCAGGGCTCGAACTCATAAGCTGGAGATCATGACCTGAGCCAAAATCAAAAGTCAGGCACCCCACCTACTACAGTGTAGATATTAGTTGGCTTCCACTGCCATAACAAAATACCAGATATCCGGTGGTTTAAATAATAGATATTTATTTTTCACGGTCCTAGAGGATGAGAAGTCCAAAATCAAGGTGCTGGCAATGTCAGTGTCAATCTGAGGGCGTTTCCCTTAGCTTGTAGACAGCAGCCTACTCATAGTGGTTTCATTGTGGAGACAGAAGGAGTTCCACTCTCTTTTCTTCTTAAAAAACACTACTCCTACCAGATTAGGGCCCCACCCATATGATCTCCTTTAATCTTGGTTACATCTTAAAAATACTATCTCCAATTGTAGTCATCTTTGGCTTTCTGGCCTTAGCATATGAATTTGTGGGGCAGGGCATAATCAAATCCATAGCAATATGGTTGTGATCAATAAGGAAGCATCAGTCAGTTATGGGAATGTGTCAAACCCACACCTCAAACACCATGCTTTTTCATAGTTCTTGTCTTTAGTATGGTCCATTTCTCTAAAATGCTTTTCTCCAAAGCTTTTCCTTTCCCTAACTTGTAAATTCCTGTTTATCTTTTAAAAGTAAACAAAAACAAAAACAAAACAAAACAAAAACAAAAACCTCCTCTCTGGAATTCCCTCTTAAATCCATCTCTGTTTAGGGTCTCCCACAGTCTTCCTGTATTTCCTACATTAGTTTGCATATGTTTTTATAGGAACATGTATTTCCTTGGGGATAATGCCATACCTTTGCTTTCTCTTCTCTTAAAGTATTTATGTTAATACAACATTAACTTCAACAGTTGAGATAATGCTTCACTCAGCTTTCTTCTGGAATAGAAGAAATTGTGATTTATTTTTTTGTTTTGGGATGAATAAGACTGCATCTTATGACAAGAGACAGTGTCAACCACTTAATGTAAACAAATTAAGCTGAACACTTTTTTTTGTGTATGCAAATCATTACCCCTAAAATAATTCACAATGACTACTGCCTTTATTTCTATATCTGGGTTTTCAGTTGTAACTGATAACAGTAATCTGGACAAAATAGAGTAGTAGAGATTTTAGATGGTCTTGCTAGGATTTATGGCCTATCAAACAATTTGGATTTAGTGTTATTTATTTGTTTATAAGAGAGAGAATTATTTTTGTTTATTATTTTTCTTTAGTGACTATGGATCTATTAAAATTTTAAAAATATTTTTGAGGGGTGCCTGAGTGGCTCAGTTGGTGAAGCATCTGACTTCTGCTTAGGTCATGATCTCATGGTTAGTGAGTTTGAGCCCCACATTGGACTCTGTATTGACAGTGCAGAGCCTGCTTCAGATTCTCTCTCTCCCTCCTTCTCTCTGCCCCTCCCCAGCTTGCGCTCTCTCTCTCTCTCTCTCACTCTCTCTCTCTCTCTCTCTCTCCCTCTCTCTCTCTCTCCCTTTTGCTCTCACTCTTTCTCTCTCTCTCAAAATAAACATTTAAAAAATAATCAATTTTACATTTAGTTGATTATCTCCATTTTTAAAAAATAAATTCAGATTCATATTTATCCTTTCCACATTTTTTGGATTCACTCTGTAGTTAATTTTTAATAGAATTTCCAATAGAATGTTTAATAGAACATGTGAGACTGCATCACATGTCTGATCTTGCTTACCCTCCCTCCATCCCCACCACACCCCATATAGGCCATGGTAGAATCTGGGGTGGTGGGTGGTAATTAACTAGAAGTAAATGGGCATTTGTTAAGGCAGTGATGTTACAGCACCCCTTTAAGGCAGTAGAGAAGGAGAGCAGTTTATTCAAACTTACCATTCACCATCTCAGATTTCGTTGGTGTTTAGTTTGGATTTTATGGTAGAGTAATTTGAACAATATCAATTGTACAAATTGGAAAAATTGAGGTTGAGAAGCCTTAATTGATATTTGTATGTTCTGTCAAAAGTAAATAAAAAAAACAGAAGTAAAACCAATGAATCCCGTGAGTAGTCATTCAAAGAATTTTATTGTGCACACACCCAAAAGATGGTTTGCAAACTAGGAACACTCAAACCACAATGTGAATGAGGGTTGGATGTATATTGTTCTGAAGCAACTTACATAGGGTGTAGGCAGTATTTATTCTTTATGGTGATTGGTTACAATGTTAGAATTTTGTTAAATGAAAAAGAATGGGTTAATGGTTACCCTCATATGAATTAGGGGGGAACTATTTAAGTTTCACTTAGGATTTGCATAAGCAAGAAGTGACCCAGATCAAGACAGCCTCATTTGTCTTGCAAAATAAGCTAAATTAAGCTTTGCTTTATGTGTAAACTAGTTTTGTCTGTTCTGGGAATTTTCATGCCTGATCTCCATTTGTGTTTGATTTGAATAGTTCACACAATTAGGAAGTGATGGTGTTAGAATTCAAACAATGTAAAAAAGCATGCACTGAAGATGAAAAAAAAAAAAAAAGGAAGCTAGATATAACAATGTTTCCAGGTAAGGTGGGAGAAGAATAAGGACAAGCAATAAATCCAAATAAATCCGCATGTGGAATAATTAGGAACAGAGTCCCAGAAAATAGGTGGAGCTAGAGGGTCTAAGATAATTGCCTTAAACAAGGTTCTAATGTTTGAAGCCCCATGAGGTAAGTACATGGGTCAGTAATGAGGATAGAGTCTGGGAATATTCCCTTGTCACTGTGACACTGATTTAATAAATTGTTTGTGTTTACCAAAATTGACAGTTCACTGAATTGTCTTTGTAAGGTGACTTTGACGTCAATTTTGAAATACCCAGAGAGTAATAATGAGAAAACAAACACACACAGACAAATATATGTTTGTTGGATTGTACTTCTCAGATATGTTTGCCAAAATGTGAGGTTAGAGATGGATTCTTTACTTTGAGATACTAAAATAGGCTATCTAGAATGACATCATCCCTGCAACACAGGGAACATCTTCTTCAGAACTTTTGTTGTTCTAAACATTTGTGGCATATATAGAGCAGAGAACAAATAGATTTCTAGATTCCACACATTGTATGCATACACACACACACACCTGTGTCTTGGCCTGGTTCAGGAATTTATTTCCCATATGATCCATTCTCTGGCTTTCTAATGGTTCATTTTATGATATGATATTCTTTCACACACGAATGAATTGAAAAACATAAGTAGCAATCTGCCTGCTGTGAATAGACTTCTAAGTCCCTTCTCCTTTCTTAATGTCCATGCATTCAGAGCCTCCATAACCAAGTGCCAAGAAAGAGGTTTTCACTGCTTGGTATTTACACTCTGTCTGCATTTCCACTCTACCCCACCCTCAAAGAAAACATTTGGACTTAGTTCAGAGTTCTGAAAGAATATTTGCATTGTAGATTCCCTTTTAACATTTGCAGTGAAAATAACGAGAGACAACTCATTCCCTAATGTTCCCATTACAGAGTATTTGTATGAAATTAATTAGGAAAGAATTAATATTGTATATGCTCCACTTATAGTCCCAAATATTTTCTTGGGATTGATTTGATGTCATGTAAATGTGCAAAAAGTCATGTTTTTTTTTCAGAATAGAGTCCACATAGTGCAAATATTTATTATATTTTCATTTATTTATTTTAAAAAATGAGCTTTTACTTTTGTGCTTTTAGATCTCTATGTACCCCTATCAAAAATTCTAGCCATGGTGTTGTTTTATAAAGAAATAAAACACACATTTTATATGTAGGCATTCCCATATAGATCAGACATGGTTCCTGACCTCATTGAGTTTATAGTCTAATATGGAAGAAGATTATTGAACACATAATTGTAAGTAAGAATATTCAGAATATGCCATGCAGTTTATATAAGTTACACTTTTAACCTAGTGTGTGGCAGCATTGACCTTAAAATTAAGACCTGACAGATGAGTAGTCTCTCCCTAACTTCTCTAAAAGAAAGGATGGGCTATGCAGATCAGGCAAGTATAATTGTTAGTCCTGCAGGCAAGCACACTACCTACACACCACCTTGACTGAAGAATGCTTATTTGTAAGAGACCACGTGTTTCAAGGTTTCCCTTACCCAGTGCAATGAGAAGGCTGAAACATGCTAAGTTGAGGTGGAAAGTCTACACTGTGGCTTTTCTTCCTCCTTCCCTTCCTTCCTTCCTTCCTTCCTTCCTTCCTTCCTTCCTTTCCTTCCCTCCTTCCTTCCTTCCTTCCTTCCCCCCTTCCTGTCTTTTTCATTAGACATAAAGTTAAGAGCAAGTTATAATATTTCATTATTCATGAGAATGATGAAATAAATTTATTGTAAGAATTTAAGTCAGGAACCGTATTGCTTTCCTGTTACATGTACTGGTCAGTGGTTTCAGTTAAACTAAACACGTGGCAAATTATGGAAGTAGCCCAGGTGTCTATCAAGTGATGAATGGATAAAGAAGATGTGGGATATATATACACAATGGAATATTTACTCAGCCATAAAAAAGAATGAAGTCTTGCCATTTGAAACAGCATGGATGGAGCTACTGGAGAATATTATGCTAAATAAAATAAGTCAGTCATAGAAGGACAAATACCATATCATTTCACTCATATGTGGAATTTCAGAAATGAAACAAATGATCAGGGACACCTGGCTGGCTCAGTCAGAAGAGCATGTGATTCTTGATCTCAGGGTGGTGAGTTCAAGCCCCAAATGGGGTATAGAGATTACTTAAAAAAAACTTTAAAAAATACAAATGAGTTAAGCAGGAGAAATGAGAGAAGGGGAGGAGAAAGAGGAAGAGAGAGAGGCAAACCAAAAAGCAGGCTCTTAATTATAGAGAACAGACTGATGGTTACCAGAAAGGAGGCGGGTGGGGGGATGGCTAAAATACGTGATGGGGATTAAGGAGGGCACTTACCGTGATGAGCACTGGGTGTTGAATCACTATATGGTACACCTGAAACTAATATTACACTGTATGTTAACTAACTGGAATTTGAATACAAATTAAAAAAATAAGCACTTGCCAAACATTTTATTTAAGTAAAAAATGTGCAGTAAAATTGAAAATTGCAGAATTTGGGGCAGGTCAAAAGGATCATAGAAATGGATATGTCAGGAGTGAGGGAAAGGACGAGCCAGGAAGAGAGCATACAGCAGGTATTGCCTTATAGGTGTTTGAGAAAGTTCCCTTGCTCATCTGTTTATTATTAACTTACTTAAGTGATCTTCACCAAATTCCAGTATCATCACTCGGCTTTGGGTGGGAAAAGGGTTTTATTGGACATCTAGGTGATGCTCTTACAAATCTCTAAGTAACCTTGGAGAATGAATAAGATGATAAACTTGGAGATGAAGGATTAAATCAATATTCAAAAATTAGGGAAGGGTTAATTATACAAAGAAGAAATCAGTAAGGTTACTATGAATTTGTATAATTTGTAACAGTATCCATTAACAGGGCATTTAAAGGATGTCTGGCAAAAATTAGGACTCTTTGATTTCAGGCAACTACTATCCAACTTGTCCAAGTTTAAGCCATAAAAAAATGCATAGACTATTGTATCTGAGAAGAAACTGGAAAACAAAATCACAGAATCAAGGCATGAGCTGAAGAAACCGGAGCCCCAGGAATTGAAGTGAAGTGAGTATCTCAAAGACCTTTTTTCCTCCATCTAATTTTTGGTATATTTTTTAATTTATTTTTGAGAGAGGGAGAGCACTAGCAGAGGAGGAGCAGAGAGAGAGAAAGGGAGAGAGAGAATCTCAAGTAGGCTCTGCACTGTCAGCACAGAGCCCAATGTGAGGCTCCGTCTCATGAAGCGTGAGATCATGACCTGAGCCGAAATTAAGAGTCAGAGGCTTAACTGACTGTGCCACCAGGCACCCGTTTCCATCTATTTCTTATCATTGTTTCTCTCTTACTAATTTCATCCTGTAGACAATATTTCTCCTTATGCCAGAAAAGATGGCTACTATCAGCTCTAGAGTTCTACCCTCCTGGTTAAATAATCCCAAAGAAAAAGGAAAACATTTTTTCTTTAATCATGTAAATACCAGGGAAGGACTCAGATTCCATATGGGGTCAGATACCTGCTGGCTGCATCAGTAGTTCCAGGGAAATAGGATACAAGCATTTAAAGGAAAGCTTTTCAGAAAAAAAAAAAAGCTACCAAAATACAGTGCACTAATAATAAGCAATATGACATACTTGCAAATCAGTGATTGTTTTCCTCTGTAGGTAAATAAGCAGCATATCACAGGGCTGTGGACTGGAGTGTGCAGTTCTTCCTGCAGAGGGAGCTCAGATAATCCTCTGACGTCACCTCTGATACGTCAAGACACTAGATTAGACTTTTGACGTTACAGAGAATCCAAATGGAATGGTTAGGGGCAAATAATATCCAAGTAGGGCAATAGGCAGGAGGAAACCAGAGATTAATGCAAAAAATAGAACAAAGGATATAAAAATTAAAAAAGAAATTTTAATAGACTATCTAAGAAACACTATGAACCAAAGCTCAAGGCTTAAAACATTTGTGAGTTTCAAACACTGAAGTTACAAGCACCATGTTATATAAATTTACAAGTGATTCTATCCACTTGTCTATAATTTATGACTTTAACATGACTAGTATGTAAATAAAACCAACAAAAACGCTCAGAACAATTTTAATTACAGAGTTGTAAAAATACCAAATCAAACACCAGAACATTTATTACAAGTATGCTGTCAAAGTATTAACCTTACATAATTAAGGGAGATGAATGCAGGAATATAGCAGTATCTTAATATTAATTTTTTAATATATTAGAGAAAATCAGTAGTTCATTGGTAAATAAGATAATTTGATGGAATAATATGATGTATCTATAAAGTCAATTTTTCTTCCTCACAAAATAGTAATTTCTCCTTTAGATTTCATTTATGAAAGGACAAATAAGGTTAATTTTTTAAATTTATTTTTTATGTTTATTTACTCATTTATTTATTTATTGAGAGAGAGAGAGAGAGAGAGAGAGAGAGAGAGAGAGAGAGAGAGCACATAAGTAGGGGAGAGGCAGAGAGAGAGGGAATCACAGAATCCAAATCCGAAGTAGGCTCTAGGCTCTGAGCTGTCAGCGCAGAGCTGGTGCAGTGCTCAAACTCACAAAACCCCGAGATCATGACCTGAGCTGAAGTCAGACGCTCAACCACTGAGCCACCCAGGTGCTCCTAAATAAGGTAAACCAATAGCCAAAATAATACTTAGGGTAATAAAATACATCCTGGAATTTCAATGTTTGGGGGTAAATAGGTTTCCTTTGATAAATTGCTCTTTTTAAAACCTCTTTTTCTTAGAAAGGGGATAAAGCATATATGCACACTATATATGAAAAACTAGGGTGTTTTAGGAGGCTTGCAAACTCCAGAAATTGAATGCAATATTTGAGGTACACCACCACCAAAGAGACATTACTTTTAAAAATAGAGAATAGGGGTACTTGGGTGGCTCATTCGATTAAGCATCCCACTCTTGATTTCAGCTCAGATCATGATCTGACAGTTTGTGAGTTTGAGCTCTGCGTCGGGCTCTGCACTGACAGTGCACAGCCTGCTTGGGATTCTTGTTCTCCCTCTCTCTCTGCCCCTCCACCGCTTGTGCTTTCTCTTTCTCTCTCAAAATAAATAAACTTTGAAAAAATAAAGTAGAATAAAATAAAATGGAGAACTAAAGCAATAAGGATTAGGATATCAGACATCTTTAATAGTATTTTGGAAATTCTGACCATTTCAACAAAATGTACAATTCATTTATGCATTCAGTCATTTGCCTGTTGAGTGTGTATTTAGTCATTTTGAATTTTGTTTTTGTATAGGAATTATGTTTCATACTAGAAAATATGGGTGATAATTCTCAAAAATAATTACAGGTGACATTCTTCAAAGGAATCTTTAATTATTTTCAAATAAATTTTGGTTCAGTAGATTAATCAGGGATAAGTTCAATTTAAAAAAAAATTCCTATTTTTCTGCCTAATTAGTTTACAATGTGATGAAAACTATCCAGAATATCAATGATGTGAATTATCTAAGAATAATCCTGCCAAAAACTGAGTAGCAGAATATGTGTTAAAATTGTTTCAGACTTTACCAAGGGATAGAAAAAAATACATGAAGAAATGGAAAAAAAATTCAATCTATCTGTAGGGGAATACCCAGCATCATCAACACACACACACACACACACACACACACACATACACAACATATGTTTATATATGTATAGGGGCACCTGGGTGGCTCAGTCGGTTAAGCTTCCGACTTTGGCTCAGGTCATGATCTGGTGGTTCGTGGGTTCGAGCCCAGCATTGTGCTGTGTGCTGACAGCTCAGAGCCTGGAGCCTGTCTTCGGATTCTGTGTCTCCCTCTCTCTCTGACCCTCCCCTGCTCACGCTGTCTCTCTCTCTCAAAAATAAATAAAACATTAAAAAAATTAAAAAAATATTTATGTATAAATACAAATATATATGTGATATGTATATTTATGTATTAATTTGTAGAAACTTCAAAATCTCAGTCTTTGGAAACCTTTGGAAATTAATAAAAATATTACAAAAAATAGAGTCTTTTGAAAAGAAATATTGAGGATTTTGTGAATAGAAAGACTAAAAATTCTTTTCCTATCAGCTGTAAAAACATATTATAAAGTAGAAATTATTTTTAAAAGGTGAGACATAATGCACATAACCTAACTGATCAGTAGAACTAAACAAATAGAACTTCAGCCTATTTGGAAGATACAGAAGCATGTATTTTTTTAAAAAAACAGTGTGGGATCTATCACAATCAATGGGAATATTGATAGATAACCCAGTAAATGATATTTAAAAAAATCTACAAATTAGGGGTGAGTTAGACATCAAGTTATATTACTCTTTCATATTATGTATCAACAATGTTTTAATTGATAAAAAATTTATATGTGAAAAAGTTGACATCTGTGAAAACAAATACAGAGAAGCACACACACATTTGGGGACAATAATAGTAATTGATAATGGTTATGATGAAATTCTTAGGAAACATATTTGGGTAGAAAGCTAAATGCTAAAAAGTGTCATATTGACAGGAAACCACAGGAATATAAAAATGCAAAACTAATGTCAAAGAAATAATGCCCTAATTTAAAGCACTATAAAATTTAATAAAAAATTTGCCAGTAGTAGAACAAAGGATATTAATGGAAGAATTACTAAATGAGTAATACAAATGGCCAATAAACTTGTGAAATAGATAATAAACTTGATACTGATGCAAATGAAAACAACAATATGCTGTTTCTTCCTTATTTAACTAGCACCTGATAAATGACTGGAGATTTTATGGAGAAACAGCCTCACTAACATCTTGCTGGTAGAAATGTGAATTGATTCCATCTCTCTAGAAATAAATCCCTTTGGCAATGTAAATCAGAAGACTTAAAATATTCTAATATTTGAAGCACTATATCTTTGTCTAGTAATCCATCAGAGAACTGATCATATATATGAATAAATGACTTTAGTAACAGATACAGTGTTTAAAAATGGAAATAACATACAAGTCTAAGAGGGAAATTGGCAAATAAATTATAATAAGCCTTATAACGGAATGTTTTAAAACAATTAAAAATTTCATATTGAAGCATTTAAAATACCAGTCAGTGCTGGGCACCTGGTTGGCACCTGGCTGGTGGAGTGTGCCACTCTTGATCTTGGGGTTGTGAGTTCAAGCCCCACGTTGGGCACAGAGATTATTTAACACACACACACACGGAGGTTAAATAAATAAATAAAATAATAGGTCAATGCAAAACTTATAAATGCATACATATTTGTGTGTATGTATATATATTCACAAAGGATATGTAGGTATATATAGGATATATATGACTGTTTATAGGACACATTTATCAGAATGTCATCCATAGCTATGCCTTGGTTTTTCAAATACAGATTTTTGTTCTCTACTTTTCACTTTTGGTTTTGTTATAATTTATTTTCTTTTCCCACTGGTTTTAAAGTTGAGACCTATTATTTTCTGAGTGTGTAGCATTTCCATGATGAAGCTTCACTGTCTCTGTGGATACCTTGAAACTGTGGGGCACCTGGGTGGCTCAGACGGTTAAGACTTTGACTTTGGCCCAGGTCACGATCTCAGTGTTTGTGAGTTTGCACAATGCCTGGGGCTCTCTGCTGTCAGCACAGAGCCCGCTTCAGATCCTCACTCTCCCTCTCTCTCTGCCCCTCCCCTGCTTGCACACACTCTCTCTCTCAAATATAAATAAACATTAAAAAAACCTGAAATCACAGAAATGTTTGTTCAACATACACTCTCCTGACATAACAGCACACTTTGTGCTAGAAGAGGAACTTAAAAAAAAAAACTTTTTTCCAGTCATCTTTCTCCTTCCTGTACCCATTTAAATGAGTTCTATCAGTGAGTATGATTTTGAGTGACATAATTTGGAATTTATAACATGGATAAATGATGGGAAAGAGAAGGAGAGATGAGAATAGAGAAGCAGGAAGTAATAGAAAGAGGTAGAAAAAGATAAGGTCTGCATAAGCAGAAATTCAAGAAAAAATTTATATGTTGAGTAACTGTTTAAGCAAGTGAGTGGCTTGAGCACTGCTGGATAGAGAATTTGAGTGTGTGTGTATATATATATACAGGCTCCACGCTCTGGGGGGCTCCATCCGACACCCCTGGGATCATGACCTGAGCTAAAGTCAAGAGTTGAACACTCAACAACTTAGCCACCCAGGCACCCCAAAGTGGTTAAATAGATTTTGATCAAATCAAAATGAAAACTTTTTTTCAGTAATGTAAACACCATTTTAGTCTAATTACTACATAATGTAAGTCTATTTTGAACACTAAAATGCACATGACTTCATATATATATATATACACGTATATATATATATATATACACACACACACACATATATATACACACGTATACACACACACACACACACACACACATATAAACTATATGAAGGGGAGCCTGGGTGGCTCAGTCAGTTAAGTTGCCGACTTTGGCTCAGGTCATGATCTCATGGTTTGAAGGCTCTTGAGTCCTAGCTCCAGGTCTGGCTCTGTGCCGACAGCTCAGAGCCTGGAACCTGCTTCAGATTCAGTGTCTCCCTCTCTCTCTCAGCTCCTCCTCTGCTCTCTCTCACTCTCTCTCTCTCTCTCAAATAAACATTAAAACAATTTTTTTAAAAAGCATATGAAGAAGTGCTGCTTTGGGATGTGAATGGGATCTCCTTTAATATTCCCTAAGAGATGCAAGTGATACTTATAACCTTCCTAATATTACTTTTATTTGCTAGACTCTATTTTTAACACAATAGGACTTTGTGTGTATATTAGGACAAATGTGATATTGGGATATTTTAGGATTACAAATATTTATCTGAGGGAAATTTCTATATAGATTAAAATAATTTTTTTGAATGCTTGTTTTTGAGAGAGAGACCAGCAGAGTATGAGTAGGGGAGGGGCAGAGAGAGGGAGACAGAATCGGAAGTAGGCTCCAGGCTCTGAGCTGTCAGCACAGAACTCAATGTGGGATTCTAGCTCATGGACCGTAGGATCATGACTTTAGCCAAAGTCGGACACTTAATCAACTGAGCCACCCAGGTGCCCCAAATTTATATATAGATTTAATTAAACTTTCAAAAAAGTCCATGCTTTTGAGAAAAACATGCATGTATATTGTATTTGCAAATATATTTATGATTAGAGGGAAAGTACTATATAGAATAATTTTCAAGAGGCATTCCTTCAGTGGTGATTACCTCATCCATCTTTTTTGTTATAGGGTTTTAGTAGGAATATAATCCAATCTCAGCATTTTCTCTTCATCTGCATCTAAGATCTTCTATAATAATTGAATCAGGATCCCAGAAAAAAAGTAAAGGTGATATGATGATATATTCAAAAGCAACACAGAGAATTGAATGACGACTTTTACAAAAGTGTCACTAAGATTATAGGAAATGAACAAAGTACAGAAGATCTCCCTGGGTTTAGAAATAACAGGAGGCATTGCCATTCCTTGTCCTGTGGTCTGAGGAAAAGTTATTGTAACCAGGGAAGTGCTGTAACTGTAGCAGAGGGACCCCCCCCCCAAAAAAAGGATCATGTACAGACTTCTAAACCTAGATCCAGCAGGGGCGGAGCCAAGAATATAAATACCACGATCTCTGTCTCTTCCCACCTTCTCATCACCAGCCAGCTCCTCCCATTGGATGTGTCCAGTGGGACCTCTCCCAGAGGGCAAGGAGGCCTTGTTGGAACAATCCATGTATGTCAGGCCTGGAGGATAAGCAGATCAGGTAGAGAGCTGATCTCGAGGAGCAATGAATATTCAGAACATTTGAAACTTTTATCTGTTAGAAAATTCATTATCTCTGTATGTGAAATTGACTTCACAGTATGCACACAAAGTATATACAGTGTAAGAATAACGTGGCTACAAAGATAATGATGGGGGCTTGTGTCTGTAAATAATTATCAGTTTCTCCTTCTAGAGTCTGAACTACTAGATGCATTGCCACCTACTCTCAATAACAGTATTTGAGCTCTGGGGAATTAAAGAACAATCTTTGTCTCTTCACTTTTTTAATTTCAATTTATTCTATCTTCCCAAAGTGCTGCATTAAATCAAAAGATGTGTTTTTGGAGTAACCTCGAAGCATATTCAGATTCCAGATCCACTATTACCCAAGATGTAGTGATTATTTAACTTTCTTAGCTTCTAACAAAAAAGTCTCCTCTGTGTGAAAAAGAATATTCATACCAATTTCAAAAATAATTTTTGAATATTATATAAGATCATTTGCAAAGGGCACATGTCATAGTCCTGCCATGATATAACAAAATGTTAGTTTGAGGCTCAGCCCAAATCTCTAACAAATTTCCCTCTTTTCCCAAAGTTGTGGACTCACTCTTCCATTTGAGAGAGACTGAGAATATTCTCTGGCTGTGATAGCACTTGAGATTTAACCAAAAAGAGCCTTGCATGCATGAACAGGTTTAGCTTAAATGGAGAATGTTTGCAGGCTGGTGTGTATACATATATGTATGTAAGTCAGTCTGTATATGGTCTATGGTCTGGGTGGTATGGAGGGAAGGAAACAAAATATCAGGGATATAAAGCTTTCACTGTGCTTAATAAAGTTGAATGACTAGAACAAAGAAGATTGACTGCTAAGTGGATAAAGCTCTGAACTCTTACCACTGGAACTGTAATTCGAGTTCAACTTGATGCCTGATTGCCATTCCTGGGACTCTGGTTGACGCAATATCGATGCCACCCATGAAGGTTGCTGGAATTTGCTGCCTGTGGTTAAACAAGACACACTTATTTTCTTAGTCCAGGGCCTAAAATTTGAAATTTTGTAAAATAACACAACAAAAATTAAAAATGAATTCTCATGGATGGAGTCTGTGAATTAGGAGCATATTTCTGACAGAGGCCATCATCGCCAACCAGTCCATGGTTGACTTTACATCTGCCTTGACAATTTTTCTGTCAGTTAAATTAGAGATATTTAGGGTACATGCAAATAGAGTTGCTTTCACTTCACTAGAAGCATTCTTGTGTGCCTAGAGGGACCCTTCTGAAATGTCTGTTTACGATACACCACTCCAAGCATAAAAAGTTTTCAAATGTTGAGTTGTGATCAGCTATAAAAATCATGAATGTTAATAACTCAAAAGATATCTCTGTAAAAACAGTGTGGCATTCTTTCCCTCCCACACCCTCACCACACTGCTAGGTGATCATAATGCAACATAGTATCATACGATGATAATTGTCTGATGACTCTTCTATGTATAAAAAAGAAGTCAGAGGTAAATTCCATTTAATGAAATGAGCATATCTCTGTGTGCAGGGTTCAGGACATTGAATGATAGGTCCCTTATGAAGCACTTGGCATATAACAGAGAAACAACAAACAATAGTTACTTCTGAAATATGCTTTCTGTTGCTCACCACATCCGCTCTGTCCTGCGGTGACACGTGAGCCTTTGCTATCCTTCAGTTTCTTTAATACGAAATAAGGACAATAGTTTCTGTTGCACATGGAAGCTAAGGAATTTGATTGAAAGGATGTCAAGTACCTAGTGCAGTGTCTTGCCTGTAGTAGTATTCAATATATTAAAAAAAATCCTCAACATGCCATAAAGCTGACTCTTTAAATAAAATAGGAGTCAGTTAATGAGCTATTGGTATAAATATATACAGATGTTGCTCCAAGTTACAGACACCGATCTGAGAATACTTGATTCCGAAAGTGTTGCTTGTCATTAACAATGTATTTAAGGAGCCATTAATTCCTATTAAAATTAATCTAAAACTGACAGCGTGTCTATTCCTGGAAAAATAAGTCCAGCAGGATATTGTGGTGATATTGATGGTATGCATTCATATTTACATACTGTAGATAAGTGGAAATTTTGTTACTACATTAACATTTAAAAAAATTCCTGAAGCAGCCAGGCCCTTAATAGCAACTGCAGTACCAGCCAGTTTTCAGTTGTTCTGAAAGCAGCACTAATTGAAATTGTTCAGATCACTCATGGGTTGTGTCAAATGCCATTTCCTACGTGGCTGCACCTGGGAGGGGCACTGATTTTGTGTACAAAAATTATTTCAAGATAAAATACATATTTAGTACAAAGTAGTGGTCACAATATCACACCAATCACTGTTTTATGCCAAGAACAACAAAAGCATATCTTTTAATAGACTAGCAGGTTCTGACATTGTATTAAAACTTTTTAATGTTTATTTATTTCTAAGAGAGGGAGACAGACAGACACACAAGCAGGGGAGGGACACAGAGAGAGGGAGACACAGAATCTGAAGTAGGCTCCAAGCTCTGTCAGCATGGAGCCGGACATGGGGCTCCAAGCCACTGACAGTGAGATCATGACCTGAGCTGAAGTCAGACACTTACCCGACTGAACCACCCAGATGCCCCTGACATTGTATTAAGAACTGCCCCCAAAAATAAATTTGTATGCCTATCAAAACTGGGTATATAATGCTTTATATTTTATAAGAAAAATCTTACCTAAAAAAAGAGGATTATAAAATAAATAAGTCATGGGGATTAATGTACAGCTTGCTGACTATAGTTCATAATCTATATTGTATATTTGAAAGTTGCAAAGAGAGTAGATCTTACAAGTTTTCAACACATGAAAGAAAATATTTTTGTAGCTGTATAAGGTGGTAGATGTTATTAACTAGACTTATTATGGTGATCATTTCACCATGGATACAAATATTGTATCATGATGTTGTACGCCTAAAATATAATGTTATATGTGAATTATAACTCAGTTTAAAAAATAGCAGAGAGTAGAGAGAAGAGTGTGGTCCTGTGCCTGAAAAATCATCTGGACCAAAATACAATCTAATATAATACCATAGATAAGATACAATATATTATGCAATGTAATGTATTTCTTTGATATCTAAAATAGATCAGTGTGGTAATTCAGTGGCTTCCAAACTGTATTTTTCTTTTTAAGAAGGAAAAAACATCTTTAATTATGAGACTGTACTTGAAATGCTATTTCTCTACATTCTCCTTCCCCACCCCACTTCTTAGGGGACTTCGGACTGCAGCTAGGCCTTCATGGACAAGCTGACTTCGAATCAAAACTAAACCACACTAAACTAAAAGTACACAAAGCATGAGTTTAGAGTATGACAAGTATCTAAATGCAATCTGCTAAATAGCATGATGATAAATATGGGCTCTATTGCTCCAATAACATTGCCACAGACTTATCAGATCAGAAATTTTTTGGATCCTTCTGAATAGGAGGAGTACCTGATAGACTTTTCACCTATGAAAGCGTAAAGAACAAAATTATGTGGGTGTTTTCTTTAACCATAGGTAAGTCTCAGGGCTTCCATCTTGAAGGCTTAGGATTCCAGTTTCAGTTTATCTGTGATACAGTATAGATCACGCCCAGGAATGCTGATTTCAGTAGAAGGGCTTGAGAAAGCCTATGTGTAAATGAAAAGGACAAAGTAAATGACTGTTTAAGTATCTAGAGAAGTAACTTTCACATTTGCCCTAACAGCAATATAATCAAGTTAGACAGAAGCCAGATTCTCAGATCTTGGCTTGAAGAGGTTTGTGATGTAAGCTGAATGTGCAGCTGTGTCAGGGAACTTTAATGAGATGCTTCTACAATCATAACAGAGTTTTAACACTTGGCCGGGCAAACTTGTCCCTTACTCTCTCCCCCTAGGACAGCATTTGTGATTTGACAGTGCCCTCTTGCTCCTCTACACTGATTTTTTTTTCCCCAGGCTTAAATGTATCCTATTTGACTGGTACATTTGTTGAGTGGACGTTGGAGATCTGTTTGGGAGTGTTCTCTTATTTAGTTCTTTAGTTAGTGTTTAATTTCTATCATGTAAGCACTTAGATCTTCATAAGACAAAATGGTGAAATGGTGAACCATGGCAAATCAGACCAGATCTTAAAAAAATTTTTTTTAATGTTTATTTATTTTTGAGAGGGAGAGAAACAGAGATAGAGAGCATGAACAGGGGATGGGCAGAGAGAGAGGGAGAATCCAATGCAGGCTCCAGGCTCTGAGCTGTCAGTACAGAGCCTGAGACTGGGCTTGAACTCACAAGCTGTGAGATCGTGATGTGAGCCGAAGTCAGCTACTTAACTGACTGAGCCACCCACGCTCCCCAGACCAGATCTTTTTGTTGGAGGCAAAGTATATCGTGGGAAACCATGGACTTAGTGAAACTTGCCTAGATGTTAACCTTTAGTCCTCATGAATTAGCACTGTGATCTTGAGTAATTTGTCGAATAGCCCTGAGTCAGTTCTTTCAGGTGTATTTACCTCATGTAATGATCATAGATACAAAGTGCCTGGAACGAAGTAGATGTTCCATTTACATTTATATTTCTTTTGTTCTTTCCCTCTTGCCCTTATGACACTTAAAACAAAACTTGGAAGATAAACTCATGCGTATTTTGAGAATTACATGATTCTCTTGCAAAGAAGTCCATCAAGCAGCATAAACAATATCAAATGACACCCGAGTGATTATTTTCTCTCTCCTTAAAACTTTACCATATAACAAGAACTAATGAATTTTCAGGTCATCAATATTTTTGGTGCCATATTTTCCTTTTCATCACAGGTCATTCTTCCCCTATTTGTAAATTTTGTCTGTTCTCTAAATTGTTTTATCTTTCTTTTGTTGAGATATATATGCCGGAGATTCACTCTTCTTCAATGAAGTTTTATTTTTATTTTTCTTAAAGTTTGTTTATTTATTTTGAGAGACAGACAGACAGATAGCATGAGTGGGGGAGGGGCAAAGAGAGTGAGAGAGAGAATCCCAAGCAGGCTCCATATTGTTAGCGTAGAGCATGCCTCGGGGCTTGAATGCACGAATCATGAGGTCATGACTAGAGCTGAAATCAAGAGTCAGACGCTTAACTGACTGAGCCACCCAGGTGCCCCATCCAAAGAAGTTTTAAATGCCCCCACCACCCCAGTTACAGGTGCCTGGGTGGCTCAGTTGGTTAAGTGTCCGACCTCAGCTCAGGTCATGATCTCACAGTTCGTGGGTTTGAGCCCTGCATTGGGCTCTGTGCTGACAGCTCAGAGCCTGGAGCCTGCTTCAGATTCTGTGTCTTTCTCTCTCTCTGCACCCCCCCTCATGCTCTGTCTGTCTCTCAAAAATAAAACAAAATTAAAAGCTACCCCTTACATTCTGCTTGCCAGAAAATTAAAGATAAATATTAGCAGAGTGCCTCATTTATTCATTAAACTTAAAATCAGTGACATTGTGGCTGAGCTGGTGTTTAATTACAATGATAACTTTCATTATTTACTATTCACTGCTGATGTGTGTTTTGTTCCGTCTGTAACTAATGTTTCTTCTAATTCACAGCTGACAGCCAGGAGAGAAAGCTTTGGCTTTATCATAATGCTGATGAGGAGGAGGAAGGGGAAGAATCAAGAGTGCTTCAACCTTTGCATGGAAATCACATATGTAACATGAAAGTATTTCTCGATTAACTATTATCTATTAATTTGGGGGAGACTTAGAAGAGCTATATGTTTTGAACCCCCAATAACTACCAGGCATAATAGCAGGCATTTTCCCCAAGGAAAAAGAACTAACATTTGCTAAGTATCTACTGGATACTAGAAACCAGGCTCCTTTTTTTTTTTTTAATATACTTTTCATTGAATCCACTAATCCTCAGAATGTGAAACCTTTTTGGCAAATGAATAAATAATTTCCAAAGGTTTGCAGGCAAAGCGAGTAAGTAGAAGAGGCAGGGATTAAACAGGTCTGAACAATCCGCACATTTTACTCTTTCGCAAACACCAAGTTAGTACAACAAGGAAAGTAAAAATCCTATTAACAACTAGGGGATCACCGAAACAGTACTTCTTAGAGTTATTATATTATTAACATTTTTTCCAAATGCAGTTTCTATATTGAAGGGAATATAATATGCAAATATTTTAAAGGTTCTTACAAGTAATTAAAAATATCAAACACATTAAAAACCATCCCAACTATTTTTGTTTTCATTCCAAAATCTTTCAACATTTTTTAAGCCTAAGATAAATTTCAGAACAACCACTATCAACATTATTTAAATCTCTTAATAGGTGGAGACTAAAGTATTAAAGTTGTATTGTATCACGATGGGTGAAATGAAGAGCGTCATTCTTTTAGAATGGTTGTCTTTTCAATTCTCTGATCGCTGATACAGATCTTCTTACCTAATCCCACCGTGTTAGAAAATGGCTGGAGGCCTTCCCATTCCTCATCCAGGTTTTCTCAAATCTCTCCTCTCTCATCTGATCTCATAGTTCTCTACTGTTTTTGTCTGGTGATCATTCTCACTATATACATTAGGCCCTAGACTTTTTATTCTTTTTAAATCATAGCTATTTCTCCTGGTGGGTTCTAAGCATATTGAGGGAAAGAACGAAATTTTATTATTACTTTTTTCTGTCACTTATAATACCCATTGATAGGCAGATATCAAAAGAGATACATGACAGAGTCAAGAACTATGGAATAGATTTAAGATCAAATTTATAGGTTTGTGATCAAATCCTTTTGTGTCACTTACTGAGCTATGCAAACTTAGGCAAACTAATTAACTCTCATTTATAAAATGGAAACCCAAAACTTTATAGGTTGTTTCATGACACTTTATAAAGTTGTCTCACAGCCCTTGTTTTCAAAGAATAGCCAGGGGTTATTAGAAATATATCAATAGTGTACATTGAATAAATTACTTAACCTTGTTAAGGCTTAGTTTTCTTGCCCACAAAATGAATATGAAAATAATTGTTATCTTGCAGGACTATAATGGCTATCGGATAAGGTGATACAACTATAGAGTGTTTCCATAAATGTTCAACTATTTCAACAATTTGAACACGTGCCCCAAAATGACACCTGGCATTCCCTCCTCTTTATATCCAGTCCACTTCAGTCCCTGCATGCTTTGCTTATCCTAGAAGAAGTCTACAACTCCCAGTAGAAGAGAAGAAGACAGATATAATCTGCTAGAACAAGAACAAATGGCTAAACTAGAGTGGAGGATGGAGGGTCAGAAGTTGAATAAATGCCTTTATATTGTTAAATGATAAGAAATACTCATGTGAAATCATATTTTCAAACAAGAAACAAATAATAAAAGGAATGTTATGAGTCCTTTGAAATGCAGCCAAAGGAGCCATGGTTAAAATTTTAACAAGTGAGTGTCATTAGCTATACAAATCCTGACAGCTTCACAGTCACAGAGACACCTAACAAAGGCTTGATTTGTGAGATGCCCTTAATAGTCCCTTTGCATTTCCCTCAAACATTCCGTTTTGTTCCTCGACTGTGGACCCTAACGTGTCATTCCCTATTCTCTCTGCTAGCTATATGTGTTTAAAAAGTATAGCTAACGTTTCCCTTCATCGATGATCAGAAGAGAGATTCTCTCCTGCATCTTGTTATATTGATCCTCTTTAAAAGGAGGGACATTGCTGACAAAAATGAATCAATTGATCCCTTTAAGCTTTCAAAATGAAGACTTTCTGTCTTAGATTTTTCCATTTTCTCTCAAATGATAAAATGGCAGTTGGTTCTCATTGCCCCCACTCTAAATAAGACTAAAAAGTTATGGGTTATACCATACATAATTTATAGTACTTAGGACAAATGCGACCTGATAGACATACATTTTAATGAACACCTACCAAATGGGAGGCTATATGGTATTTAATTTACATGTAATTCTCTTGTAATTCTCACAAAGGTGTAATGGGGTAGGAAATATTAGCTTTACTTTGCAGTCAAGGAAACCAAGTTCAGAAGGTTGAAAATAAATGACAATAAAAATCCCTCATGGAACAATACATGTAGAAGTGCTTGAGAGAGAAATGGAATGAGAAATGTATTCCATTTATTCACTTTCTAGCAGGGAAAAATATTATTATTACTAATAGTTCATGTTATATTCATACTTCAAATTTATTTTGAGTCTTATTATATTTTCATTTTATTTCAATTTTAATATGAATGGAATAATAGAACTTTTAGTTACAATTTTCTTACTGAATTACTTCAGTCTCTCCCCCCCTCCCCCTACCACAGAAGCATATCCCAAAATTTAAAGAGCAGTTGGCTAAGAAAACCATATTTTTTTGATAGAGAAATATACTTTATACAGAACTGGTCAAGAATAAATATATTACTAAGTATAAACATGTGCATTGACTCATAAATAAATGTCTGTTATTTAGATATATTTACTAATGGACAGTCGTCTTAGGCAGTAGCAGAAACAATAAACCTAATACTTTTGAAATCTCTGTGGAAAATTGCCATAATAGAGAGCTGGTGTGGAGAAAGAAAAAGGGTGAATTTGAAAAAATTCAAATTTTATTGAATTTTCAGTAGTATCCCCTATAAAGAAAATAAATATATTTTATTTGTGTATATATTTATTTATCTCAGATGAGCTCACTGTGAAGCACAAATATTTCTCTAACCAGAGGTGGGTTTTTTGTTTTGTTTTGTTTTTGTTTTTTACTACCTCTAAACCTTTTTTCTCCTCCCAGTGAATCACCAAGTTCTCTTAATCTCAGCACATTTTGAAAGGAAATTGGAGTCTCTGGATGGAGCCATCAAATTGTTCTCTGGCCACTGGTGTGTGGTTAGTGATGCAGGGAGAAGAATGAATATGGGGAACCCAAAGATGTTTTCTCTCTGTTCAAGGCCCCAGAGTCCACCTGCATACCTTGGAAGGGGATTCAGGGTCCATTCTTCCTGAGTGCTAGTGGAACATGCTGCATAGGTGACTTAAGGCTAAAAAAAGTTTGATGGGAGAGTGAGTGTCTGTATGTGTCAGAGGGAATTCCTACTATTGTTTAATTTGAGATAATTTTAGTGAACTTTTGCGAGAGCCATAACTACAGAAAAGTGAGTTTTCATGCACATTTTTATTCCAAATCTATCCACAAATCAACCATATCCTTTAAAAATAAGGAATTGACATTGTTTTCATGTGTTTAAAAAAAAGGTTTGAATAAACATTTACAAGAGAATATTGACTGAAAAACACATACAGAAATATTCTACCTCTAAGCATTCAAATCAATACAAACCTGGCTTCAGTGTTAGAGAAATGAGCAAATATAAAAATTAGAATATTTAATATGAGAATGGTTACAGTAAGCAGACAGTTTTACCTTGATGGTGAGAGAAAAATTGAGGTAACCTTATCAAAAATGTCACAAAATACATTATACTCTTAGATATGTCTTAATCTTATTTCTGGAAAGAAATCCCAAGAAGTCAATAAATAAACCAAAAAATCAAAACCAGCTAAAAGTTAAAATATGCACATTAATATCCATCTTGTACAGCCTTCCTGAAAATTTTGAACACTTGGAAATGGCACTTATGATTGAAAGAAGAAATTATGGTATGCTTTACATGAAGAAATAGTATGCAAGAATGAATTTTGCCTTTGCAAAGTATTGTAATATCATGGAAACATGTTTGCTTTATATTACATGAAAGCATATGTACTTTATATATACAATATTCAATATGATCTCAAAATTATGTAAAGGTTAAAACATAAAGCAAGCAAGAAGTACAGATTTCCTCACTATCTAAAAGTAGAGTTTTCCTATGAAACCTTTGGCAAGCTAAAATGGCATAAAGCAAAAAAGCAATTACTCTTTTGTAAAAGTGAAAGTTTTCTTCAGATTTCTTTTGGTTAGTGAAATTAGCTAGTATTAATGTAGTTTTTTCATAAAAGCAGAGTGGAGCAAAGCAAAGGGGGGAGAAAAGTAGGGGGATATAGCTGGGGAAATCTGCATACCAAAACTGTTATAGAATTATCACTGATGACATCCAATATTATGGGTACTCTTTTTTTCCCCTATTTTTCTATTTTCTGTATCCCAAATATTTTTTTATGAGCACATATCAATTTTTAAAATGAATAAAAATACATCCCATCAAAATTATTTTTAAAATGAACCTTAGCATTTGGAAGGCTTTTTGAATAGGAGCTTCCATTTTATTAAAACCTAAAATAATCTAATCACTGCCATCAGACACTCCCCCCAACCATGTTGAAAGATGTCATCTGAATACCATGGATTACACCTCCACAAAACTAGATTACATCCCTAATTCATTATTATTTTAGAAAACTCACCTTTCAACCACCTACAATATGGGCCATCATTCATATCGAACTTAATTAGAAAACAGTTTGGATGTTGGAGGAATTCCTAATTTAAATCAATTAAAGGGAAACTTGTCAAGTTAGCTTTGGGTTTGCTTTTCTCTACTCTCACAGCAGGACTGAAGAGATCTGTCTTCCCCAATCTCCTTGTCTTCATCCAGGATTATGTCATAGTGTTCAGTGTGTAAATCTAGGGACTTATGGTGGCAATTAGCATCTGAGACTCCTGCCACAGCTAGGAGAAGAAGCCTGGATGACAAACGAGGGCATCCCAGGATTTCACACTGGAAATTCTTTGATGGGTGCTTTCATTCACAAATGACATATCTCCACTTGGTGGGGCAAGGCAACCCCGTTCCCTAGCCCTATTTCTGTTCTATGTTGAGAGCTCTTCTTCCTTCCCTCCCCATGCCCTAAATCCTATTGTGTCACAGTTAATCTAGTTATCAAATGGAAAAAGCATGTCAGATTGTGACTATTTAAGGAGCACATTCTTTTCACTGAGTAGATCATTACAGGTCCTTTACTTCTGCATTGCTAAAATAAGATTCTTTGCCTTATCTGTCACCTACCCATATCCCTGCTGGCTTAAAATATGAGCTCCGTCTCTACCTAACTTATATAGAACACTTTCTGTGTAGTAATTCCACTCATTTCCATGCATTCTAAAATCATTATCTGCCAACCAAAGGGACAAATTATATTCATATATATATATATATATACACACACACACATACATATACATACCTACATATACATACATACGTGTGTGTGTGTGTGTGTGTGTGTGTGTGTATAGTCTCCATGCAGTGTGGAGATACCTGAATGGACCAAGCATTCACTCTGGGAGAAGAGGAAGGAGAAGAAGAGGGGTCAAGCTCCACAGAGACCACAAATAGGCACCCAGAGTCTGAGAGTGAATCAGACAGTGGTGTACTGTATTTATTTATATATATATGTATATATTCCAAAATTAGGGCATATGATCACTACATATCTGTCATATCTCTCAGGCTGTGGATCATGAGAATAGGGACTAAGTTTTAGCAATCTTTAGTATCCCAGGATATACATTACTCTGGGTTTACTACTTTGAATGAATGAATGAATGAATGGAAGAATAACAGCTGTCAAGTATTACTTTTAACCAGAAAAGTAGTAGAAGATTTGAAAATTATTGGTTTTCTGATTCTAATTTGAGAAAATAATCCAGGATATTTGAAAGGAGACATACCTTTAAATTCTAGATTATAGTCTGTTATAGATAGAGTAAACCAAAAGAAATTTCTAGACAAGAGTCTAAAAAGTCTAGACTACATTATGTTTATGTATTTGGGATATTTGATGGAAAATCCTGGTCTGGGGGTTAAAAGACCACTCAAGATTTCAACCTCTGTAGACGAAGTAGATGTAAAGGTCAAGACAATCATCCAAGTAATTAAGGTGATTGTATTTTCTTTTTTCCTCACATAACTTTTATGTGTAGCATTGTCTCCTATCATATTGTAAACTCCTTAAGGTTAGAAATCCCACTCTTCTTTGAGTTTGGAGAATTGCCTCTCAAGAATTGTGTCTTAGTAGATGCTCATTTGTTTGATTGTTGATGACTAGCTCCTATAGAATGAACAAGCTCCAGAGATATCACTTATTTACCTTTTTGGTAATTTTTCAGATGTCTCAGTGACAGTTTACCAAAATCCCCTCCAAGGGACTGGTCCAATATGGAAAAGCCCAGGATGGATAGGGTGTACTGGTGAAACAGTGCATGCCATCAACTTCCTTCTTTCTTTCTTTCTTTCTTTCTTTCTTAAACTTTTTTATGCTGCTTTAAAATCATCTTGGACACTTTTTAAAGGAAGATTTCTAGGGTCACCCCCAGATATTCTGATTTGATGTTCCTGGACTGTAGCTCAGAAATACACATTTTATTTTATGTATTTGTTTTTTATTGAGCTGTAATTGACATACATTATACTAGTTTCAGGTATACATCATAATGATTTGATATTTGTATATACTGCAAAATGATTGCAATAAGTCTAGATATTATCCAACATGTATATGTGTTATAAAATATATTAGGAAAATACTGAGATTTTGCTACATAAATAGCTACAGAAATCTGGGAGGACTGAAGGGAGCTGCCGTGTCCCTCTGCACAGGTCACTGGGAACTCATGGGGAGGGGAATTGTGGAGGGAGCCTGGTCATAACCAGAGAGAGAGAGGGTCCCCCTGGATGCTATCTTGGATGGGAGTCTGATGTGAGGGAATGAGAAAGAGAGAGAGGCTAACAGCCCTCATGTCATGATGGAGTAACAGGTGGGGGCCAAAGAGGTCACAATGCTTGGGAGTTATAGGATAAGAGCGTGTACCATGTCCTTCACCAGCACAGTGCCAGTCACTGTCTTCTCACTCAGTGGCAGCTCCAGTAGGCAGGGTGTCCAGGGTCAGCAGGGCCAGGCTCCCACTGGTCAGCATCCTCCCTTCAAACCTGTACTTGTCATATGTCTGACAAGGGACACAATCAAGGTTGGCAGTGGCAGTCACTTTCTGTACCACACTGGGCTCACTCCGACAGGTGTCTGGCAGCTTGATCTTCTCTGTGATCTCATTCATGTCCATCAGCTATACCTTCTTGAACTCATTCTCAATCATGAAACACACAGGGGCCATCTGCTATGTAATGGATGGTTGAATGGAGATGTGGAACTGTTGGGTTCGGATTCATAGGTGGAAGTTGGACACCTAGGTTCAGTCACAGAAATTAATGCCTTTTACAGCAGTTACAGATTCTCTGGGTGCTAGGGACTCAACTTCAGGATGCTGATGCCTGCAGGCAGTTTAGGGGTGCTCACCTGCAGGTCCTTGATGGGGACATTGGAGCTGCTGGAAAAGTGGGTGTGCACAGATACCATGTGAGGGCCCCAGGGAGAAAGGCTGGATGCCCCACCAGTTACAAGGTGCAGCAGCTCCTGCCTCCCACCCCCCAACACTAGACTCAGCAGCAAAGGCATCAGGGTCTTTTTTGTTTGTTTGTGAATATCAGGCCCTCCGGGTCAGCAGCCAGACTGGTGGATACAATTGTGCGAGGAACAGAGGCTGGACACCAGGAGGGAGAAGTCCTCTAGATCTAGAGGTCTAGAAGACCTTTCTTTGGCTGCAGAGGTACTTGTTCCACAGGGAGGGTTTTTTTTTTTTTTTTTTTTTTTGTTGTTTTGTTTTGTTTTTGTTTTCTTCTTCCTTACAGGAGGCAGTTTCCCCCTGCTGCTCCTCTGACTCCAGTGTCTTCTCAAACTGATGAGCTACAGCTGGAATTTCTGCCTTTCCCTGAAGACAAGCCTTCTCCTTGTCCCTCTGGCACCTTCTTCATCTTCCCCTTCTCATTTTCCTCCTCACTGTGTTCACTCTCACTCCTTCTCCCTTTCTTCTCACCTTCATCTTGGCCTTCACTATTGGACTCAATGGTTGACTCTTCAGCTGCTCTCACTACTGCTCTTGCTGATTCACTCTCGGACTCTGGGTCCCTATCTGTGGACTCTGTGGGGCCTGACTCCTCTTCCTCTCCTTCCTCTTCTGCCAGATTGAACACTTGGTCCATTCAGGTACCTCCACGTTGCATGCAGATGTGTCTGGAGCTTCTTCTGGCCAGTCTGGAAGCTCTTGGTAGCCTGTTGGCTTGGATTTAGTATGTGGGATAGTGAGCCCGGCTGGAAGTGGTCTGGTCTTTGAAGGATGACTCCAAGCCTGGGGCTACTTTGGGTGTCAGGAGGAGTGTCTTCGCATGGTGGCCGAGGGCTCCACCCTGCTCTACAGAGAGGATAAACTGCCAGGTGAAGTGTGGTAGGTTACAGATATCATGGTTCTGATGGGACTTGGCCAGTCTTAGTATATACTGGGTCAACAGCTTGTTCTGCTTAGGGTTTGTCAGGTAGAGTTGGGCTGCCAGGTTGATTACCTGCAGTTTGATGATGTCCTGCTCTGCTGTGAAGGACTTGGCCATTTTCCCCAGGACATCAGGTGACTACTGGAGACATGGTCACAGTACTCATCAATGAGCCACAGGATTCTGGCTCAAGCAACAAGCACCTAGATGTTGCTTGTGAGTTTTGCCAATTTATGAACTCTTCGTGCTGTGCTGGCTACATCTGCAGCGGCTTCTTAATGATGACCATTGACTCTGTGATGAATAGCGCATCTCAGTGAAACAGTAGCTGCATCAGGCCATTGAGGCAGGTGTCATACACTCATCATAGCTATGTTAGCTGCACAGTGTCCAATGGCCTGGATCATGATGCCCTAAAGTTCCTGACCATGCTGTAAATATAAGTCTGGCATTTTTTTAGGACAATAAGGATTCTAGTTTCATTAACTAGTTTGCTCAGCACTTCTAGCTTTAGGCTTTTGATCTGGGTAGAGTTGATCAACCTGATGTAGAGGCTCTTCAGATAGGGTTGAAATATACTGGATGCTAGATAGACATGGTGGGCACCATGCACCTTATGGCAGAGAGAACAGTGTCAAAGGTACCTGGGAACTTGGGGTAGGGCAAGGAGCAGTAGGTGTGGGGATGGAAGGTGGGCCAGATAGAATGGAGCAGAAGACAAATTGGAGGAGGGCAATAGTAGGAAGAGGGCAGGACTGGGATCAGTGCAGGGGTGGGTGGGCCAGGATAGGGAGGCTGCATGATGTGCCCGGCATCTTAAATAAGGCATTTTTTGTTTTTGTTTTTCTTTTTTTTTTTTGAGACCACAATTAACAATTTTCAATGTAACAAATTTGCATTTTGGAAAAATAGGAACTCTTGCCTCATAGGAAGCTTCTTGGATCAAAGTCACTGGAAGTAGCCACAGAGAACACTGGGCAGTTCTGGACTGGAAGAAGCTGAGGGAGCCAGAGGGTCTCACATCTCAGGAATCATATAAAATGATGACCAAGCGACACAAGAGACTGCTCCACCAAGGCCAGAAGTTTCTCAAAGTGACAAGAGTAACTGGATCTGGTCATACATATCTCCAGAACATTTTGGAAAACATTTTGTGGGGGCTTTCCTAGATAATGAAGTGAACCAGAAAAATGCAAAGACCTGTGCTGATTACACTTTTACATAGTTTCTACATTTAGACTTAAAATATCACACAAACTATTGGGGCTCCTGGGTGGCTCAGCTGGTTAATATCTGGATTCTTGATTTTGGCTCAAGCCCTGAACACAGGTTCCTGGGATCTAGCCCCGCCTCACTCTCTGCACTGAGCGTGGAACCTGCTTAAGATTCTTTCTCTTGGTGCGCCTGGGTGGCACAGTCAGTTAAGAGTTTGACTTTGGCTCAGGTCATGATCTTACAGTTTCGGTCGTGAATTCAAGCCCTACATCAGGTTTTCTGCTGTCAGTGTGGAGTCGGCTTGGGATCCTCTGTCTTTCCCCCCACCCCCACCTTTGCCCCTCCCTCACTTGTGCTCTCTGACTCGCCTCTCAAAAAAAAAAAAAAAAAAAAAATCTCCCTTTGCTCCTCTGCTCTGCTCAGGCTCTCTCTCTCTCTCTCAAAAAAAAAAAAAAAAAAAAAAAGGCTAAATAAATAAGGGGCACCTGGATGGTTCAGGTGGTTAGGTCTCCAAGTTCGGCTCAGGTCAAGATCTCTGGGCTTTCCGCTGACAGCTTGGAACCTGGGGCCTGCTTCAGTTTGTGTTTCCCTCTCTCTCTGCCCCTCCCCTGTTTGCGTGCTCTCTCTCTCTCTCTCTCTCTCAAAAATGAATAAACATTAAAAAACCTAAATAAATAAAAACACCGGCAAACTATGTTCTTCCAGCAGAACATACAGTAATTAATTTCTAAAGATTTTTATAAATATTTAAATCTTTTCTTCAGTCCATTTAGACCTTAAGAATGCAGATAGTTTTAAGAACAGTCCCCGAAGCCTCAAAACTTTGAGTCCAGTAAGAGGAGGTCTTGCTTTGCTATTTAATAGGGGTAACACTCAGCCTAGCAGCTAAGGAAGATCTTAGTGTGGAAGGCATTCCGCCGCCTGTAGGTGATGGATGCACCTGGTGGGGGGAGGGGCCTAGGCTTCACAACAAAGATGGTGGCCAGTCGCTGGAGCCGTGCAGAGCAGGAACATCCTGCGGGCCAGAGGCCTCTAAATGTGTGTGAAAGTAGCCGACCCGGCCCCTCAGACCAACGCTACGCTTTCTGATTAGCAAATGAGCGTGTTTCACAGAAAGTCGCAGCACTTCTGGAACTGCTGCCTCTGCCGAGCCCTGGGGCAGGTGAGGCCACCATTCTTAAATTTTGTAGTCTTGTGGGTCTCGCTCTCGGGAGCCCTCCTGGTCTTCAAAGTTAGATGTTTTGGGTGCTCCTCCCTGAGGTGAGGACCCCCTTCCCCCACTTTTCGTGGCTGTGGACGCCAGGTGGGGCTGGGGGGAGGGGCGCTTGATGGTGAGATGGCACCTCAGACTCTTCTTCCTGTTTCTGTGTTGTCCTTTCCCCGGGTATGCAGGAGTTGCTCAGACAAGCTTTTAAGGTTTTTTTTCAGAGGCAGTTGTTCCATATGTGTATGCAGACTTGGTTTGTCTGTGGGATGAGATGAGTTCAGGATCTCTGAACCTCACTATCTTGAACCCAGGAACGTTCTGGAGGCTGGAACCCTAGAGCAGGGTGCCAGCATGGTTGGGTGAGGGCAGTACACTTTTTAAACATACATTAACTATTCTTTTATATATGGGTGGTGATATGGAGAACAAAGGCAAAATAAATGGAAAAAATTAAATTTCCTTATAATTTACAGCCTATTGACTTTCCTCAAGCACCCATCTTCCTCAATGTTAATACTTTGTTAGAGGCACAAGGCAACCTAGTTTGACATTAGCCCACCCTCCAGGTCCTGTTAAGTCTCCTTTGATACATGAAAATCCCTTTGAAAACTTCTTTATCTCTACTCTGACCCACCCCCTCCCCAAGATAGCAGTCACTGTCCAAGCATATGGCCCACTGATATACATGTGAAGGGTCTCATGACTAAGGTTTTACTACACAGTAGTAACTTACTCTAAAGTCAGCTAGCCCCTCACAGTCCTGGAAACCTTAGTTCCAAATTCCTTAGAGGCTTGGGCTTTCCCTAACCCACTCCCAACTTGTAAGTATATAATCAGCCATTCTTTAGTGCAGCTGTTTCTGCCCACGGTCCTGTCTCCATGCTTGAATGAAACCACTTTTTATTGCACTGAAGACTCCTCAAGAATTCTTTCTTGACCTTTCACTTCCAGACGCCAACATTACACATCACATGGTACATGGACCACACACTGAGAAACTACCACTTACTGTGCTGCTACCATGAGGACTATCACCCCTTCCATCTCTCCTGCTCCCACTTAATGGCAATCTTGGAAAACAGCAAAATAGGACTATAAGTGTGATGTTTCAGTCCTAGCTCCACAGAGCTTTCATTAAAGTTATTTTTCCATCTCATTACGATTGACACCTGTCCTCCATCACCATGGCAATCCATGCCGCATTAAAAAATTCAGGCATTACCTAAAGAAGTAAAAGTGCTTTCCTTTGGTGTCTCATCTCAAGATAGGTCTTCTTGTGGGTTTTGGCATGTTTTAATGCTCCAAAAATGAGCCATGTAAGGTTCCAGAGGCAGGGGACTTCCACCATCTTGACACTGGGATGATAGAAAACACACATAGCAAATGAGGAAGAGTTAACAGACAAAAACCAATTGAGTTCAAAATACAGCAACCATATGTTTGCATATGTTTATAAATGCATAGGGACATTTTTTTTTTTTTGTCCCTGCAAAACCTACCCTGAACTTTCCTGGGCTATCTTCAGAGAAAGGAACTGGAATTTGGGAATAGTCATTTGGCCTTTATCATTTTAATAGTTTTCTGTTAGTGTCATTCTTTCAAAATTTCATTTAAGTTGTTTTCATTTTGTTTTACAATTGTCCCATTTTTCAAACACCTTGAATACAATTTTTTATTGATTTATTTATTTTTAATTTTCTTTTACATTATTTTTGAGAGAATGAGGCAGCGTGAGTGGGGGAGGGGCTGGTCATAATCCATTTAAAAATATTTTACCTTTATATATGCTAATAACAATGGAAGGTGGTGCAGGTAGGAACAATGTGCGAGTAGAGTTGAAAATCACTAGATTTTCACTAGAAAAAAACAATACGTCGTACTGGGTGGCAAAGTATTACAGAGCAAACTGGATAGCAATCAATGGATAAGCATTGCAAACTTGAAAAATACTGTGATCAGTTGTAAGATCAGGCATAAATAATACTAGTAAGGATTCTGAAACATGGAAGAAACCGAGTTATAGGACACACTGGGGCAGCACAGCACTTTAGGAAACATGAAAAAAGAATGATGGGGCATCTGGGTGACTGAGTTAAGCTTCTGACTCTTAATCTTGACTCAGGTCATGATCTCATAGATTTTGGGTTTGAACCCTCTGCAGTGCGGAGTACATGTGGCATTCTTTGTCTCCCTCTCTGTCACTTTCATTCTTGTGCTCTCTGTCAAAAATAAATTAAAAAAAAAAAACCAGACTAGCACAATTGATTAATTCTAGGATCTGGACACTACTTTCTGAACTACACTGCCTCCTGGTTCTTCTCAATTTCTTATCGAGAAAGAACTAGATACTCATTTTGGAACCTCCTATACACCCCCATGTAGTCTATTTATATTTACAGTTAGGTCAGCAGAGTAAAACACTCCTGGCTCTCATTATACATTTGAGCAAATAGGATCTCAGTAAATCTTTTCAGTTATATATGGAAGCAGTTATTTGTAATAAAACCTGTCCTAAATTCTGGTTGATAGGGTTCAATAAGCATTTATTGGTCACCTAATAGTTGAGTATAAAGCATCTATTCAATAAAATCATAAAAATCCCTGCTGTCAAAGAGGTTACATTATAAGTGAGGGCAGGTCAGTTCAACAGGAAAGGCAGTTCTTTTTGAGGTATTTTTACCTAGTGATGAGTACTATGAATTCAATGAAACAGAGTCCTATGGTAGAGTACTTGGGGGTGGGAATGATGCTGGGGTCTCTAGATAGGTTGGTCAGAGAAAATAGGTGAAATGAGGCCTGAGTGACTCTAACAAAAATCTGGGACAAAGGATATTTCAGAGAGTACAGCAAACATAAAAGCGCTGGACAGAAATGGAGTTATTAAAATCAGCTAGGCCAAAGGATTCACCTGAAAGTAGTTTAGTGGCCACATAAGTACTCACTGTAATCATCTTCTGACATACTAAACAGGTTCGAGGCTGTTCCTGAGAATTTGCTGTGTTCCTTAATCAAGAACCACTCAAATTCAGATGTCCTACCTAACTCCTCACCCCAGGCCAAATACATGCGCACATACACAAAGTCTGCTCATACAGTTACTGCACACAGTGTCACAAAGCTCCATGGGATGCTGGGTGATGGTCACACCTAAGAATAACTGATAGGGATGATACTGTCTTCATTATTGAAAACACAGCCTTAGGACTATGCCAAGCAAGCATGGGCCTTCTGTAATTCTGGGTTTCAAGTACATTTCCCATGTGTTCTGCTCTGGCCTTCTTGTGTCCATCGGTCTCCTCCCTTGTCCCTTACCCTGTTTTGTTAGTTGGGAAAATGAGAGTAGGGCTCTCACCCCCTGCATATGTCAGATTTTATGCATGCGTATCATAATCCTCTCGGCCTTTCTGTTGGCTCAAATCTCTAAATGCATGAGGCTTTTAGAAGTTGATGCTACTATTAATAAAAGAAGCAAATAATTTGCTGGGCTCCAGAAACAAATGGACTATTCACACCTTGGGTGTTTTTCTTTATTATTTAACAAGGGGCAAGTACTTTTTAAATTCTGATTTTTATTTTTTTTAAGCCCTTTAAAATGTTTATTTAAAGGTTTATATATTTTTATGAGAGAGTGTTAGCAAGCACACGTGTGCACAAGCAGGGAAGGTGCAGAGAGAGGGAGACACAGAATCCAAAGCAGGCGTCAGGCTCCAAGCTATCAGTGCAGAGGCCAATGGGGGGACTCAAACTCAAAAACCATGAGATGATGACTTGAGCCGAAGTTGGAAAATACATCTAGGGAGAAAACCAGGTAATTTCTTGTCTTTAGGCAATAAACATCACTTTATTCTTAGTAAGGATCTCATTGAGGTATTGATTATCTGAAGATAATTTTATAAGGTATGTCTAATAGCTCTATGTAAATAAGGATTTATTTACATAGAGCTATTAGACATACCTTATAAAATTCAAATGTTATTTGAATACCTTATAAAATTATATACCTTTATATACCTTATAAAATTCAAAATGTTATGTCAATGGTCATTCCAAATTACTTAAATAATGTTTATTTAATCTCAGTACCTAGATTATACTCAGCAATTTTTACAGATATAAGAAAAATCCATATTCAAATCAGACAATAAAATGTTACCAGACCTTTTTTATAAGGTGGGACATTGATGGTCAGCTTATGAAACTTGATTGTAAGGAGTTTATATTTTGAACATAGAATAGTTATTGGCACATATTTGAAATTCAATAAATAGGACTGATGGAAGGAAGGAAACTAAATTCTACTGTCTCCCTGAGAGAATGTCTCTCTCCCAAAATATGCATACCTGAAACTTACTATGTGCCCAATATAAGGGTGTATTGTTCAAAGTTTTTGTTAAATTTTACTGGAATGGCCATTTTTGCAATATGTGTGGTCTCAAGATATAAAGAAAAAGACTAAAATTGTTTTTCTTATTTCTGTAGCTAGTCTTTTTTTTTTAAAGCTTACTTATTTTAAGTAAGTAAGGGGGGCAGAGAGAGAGAGAGAGAGAGAGAGTGTGTGTGTGTGTATGTGTGAGAGAGAGAGAGTGTGAGTGTGACAGAGGAAGGGCAGAGAGGGAGATAGTGAATCCCAAGCAGAGTCAGCCTGACTGTGAGGTTCAAAGTCAGGAACCTTGTGTGAGATCAGGACCTGAGCCAAAATCAAGAGCTGGATGCTTAACAACCTGAGCCACCCAGGTGCCCGTCTGTAGCCTGTCTTAAGAGTACTAGTTAATTTTACTTTGTTGTTGAGAAATACTAAACATGATCTCTGTCACTTATGGAGCTGGGAGTGCACATACATCAGGCAGTTTTACACATAAGCAGTTATTTCTGGATTCAGAAATTGCCAAATCAAATTCAGTACTAATGCTGAATGCATAGCTTCATTTTAAAAGTTTGAAGACTCCATTGAGATAAGTTATCAAAATCATACCCTTTTTTCCTTTGGATTTCAGAACTGGGCCAGGCATATCAGGAAAACAGACTTTTCATAAAGATTATAAAAAGTTACAGACAAGAAATGTATAAGCAAATAAATTGTGTTTCTAAATCAATAAAAGCAATAATGAGAAAAATTCCAAATATAGATAAAGTTTTGTTTCATGCCTTCAAGTACGCTGTAGGTGTAGTTTAATGAGTCTTTGATTACATTGAGCTAGCTTACCAATTTATAACAGAAAATAGAATTTAGGTGGGGTCTACGGAACACCATCCATGTGTATGACTGGGGAAAACTGCTGTATACATGAGGAAAGTATAAATTTTAGGGGTAAAATAAGAGCTTTCTCTTCCATAATTATTTTTTGTCTATTGTATCAATATGGATTCATGGAGTCCTAATTTATTCACTGGATTATAATCTAAAATCATTTATTTAGATTATCAATTTTTTTTTCAGAATGGAGGCCCATCAATATGCTCTTGGGTCCTTCAGAGAAGTCTCCATTATTTCTCATTGTGCATCTTTAAATTATAACTTAAATATTATATGACTTGATGTGGACTTCTATTCTCACATCTTCTTTCCCCCACTGGCCTTGGTAACATTATTATCATATATTTAATTTCTAAATATGTTATAAGCCTTACAATTTACTGTCATTATTTTTTATAATATACATTAAATTCATTTTATAGAGATTAAAAAGAAGAGGAAAATATGTTATAATTACCCACATTTTATAGTTTCTGGTGTCCTTAATTGCTTTGTGTAGATAGACATTCCCTTTTGTGTTATTTTCCTTCTGTATGAAGGACTTTTTTAGCATTTCTTGTAGTGCAGGTTTGCTAATGGTTAATTATTTTAGCTTTATATATCTATGAAAGTATTTCATCTTCATTTTTGAAGGCTTATTTCTCTATGCTGTTAATTGTTAGGTTGACTGTTTTCTTTAGTAGTGTTGTTCGGTTCTCTTTTGGCTCAGATTGTGTCCTATGAGAAGTCTTACCCTTCTTCATTCTTTATTTATTACATTTATTTATTTTTGAGGGAGAGAGAGAGGATGAACAGGGGAGGGGCAGAGAGAGGAAGAGACACAGAATCTGAGGCAGGCTCCAGGCTCTGAGCTAGCAGTCAGCACAGAGCCAGATGCGGGGCTGGACCAGCAAACTGTGAGATCATGACCTGAGCCAAAGTCAGGCGTTCAACTGACTGAGTCACCCAGGTGCCCCACCATTCTTCATTCTTTTGTTTAAAACCTACAGCTTTTCTCTACTTGAAGATTTCCCCTTTATCATAGTTTTTCAACAGTTGGTTTAAGATGTGCCTTTGCACCATTTTCTTCATGTTTGCTGTACTTGGGGTTTATTGAGTTTGTTGGATCTGTGGGGTTATAGTTTTCATTGAACTTGGAAAAAATCCAGCCATTATTTCCTCAAATTTATTTTTTATTTTTTGTCTTTAATTTATTTAAGTTTTTTTTTTTATCCTTTCCTGATTTGTTTTTCTTTGACTCCAGTTATACATACAGTAGTCCACCTGTAGTTATCCCACAGCTCACAGCTCACTGATGACACATTCTTTTTTTTTTCCTTGCTTTTTTCCTCTCTGCATTTGATTTTGGATAGATTCTGTTGTTGTGTCTTCAGGTTCATAAGTCCTTTTTCCTGAAGCATCTATTCTGTCCGTGAAAACCAATGTGTTGGTCATGGCAGATACTATAGTTTTCACATCTTGAAGTTTAATTGGTTTTATTTTGTATATTCATGTTGCTAACATATTTAATATTTCCCTTTTCTTCCTGAAAATAGAGAAATTTAAACATAAACGTTTCTAATGTCCTTGCCTCGGGATTCTATTAAAGGCATACATTGGAAGTATTATGGGTTTAATTTCAGACTACCACAGTAAAGCCAATATCACAATAAAGTGAAGTCAAATGAAATTTTTGGCTTCCCAGTGCACATAAAAGTTATGTTTACACTATATGGTAGTCCATTAAGTGTACAATAGCATTAAGTCTTAAAAATACCAGTGCACAAATTAATTTAAAAATTAAGTTAAAGTAGTTAATAAAATTAGAGATATAGAATAAATAAATAAAATATAAATGAAATAATTTCAGCAAGTTGTAATCATGGATCAGAAGTCACCATAGCAGATACAATAATGGAAAAAATTTGAAATACTGTGAGAATTGACAAAATGTAACAGAGACTTTAAGTGAATAAACACTGTTGGAAAAATGGTGCCAACAGACTTACTTGATGCCAGCTTGCCCTTAATCTTTAACTTGTAAAATAAGTAGTTACTTGTGAAGTACAATAAAAGGTGGTACGCCTGTATCTGGGTGTTTCTTGGTCTGTTTCTATAGATTTTTTTTTTTCTTTAAGGATAATACCTGCCTGATTCTTGGCCTTACTGATAGCTTTTAATGGAATGCCATATACTGTGACTTTTAACTTTGTTGTTGCTGGATACTTTTGTATATCTGTAATTGTTCTTGAGCTTTGTCCTGGAACTCATTTAAGTTACTTGGAAAGAGATCCAATTGAGTTGGATTTTAAGCAATATATTAGGAAGGCTTAGATTACAGTAACCTTCATCCAATTTTGCCCCACTACTGAGTTTTCTAAGTCCTCTGACTTCCTATGCATTATAAGGTTTTTCCTTTCTGGTTGCATGAGTCTTTTCCTGTCCTCAAGTAGTCTTGGTCATAGATGTGTTTGTAAGTGATGACAGAAAGATCTGAGGAAATGCTCCATCATCTTCATTGCTTTCTTTCTGTGTAAGATCATTTCTCTCCAGTGCTTTGATCTGCAGACTTTCCCATCTGGCCCTCCCTCTTTTAATTACCTTCTATTTACTCTATTGGTGAGGAAGAGATTTTCACCGTAGACTTTGGAGGATAAGTAAATTTATGTTACCCAACACTGGATGGAGGAGATTGATCATAATCACATGTATCGTTAGTCACATATATTCACAGCCTGGGGAGGACGACACAGCACGCCACACATGACCTCATAGAGGTGGCTGTTGGGAACTTTGAACAACTAGAGACTATGGGAGGCAGGTTTTGTGGTGTTGAGAGAGTGTGGTGACCCACAGTTCCTGTGAGAGAATGTGATTGGTTTGCTGGCTAATTCCATGTGTTGTCCGTGAACTGGAACTGACTATTCAGCAGTAAGCCTGAAGTAGTCCCCTCGATAAGGAAGGTTATTTGACTAATGAACCTCATCTATGGGAGTAGAATTGGGAGGTGAACTTGTGATTATACCATTTAAGGCCCTCTTGGTTTCACCTGATATAAAGGCAGCACATAATATTGGATCTCCATTTAGGGCTTATACCACACTCCTTACTCCAATCTCCCTCCTCTCAGCTGAGTGGCATTGCCAGACTCTGACGGGGTCCTTCTTGTCAGTATTGTCGTCTGGGATCCCTCACTAGGCTGTAACCTGGGGACAGTCCTAGAGTTCACGTCTCTCAGGCATCACTGTCCTATGCCACCATAGGTGCATGGTTGGAAAAATATTATTTCATTGACTTTGTTCATTGTTTTTAATGATAAATCTGCCACCTGTTACTCCGTCTTGACCTTAGCTTACGTTTGAGAGAACTGGGGCATGGTACACATGATACATTGAACTTTAATGGGAAGTTAAACATTACTAAACAAATGTTAAATGTTTGATCATCAAGAGGAGGATTTTACCACTACTACTTTTAAAATGTTTCCTATCCCTCCAGAATGGTATAAAAATATGACTGTAGTATGATTAGGGGAAGAAAGGCATAAAAGGAAAGATAAATCTAGTGAATATTTATGACAAAAAGAGAGGAGTCAATTACACACCAGTACAGAGTTCTTACCATTAGTATTCTCGTAACTTCTATCACTAGATTTGAATCTGAAGGCTCACAATTTTGAAAATGAAGAGACATGTAGGAAGTTGATTTTGAATAAGTATTTAAAGCCTTTAAACACAATGCTCCTACCTAAAAAAAATAATAATAGGGACATCGGTCGTTTGTTGCAAAGACATGGTATAAATCCTACGCAAGTAGTTTATACAAGGTTTGGCACACAATAGGTACTGAATAAATATCATTTCCACTTAAGCTATTTTGATTACTTCTGAAGGAGTTTCATGTCTCCAAGTTTTCCTATCTCCTTTTGTACAAACTAAAATTATTTTACCAACTAGTTGGTTTTGATTTTGTTTTTGCCATTTCCCTTTTCCATTTCCTCACTCTGGGAGGCTATAAACCATGCTGTGTCCATAAGTAAATAAAAAAGTCCTCAAATTCCCCAACAAAGAATAGTTTTTGGCAAACACTGCACTTACACGAAGTGTCAGAATTTCAAAGCCTCCCCGAGGAGTCCAGCAAACATATCTAAGGAAAGGTAACACAGTGATTATGAGTCTTTTTCAAGGCAGCAGGACCATTCTTCAGAAAGAAAGTCAGGCTGTGTAAAGAGTCACATGCTTATCCTACAAGACCTTTAGCAGCAGCAAATACATGCAGGCAAAGAATAAGATACTGTTAACTCAGAAAGGGAAGTTCACTTTAGAGTTGTGAATTATTTTTAAAACTTTGCTGTATAGTAAGTATATAGGAAAACTGCAATCTTTTTGATTATGTTCAATCCATATGATAGTCGATTATGTTAACAAGTAGGTATTGAGCAAATTAAATCATTTTCAATATATTGTACTTTAATGTTTGGACATAAAGATGTTGTGAACTTTATAGATAAGGACTTGCCAGCATAACATTGCAACTTCTCAATTACTAATTCTGTAACCATGAGCCAGTTACGTATGATCTTTGCACCTCACTTTCCATCTCTGTTAATAATGTACATTTCATAGGATTTTTCTGAGTGTTCAGCAATCCAACGCACATAAAAGATCGGTCATGGTCCAAAATTTATAAGAGGCCCCCAGTAAATGATTGCTCTGCTGATGCTACTACCACTACTAGTAAATCATGAACTCTTACTACATCTATCATTAAATGTTTGTTTTCAAACAATGGACATTTTTAGATTCTTCCAGTGCTTGCCAAAAGCAGAGCTCCCAAAATCAAAACAAGGAAACAGAAAGAAATGAAATATTATAGGTACTGTGATGGAAACTCAAAAATGAAATTTATCATGTAGGAAACCATGACATTTAAAATACAAACTATTATTACTCATATAAAAAGAAAAATAGGGAAAATAGCATTCTCCCACTATAACAACTTTTGGCCTTGTGTATTCATTCATTCATTCAACAAATACTTATTAAACGCACATAATTCTTGAGCCACTATTCTAGGCATTGTGGATAAAGAAGTTAAAGCAAAAATTTGAGCTCTCATGGAGATGACAATTTCTTAAGAGGAGATAGAGAAGAATAAATATATTCTGTCCTTTCCTATCTTACTCCTCAGAGGGAAATCTAGATGAAGGATATATGAAGAGGAATAAGGAGTTTGTGTATCCGTAGAAAGGACTGCAATTTTAAATAAGATGTTAAGGGAAAAGCTCAGTGAGGAAGGATGAACAAAGACTTAAAGAAGGTGTAATTGTGACCTTAATGGATAGCCCTGAAGAAAGTATTCAGGCAGAAGAAACAAGCAATGGATAGCCCTGGGGTAGGATCATGCCTCTCTTGGTAGAGGTAGAAGATAGGACTGACCCCTGCTCACTTAACTACACTCCTATTATTGAGGCTAGAGAGTTAATAAAAGGACTGTATGTATTCAGAGAACAGGTTGTCTTACAGCTTATTCTCTGGGCATTATTTTTTTCTTTCAAAGAGCTGGAGAATCCTTTTGGGTCTGTGCAGAGAACATATTAAAGAAAAATAGTGTAGATAAGTTAAAAAGTTAGGAGTAATGGGATTCTTGGTCTGTTTTGATGTCATTAAATATGGGGTGTAAGAGAAAGAGGAAAGTCATATATAACTATGTTGCTTGAACAACTGGTAGGATGGAATTTCCAAGTAGAGAAAATAACCATGTAAGTGGAAGTTGGAAAATATAAGATTGGTTTGGGGAATACTAAATTTTAGGTTATATTTAGATATTCACGCCTTGGTGTCATGGAAACATTTGGATCCAAGGTGAGAGTCCAGGGTGGAGATCCAGGCTAGAGATGTCAATTGAGAATCATCAGGATATAGAATTATTTTCCTTTCCCCCCCCCACTTGTTGTCCATAGACATTTAGAATTTATATCTTATTTTCAGCATTATGGTAACTTTTTTAAAAATACTGCCTCATAGCAACATTTAGTATTACTTTAAAGACAATGGAAGGTATGTGGCAGATTTGGGTATTAATGGTCAGTTTTACCAGATGTCATTTTGGCAGCTTTGAGCTTGGACATGTTGTTTTACATTTGTGGTCTTCAGTTCCTCACTTGCAAATAAGAGACCATACCATCTATTTTTTATGATTTTTGTGTGCGTGATCACATTTTATACCATTCTTCACAATTTGAGTTTTTAATAAGTGACAGTAGATATTCAGTTTACAGCAAAGGAAACAGTAAAATTAATAGGCAACCAATGGAATGGGAAAAGATAGTTGCAAATGACATATCAGATGAAGGGCTAGTATCCAAAATCTATAAGGAACTCACCAAACTCCACAGTCGAAAAACAAACAATCCAGTGAAGAGATGGGCAGGAGACATGAACAGACACTTCTCCAAAGAAGACATCCAGATGGCCAACTGACACATGAAACGATCAATGTCACTCATCATCAGGGAAATACAAATCAAGACCACACTGAGATACCACCTCACGCCAGTCAGAGTGGCTAAAATGAACAACTCAAGAGACTATAGATGCTGGCGAGGATGTGGAGAAACGGGCACCCTCCTACACTGTTGGTGGGAATGTAAACTGGTACAGCCACTCTGGAAAACAGTGTGGAGGTTCCTCAAAAAACTATCAGTAGAACTCCCCTATGACCCAGCAATAGTACTGCTGGGGATTTACCCAAGGGATACAGAAGTGCTGATGCATAGGGGCACGTGTCCCCCAATGTTCAGCATTTTCATCAGTAGCCAAATCATGGAAAGAGCCTAAATGTCTATCAACTGATGAATAGATCAAACAGATATGGTTTATCTATACAATGGAATACTACTTGGTAATGAGAAAGAATGAAATCTGGCCATTGGTAGTAACGTGGATAGACCTCGAGGGTGTTAGGCTAAGTGAAATAAGTCAGGCAAAGGAGGAGAGATACCATATGTTTTCACTCATAGGTGGAATAGGAGAAACTTAACAGAGGACCATGGGGAAGGGGAAGGGGAAAATATAGTTAAGGAGAGGGAGGGAGGCAAATCATAAGAGACTCTTAAATACTGACAACAAACTGAGGGTTGATAGGGGTGGGGGAGAGGGGAAAAGGGGTGATGGGCATGGAGGAGGACACTTGTTGGGATGAGTACTGAGGTGTTATATGGAAACCAACTTGACAATAAGCTATAAAAGAAAAAAAGATGTGCAGTGTATTCAGTGCTTTATATTTAATCACCTAGTTTAATACTCACTAAAAATACAGAAGTAGGTGGAATTATCCCAGTAGGAATATGGAGCCTCAAGGAGACTGAATAATGTACTCATGTTAGCATATTTAACAAATAGGAGAATCAAGCATATCTGTGAACAAATTGTTTTTGTTGGCTTTTGCTTTTGTTGTTGTTGCAATATGCATTTTATATGATATGAATCTAAAGTCCCAGGAATAGAATAAGTAAACCATAATTCCTCACTGTTTTCATTATTAGGCATGTGAGAAGGTTGGCTGTCAGTATTTTTCTATCTGGCTATCTAATTTTCTATGACGATCAAGCAAAATTTCACCTGAATGAATAATGTATGTATAATAGTTCTGGTAGCAAAATATTTTTAAATGCAGTACCTTAGTTAACCTAGTTAGCTAGCTAGCTAGATATTTACAAAAATAAATCCATGGGTACCTTCCATTGAAAGGACTCTATCCCAGACATCTAAATGCAATCTCATGTTCATGTGCTGGATGAAACCAGCCCATTAACTATGAAATGCAGTTGAAAAGGTATGGATGGTGAAATATTTTGAATTATCTCTGTCAAGCCCAATTTCAGTACTCTTGATTCTGTAGATAAGTTAAATGGTGTCCTTTTCTAGTTTGCTTTCTTCTCAAATTATTATTTACCACATTTTCCTTTATTTATATAATAAAGATTTTTTTCTCTATCATATATTTAATAACCTATATTATGTTAGGTATATAAATGACAAAAGCTCTGTGTCATAGTAGTCAAGCATGTGGAGGAACACAAGTGTTGGACATGAGTTGTGTGTTTGATGTCCCATTCAGGTGAATCTGATTTATGTGGGTAAGTTCTCAGGGAATTAAGTATTCTCATCTATGAATTGGAAAGGAGACTCTAATCTTTCAGCACTTATAGCATAACAAATTCTATGTTTTGCAAGATATAAATATATCTATGACAATAACTTTAAAGCCCAACATTAATAGAGTACATGTAGACTAAGTAGGTGCTAAATGTTTACATGACCTAGCTAAAATAATTTTTTACAATGGCGCTCAAAGGCAAGCATTAAAATTGTTTTCCTTTAACTGATAGCAAAATAAGGAATTGAGGTATAGAGAAGTTAAATACCCTTCTCAAAGAGGCATAGCTGAATTTCCCTTCCTGCTTTAAGAACAAGATTAGTTGATAGAGCAATTGTGTACAATAAAACTTCCTGCAATGCAGAAAATATTGTATATCTGCCCTGTTCTGAATGGACGGACATCTAGCCTCATGAGGCTTTTGAGCATTTGAAATGTGATAAGAGGGATGGAGGAACAGAATTTTTAGTTTTATTTGATTTTAATTACAATTTAAATTAAGTAGCCATATGTAGCGAGTGGCCAGCATATTGTACAGTGACACTCTGGAGTAAAAGCCTATTAAACTGTGAGACCCTCCAGAGCTTGTGCTGTGTCTCGTTTGGCATTGTATCAGGGGCTAGGACTGACATGGAGCACAGAACTGCATAGTGAATGTTACCTGCAATAAAGGAGAGATTAATTGATGGGTTCTACCCTCAACTTGCAGGTCTAGTTTCTGGTTTATGGGTGTCTCATTACATCTGTCCTTTTCTATACCTCCATTGTCTTTTAAGTTCTTGTTTAGTGAGCCTGGCCTTGGATTCATTTCATTCCCTTCAGCTGGGTTTAGACATCAAAAGTGTCACTATTTGCCAGGAAAGAAGTATAAATAAAGTTGGGAGTGTGGTTTTGGAGGCAAGGCTGCTTTACTTGAAATGCTGCCCCACAACTTCTGAGCTGACTGTCCTTTCTTAGACAAGTCGTATGATCTCTGCATCTCAATTTCCTGTTCTATACGGTGTGTGTAATAAAAGTTGTCTTTGCTTGAGGTTGTTGGGAGAGTAAAAGGAATTGGTCCTTGAAACAAACACTTCGCAGGATATCTGGGAGGTAGATTACAGTCAACAAATACGATCTATTATTTTTCTTTAATTTTTTCCTATTTGCGCTTTTCCTTCAAACCTCCATGCATCATAAAATAACATTTCAAAAACATTTTGAAACACTTATTAAGACTATGTCTACAGGACACTGATTTACATCTGTAATTTAAACTATCATTTCTTGTGCTGCAATAGCTTAACAGATCCTTGAGATGGAACAAGGAGGATAAGGATAAGTAAGACCCATCCACCGCCTCCAAGGAGTTGACAGTCTGATAGGAAAGATAGCTACCAAACAGATTACTGAGTAGTGTGAGCATTATAGAGGAAGTAAGTATGAAGAGTGATCATCATTGCTGGATAGGCAGGAATTATCATGGAAGTCTTCATGGAAGAGGTTCTATGTCACTGGGTTCTAAAGAATGCTTAGCATTTGCTGGATGCATATAAAAAGTAACCTTCATTGACCAGTCTATCCTTTGCTATTAGGAACTTGACGAATAAATCATGAAAAGTAGTTCTTCCTCCTTTATTATTATTATTACTACTACTACTACTACTACTACTACTATTTTTTGTTTTCTCTTTGTACAGGTTGAGTTAAAAAGAATCTAGAAAGTATATCCAGATCATGCTTTGTCTATGAAGTGTTAGAATGGATACTAGGAAGAAAGAGACAACAATCATTAGTATGTGATTTTGCTTGAGGTCTCAGACCAGGGAAGATGCCACATTAAAAGCCTAAAAGAAATCCAGATAACAGGAATATTGCAAACAAAATACAATTCTTTTAAGTACAAAAAAAGGTATGTCAAATAATCGCCACATCTGGTAAAATAATTGCCACAATGGTAAATTGGCTAGCAGCATATCTGGAGGCAGGCGTGGGGTGCATTGAAGAGAAGCTTGAGCCTTACATCACTGTACTTCTGTATGAGTCCGGGACAGTCAACACAACCGTATCCTGCCAAGACTCCTCATGTAACTTCACAACCCATGCCACCAACAGGTCACACTGCACAAGAAATTACACATTTTAAATGAGATGCTGGAAAGAAGATTTCTAATAGTATAGTGAAGGCAGCTGCACTAAGATACTTGGTCATCTTTATTTTCGGTGGTTTAGCTCAATATATTAAAAAAAAGTGACATATTTTTGATCTGTCACCAAGGCACTAAGGCATGGTAATTGTGAGCTCTGGTGATAGGATGTGAGTTCTGGAGATAGTTTTTATTCAGATCCTATCTCTGATCATTCCTACTGTGTGATGTTAGATAAGCTATTTAATCTCTGTATGCCTCAGTTTTCTAAACTATAAATTAAGACCAATAATAGTACCTCCCGTGTAGCATTCTTGTAATAATCAGGCAACATATAAAGTGGTAAGCCAGTGGTTGCTGTAATTAGTGGCCAGTAAAAGTTGGATAGTGCCTCTCCTATTATTTTGCCAGCGTAGACTGTGTCTTTTGATGCATGTGTTCTTCCAACTCATTTGGCCTTTGAACAATGGTTGTTCAGCGGCGCCTGGGTGGCTCAGTTGGTTAAGCGTCTAACTCTTGGTCTCAGCTCAGGTCATGATCTCACAGTTGGTGGCTTCAAGTCCTGCATCAGCCTCTGTGCTGACATTGCAGAACCTGATTGGGATTCTCTCTCTTCCTCTCTCTCTGCCCCTCATGTGCTTGTTCTTTCTCTCTCTCTCTCTCTCTCAGAATAAATAAACTTAAAAAATATTTAAAAAAATTGTTGTTCAGTGAGGGAATGAGTAAATGAGAGCCTTATGTTGATAAAGGTTTTGGAATCATGCCAACAAATTATTTTTCTCTGGTGCCAGCATTGTAATATTAACATTTCACTCCATAATTTGAATAAGTGATGGGTTTAATAATAAAATTATTAATTATCTATAATACTCCATATAGGACAAAAGATGGTGTGTGGCTTATTTTTAGGAATTATTTAATGTCCCCATTGATATTCATTCATTGCTTATTTGTTCATTTTGTCATTGGTTAATCACTTGCAGAAAAATGTTTGCCAATTCTAAAACCTACACACACACATATAAAACCTTATAGATTCTTTATGTAGTCTTAAAGATGGGACTTAAGCAAATAGTGGAAAACCACTTTTTTCTCAGGAGCAGTTACCTTGTTAGGTTTATCATTTGAATGGGGCTATTGTATGCTTTTTTCCTTTAGTACTTTCTAGCATGGATCAGTGGAAGCTTGTGAACCTGCAGATTTTGCCTTCGTTGCACATTTTCTTCAGATGAGGCAGAGGATGAACAAGCCTGTTTGTACATTTTACTGTAACAGATGAAGTATCAGCTTCATTGGGGCACCTGGGTGGCTCAGCTGATTAAGCATCCGACTTCTGCTCAGGTCATGATCTCGCAGTTGGTGTGATTGAGCCATGTATTGGACTCTGTGCTGACAGCTCAGAGCCTGGATGGAGCCTGCTTCAGATTGTGTCTCCCTCTCTCTCTTGCCCCTCCCCTGCTCATACTCTGCCTCTCTGGCTTTCTCTCAAAAATAGATAAATACTTAAAAATTAATTATCAGCTTTATTATTCACAAAGCACATCTTGATGTTCCGAGGCTTTCTTTCTCTCCTTTTTTTTTTTTTTTTTTGTATAATTTGGGAGGGTTTGTTTTGACTGACCCCTTTCCAACCCCAACTCCCTAGCTCTCTTTGTTTTCTTAGAGAACATTTGTGTCTGTGGGACTTTTCTCAAATTAACTGATTTCTTTAGCCTTCTCCTTGAGTAGAGACTGCTAGTACAAAGATGTCTCTGAAGGTCTTATGTTAAAATGTAAGATGTAGTGGGAGGGGGAAAAAAAGAATTGTCAGTAATAAGGTTTTATCTTAATGTCGTCAAGTGACTTCTGGAGTTATCGCTGGCACATTTGTGAGTATTTGCCTCAATGACGGAGTGTGCGTTACAAAATCATTTTGTGCCAGAAGAGACTATTTAAAATTGTGCTCATGGTGCTGTCTCCAGGCGGGAATTTGTTATTAGCAGCGGTGATAAGGAAGGCTGCAGACATGTCCTGACATTGGTTACCCTCAGGATAAGAGTAGATCAAGGCGTTCTGAGGAAAGGGCAGAAGGGGAGAATTACTCCTTGTCACTGCCAGACTTTGTGGCTACCAGCAAAGAATCATTTTAAGCTGCTTCCAACTCAGGAAATTGGGGAAATGGCAGCTCCTACACCGATGACTGCTCCCCTCAGCCTGCCCTCTGCAGAGCTGTCATTTACAGGGACTCCACTCAGGTCCACGGTCATGGCAGAGTTTCCCCTGCAAGTAATAGAAGAATTACTTCATCTGTGTGCACAGGGGCCCCAAGGTCAGATGTAGTGAGCTGAAGTACTAGTAGCACAGTTTTTATACATTTTTACACACTCACCCACACAAAGGCACACATGTTGTTTTGACAACATTAGTTATGAAATAAGTGCTTAAGAGACCTGTGTGTGTGTGTGTGTGTGTGTGTGTCCCCGTCCGTCCCCAGGGGATGATTTTCCATTAATGAGAAAAGTTTTTACAAGTCAATGAAAAAACATTGATTTAATGAAAAGACTTAGGTACTCACAAATTTGAAACAAATACCTATTAATCAGTTTCTCCCATCTCTGAAATAAAACACATGAAATGACTAAATGATTTTTGTGTTACATCAGTATAATTATGTCATTCACTCATATTCTGGGATATTGTTAACACAAAACAAGGAGCTATAAAAAAAGGAAAGACTGACTTCTAGCACTATGCTTATTTTAGACTGAAGATTAAGCATTATTGGATATGGAACCTGTGAATCTTTGGTTATATTCCCTTTTATTCAAGGATTAAAATGTCCTTTATATACCTGAGAAGAAACTGCTGGGTACATTTGGATTCAGTAGATATCACCAACTCTTTTTTTCTAGTATTCTGACTTTGGCAGAGTCCAAGAAGCAGTTTGCAAAGCACTTTTCCTTAATATTTAAATTCCCTTTGAGGTTTAAGAGAAATTTAATCCACATGTTTCTAATTCATTTGCACTCAACTCATAAAAAAATGTTCTTCAATTTGATCTCATTGTGGTCCAGGGGCATTAAAAAGCTTTCAAATGAGCCTTCCTCCTTGAATTGAAATCCAGATGTTGTGTTTTGTCAGCTCTAAGCAAATTCAAAACTCAATGAAGTCTTGGTCATAAATGAGAAGGCACAGATGGTTTTGGATCTTAGGGAGGAAAAAATAAAAATCCATAGATAATAGAAACTCTCTTAAAATATAAGGAACTATCATTTTTAAGGATTTCATTCAACTGGTGAGTAACATTATGCTCATTTAAAGATGGCAGTCTCTGCGGCTAAGGGAAATTAAATGAGCTGAGGCCAAACTGTGAGTGAGAATATAGCCAGGAATAGACTCTCAGAGACCTTCTTTTTACTAATCACGAGTAGTGATTAAAATAAATAAATAGTAGGAGGGTGGAAAGGATGGAACCAAATGCTAAAGCCATATGGTAACACCATCAGGGATAGAAAAAAATAAGGTTATTTTTTACATTTCAAATATTCTCTCACATGAGCCACAGAAAACATGGGGAGGGGAGAAGGCACAGAAAACTGTACAGTACGAGGCAACAAGAATCCTATTCTAAATAATCGTATTCCTGGTATTTCCCAGAGGGTTCAGTTTTTCAGCGTTCAAATTTTTGATTTCCATTTACTGTATCTTGGGGAAAAATGGGATTCTGTTTCTCTTAAATAAGAATTCTATTTGAAAAGTGCTTAAGCTTTTCCTGCATCTTTAAAAGCACTATGTCGATCTGCACAAATACAAACATATCACTAACTGGTAACCAGTAATCTTTTTCACCTCAGATGGGAGATCATTCCCTTTTCTGCCTTAGTTATAAATTTCTTCATAAGCAAGATGAATGTATCAAAGCACTGTGCATTTTTTGCTGGCGACGTCCCCCTGTGAAGTTTGTCATGATTTTGAAAATCTTCTATTTGGAAGACTGTTTAATGCAAACTCTTTAGCTAAATGTTTGTCAATACTTTGTTTAGTAGGATGTGGATCTTGGTGGGGTCTTTGCTTAGAAACTGCTTTAGAGTTAACCCAATCTAGGTTCGAATTCTAGCTCCACCCTTACTAGCTGGGTTATTTAGGGACTTTACTTTGCTTCTCTTAATTCTATTTTCTCACCTCTGAAGTTTTAATAAAATAGATACATTCAGGAAGTTTTTTGTAAGGAGTGAAATGTGCACTATTCATTTATTCCTTTTTCATCCACCTTTTCTCCCCAATACAATGACTCATACTATATGGGTATGGCTCAGTCCTTGATAACCTCATGAAAACAAAAAACTTGGTGGGAGATTTTCTCTTTAGTTTTTTAAGCCTTCCTACTCTTCTTGTAACTGTGTACTTTATAAAAGAGTGCTATGCAATTCCTCTTGCATTTAAGTATTTGATAAACATTGACTCCTGGTCTGGATTTAGCATTCTTCAAATCTAAGTCCCAAATTCCTCTTTCTCTATTTCTTCCCCATAGAGAGACTTCAGGGTATCTGTAACTATCTAGTAATCATTCACACAAACTCAGAGCAGCACATCCCAACTTTCCTCTTCATTCCACAGGAGTCAAACGGGGTAGACACCCGGCCAGGCCCAGCAAGGAATTGGCTTAGTGTCAGGTAGGCAAGTGACCCAAAGAAGGACAGGCTACTGGAAGTTGATTGTAAAACCTTTGAGTTAAAGGTGTTTCATGCCTTTCATACCAGCTCATCGGGAGCTGTCTTTGGGTCTTGAGGAGAAGATAGATTTGATATCTGGAGTTGCTTGTAGCTTCAGTCAGTATGAGTGGGAAAGCTTCTCTGTAGATGGAGCCCCATGCAAGAGGAGAGAGCAAAATCAAAATCATCTGTGTGCTGATGGCCAGAATCAGCCATAACTGAAGCCTTTCAATTACATAAGAAAGCAGATTTTTCCGTTTGTACCAGCCACTTTGAATAGAAATGTTTTACTTAATACTAATATGAAAAGAACACAAAGATAAATGTATGTTTGCAATGCATAATGAGGTGGCTTTCATAAAAACAGTGACTAATAGCAATTATTTTTCCCCTTTTCCTTACTCTTATAACTATGGTTATTATTTGTGGCTGAAATTAGCAATACAAGATAGTTTTCTTTTTTCATCTTGAACAGACTTTAAATGGTTTTTTATTTTTTTATTTTGTTAGGAGTTTTCAGTCCCAGCCCCCAGACCTCATGGTGCTTGCAGACATAGGCAACTACTTTGTTCAAAGAAAAAAGCCATTCCTCTCCTTAGATGTGCTCAGCAGGTCTATTAAATGCCTGTGATTTCTCAGCCATTCACAGTTACTGCATGATGCTTACAACTGTGTTTCAACAGATCCTTCACACTTTTTATATCTTTTTTTATTCCCTTTCTGCAGACAGGCTTACTATTTAATACCTGCTCCGGTATAGCCTGATACTATTGATTCTAAATGAGTTCCACTGCCTCTGGTTGTAGACTATGTGATAGTGGCCTTTTTGAGACTGGATCTTAATTTATAACCTAATTTATATTAGTAATGTTGATGGGTGAGTCGGAGAAAGGTCTATAGAAGGTAACTTTGTTAAGATATTGGAAAAAGGAAGAAATGATTGTTACAGAAAAATAGCATATAAATGGTGGGCCTAAATATAAAAGATGAAGGCTGGGCCCCACAAACATTCTGGGAGAAGGAGCACATGTGAATTGCTTTCCTTCGTACCCCAGCTGCTACTAGAATAACAGGCATTGTCCTAAATTCTCATCTCCGTTTGCTTAGGGCTGGGGTACTCCTGATAGTCAGGTCCTAAGCAAAAGAGATGGTAGGAGTAGGTTTTGATGTTTAGTTTTGTTCTGGTGAGTTTCTACATGCAGTTATTTAAGGATTACAGAAACAATCTCTAAGCCGGGGTGCCTGGATGGCTCAGTTGGTTAAGCATCCGACCTCGGCTCAGGTCATGATCTCGCAGATCGTGGGTTTGAGCCCTGCGTTGGGCTCTGTTCTGACAGCTAGCTCAGAGCCTGGAGCCTGCTTCAGATTCTGTGTGTCCCTTTCTCTCTTACCCTCCCCTGCTCAAGCTGTCTCTCTCTGTGTCTAAAAAAAAAATCTCAGCCTGTTTCAGGAGGCTTTTAGAAAGGTTTATTTGGGCAAAGGCAGTTTCCCTACAGCTATATTGTCCTAAGTACATAAATAAAGTTGCCTACATTCGTTCTTCCAACAATTATCTAAACATCTTTCTTGTGAAACTTGTGAAATTTAGATCAGGAAGGAGAACTCAACTATTTTAGGACTTGGTGCAGTGGCTAATCTGTGTAGAGTGTTGGTTAGATGTGGAGGATAGTGGTGAATAAACACAATCTGGTTTCTTGGAGTTGAATGCCCTGTTGTGATGCAGTGCATCCCTGAAACATTCTGTTGGTGAGAATAATGTTCACAAAGAGCATCTGGGGCTGTATTTTTGACCACTTCTCCATGCCCACTAACGCTGGGGTATAAGTTTTATTGCTGCATATTGCCATATGATTCTTAAACTGCTCAAGAGGATCACTAGTTCCTAGCACAATCTAAAATTTACCGGATGTTTTTCTGGAATGGTGATAAATGATCTCTGATCAACCTTGCCTGCCCATTCTATCCAGTTTTTGCATGGTGTGCTATAGACTCAGTTTGTCTTAGAGTAATGTCTTAGAGTCCCTATATATCCTATATAGTATTAGAAATTATTGTTATATAAATAAAATTTTAAAAAATGGTTACATATGATCATTTAACTTCCCAGAGATATTCTGCCACTCGTAACATTGGTAAAATCAGAGGGTTTAATTGTGTAATTGATGGTTCTCTAAAGAAGTGAAATGTGGTGTCTCAAGCAGAGAATAAAGGGGTTGTTTCAGGGGTGCCTGGGTGGCTCAGTTGGTTAAACGTCCAACTTCAGCTCGGGTCATGATCTCACAGTTTGTGAGTTCGAGCTCTGCGTCGGGCTCTGTGCTGACAGCTGGAATCCTGGAGACTGCTTCAGATTCTGTGTCTCCCTTTCTCTCTGCCCCTCCCCTGCTCATGGTCTGCCTCTCTCTCTCAAAAATAAATAATATTAATATTGAAAAAAAAATAAAAAGGGGTCATTTTAGCAGTTGTGTTGGAATGGGGTATACCACACCGGCCCTGCAGAGTTCAGGTGTTCTCAACTTTGATTTGAATTGTTTATTTCAAACCACCTCTTCTTTTCCATTGATGCCACTAAGCAGTCATTTTTAAAGGAACTACAGATAATTGTACATCAATTGACCCAGCTTAAATTCCTTAATATTTTCATTATTGTCTGCAAATAAGTACTTGTGAAATTACCTAAATTTCTATCGCAACTTGCTTTTTTTTTTAACTTTATAATATGAAGGAAAAATGTTAAAAAACTTTATAACAGAGAAGGAAACTGTTTTATGTGCTGACAGCATAGACCCCTTCAGATTAAGTCATTCAATTTTGTGTTTATTCCGTAAAGCCAAATTTAAAAAGTTAAATAACAAGACTTGTATGCCTCAAAAAACATTTTTAGACATGATAATTAAAATGTGAATTTTCATTAAGAAATTTAAGATGACATTTTAGCTATCTTGGAATGGATAGCTTTTGCTTTTAAAACATAAGCCTTTATGTGTCTAGGGTGGCATTGTGTCGTGAAATAAAGGCCTGTGTATAGTTTGCTTCTTTAGAAATACATTTCAGTAATCAAATTTTATCTGAAGTTTATTGCTATTACCTCTTTATATTTTGGGTATTTTCTGAGTCTTAATCTCTATAATTTGAGTTGATAGCAATCCTAAAATTCATCACTCCAAATAAGAAAGAACATTCTACAAATTGCTAGGAAGGAAAATATTTTTCCAGAATATCTTTTCTATCCAGGATAACTTTTTTATCACCTAGTTTGTTTTATCCCTAAAATTCTAAGCAATAACTTTGATGAATTGTTTTTAATGTTTGTTTATTTTTGAGAGCTAGAGAGCACGAGTGGGGTAGGGACAGAGAGAGTGGGAGACACATAATCTGAAGCAAGTTCCAGGCACTGAGCTGTCAGCACTGAGCCCAACACAGGATTTGAGCTCATAAACTGTGAGATCATGACCTGGACTGAAGTGTACGCTAAATCGACTGAGCCACCCAGGCACCCCACTTTGAATTTTTTAATGATGTTATTTGGAGCATTACAGATACCTCCTAGTCCTCTTCTGTCAAGTTCCCATGGTCTCTGGCATAGAGACTATCATTCATTTATTCCACCTGTTCACATGTGTTGAAAATCTGCTGGGTGAGAGCTCCTCTGTATGGTGCTGGATAGCAAGGCAGAGGGAGTATCGGCATCACTAGGAGGCCTTGCTTGGTGGCCACCATGAAAGCGTATTGTTACTTTAAATTGTGGTTCTAGAGTGGTATTCTAAAGTATGTGCTAGGGAGAGGCAACGGCTCATTCTGTCCATATGAGATTATGGTGGCTTTGCAGAGGATATAATACTAATTTCATCTCTCACTATTCATCTTGGAGGGTTTCTTTAACATTTTTGGTTTCCAGTATGATTTTAAGGCTTGTCTGAGGTTAAAGGATATTTATGCTACTCACTAGTCCATTGAGAAAAATGGATGTGGACATAATCCAAACAATCCATTCCTATCTTCACTATCATTATATGGTTCCCATAAGCCTTTGTATTGGCTCTCCTGCTTCCATTCTTGCCAATTCCAGTGCATTCTCTACGCACAGCAGAAAGAAAAACTACGTCAATCTGTCCTCCTCCTGCTATTGAGGTTCCAAAGGTTCAGTTGAATGGCCTGTAAGGTTCAGCAAGATCATGCCTCCTCTTGATCAGTTCCACACCCTCTGCCAGGCATCGTAAGTCCTTAGGTTCTTCTGACAAGAGTAATCTTCCTTCTACTCTTTGCTTGGTTGATTCCTTATTCTTTAGAGTCTCAGATTAAATACTACTTCATCAGAGAAGGCTTACCTAATAATTAGCTATATTATTTAATAGAATCCTGCACTTAGCCAGTGTAACCTGCTTCATTATTTGCAATTTGCCATGTTTATTATCTATCTGCCTAGATCATCAACCTGACAGGGGTTGAGACAGTTATAGACTTTGCTCTTAAAACAGTGTCCACCAGGTATGAAACATTTAAGAAAGCTATTTTCTGGATGAATTAATATCATAACATTTGCATCCAGGCTAAATATTTCATCAATATGTTTATAGTGTATATTGACCATTCTACACTTTGAGTTTAACTTCCTAAGGATTGAGGGGAAAAAACAAAGGTCTTAAGCGTTAAATTAATTGGAAAACATATTACATATTGGAGTATGTGCAACTTGGTCCTAAATTCATTATGTTCAAACTGTAGGCTATGTTTACTAACATCAAACTATATTCAGCTATGGATAACCTGTCTTTGAACATTGCTGTAGGCTGCATTCTATCAGAGGAGTGGGCAGCAAGCTGTGAGACTAAACTTTTAGCATCATATCTATAAGTCAAAATAAAATCTATAGACTTCCTCCTGTGGCCTTCACACTGCCTTTAGAAAAAATAAAGGTGAAATATTTACATTGGGAAAAAAAGGAAACATGAAAACAATTATTTGGGGTTAATAATTCACCATTAACTATCCCATTTCCTTAAAACAATCTGGATGACATTCCCCAAATGCTAAAAAGCACAATCACAGATACTTAAGAGAACATAACCAATATGTTAATATATCAGTTTATGATGCCAATTCCAATGTAAGATAAATTCCTTCATAATCTTTTTTTTTTAATTTTAGAAAGAGAGAGAGAGAGCGAGCAAGCGAGCAGGAGCAGGGGAAAGGGAGAGGGAAAGGGAATCTTAAGCAGGTTCCACGCTTAGCATGGAGCCTGATGTAGAGCTCAGTTCCTCAACCTGGGATCATGCATGACCTGAGCTGAAATCAAGAGTCAGACGTTCAATGGACTGAGCCGCGCAGGTGCTCCTCAAAAATCTTGTTTTTTTTTAATTGAAGTGTAATAGACCTACAACATTTTATTAATTTCAAGTGTACAACATAATAATTTAAGATTTGTCTGCGTTGTCAAATGATTCCCACAATAAGAGTAGGTAACATTCATCCCTGTACATAGTTAGAAAAGACTTTTTTCTTGGGAAGAGGACTGTTCTCTTAATTCTGTATTGCATGTTTGAAAGTTACTATATATAAAAATCTTTTTTAAAATATGTTTAGAGCTATCCAGTTTTTCTTGAACATAAGTAGAGACTAATTCTAAGCCACTAAAAAGCTATTGTTTCTGTCTTGCTCATCCTTTTTTTTTTTTTTTAAGTATATGATAAACTTACTGCCAGGATAAGGTTGTCTTTGTTTTACACTTGGGAAAATAAAAATAAATTAAATGGAATACAAATGAGGACATGTATCAAGCTCCATATCAAAAACAAGAAATGCATATATATGTGTGTTTGTATATATTTTAGTATTGTTGACACAGTCTTACTTATTTTCAGGTTTATAGCTTAGTAATTTCACAAGTTTATGCATTACGCTATGTTCGCCACAAGTATAGCTACCATCTGTCCCATTTCATTGCTATTACAGTATCATTGACTGTATTCCTTATGCTCTGCTTTTTATTCTCGTGACTTACTCATTCCACAACTGGAGGCCTGTTTCTCCCTCCTTTCTTATTTTGCCCAACCTCCATCTGTGTCCACGCTGGCAACCATGAATTTATTCTCTGTATTCATAGATCTGATGCTGTTTTTTGTTTCTTTATTTTTTTAAGATTCCATTCATGAGTGGAATCCTATGGTATTTATCTTTCTCAGTCTAACTTACTTCTCTTAGCATAATACTCTCTAGTTTCAACCATTTTGTCTCAGATAACATGATCTCATCCTTTTTTATGGCTATGTCATCTTCCACATTGCCTTTATCCATTCATCTATTGATGGACACTTAGTTTGCTTCCATGTCTTAGCTATGGTAAATAGCACTGCAATAAACATAGGGGCATAGGAGCACATATATCTTTTTGAATTAGTGTTTTCATTTTCTATGGGTAAATACTCAATAGTGGAATTAGTGGATCATATGGTATTTCCATTTTTAATTTTTTGAGAAACATCCATATGGTTTTCTTCAGTGGTCATACCAATTTACATTAATACCAACAGTACACAGGGATTCTTTTTTCTCTACATCATCACTTTTTTCTGTACATCCTCACCTCCTCCCCTCATTTTCTTGATTGTAGCCATTCTAAGAGGTGTGAGGTGATACTTCACACTGTGGGTTTGATTTGCATTTCCATGATGATTAGTGATGTTGAACACCTTTTCATGTGTCTGTTGGTCATCTGTATGTATTTTTTGGAAAAAAATGTCTATTCAGATCATCTTATTTTTTTACTCGAATTGCTTAGGGTTTTTTGGTATTGAGTTGTATGGGTTCTTTATATATTGTGGATATTAACTTCTTATCAGAAGTATCATTTGCAAATATCTTTTCTCATTCAGTGGGTTGTCTTTTGTTGATGATTTCCTTTGCTGTGCAAAAGCTTTTTATTTTGATGTAATCCTAATACTTTATTTTTGCTTTTGTTTCCTTTGCCTTAGGAGATGTTTCTACAAAGATGTTGCTAAGGCCAATGTAAGAAAAAATTATTGCCTATGTTCTCTTCTAGGACTTGTATAGTTTTAGGTCTCACATTGAGGTCTTGAATCAATTTTGATTTTATTTTGTGTGTGGTGTAAGAAAGTGGTCCAGTTTCATTCTTTTACATGTCGCTATCCAGTTTTCTCAGCATAATTTATTGAAAAGACTGCCTTTTCTCCATTGTATATTCTTGCCTCTTTTGTCATAGATTAATTGACCATAGAGTTGTGAGTTTATTTCTGTTGTCTATTCTGTTCTATTGATCTAGATGTATATGTGTCATTCCCATACTGTTTTGATGACTACAGTTTGGTACTTGATCTTGAAATCTGAAATTATGATACCTCCAGCTTTGTTCTTCTTTCTGATGATTGCTCTGGCTACCTGGGGTCTCCTCTGGTTCCATACAAATTATAGTATTCTTTGTTCTAATTTGGTAAAAAATGCTGTTATTTTGAAAGGGATTGCATTGAATCTGTAGATGCCTTTGGATAATATGGACATTTTGACAATATTAATTCTACCAACCCATGAGCATAGAATATCTTCACATTTGTGTCATTTCCAATTTCTTTCATCAGTGTTTTATAGTTTTCAGAGTATGGGTCTTTCATCTCTTTGGTGAAATTTATTTCTAGATATTTTATTCTTGTTGGTATAATTATGATTGGTGTTGCTTCTCTATTTTCTCTTTCTGTGACCTCATTGTCATTTATAGAAATGCTACCAATTTTAAGGTTTAATTTTGTATCCTGCCACTTTACTAAATTTGTTTATTACTCCTAGTAGTCTTTTGGTGGAATCTTTAGGATGTGTTTGCAAATAGTGACAGTTTAACTTTTTCTTTACAAGTATCAGTGCCTCTTATTTCTTTATCTTGTCTGATTTCTGTGGTTAGGACGTCTAGTACTATATTGAATAAAAATAGTGAGAAAGGACATCTTGCTTTTATTTATTTATTTAATTTTCAGTGTCATTTACTTCTGCTTTACTCTATTTCTTTCACCTTTGGCTTTAGAACATGAATATCTCAAAATTTAAGGGCCACTAAGAATTCTAGATATACTCTTTTTTTATATATAATAGTCATTAAAATGGTTTACAGTTAACTTGCCTGGGAGTAATGAGTAAATCAAATGTACACATACTGTAGTGTATGTTACATATAGTAGGCAAAAATTTAAAAAAAGATACATGTTTCTAATAATTATCTTTTAAAAAAAAGAAATGGTTACTTGTAGTAACAGGGAATATTTTTCATCAAGTTTAAGGCTGGATTTGAAATCCAGAAAATGAAAATTAGAACTACATTTTATACTATGAACCTTTGTGCACATTAATCTAATTTAAATACTGTTAAAGCGTAGCTCACTTGCTCTGCATTGTAATATTGGAATGATGGAAAATAGACTTAATTGTGACAAACATACTTAGCTTCTACATAATAACAATATTTTCAATTTTATTGCTTTTTTTCCTGAAGGTTTCCAAATACTTCTACATATTCTGTCGTATTTACTCCTCTCTTCATTCTGTTAAGTCAAATACAAAAATAAAATTTGGTTAGAATCCAGGGAATTGGCTTTTAATTTTATTTTCTTTGTACCTTCTGATTGACTGACAGCATTTTTGTGAGTAAGTTGTTAATCAATGCCTTAATTTCTCCAACTATGAAGTGGAAAGTTACCCTATTTTATTTCTTCCTTCTTGTTTGATCAAATGAAGTAGGAAATTAAATATCTATGTCTACAGAAAATGTTGTGACATAAACTCAAGAATCCTAATCTGTAGTTTCTAGTTGACAAACTGATTTTATTTCTTACCCTAGTTATTGAAAGAGATTCAATCTTGATACCTTGAATCTTTGATTGCAGGAGGCAGAAATTCCTTTGTTAGCCCTTATCAAAGAGAACATGTAATGCTCTGCTAATGTGTGGCTTAAAAAATTAAATTTTGATTTATTTTGATGGTTAAAAGATGAGTCTTTGTGTGGAGCATGAAACTCAAATGTAGGAGGTAGAGAAGAAAATAAACTCTGTTGAGCAACAAATCTGTGTTAAGCATTGAGTTGTTGCCAGATAAAATACAGGACACCCATTTAAATTTGAACTTCAGATAAAAGATCATTTTTAGTATAAGTACGTCCCATCCAATATTTGAGCTATACTTACACGAAAAAAAATGTTTTTGTTGTTTTTCTGAAACTTGAGTTTCATTAGGAGCTTTGTGTTTTTATTTGCTCAATCTGGGAACTGTACGCTCAGTGGAATTCTACAAGATAGGCCAGTACCCCTGTATGACAGTTGGGAAAAGTAAAGTTCAGAGAAGTTTAATTATATGCCTTAGATCATACAGCCAGCAAGTGGGAGGGGGGAGATGAAACCCATGCCTATCTTCCCCCAAATCTAGTGCTCCTTCCAGTATGACCTTCTGCTCACATGACACACACATTTGGCTGCAGGATCAACAATGATGCCTCCACCAGCACATACATTCCTCCATGGCTAAATCGATCAAGACAAAGGGAAATAATTTATTTTATTCCACCTTTTCTCCAGGCAAAATCCCCCCACTCTCCAAGTTCTGTCAGAAGAGAAAAGAACACTCATTTTCTCCCAGCACATAATACAACTGCAACCACATTCCCTCAAGGCGATAAACCCAAAGTACATTTAAAGAATGGAGGGACATATTTATAGTCTCCCAAGATCCCATCCTTGTTCCTTTACCACAATTTGTCATTTTTGTGGTGAGACATATTTGGGGAAGTGCTGTGGTAATTTCCTCAAAGCAACAGTTCCAGGACTCCATACGGCCATAGATGGCCATCCATGGTCTGTAGATTCTGAAGGATGAAAGAAAAACCGAGTTTATTTGCAGTTAAAGTGATGAAAGGGGCAGCTATTAGAGCTATTAGTTACTATTTTCTGTTCTGAAAGAAAAAGAGAGAGGATATTAACACTGGGGGCAGAGGAAGATGGATTGCTGAGCTTCAAGCCTCAGAAGCCTTACCCTGCAGCCCGCGCCGCTGCTTCCACACAGTTTGGCAGGGGACAAATAGCGAAGAGGGTTCTATTTTTAATTTTAAACTTTTAAGCAGAAGGCCATCAAGAATAATCTTCTCAGTAAACAGTTGGTCTGGAGTGTTAGCATTTCTCTTCGTTAGGCAAACAGTATCACAAATGTTAAATGTTAGAGAAGAACCAATGGCATGTGTGTTTTATCAAATGAATCTTTTGCCAAGAATATCTCTGGATTTTTTTTTCTGATGCAGTTTAGGGAGGAAATCATAAACATAGCTGGAAGGCAGTGAATATAGGTATAAGGCATGGACTTTCTAGCCAGATAGACACAAGTGCCGCATAGGTTTAAGCACCAACTCTGTAACTTACCTGCTATGTGACCTTGAGCACGTTACTTACATTTGCTACATCTGTTTCCTCTGAGGATGAAATTAATAGTGGTACCTACTTGATGCTAACATTGCAAAGATAAAAAGATTGAGTACATGAAATTCAACGCAATACCATGGCCATAATAGATACCCCCCAATGCTTATCAATTCCTTTTACTTTTATCTATTTTTTTAGTTTTGAAAATAGTTTATTGAGAGAGAACGATGTTAAGCAAAATAAAACTAGATTTTAAAGGCATCATTTGCTTTTATTTAAAACTGTATTATATGTTATTAATTCTCTTGTCATACAGGCATGATCCAAGGTAGTAGTTTCTCTTGATAGAATTTTATTACTTCTCAAATTCTTGTAGTTCATCTTGGATGGGCTCAGCGGGTGGAAGCAACAAGAGCCATGTTATACTTTAACCTCAGAAACTGTCAAATATTGACGCTTAATGTTATTGGAATTAAGTGATCCATGTGATCATGAATTTTCCCGAGATACTCAACTAGGCTCAGAATAACTACACATCAGAAACTCAGTGGAAAGAATGCATTTTCAGGGAAAATACATGGACCCAGATGGCTTTTAGGCCAGGATTATTTTCCAACTTTGAGATTCTGCATTTCTAAGTACAAATTTCGTAACTGGTAATTGAATCTGATTTAATTAACCCACTTATTTATTCACTATTAAGAGTACACTTAGTGTGTTCCTACTATGTGTTCAGCACTGCTATAAGCACATGATTAACGCTGGAAATCAGAGAAAATACAGTGAAATGTAGTGAGGAGAGAAAAAATTGTCAACCAATAGTTCCTTGTTACTGTACATTGAGCAATATATTTTATCCCATTACATTTTATTTGTGTCACTTCCATTCTGCTCTCAGTATGAACAGACAAGGCTAATATTGTTTCCGGTGAAGGCCTGACAGCTATTCTGTTGATTTGTTTGGCATTACATTTGAGCTGCACTCATGCGGCCCAGATTACTGAAGGATGGCTTGGCTGAAAAGAACAGGCAATATGCCCTAGGGAGAAAGGGCAGCGTTTTGGAAAAGAGAGAAATTTGGAACCAATATTTGTGCATATATGTACTCCTAAAGGCTCTGAAAATTCCTGCATAGCGGGCATAGTTTAGGTAGCCAAAAGAGAAATTATCTTTATCTTCTATAATAAAGCCTGGAGACCCGGACGCTAATTTTAAAGAATATCAGCTTTGATGTCACATGATCCAGTCCCTGCTTCTGAGCAGCCTTTTCCCCAAAATGGACCCTAATTTCTTTCCAGAAGTTCTGTTCTTGTCCAATTTATGTTAGAAATGATTTGGATGGGTTTGGGCCCACTCTGTGCCAGAGGTCTAGGCCATCTTGTTTGTTTACAAATATGGGTAGCTATACAAATCTGGGTAAGGAGAGGTTTTTCTGAGACTTATAGACAAGCTTCTTTCTTAATATTCCATAAATTAGAAGGAGGCTTTCTAACAGTCAATTCATTTAGCTCTGAATTGGGTGGGATGCAATGTGAGATCTGAACACCAGCAACTATGTGCTATCACTGGGCAGCCATCCTGATGAAGAAGCCTTTACATAGGGTATGGTGAAGTCAGGATGCTTTCTGAAAAATAAGCCAGAGCCCATACCATGAAACCTTGTATGAAATTATCCCCAAGACTGACCTCCCAGCGTTTTAGTCACATGAGCCAATAAATTTCCTTTAAGATGATTTAAATTGGATTATCTGATGGCCTCAAAGAGAAATACTCAAATGACAGATTGATGTCCTGGCTGTGTGACTGTGGGAAAATGGCTTATCCTCACTGAGTTTTCTGAATGTCTATTCTAGACATTTCACAACTTTATTTCCTCTTCTGTAAAATATAATGTTTGGGATATATCTCTTGAATAATACATTGCACAAGATATTTAAGCACTTGGCACAGTGCCTTGAACTTTTCACTTCTTCAATGCAATATAGTTATTATCACCAAGTTAGCCGATGCATATATATTCACATTTTCACATAGATATGATGAAGTTCCAGTAGTACACAATTCAGGCTATATATGAAAAAGCTTAAAAATGATGAAGATATTAATCTGATTTCTCTTGAAGGGAAAAATATGTCAATAAATTATAATACACAATATGTGGAAAAGTACTTTTTTTAAAAAAAAGTCATGAGTAAAATAATTATAATGTATAGTAGTATGTGGAAGAGTACTTTTTATTTTTAAGGTGGTGTCAGACTGGAGAGCTGCTATTTCTGAGTAGAAGGATCAGGGAACACCTTATGGTAGCAGAAATGGAATAATTGGTTGCACTCACCAAGGTAGACTTTAGTAAGCAAGGGAATAGCGTAATATCTTACCTGAGTCTTTGTTCCCAGTAGAGATGCCTATGGGGGAAATGGGTATGGTGAGGAAAGCAAAGAGTGAGAAAATTGACAAAAGAGACTGAGATTCTTCCTGGAGTTTGAAGCTACACTAGGCTTCTTGTGCTCAGAAGCTGTAGCTTGTTTTGTTTTAACTCTTGTGTAAAAGAAGGTGATGTCTACCAAACGAAGGTGCTGATATGTGTGGTGACTGAAGTAATTCCAGAAGATTACTTGTCAAATCTAATGGGTGTGCATTTTATTATTTATTTTTCATTTTCTCCTCCAGTCTCTTACCAAGCTCAAAGGAATTCAGAGTAAAAAGTGTATGCATGAGTGCACAACAAATGTAATAAGGAAACTAAATATTGTTGAGTACCTTCAATAGAACAGTCAATCTAAATCTAAATGCTCACCCTGTTTCTCTAATTTTATGTTTCAATTAATACTTTGATAAAAGCATTGCTAAAACTATTCTATAAATACAAAGAGAGACTCAGAGTTTAAGTTACCTGGGTTTATTACAACTAACTAGTGGTGTCAAAGAAAATGTGCATCACTGCTCTAGAGTTTCATAGAACAGAGGGTCATGGCATGAGAGAAACATTGACTGCTTCATAGTTCACCTTCAAAAAGCTGGTAGCTTTAGACCTCTATTTTTTTTTGGTTTTGTTTATCTCCCTTTTAGTTTTGCTGTCTCCTACCACAATCAGCTTGTTGCTACTAATGCCCACAGATGTCTTGATCCACTACCATGAACTAATTTTATATATCTCCTACTCATTATATTATAAGGATAGGGCTACTTCATCTCTATTGAGACACAATTCTGTACCAAGGATTATCACAAATAATTCATTTTTTTCCTTGATATGAGTTTCATTAGTGTGAGGTAGGCCCTATTGTTCTAATTTAATATCTTAGAAAACCCTAGTTAGGCAATTTGTTTAATTTTCTGGCCTCAAACATAAAGTAATAGGGAGACATATCAAAGTATGGGCCAATTCCATTAAAAAAATATAGTGGAAAGCAGTGTGCTTCAACGGAGAGAACTAAGAACATACCATTAAGATGTGAGTAAAAGAAGAACAATAACTCAAGAAATAAAGACAATTGATGACCTAACTGCATAAGCCTTTAGGCACTGAACACAGAACATATGAGTTAGCTAACATTTCATGTTCCAGCTTGCCACTGCATGTCACAAAATGGCTCTGCTGTATAACTCCAAGAACTGTGTATCATACAATGGTGTCCACCATAGGAAGAGAGGGGAGAGGCTTGCTTCCTTGCTCATGTCTTGGTCACAATGGGAGATCCTCTCAGAAGATCTTGCCTCCCAACAGATACTCCTTCACCTCTCATGGGCCAATATCAGGTCATTGGTCACTCTTGAGAAAGAAAGAGAAAGGGAATGGCTTTTGAGTAGCAAGCAATGATTTAAATTGTAACAGTTTTTCTTGTTTTTCTTACATAATAGTAGAAAAATTTTTAAAAATGGAGAGGATTGGTAAAACACCATATAGAACATATTCAGAGGACCATTATATTTTAAAAATAGAAATATATAATAGATACATATGTTTATATCCATAATTTTGCAGGAGGAAAGAAAGACCTAATGAGGTAAGGCTCTTTGTCTGAGGTTCCGTATGTAATAAGACACATTGTACCATATTGCATCATGGGGCATGTGCTATCTTCTGCTGGGCTACAAGCTATTCCTTCCCTTGGGCTGGTCTTGACAACTTTCACGGCCACTCACTTTTCACAGAGGTGCTTCCAAAAGGTGTGCTATTCTGTTTTCTAAATCAGTTTTACTGCCTATGAAGAAGTCATAGAAGAAAAAGAAGTCTCCGTAAATATTTATATTTATAATTAAAACAAAAATCATAATTAAATATAGACAAAGATATAACAATGTCTATTCTTGTCAAAATCTTAATATCTGGTAATGTTAGCTTCAGAATACTTAACAATAACATACAAAATTAGAGATAGTTTTCTTTTAAATATTCCTCAATCACATTTTCACATAAGAATGGTAATTTAAATAGGGTCTATATCTTGCCAGTCAATTTTTAGTAACATATTAATAGCATTATATTAATAATTTGAAAAATACATATTCATATGTAAACAAAACATACTGATAATTTATATAAATTACCTCATGTACATTTAATTTTGCAACGTGAATTTTTACCTACATTGTTTTCAAGATCTGTTCATACTGGTCCTCCTACTCTCCCTCCCTTCCTCCTTCATTCATTCATTCCTCTAGTGGATAGCATTCTGTCATGTAAACATATTGGTGGTCATTTATATTATTACTTGAATTTTTCTTTTTTAAAATTTTATTTATTTGTATTTATTTATTTTTTAATTGTTTAGAGAGAGAACATCTACACATTGGGGAGAGGGGCAGACAGAAAGAAAAAGAATCTTAAGCACACTGAGTGCTCAGTGTGGAGCCCCATGTGGAGGTCAATCCCACAACCTTGAGATCATGACCTGAGCTGATCCAAGAGTTGGACATTCTACTGACTGAGCCATCCAGGCACCCTTCCTGTAGTTTTCAATGAAAAATAATATACACAGTTACTTGTGGGCTTGTATGGGATCTAACAAAGAGTGAATGCCTAGAAGTGAATTCTGAGTCAGAAGAAGTATACACATTGTCAGTTGTACCAGACATTACTAAATGCCATCTTCATTTCCCCTCTCCTCAAAATTATTATCTATCTGAAGTAAACTAATGATAATAGTGATTTCTTTCTTGAATTGGATCTGCTTAAGAAGGTCAAAATGATTCTACCACTTAGTTCATATCCCTTGATTAGAATCCATTACTGACCAGCTGGAACTGATCAATAAGTGCTTACACCTTCCTTTTTCCTGATCCTTAGTAACAGCTCAGCTTAAAGGAAATTGATTTCTTTTTTCCAAATGATATAGCCAAAGTCTAACTCTTAGGTATTTCTTGTGTTAAGAAATAAGAGGATGGGGAAACCTGGGTGGCTCAGTCGGTTAAGTGTCTGACTCTTGATTTCCACTCAGTTCATGATCTCAGGATTGTGACATCGAGCCTTGAATTGGGCTCCATGCTGGTCATGGAGCCCGTTTAAGATTCTCTCTTCCTTTGCCCCCACTCCTTGCCACATGCGTGCACATGTGCTCTTTCTCTAAACAAAAACAACAAAAGCAGGGGATGAGGTAGTAACAAAGAATCAAATATTTTTAAAATGGCTGATGGATGGGTCAGATGTTTTCTTCTCCCTGCAAAGCCATCAGTTGTTACATTCTGTTTTAGAAACAGGGAATTTTACCATATGTTTGGGACAGTGTCTTAGACAACTAACTATGGAGCCTGCTTTATCTGAGTTCAGTAGAGATACCCACTCAGAATCATTTACTGAATGTTGCTTTTTTTTTTTTTTTACCTGGAAATGCACCTCACTGGGAATACAGATAGGCTTCTCTTTCAATAGACTTTATAATCATCTATGAGGGATGCAAAAGTATAAGCAAATAATTGTAGTTATGAATGCATTTTAGTAGAATTATGTATTGAATTGAAAGAGCATTTCAAAGAAAAACAGAAAAGTACCACTGATAGGAGTGTGCTTAAAGGATTTTACCTAAAATTTGTATTTTAAAACTATTTGTAAGTCTATAAGAAAGCAAATTAGCCAACTTTAAAAGGGGCAAAGATCTAAACAGGTACATGACGAAAGAAGATACACAGACAGCAAATACGCATATAAAAAGATGCTCAATATTGTCTGTCATTAGGAAATTGCAAATTAAAACAGCAAATAAGATACTCTTATAAGAATTGCTAAAATCCTAAACCCTGACATTAAATACTACTGGGAATGTGGAGAATAGGAATTCTTATTCATTGCTGGTGGGAATAAAAAATAAGCTACCTTAGAGGACAATTTGGAAATTTCTTAGAAAATTAAACACAGTCTTAACATTAAGATCTAGCAACTAGATATTTATCCAGATGAGTTGAAAGCATGTCAATTCAAAATTCTGCACATGAATGTTTATAGCAGCCTTAGGCATATTAACAAGACTTAGAAACAACCATGAGGATCTTCAATAGGTGAATACATAAATCATTTATTTCATACAATGTAATATTATTCATTGAAAAAACAAAATGAGCTATCAAGCCATAAAAAGACATGGAGGAAATTTAAAACTTACTGCTAAGATGCCAATCTGAGAAGACTGCATATTGTATGATTTGAAGACACAAAAATCTGGAAAAGGGAAAACTGTATAGTAAAAACTCAGTGATTACCAGGAGAGGGGGATGATGAGGTGGAGAAAAGCATTTTTAGGACACTAAAATTATTCTGTATAATTGTCTAATGGTGAAGACATAGTATTGTGCATTTATCAAAACCTGTAGAACTGTACAACATGTAACCCTAATATAAATTATGGACTTTTAGTTGATTATAATGTATCAATATTGATCTATCAATTCTAAACAATGTACTGCACTAACGCAAGATATTAATAATAGGAAACTGTATGCCAGGGCTCAGAGGGAACATATGGGACCTCTTTGTACTTTCTGCTCCTTTTTTTTATAAACCTAAATCTGCTCTAAAAAATAAACTCCATTAAAAAAATTAAAAAGACTATGTGTCTACTAGGAAAACAAGGAGGGGAGATGGACTCTAAGCAATGACATTTCCTGCTAAAGCTGGGAGCAAGGAGTACATAGATAAAGAAAGAAAAGAAAGAAAGAAAAAGAAAGAAAGGAAGAAAGGAAGAAAGAAGAAAGAACGAAGAAAGGAAGAAAGAAAGAAAGAAAGAAAGCCTAGGGAAGAATCTCAGAAGATACTGGTTAGGAAAATAATGACTCTATAGGAGATCTGTGATGTGGGTTTTAGCCCAAGTTAGATAGTGGAGATGAATAAGATCTAGCATATTGTAGACAAAGTAGAGGAAAGAATACATTGATTTTAAATACATTGATTTTAAAACCGAAATGCAAATACAAAACCAAAGAGCATTTACTTCTGCTTTTTTCTCTTTGACTTGTGTAGATTAAAACAATAACCCAGGGTGAGCTTCTATGTATTTTAAACCTACTATCTCAGGAATTTGTTGCAAATTCAAATTTAGGCCTTTATAAATTATAGAGAATATAGTAATTACAAAAAATATAATTAGTAATTGAAGCAATTATATCCTTTTATCGGAATAATTAAAGCTGATTTTAGAGAAAAACAGTGTGTTCCTATAAAATACATATCTTCTCTCTGACATATTCATGGGCAAAAATAAAAAAATTGATACTATATGTATTTTTCAGTGGTACATCAAAAGAATTATGGCAAAAATGGATAGAATAGAGCATTGAAATTTCAGATTGTAAACATTTGTATTTTTAAATCAGACATGTACCTTAATATCTTGAAATTGGGGAAACAATACATTTTTGGGTGAACTGTGAGACGTTTCAGAAGAGGTGTTGTGGTTTTAGAAATGCCGTAAGTGTTGATGAGCTTGGCTGCAAGGTAGGTAGAATAAGAAGTAATTCCAGAGGCGGATGATAAGTATTTGGGATATGGGGAAGGAAAATGGTTATATTTCAGATTCTGATAAAATCAGGATCCAAAACTGTCTTGGTAGTGTACTAAAAGAATGAGTCAGAAATCAGCAATAAAATTGAATAGAGTAAAACGTATGTCTGCTGAAACAATCTGATAGTTTCAAGGTAAGAGAGAAATGAATGAGGAAAAGAAGCAAATAATAGAAAGTGTTGATTGTAGCTGATGGCAATTTCATCAAAACCTAGTACTGATGGGCTCTTGGATTGGCCTAAAACTGATCCAGAACTTTAGGTCCTAGAGAATATTTGGCACAGTGTGGTTGCACAGACCACATTGCTGTCAGGTTTGGGTGTGATCATTAACAAGAATACAGAAAGACTAAATTTATCCAAAGATTATCATTTAGAGACTGTAAGATTAAAGTACATAAAACATAGATGAAAGAAATAGTTTTTTCTATGGTACAGTATCAAGGAGTACTTATAAAATTGTCTTAATCCACCTTTAGTATAAAGCAGGCTTCTAAATAAGAGGGAAGTAATAGAGCTCTATATAGGAAGTGGGACAATTATGCATGAATTAATTACGTATTTGTTTAAAGGTAGGAAAATCATGAATAAGAAGCTGTGAGCAAAGTTTTATAGTTAGTTACCCTTTTACATATAAAATAATTTCATATTTTTGCATGAAGTGAGATCATTTGATCACATGGTATAGATCTAAAGCTAAAAAGGAAACCGGTTAAATACAATAGTTGCTCAGTGTTGAGATTTAATTTTCAAACCAACCACTAAAGTCAAAATTAAACTTTAGAGAAAGCCTATTAAACTCTATGCTTTAGGTTTTTAAGCAAAATAGTCTTGATACTTTTGAAATTATGAATCCATGTAATAGACCTTGATGTAAAAAAACATTTGTAGAAAGATATTTAAATATCAGTCCATTATTTTATAACATAAAAGAAGGGTTAACTTCATTAGCTTAGGTAAAAAAATTCTCAATAAGCATAATGATGGATCATTTATCTCAGAACTAGAAAAAAACTTTTTAGGTAGCTGCTGTCATTTTACAGGAAAATGAGAGATCTTTTTAAATGATAATTCCAGTTTATTATCATTTGAACAGCCTTGCTATGAGCCAAAGGAAAATGCATCTCTTTTATTTCATAAGTCCACAGTTGCCAACACTATGCCCATACGTTTAGATGGAATGCAATTTTATAAATCTTAATTTTGTCTTGAATAATGGAAGTCTGTGACTTCAGCACAAAATATCTCCAGAAACTAAAAATGGATTGTTGCTTGTCTTTTTAATTTGTTTCTCAAATTGTCATCTCTGTGTTTTGTTTACTGACATGGAAAACCAATTTGAAAATAAATGTTAGAGAATATTGTGGGATGTGAGTAAGCGATAAAAGCCTTCTTGAATCCTAGATTCACCCAGGGGTAGAAATCTATAAAATGGCACAATTCCAGCAAAGGAAATTAAAGGCCAAATAGTTGGGTACCATAAAAAAGCTATAAAATCTGTGGTGCAAGATAAAAGGAGAGAGAAATTCAATAGTGGACTTTTACATACTGGTGATAAATAAAAATGAAAAACAACCACAGAAGTTACTAAAAAAGGCTAACTTTAAATCATCAAATATTGTAGAAACTACACTGAAATAAAACTGGTAAAATCCATAACAAGAAAAAGCATTGAGGAAAAAGACCATGCAGGTCTTGTTTATAATCAGCTTGCAAGTCCAACATTCACTATTTTATTTTATTTAAAAATTTTTTTCAATGTTTTTATTTGAGAGACAGAGACAAAGAGCGAGCAGGGGAGGGGCAGAGAGAGCTGAGACAGAATCCGAAGCAGGCTCTAGGCTCTGAGCTGTCAGCACAGAGTCCAGTGCAGGGCTAGAACTCCTGAGTTGTGAGATCATGACCTGAGCCAAAGTTGGAAGCTCAACCATCTGAGCCACGCAGATGCCCCACCAACATTGAATATTTTAAGCTAAATTGTTTGCCTTCATGAAGCGTATAGAGGAAAATGTGGCCTTTTTATCTCTCAGTGAATACCTGGTTTTCTTCGAATAAAATACAAATCCATGGCTAGACCAACAAGGGTGCTGTAAAGTGGTGGAAAACCTTGAAATTTTAGGTAATTGGATTTGTTGGAGACTGCTGTTGGATTTTGTGATGCAAAGATGACCTTGGGTTTAAATGTCTTTCATGTTAAAGGAAAGCTAGGGGAACAGTTGCCCGTATAATTCCACAATTCTGTTACCCCTTTAAGAGATATGGGTGTCTTCTGGGAAAAAAATAACTATTCAGGTTACATGGTCAGACCTAGCCTTAGGAAGTGCAAGTCGTTCATGCTTCTCATCCTCTAGATGTTTACTGGGATATTTTATCCTTAGGTATCCTCTCCATGCTTTATCCAATTTAGGATGCTTATAAATGCACACAAGTGTCCACAAATTTGAATTTGTTCTACTTGCATTTGGCTACCTGACCACTAAAACCTCCACCCCAAAAAACCTGCCTAATGTTTTCAATAAAATCTTGCTTAGGTTTTTTTTTTTTTTTTTTCCAGTTCTAGTAACCCACTCTCTACCCATGTGACAAACAGAGGAAATACTTAAAAAGGCTAAAATGAAAATGACTGACAGTAACGAGTTGATAAGGATCTACATCAATGAGCACTTTGATACAATGCAGGTGGGAGTATAGACTGATATAAACACGTTGGACAACCGTTTGGCAAAATCTGCAAAATGTTTCACTTCTGCATATTTTCTGACCAATATTTCTATCTCTGACTATAAACCCAAGAAAACTATACTAATGTGCACCAAAAGGTACCTGCAGCAAATACTATGGGATTACTGACTTTAAGAGTCAAAAACATTGTGAGACAACCCACGTGTCAATCCAAACCCAATGGGGGAAATAAGGGGTTCATTTGTATAATGAAAGAATATACAACAGAGAAAATTAATAAACTAGTACTATGTGCCAGCTTTTAAGAATTTCACAAGTATATCAAGCAAAAGAAACCAAATTAAAATTTTTTAAAAGTCTACATAAGCCATGGTTCTATTTATATAAATTTCAAGAACAGACAAAATTTACCAGTTGATGATGGAGTCAGATTAGTGATTACCTTCCAGGAAAAAGAGGACAAGTAATGGGGAAGGGATATGAAAGGGAGGCTTCTTGAATTCTGGCTTATAGTATGGGATGTGCCTACCTAGTTGTTATAAGTGAAAATTCTTCAAGCTGTATGTATACTTTCCATATTTGTATCTTTCTATTATTTATGTAATATGTATTATATATACTATTACCTACGTAAATATTATTATTTTAAAAAGGTTATACACTTTGTAAAAAAACAGAGAATTAAATATCTAGGATACCAGGACGTGAGGATGACAATATGAATGAGGGTGGCATTGGTGATGTGAAAACTTTGTGTTCTACAATAATATGCCATTGAAACTTTGATCTTAGGTTGACATAGACTTAAGTATAACTTATAGCATTACTAGTTATGTTAAGTTGCAGAAATACGATGTAATGTCACCTCTCTCCCCATTTGCAAAATTGAGCTATAAGCATTACTTACCTAATAGTGTTAGGGTGAGAATTAAATTGGATAATTCACCTAAATCTCTCTCTTAAAGCTTTTTTTTTGGTATTAATATTTATTGCTATCATTATTATCATTGTTGTCTTGTCCTCTTATCAGTGTTACTATTTCTACAGCAGCCCTACTATAGGAATGCTCTCTAATATTCCTATGTTACATGGAAGATAGCTTTGATTAATCTCACCCTTAGGAATAAGAATTGACCACCTAGATAAAGGGGTTTCAAGTGTCTATATATTGAGGTAAATATAATTGGAAATAAATTTTTTAGTTTTTAAAAAAATTATAAAAAGGTTATGTAAGAGCTGGAATTACAGAAATTGGGCAATAAGCATGTTATATCATCCTAGAGAGCCAAATAACTATAATAATCCTGAATCTTTTCATTTTGTTTACTTGGTCTATTTACATGAATATATGGTGACTGAATTCATCATTGTAGGCATGCATTAAGTTTTTACTGTTTAGACATCAATTGCTACTTGTCCATAAAACCTAAGCGTTTTTATTAATAGTGCCATAATTGGTCTTATTTCTTACTCCATTTTAAGTAATAAGGCTAAGATGTAATAAACTGTCTCTTAATTGCACAAAATTCTGCTGATCTGGAAAGAAAAATACATAGGATAGGCTAAACCAAACTGCTGGGTGGCAGGCAGCACTGTCATGTGGCAAACTAAAAGGATCTTTCACCTATTGCTCTTTGAAAGTTCTCATGTGATGTATTTAAACAGTTTACTGTAGCAAATACAGTACTGGAACATTTAGAGAATGTCACTATGATAAATAAGTAGTACACATACAACTCAAACTTGAAAAAAATTAAGGACCACTTGAATAATTGTTAAGTTTATTTCTCTGTTTTTGTTTAGTTCCTGTCTCTATCTCTAGAGTGAGTTATATTGAAACCTAGGATAGGGCCAGCACAAGTGTGGCCCACTGCTTACTGCTACAGCAGGTCAGCAGAATGTGTATAGGAAGGGAAGGAAACTTTGTCCTACTCCACAACAGATTTTGGGTAAAGAAAGTTAGAGGATAAAGCTATCAAGTATAAATACTAGAAGAAAAATTTTTGTGAGGATCACCTTCAAGGAAAAAAGAGATAAAGACTTAATCTGGGCCATGGAAGTAGAGCTGTTCTCTTGTAACTATCAGGCCTGAGGATATTTTTTGACAGTTTTCTGGGTAATAAGTATATTTCTGACTTAATTGAATTTTTCCCCATGTGTTCTTTATATTAATAATGTAGACTGCTACGGTGATATGTTTCATACTTTATATATAGCAACTATACGTGTAAGCCCGCTTGAAATTTAAGACTGCAAATTGAAAATGACATTTGGATTTACTCTAAAACAGGCTTAGTTTTTGTTTGTTTGTTTTGATGGGACATGAAAGTGGGCAGTGTGTGCACAATATTGTTAACATTCTTTAAAAGGTGACTTTATCATACAATTTTCTTTACGAATCAATTGTGAAAGTTCAAACTTTTTTAAAAAGAAAATTAAAAATTTAATAGAAATTTCATTTTTAGTACCTGCAACTGTTAAGTGTTGTTGAGTGATTACTTTCTAATGCACAGTGTTGACCATCTGTGTAACACTGGCAAATCCTTTGGCTCCATTGAATCTCACTGTTGTTACCCCAAAAGTGGCTACAACGATTGGCGCATGCCAAATTTCTGAGAGTAGATATTTTTCCAAAGAAAACATACAAATGGTCAGCAGGTATGTGAGAAGACACTGAACATCACTAAACGTCATGGGAAAAGAAAAACAAGTAGTTGATCAGTTTGAAGAGGAACAGGAACCCTTCTACGCTTTTGGTGAGAATGTAAAATGGTAAAGTTGTTATGGGAAATAATGTGGAAGTGCACCCAAAACTTGAAAATAGAACTAGTATATGATCCACCTGTCCTACTTCTGACTATACACCCAAGGGAGTTGGAATCAGGTCCTCAAAGACACATGTGCATCCCATGTTCATTGAAGCTTTAATCAAAAAAGCCAGGATGTGAAAACAATCCAAATGTCTATCAAGAGATGAATAAAGACAATGTGATATATATATGTACGTGTGTGTATGTATACATATATACACACACGTACATATGTATATTTACATACATATATAATTGTGTGTATGTGTATAGAGGTATATTCAGTCTTTTTAAAAATTTTTTTTAAAGTTTATTTTTGACAGACAGAAACAGAGTAGGGGGGAGGGCCAGAGACAGAGAGGGGGACACAGAACTGAAGCAGGCTCCAGGTTCTGAGCTGTCAGCACAGAGCCCGATGCAGGGCTCGAACTCATGGACTACAAGATCATGACTTGAGCTGAAGTTGGATGCTCAACCCACTGAGCCACCCAGGCACTCTGAGGATATTCAGTCTTAAAAAAATAAGGAAATGCTACCATTTGTGACCACATGGGTGAACCTGTAAGACATTATAAAAAGTGAAATAAGTCAGTCATAGAGGGATGAATAATTATGAATAATTCTTTTGTTTGGGAGGCATTGACAATTGTTAAACATACAGAAGTAGACAGTAAAAAAAATAGACTGGTGATTACTAGGAAAATGATAGAGAGTATGGGTATAAATTTATACAGGATGAGTGAGTTCCAGAGATTTGCTGTATAACATAGTGCCTATATTGAACAGTAAGGTATAGTGAGCTTAAAAATTTGTTGAAAGAATAGAGCTCATGTTAAGTGTTTTTACCATCCCTTTCCTTTTAAAAGAAGGGACCCAGGAAAACCTTTGGAGATGATAAATGCATTTATGACCACGATTTTGATGATGATAACATGGGTTTACACATATGTCCACATTTACCAAACTGTATACATTAACATTAGCTAGTTAGAATGTATTGAGGTGTAATCTATACACAAAAAATCTGGGGGAAGAGAGAAAAATAGGTTGCCAAAGGGATAAAAATGGAAAATGTATATTAAATCAATTAGCATAGTACTTGGCAAATATGTAATAAGTTTATTTATATTTTATATGCTCCCTTTCTTTTTTTCCTTTTTCCCTTCCATTCTTCATATGCTTCTTCTACTTCTCTTCGTTCTGCCCATATTGAGAAAAAGAAAAAACACATCATCATTTTCAGCACCACACTTGTTTATAGCATGTAAAAATTTAAAAAGAAAATCCAAAAAAGATCTTTTGGAAAGTTAGCAGATAACCAAAAGCTAGTTTTTAAGTGACAAAGTTCATCTATGATCCTGTCAAACATAATTCTTAGAATATGTTCAGTGCAAGAAAATAAATGACAAGTGACATAATGAATAGAGGCACACTTATCCTTAGAAAACACAAGGAGAAAGCAGATTTGTGAGGAGGCTGCTAATGACTGCAGTCAGTTGCCTGCAAATCAGAATGGCCAAGGTCAGCAGTGAAATAACATTCAATGTACTAACCTGGAGATACTTCAAGTAGGAAAGAGCAAGGTTGAAGTGCATTTATCACTGGTGGTGCGCATCAAAAGGGACTGTTGTTAAAAATGTGACCTCAGTTCACCCACTGGCCAAAACCAGAATTTTACCAGTATGAAACAATAGTAATCAAAGAACATTTTGTAGTTCACCCTAATGCTCCCTTATTTTCAAAAAAATATACTAGTTATTCACTACATTATGATTAGAGGAACTTTGTGTTAAATTTCTCTTTACCCTAAACCCCCTCCTGTGTGTGAATGCATTGAGCACATGATGAATTTAAATTCGCCTTTATTAAACAACGTTATCTCTGTACTCTGGGGCTTTCATTTTGCATAAAAGGCCAAAATTGACATATATTCATCTTTAAAAGAATGAGATCTAAAATCTGTTAACCTTAACTTCAATTTTAGTGCAATATTTTACAACATAAAACAAGACTCTAAGAAAATGTCATGCTGTTCTGAAATATGCACCCCAAAAATAAAATGACCCTTCTAGACTTTGGATGGCATTTTTAGGAAATGTTTAATTTGGTTTATGAGTCAGCTTTCTGAGTTGAGACTTCAAAGATTTTAGAGTTGTTTCTCGACTTTCCAAAATGTAGTTTTTAATAATGTTTGTGAAGTTAAACTTGACATTGGCTCAAACTTAAGCAACTAAAATTTTATTCAACTTAGAATATTCTAATCTAAATTAATGCTGACATTTATGCCATTGTGGTAGACTCTTAATATCTCAAAAGTGCATGAAGAAAGGTATACATTTGTAGAATGAAGAATTAGAACCATTGGAATTCCAACCTGATGTTTGAATATTTTCTGCTTTGCCCCTAAATTGTGGTTGCCTACTCTCTGTTTGATTATCCCAGTGTTAGGGATGGCTAAGACATCCTCTACTTTGGGAATAGAAGTTTACTGTTAAAAAAAGGTTTCCTTACCTTGGGGTGTCTGAAATTCCTATGTAAGATAGTAGTTAAGAGCACAAACCTTAGAGTAGCTCTGTAGATTAAATCGATGCTGGATAGGTGCATGATGAACAACCCTAACTGAGTTAGAGCTATAGGGGAGGGGTTGACTTGTTGTGTCTGGCAACATTTGTGCTGTAAATATTTCCCTCATGTTTAATTTCAGGCTATCAGCAGGACCTTGCTAAGTATAGGATTGTGGAGAGATGTGCACAGTCAGTTGTTGGGAGCCTTTTGGAGGTATCACCAGCACACCACTTGTTAAATCTCAACTCTACCATCTAGAAACTGTTATCTGGGGTAAATGATAGAAATAATAATTGTGTTTCACTTTTCTCAGTCATAAAGTTATAATGCTATATATGTGCTCATTATCATTTCTAGTATTTGTTCATCTGCTGATGCCCAATACAGAATACTTGAGATCCTCCTCCTACTTTATGGTCTTGCAAATACTTGAATCCAGATATTATACTCACTCTAGATCATCCCTTCTGAAATAGAAATCTTAGTTATTGTTAGTTCTCCTACAGTATATTTTTTATGCTTTTCACCTTCCTCTAATTGGTTGCTCAAAGACAGAGTCTACATTAGTCTCACCACCCCCCATGCCAAAGTTTTTCTGATAATCCAATTTATTGCTTATCTTGATGAAATTGGTAATAATCAGCTAGACTGTCCTTTAAGACAGGGTATGCACCAGGTGTCTCCAATACTGTTGACTTCATCTTCAGTGCTGGCTTTGCCACTGATTGACTTTTTCTGCTTTGCTTTCATTAACAGATTTGAATATTCATGTTGCCAGCTTAGTAGATGTTAGTCTTAATGTAGGGCACCCTGAAACAAATATAGCTTTCTAGGTGTGATGTAGGGATGCCGAAATAAAGCAAGACCATCATTGGCTTTGTGCTGGACCATGTAGTTGTGGTCGTAGGACCTAAATTTACTCAGGTTTTACTTTGTTGTTGTTACTGTTAAGTTTATTTATTTATTTATTTATTTTGAGAGAGAGAGGAGAGAGCGTGAACGAGCCAACAGGGATGGAACAGAGAGAGGTGGAGAGACAGAATTCCAAGCAGGCTCAAACTCAGGAACTGTGAGATCATGACCTGAGCTGAGATCAAGAGTCTGGTGCTTAATGGACTGAGACACCTGGGTGCCCCTAGTCATGTTTTACTTTTGAATCATCTGAAAAACATTTCTCTCAGAAATAATTCTCCCTTTTTCCTGGACAATTATGAGTTATTTTAAGAAAGAATTATTTCCCAAATATTCCTCAAGTTTAGTATAGGATGGTCCAAAGTAGAGAATGTGTTTTCTTAACCAAAATTCCTTCAAAAACAAACAAACAAAAAACAAATTACACCACAGGAAATCTTAAAAGCTGTGTTTCTTTTAAAGTAATTGTATTTGTAGCTAAGAACCTTCCAAGGAAGAATTAAAATGTAGGTGGCTAAATAGGTGAATTCAATCAGATATTTAAGGAAGAAATAATAGCAGCCCTACCCATTGTTTCTTTAGAAAATAGAGAAGGGGGGACTCTTCCCAAATATTTTTTTTACAAGAACAGCATAACAACCCAGATGCTAAAATTGGAAAAGATCATTATAAGAAAAAGAAAAAGACAAATTAAAATCCTTCAAGAACATAAATGTAATAATCGTAAAAAGTCAGTCAATAAATTTAGGAATATATTTAAAAAATTATTACAGGAATTGTTCTACATTAGAAAAAAAAATAAGTGACAAAATCCAACAGGATAAAGAAGAAAAATCATAACATCTCAATAGATGAAGAAAAAGTTCAGCATCCATTGATGATAATCCTCAGTGATTTGGTAAAGAAGAAACATTGTTTGATAAAGTACATTAGGGAAACCTACAATTAACATCCCTAATGGTGAAATAAAATCTCTTAAGTGTTGGGGGAAAATGCTGGCGCAAATAATTCAAATTATATTTCCAAAGCTGGACAAAAACTAGATAGGCAGATTTAAAGCAATAATGAACCAGTTAATTTAAAAGAATTAATGCATTCCTAGAGAAATCCTTTCAATATTTACTACAGATAAGACAATATCCTGCATTTTTGAGGCAAAATTAGTAAGAAAACTATTGTTGGCCTCAGACTTCTCCTCTGAAACACTTAAATTCAGAGGCAGTAGAACAATTGCCTGGAGAGTTTTGTCAGAGGAGTTCAGTCACACATAACAAAGGCGTTCTTTCTGTTCAAAATTGAGGGAAAAGAAAAGGTTATTTGAAATAGGCAGAATTGCTTAAAAAAGAACAATAGAGCAATGTAATATAGATAGGATATCTTGGTTTGATTTTGGGCTTGGGTTTACATTAGAAAATATTTACTTATAACTAAATCTGGATAGGAGTGTCATTTATATAGAATTACCATATTTGAAAGCATAAAGGTCATTTTTGCATAATAACTGCACTTAAGCTTTAGAATCAGACGCTTGTCATTTAGATATGGCTCCTGTGTGGATTTGCTGAATTACTTCCATCTTTTGACTTGGGCACCAAAAATACGCATATCAGCTGGGGGCAGTTCTGATGAAGGCTATATTCTCAGCAAGCATATGCATGCATTTCTTCCCCCCAAACGATTCATCATTTTCTATAAATAATAACTTGTTTACTTGAAGAGACCCTAGTTTTCTGTTCTAATTATTTAAAGTCAGGGTACTATATCTGGCTAGTTTCTCTGTACCATTTCTCTAACATCCCTCAAATACATGGCCTTCAGAAGTCTTCGCTGGCATCTAATCTATCATCTGTATAATATGTATTTTTTATATTATAGACCAAACACAAGTTCTCTTAAGAAAATTTATAAAATATTTAAAATGTAGGAAAGAACAAAATTAAAAATACATATCCTAGCATCTAAAGAAAGAACAAAGTAAAGCAAAATAAACCTGAAAATTTATGGCATATTTGTGCCAAGCATTTTTTTTCTCACTGATCATTAAATTAAGGGGAAATATTCTTTTTTTTTAATGTTTATTTGAGAGAGAGAGAGAGAGAGAGAGAGAGAGAGAGAGAAAGAGCGCGCGTGAGCATGCGCACACACACAAGTGGGGGAGGGGCAAAGAAAGAGGGGGACAGAGGATCCAAAGTCAACTCCGGCTCCGTGCTGACAGAGAGAGTCTGATACGTGGCTAGAACTCAGAAACCATGAGATCATGACGTGAGCCAAAGTCAGATGCTTAACCGACTGGTCCACCCAGGCGCCCCTACTGGAGGTATTTTTCTCAACACATAAAGCAGTATTTACCATATTTCTCCAACTTAATTACCCTTCGTTTTACCTAATTCTTCCCTACAATCCACCTACATGTTTTTCCAAATATGCAAGTCATTTCGTACCACAAATCTTTGCCTAAGATTATTACTCCTATATAATCTCTCATTTGCCCACTGAGACCTATATAAATATCTTTGTAATCACCCTATCTAGTCTTATTCAACTTTTGTATAATAGTGTTTGAGTAAATTGTCTTACTTCTACTCTACATCGAGCATCTGAGGAATAGAGGCTATCAACCTCCCTAAACAAGACCAAGATAGAGGCTTGGCAAAAAGTAGACATGCTAATCAATGTGTATTAAAGGATAAGTGAAGAGGATTCGAGTCAAATACAGGCATCCAAACATCTCAGGCTAAGTAGGACAAAAATAAATAAAACCCATACACGTGTTTGAATCTATCCAGGAAAGCCCTCTTCCCTTGACATTTCATATCCTGGCTTATGAGAAGCCTTTGCATATTTCTGTGAGAGCTGGCATCACATCATGGACTATGATTCCCATCAGATGGAAGACTGAGAATGGTTAAGGTTTTTTTTTGTTTTTTTTTTTTTCCAAGTAGGATGCTGTCAGAGAATGCTCATGTGAGCATCAGACTATTGGGATCTTTATATATCTCTCCGTCTCTCTCTCTCTCTCACCTATACCAGACATGCAATTTTAAGGAATCCCACAGCCTCTTTTACCATGAAAGAGTATCATAAATTTTGTTAGAAATTTCATCTGAAGAAGAGAGCTCTAAGCTTAAGGCCAGATGTGGTAGCAGAGGATTTCATTAGAAGTTACATAGTTGTGTTCTTTCGTGCCTTTGAGCCTTGCTGTGGGTAACACTGTTGCCTCGATTAGTGGGCATACAGTTGTGCATTAGACCTTTGCTAATTGCTTCCTTTTACTGCTCAACCCTCAACTCCCATGAATGGGAGAATCTCCTCCCTGTGTGTTCCCAGGGCATCACTCCTGCGATTTTGCCAAACCTCTTGTCACAGAGTCTTTCAGTTACCTTTTCTATGTATGTGTCAGTTTGCCCCATGAGACAGTGAGCTCTCGAGGACAGGTGGATGGGTCTTACTTAGTGCTTTAGCTGTAACATCTCACACGGCTTGTAGACCATAGCAGACACTCAACTTTCCATATCTCCTTTCTTACTCATTCCCTCAGCAAACATTTCCTGCCTGGACTTCTTCCACAGAAAAGGGAAATTTAACCACAGTTCACTTAAGGCAAAGTGAGCAGACCTACCGCTGGGGGAAGAAGTCCACAACATAGCTGAGCAAAGCGACAGAAGGACTTTGGGACTTTGTCCACTCACTCTTCTGCAGACCTTTTCCCATCCCAAAAGGAGTCAGATGTTTGAGGAGTCTAGTCTGATGCTGATATGTAAAAAAAAAAAAAAAAATCCACAAAAGGAAGAAATTTGCTTCTAGTAGGAAAATCAATGTTTTCTAAAACCCTTCATTAAATTAACCTAATCAGTTTGGTTAGTAACCAACTATATGCTTTGATATATAGCTATATGTATACAGTTTAGCTTTGAGGTAGACTATTTCCATTGCTAGACCTCAGTTTTCTCATTTGTAATAAAAAAAAAAAAAGATTGAACCAAGTATCTTTTCATCCCCTTTCAGCACTAACTTCTTAGGATATAGGGCAAGCAAGTTGCCTACACAAGATATACATAATTCTTTTAAAGTTGAGAGTATATGAGTTATAATAAAAATAACTTCTCCTTCCCACCTTTTAAAATTCTTTTGAGTTTTGAAATAAAATCAGAGCTACATTTTTTCTTTACTGTCACAAAAATCACTGTAAAGTAGGAAAGAGAGTTTTTCATTCATGCATGTTTTTCATTCACTTAGCAATTACTGAGGACCTACTATGTACCAGGCACTATGTGAAGTACTAAAAGTATAAAGGCAGTGGAAAATCAAACGAATGAGCTCCATTTCATAAATGCTGAAATCAAATGATTAGCCAGGACTAGAACCTATGGGAATGAAACCTAATCTCTTTAAGTCAATCAACAAGTCAACCATTATTCCGTAAAACTTTGAAGCTCCTTTCATTTCTGGGTTCTGTTTTGGGAGTCAAGATTTAAAAAAAAAATAGATATTTTTAAAGATGGTACTTAGCCAGAAATATATGTACTCGTTTGAAAACTTGGCCTAGAAACAGATTCCACTTGGAAACTGGCTCTACTCCCCAGTTGCCAAAAGAGCCTCATAGCAGGAATGTGACCCCAGCAAGAGAGATATTGAGTATGTGTGAGTGAAATCACTGCGGGGTTGGTGCGAAACAGCTGTGTGATTAAGGAGCCAAACTTTCAAGTAAAAAATAGAATTAATGGGATAGTTACCATCATTGAAAAGAAATTGAAAATGAAACACGTAACAGGCTTGATTTTCTTTTGTAAATGTGGAAAAATGAGTATGTTGTTACACCTGAAGCAAGGGCAACATACCAATGCTGTGAGCAGTGCACAAATTCTGCCTGCATTTGGCTCCAGGAAGAAACAGAAGATACAGTTTTGCCCCTTCTTTTCTTCTCACCTTGTTTATTCCTTTTGCATTCCCTTCTCATTTGTCCTATTGCATTTCTTCTCCTCTATTCACTTTTTATTTCTTAAAATGATCATTGGAAATCTATTTGTAGGTCCTGTGTTAACTCTGTAGAACAAATATGTAATAGAGTGTCAGGAAGGGGCACCTGGGTGGCTCAGTCTATTAAGCATTCAACTCTTGATATTGACTTATGTCATGATCTCACAGTTCATGAGTTCGAGCCCCATGTCAGGCTCTGTGCTGATAGTGTGGAGCCTGTTTGGGACTGACTCTCTCTCTCTCTGTTTCTTTCAAAATAAACATTAAAAAACATACTGAGTCAGAAAAAGACCCTGCTTTCAAGAATGTCATTGTCTATAGAGCAGATGAAACATATACATGTATGCAACCTGGATATAACTATGGCTTCTCATGGTCAGTCTTCAGTGACCACATGGAAAAAAAAAAATCTTGATATTTAAAAACTGTAAGTGAGTAGACATATATTAAATAACTCTAACATCTAAAAAGTTAGAAGAATTAGTACAAAGATCTACTTTGATCATTCTCAAAAACTGGTAAGAATTTATGCATTTGGTTGGAGGAGATCTATATTTAGTACCCAGAAAAAATTTTTTCTAGAATTTTCTGGTGAATCCGTTTCTCTTTCTCCAGTCCTTTATATTCCCTTCTTTAGCATTCTGCTCATCAATTTCTTATTCTTCTCTTTTTTCTAGTTTTGGCCACTAGGGAGTTTTTTCCCCACTTACCATATCAGGTTGCTCTAGGATCAAAGACACGTTAAAACTTCAGCTCCCCTGTCCTTCCTTGCTTCTCAGGGAGGAAATGATCTAGGATACTCCACTATTCTCTCCCTCATCGCTTTTTCTGTGAGAATTTGCCTATACTTTTCAATGAATAAAATTCTCCACTTAGTTCTTCCTACCTTTTATAATATTTCTTTTTCAATGTGTCAGAGAAAGAAGAGATGGTGAATGGCAGGAGTTGCTAATGGTTTCCTAGTGCACGTGACCTTAGAGATGAGAGCAGACCCTGAAAAGGGCAGGGGATAATAGCTCAAGAGAATTTGTCAATGCTTGCTTTTATTTTATGGAAACCTTATTGAAATCTATAGTGAACTGCTATTGGATTATATGACCTTGCATGTTATTTTCCGGGAATAGCCTTCACCCACTGTAGAGAATCGGATACGTGAAGTACATGTGGAAAGATAGAGAAAAAAGAGAATCTTGAGAGTATCCAAACCCTTGTTACATCTTCCCTTAAAGCCCCATCATTCCTGCCCTTCCATGTTGTGAAACAAATCCACTTCACCCTGAGGTGTGAATTCCTTATCACTTTTAATTCAGGAGGTTTTAACTATTTCAAAAATAGTTACAACAAATCCTGGTAGGATGGCATTTTTATCCTGATTTTATAGGTGGTGAAATTAAGGCTGAGAGAAATGGAAAATTATAAATCATTTGGAAGGATTCATTCTGAGTGTGTTGTGTACACATGAGAATACGTGCAGAGTTTCTTCAAGGAAAATACATCTTTCTTCAGTTTAGGGAGTGTGGGTGTGTCTATGTGTGTTTCCATGTGATTTCATCTCTGTCCATTTCTGTGTGTGTCCATGTGTGATGAAGAGGTGAGAAAGAAAAATGGGAAGAGGAGGGCGTGACGTGAAATTTGGGACAAAGGAAGTGAGGGCTACCTGTGAAATAATGCTAATATTGTGCTCGACAAAACAAAAAGAATCTCAAAGTCTTTGTAAAGGTGTTAGCAATGTCCTTATTTTCCAAGCCACTTGATCTTCATGTTATTTCTTTCTACCCATTGTTCAAGTACCCAGTAATCTGAAAAAAAAATAGATGATAGACTCACTTCTCTCTGTCCCTTCTGACAAATGAAGACAGCTCTCAACAAGATGGTAATGGCAGCTCCTCCAAATTATTCTAAAAATACTGCCAGGGTATCAGCCTTTCCCTGAACTGCCTTGTTCTCCTAATGCAATTATGTAACTTTCTAATCTTTCTGTCAGTGCAGTAGTCAAGAGGCAGGAGGAAAAAAAAAACACTGTGAACTAGAAGGACTGAACGTTTAAAGTCGAGGTGACTGACGAACCACTGCCTCTGCTCTCTTATCAAATCTATTAGCTACTGGTGTCTGGACCTATAACTTTTTAAGATTCCTGAGCTGGTCAACAATTTCATATTCTACAAATTCACTTTAATGCTCATACATGTCATAACCTTCTTAAGCCAGCTTTCTACCCCCAATCCCCCCACCCCTTATTCCCCACTCTAATCATCCTAAGTGTGGCCAGGGGCAGTTGATCCAGCTGCATGTTCAGTAGTCACTAAAATGAAGTCTGTCCAGCTAATGAGGAATGGATGGGATGTCACAGAATGTACAAAGAAACACTTCTGCTGGCTTAATGTCATCCCTGTACAGGAGGAATTGAACTTTCCGTGGAAATCTGCCTACATTTCTGTGTGGATACAATTTTCTTTCCATTAAGGGAACTAAAATATGAAAGCAAAACCAGTTGAAGTATAAAATCATAGGATTTTAAATCTGTAAAGAACTGAAGAAACACTATGCTTTTGCTTCAGTTTAACAGATGAGAGAAGAGAAGATCTCAGAATTTCAGTGAAGGAGGCTAGTGTACTGAAAATAACCTGAAGGATATATACCCAGAAGGCTATCTCTAACTGGTAGGTTCAAAATCATTTAGACTTTACTTTTGATCTGCATTTCTGAAATTTTCTAAAGGCAACATATATCACTCTAAATAAAAAGTGTGTCTATTAAGGTTAAATGACATACTGTACACTTGTCATTTCCTGTGTGGGCTTCCAATCCCTTTTTACAACCAGACAGCTTATTCCAAATCCCTTCCACCACACGGGTTCAGGTAGTGCCTGTGAATGATGCAATTTTCATCACTAAGACAGAAATCCTTAACTAAATCAGGCTTAATGATGGCAGCCCACTGAGGGCCAACAGATTTATTTTGTTATTAAGAACTGTATCTTCTGGGGCACCTAGGTGGCTCAGTCGGTTAAGCATCCGACTTCAGTTCAGGTCATAATCTCGCGGTCCGTGAGTTTGAGCACTGTGTCGGGCTTGTGCTGACAGCCAAGAGCCTGGAGCCCACTTCAGATTCTGTGTCTCCCTCTCTCTTTCCCCTCCCCTGCTTGTACTCTCTCTCCCTCTCTCAAAAATAAATAATAAAAAAAAAAACTATCTTCCTTTGCACAGATGTGGGGTATGGGACCTACTGCACAGGTCTGACAGTCAGTGTGACCTACATAATAATAAAAAGGATAATAAAAATAGCTAACATTTATTGAGCACTTACATGTCCTTGGCCCTATGCTAACTAAGTACTTGAATAGAATCTGTGTAACCTTTCCAATATGCCTCTGAAGCAGTTATTATCTTTGCTATGCTAAGGGTTAGTGAGTCATGCAGGGTCCTGCAAACTATTATGTGGTAGATCTGCGAATGATCCCTGAGCTGTTGGACCCCAGATAATATGCTCTCAACCACCAAAGTATCACTTTAACCTTCTTCACTGTGATAGGAAGGCTTAGGGGGCAGAATAATTGGGGATGGGATTCTGAACATGACTTGCAATGTGACAACTGAGAAAAAAGATTATAGCTAATTAGAGTGTAATATTAATATTGAAAAAAATGTCAGCAGAGGGGACCAGTTCTCATCATTCATTCAGGTTTTCCCTTGGTTACTATTTATTGAATGTCTGCTAATCATCAAGCCTATATCTAAGAACTGGAGATACTATGAAAAGTAAAGCATGGTCCATACTTAGAGCCTACTCAGGGTCAAGGCCTTCATATTTACTTGCTGATGTCAAAAGAGAAATGCCTAATGTATTTTAACTAAATTTCAAATATCATTTTATTCATCTCTCATAATGACCACATGAAGTATACAGTATTGGCCTCATTTTATAGATGAAACTCTAAGGTACTAAAATTTTTGCCAGTTGACTAGGTTGTGACTTTAAGAGCTTTGTTCTCAACCACACATCTGTGCTGCCTTTTGGAAAATGTTGGAGCAAGAGCAGTCAGGTCTGTATAACAATACTGTTACTGTCTGGTTTAATGATGCTGGCTTTGAGCGCTCTCTCTCTCTCTCTCTTTCTCTCTCTCTCTCTCTCTCTCCCATTCCACAAATGGAGAAACAATGACCTATACCACATACTTACTCACAGTGGGCATCTCACTAGATCCCCACAGGAGCCGTCCTAGATGGACACTTGTACATTTAACCTTCATGAGAACACTTCAAGTGTGTGTTATTGTCCCTTCATAGGTAAGGAAACTGAGGCTCAGAAATATTAATGACCTGACAGATGTCACAAAGTCAGTAAGCAGTAGAGTCCAAATCCATTCTCTACCAGTCTCATTCTTAAACTTATCCTGTGCTTAGCTTCACTGTGTCGATCATTTTTAACCCATTTGATCAATGCCGGAGTACTGACATTTTTAACTAAAAAAGAAATAAAACTTGATCACTGGGATGGTGTTTCTATACCAAAGCCATGCTTAATTAAGGTAAATGTATGCCTTTGTGCCCACAGAAAAATAAATATATAGAAGTAGACTTAGATGGATACTTATTCTAGAATTAAGAATTAATGAGACTACATGATGGTCTGTGTGTAAGCATGTTCTGGGCTCCCTGCTCAAGTACTGTGCTTTTTTTCTTCTATATCTATCTCTTTTACATCTACCTCCCAGTGTGCTTAACGCCTTGCTCTTAGGTAGTTCACAGCAATTTGTATTTGAAAATTGTTCCTTGGTAACTCATTTCTCAATAGAGATCCATCAAAAGATACTCATTATAAACAGTGCAAACAACAACAACCTTACAAAGTATAAAGAAGTAAATAAAATTACCCTGAAATCCAGCACCAGAGCCACTACCCATGAATGTATGAGTGGTGATCCCTTGGTATTGTTTTTAGCCAGTAGGCATGCATGGATGGGACGTAGGACACATAACTTAACAGAAACAGCATGTATATCTCTTAATACCATTCTGGGGATTGACTTGAGCACTGGTATGTCTGGATTCCAGGCCAAGCCTGGTTATGATAGAAACTATTAATTGTAGGCAAATAAATTAGCATTTTTGGTCATAAGTTGCATGATTTATTAAAGGAAAACTCCTCTTTTGCCCAGAAACTATGCTTTCTCATTCAATCTGGAGGAAGGGATGGGATGGAAGGGGAGGTTTTATTTAATACCAGAACTTGAAGCAGAGGGTCTGAAATTACCTGACAGTTTATAGCTCAAATGTTCTATATATCTATGGCTTCATATTAATCCATTTATTGCCAAATAGTTTATTGTTTTAATTATGTGTCATTTCAATTATAATGTGTCCATTCCCCAGATGAAGTAGTCATCTCAGAGGTAAGAATAAAAAGAATAATTCAGGGCCAACAAAGACAAATTGCAACATAATTTTACCTTGCCATGTCCTTGGGTTTATCTAAGTCTATAGTATCTGAACATATATATATAGGAAGGATAATGATCTAGAACAAGAATTGGCAATTTTTTTCTGTGAAGGGCCAGCTAGTATATTGGAGGATATCACACAAGCATTCTTATAACCTTTAAAATGCAAATATTTAAAAATGTAAAACATTTTTAGCTCTCAGGCAGTACAAAAACAGTCAGAGAATGGATTCGGAAGGACATGGTTCGTACTCTGCTGACCCTTGATATAAAAGATTAAAATTTATTCCAGAGACCTTTGCAGAAAGGTTTTTGGCAGACGAAGTAAATAATATGTGGGGAGAACTGAAAAGTAGTTCAAACAATAATAAAATAGTTTAAAATTCATAACTAAAGAATTTGGAAAATGTATTTATTTAAAAATTGAAACTCATGCTTTTTAAAGTATTTTTTCTTAATTCACTTGGTCAAATGAGGTGTTAAGCCTTCCCTTTATGGAGGATGTTGCTAGTACCTGGACTGGAGGAAGTATGTGTGCAGCACTGTATCCCAAGTGAAGACAGACTGCTGGAGCCCGAGTTCCATAGACAATAAACCCCTTTCCTGACACGGCATTTTTAGAGATTGCTCTCCACATTCCACACCATGAGCATCCTTTCCACACGCGATTTCCTCTTTAACTTTCTAGTTTTGTTATTGGAAGTCTCATGAATATATTATTTAAAAGTTTTGGGATTTTAAACAGCCTCCTGATAATCTATCACCTGGGGTAAAAGGAAAACAGTTGAAATGGAGGTCAGTTTATGCTGTGCAAACTCCAAGGGCAGATAAGAGATTTGCCTTTTATTTTTCCCTTTCTACAAATAGAATTGTTGCATTTAGAATATGGCCAATTCTTCCTTGAATATCTTTTGGGAAGGGGTGTGTGATTTGAAAGTCCTATAAATAAAGAAACTGAAGCTTCACCTAATTACTGCATTTTTTCCCTTAGGGAATGTGGAATTAATGGATTAAGACTGGTGTTGAAAAATTATAAATCCTTTTGCTTAAGATTCTATAGGCAACTGGGAGTTCTCTATATTGACTCAATTTGCTGTATTTACATCACCTCAAGTAAACCACTTTAAAATATATTCTCTTGTCTGAAAATAATACAAGTGCCTCCTTTTGTCTTGCTTCTACTCATATATATTTGTTCTCATCTTCAAAGATTTGCTGATCCCCACTGGGCTTTCAAAACCCATTCAAAACCATCATGGGTCTCAGGCCAGTGACCTACTTAGCCAACCACACTGTGTTAGAACTGTCCCTCAAACAAGAGGCTGGCATTTCCTGCTCCCACCTAGTCATGGTGGCCACTTCCATTCCAGTGCTAAGAAACACAAATCAGAACAACCTGACCAACATACCTTATTGGGCAAGTTACAAGCAAGCAGGGCCACATCTTTCTTAGTCTTTTCCTAAGCTTTTTTTTCCACCTTTTTTTTTAATTTATAAGACTATAAATGAAGTCAAATTGCAATAGTTGTTGAGTTGACGATCCAGAACATTGTCATGGGTAGTATTGTTAAGATAATAAGGAATGGAAGTTTGGTTTCTTGTATCATGGCTTAATAACCAGCCGGGTAGTGAACCTCACTACATTCTGTGGTATGAAGGGTCTGGGATAACTAGTACATATATTACTATTATTCCTCTTAGGAAACCTAGAAAATACCAAATACCTGCCTAATTACTAAATTCTGAGTATCACTACCTAAGCTTTCGTACAAAACAGTCTCCCTCCCTCCCTTTCTCCACACACACATACCCCAATAGGAATATCATCCTACTTTGGTCTCTAAATATTTTGTGCCATTTCTGTCTCATTCTTTCAGTCTTTATTCCATTCAACCAAATAAGATTTACAGTGCCTGCTGTGTCCTAGGGAAACTATGATGAAAGAAACATGCGGAACCTATCTGCCTGGAATGTGAAGACCTTCTTCCCCTGTCCTCCTTTTGCTACTGCTTGTTACCTTCTTTTCCTGGCTTCCCTTATAACACTTGTTTCCATTTCTTCCCCTTCTGATATTTCCTGCCCTGAGCAGAGCTGCAGTGCCCAAGTACCATATCTCTCTGGGTGTTTGTGGATAAGTGGTTTCACCTGCTGTGGTTATACTGTGTGAAATGCACACATATTTTTTAAGGAATGGAGATAATTGGAAGAGAATGAAGAGCAGTTGAAGGCTATGCCATTCAAAAATGGAACATTGTGTTCAAAACTATTATTGTTTGAAAACATGAAGTCAAATAACTCAAATCCCTCACTGATCAACCTTCCCACCTCTAGTCCTGAGTGGTGATAATGGCGTCGTAATATAATGTGTTCTTAGACTTCTAATAAAACATACTCTAAATAGATGAAAATGTACAAGTAAAAAGTAGATCATATGAAAAATGTTACATCTTCAGTACTAAATGAAGTCATGGGTCAGAACCAAAGACTTCCTAGGAGTACATTTTGAGTGTTATCTGTAGTTAAATTATAGTTTAACAAAAGGCAGCTGGTCACTGCATGAAAGACAGTAATAAAAGGTACAAGGCTAGAAACAAAGTTGACAAAAGAGTGTAACAGACCAAAAATATAAGAATTTTCTAAACCTCTCTGTCCCTGAGGTCTTGCTCTTTGATGTGTATCTAAGTCATTTTTTTTCCTCAACAACTAAATCATCCTTTGGTCACAGACCAGAAAACCGGCACTGGTGAGTATTCATCTGGGAGACACAAAATAATGTGGTTTGGGAATGGCATTTTTTTCTTATTTTTGATAAAAGAAACTATCTTAAACTATACATCTGGGAGACAAAAAAATCTGTCAACCATTATCAAAATGATTTACTTAAGAGCCATTTAATGAGATTCATTAATTTAAAGAGATTAAAAACAGTCTGTATTAAAGGACATTTTGACAGGAAAAAATAGGTTATAATAAAAGCGAAAAATCAGTCTCTCTTTTTATCAAAGATGATGCAGAAGTTAAGGCAAAGTCTTCTTCATTCAAAGTGAAATTCAAGATCTGATTAAATTAACATCAATCTTTAAACAGAAAATAAAGTTTGCAGTAGGTCACAGTGCTAACTGTACTACTGACAAGAGCACACCATGTTCAGTATTTTCCTAGAGAGACATCTAAAATGAGATGGAAAGGGTGAAGATGGAGGAGTAAGCCCATACACATTTCACAATACAGGGAACAAACTGGCCTAGAAACAAAGCTAACTTATGACAAACTGAAAAAAAACAAAAACAAAACAACAACGAACTTTCCTATTCCTAGTTAACTGTGAAGAAGCAATTGTTTGTAAATATAGCGAGAACATCATTTTGTCTCTGAGACCTTTGTCTTCAAAGTGTATTAAATACATTCACCTCCTTCAAACAATAACATTTATTCTTTTAAATACAGTACAAAAAATATGTACTAAATATACAAGAACATAGAAGAATGACTGCCTATGTGAGGTTAGTAATTTTGGAATAGATATGTGTAGGAATAAATATAGGAAATTTAAAAAGGAAGTATTCAGAAATAGGTCAATTTATACTCATCTGAAATACATACATGCCTATCTATGTATAAATATACATGTGGGCATAAAACTGAAGAGTTGAGATATGTAGGTCTTCAGGAAACAAAGATAAAAGGTGCTGTATTGGCTGGGTCCTCTGAGAAGCAGGCGCTAATAAGATGGAGTAAGGAATGTAAAGGTGTTTTGAGGGGACATTTTTTTAAGTTTTTATTTAATTTCAGTTACCATACAATATATTATTAGTTTTGGGTATCCAGTATAGTGATTCAGCACTTGCATACATCACCCAGTGCTCAACATGACAAGTGCCCTCCTTAAACTCTATCACCTGTTTAACCCATTCCCCCACCCCCCAACCTCTCTTTTGGTAATCATGCATTCTCTATATGTTTCTTGGTTTGCCTCTCTTTTTTTCCCCTTTGCTTATTTTTTTGTTTCTTAAATTCCATATATGAGTGAAATCATATTTGTCTTTCTCTGATCTGTTTTGCTTAGCATTATCATCTAGCTCCATCCAAAATGGATGGCAGGTTTTCATTCATTTTATGGCTGAATAATATTCCTGTGTATGTGTATGTACACACCACATTTTTATGCATTCATCAATCATTGGACACTGGGGTTTCTTCCATAATTTGGCCATTGTAGGATAATGCTTCTATTCACATAGGGTTCATATACCTTTTGAATTAGTGTTTTTGCATTTTTTCGGTGATAGCTAGTAGTACAATTGCTGGACATACGGTAGTTCTATTTTTAACTTTTTTAGGAATCTCCCTACTGTTTTTCATAGTGGCTGCACCCATTTTGCATTCCCACTAACAATGAAAGAGGGTTCCCCTTTCTCCACATTTTGTTGTTTTTGTGTGATTTTTGCCATTCTGACAGGTGTCAGGTAATATCACATGGTAGTTTCGATTTGCATTTCTCTGATGATGAGTGATAATGAGCATCTTTTCATGTGTCTGTTTGTCATCTGGATATCTTCTGTGGAGAAATGTCCATGTCTTCTGCTTTTTTTCTGAACTGGATTATTTGCTTTTTAGATGTTGAGTTTTAGAAATTCTTTATACATTTTGGATACTAACCCTTTTTTGGATAGATGATTTGTGCAGAATGTTTTTTATTTTGTAGTTTTAATAGTTCTACTTTTGTTTCCCTTCTCTCAGGAAGCATATCTAGAAAGAAGTTGCTATGGCCACTGTGAGAGAAGTTACTGCCCATTTCTCTTGTAGGAGTGTTACGGTTGTAGGTCTCACATTGAAGTGTTTCATCCATTTTGAATTTATTTTTGTGTATGGTGTAAGAAAGTGGTCCAGTTTCATTCTTCTGCATGTTGTGGTCCAGTTTTTCCAGTACCTTTTATTGAAGAGATAGTTATTCTGCCATTGGATATGCTTCATCAAAAATTAATTGACCGTATAATGATGGGTCCATTTTGAGGTTTTCTATTTTGTTACATTGATCTGTATGTCTGTTTTTGTGCCAGTACCATACTGTTTTGATTGCTATAGCTTTGTAGTATAACTTGAAGTCCAGAATTTTGACGCTTCCAGCTTTGGTTTTATTTTTGAAGATTGCTTTGGCTCTTCAGGGTCTTAAATGGTTCCGCACAAATTTTAGGATTATTTGTTCTAGTTGTGTGAAAAATGCTGTTGATATTTTGCTAGGGATTCCATTAACTGTGCAGATTGCTTTTGGTAGTATAGATGTTTTAACAATATTGGTTCTTTCAATCCATGAGCTTGGAATGTTTTTCCATTTTATGTGTGTCCTCTTCAATTTCTTTTATCAGTGTTTTATACTTCTCAGAGTATAGGTCTCTGACCTCATTTTTCTGGTTTATTCCTAGGTATCTTATTATTTGTGGTGAAATTATAAATAGGATTATTTTTAAATTTCTCTTTGTGCTGATTCATTATTGGTATATAGAAATGCAACAGATTTGTGTACCTTGATTGTGTGACCTGTGACTTTACTGAATTTCTGTATCAGTTTTAGCATTTTTTTGGTGGAGTCCTTAGGGTTTTCTATGTATAATATGTTACCTGAAAATAGTGAAATTTTATTTCTTGCTTACTGATTTGGAAGATTTTATTTGTTTTTGTTGTCTGATTACTGTGGCTAGGACTTCCAATACTATGTTGAATAAAAGTGTTGCATGTGGACATCCTTGTCTTATTTCTACCATTAGAGGTAAAGTTTTCAGGTTTTCCACATTAAGGATGATATTAGCTGTGGGTTTTTCATAGATGGGCTTTATTATTTTTAAGTGTGTTCTCTCTAAATCTACTTTGTTGAGGGTTTATATTTTGAATGGGTGTTGTACGTTGTCACATGGTTTTTCTGTGTCTAGTGAAATGATCATATTGTTCTTATCCTTTGTCTTACTGATGTCATGAATCCCCTTTGATTGATGTGCAAATATTGAACCATCCTTGCAACCCAGGAATAAATCCCACTTGACCATGGTGAATGTTTTTATTAATGTATTGTTGGATTCCATTTTGTTGAGAATTTTTGCATCTGCATTCATCAGGGATATGGGCCTGTAATTCTCTTTTTTAGTGGTGTCTTTATCTGGTTTTGGTATCAGGGTATTGCTGGCCTCATAGAATGAATTTGGACATTTTCCTTCCTTTTCTGTTTTTTAATAGTTTGAGATGAATAGCTATAAACTCTTCTTTAAGTGTTTGGTAGAATTTGTGAAGCCATCTCACCTTGTACTTAGGTTGTTGGGAGTTGTTTGATTACTAATTGAGTTTCTTTCCTGGTTATCATTCTCTTCAAGTTTTCTGTTTCTTCTGTTATGGAATCTCGTCTGAATCACCCAGCAGAAGAACCAAGTGGCACTTGGAGATCTTGGAAGGCAGGAGGTTTATTTTATACCAGTGGGCTCAGAGGAGATCATTCTCCAGAGGTCTGAGCCCAGAAGATGAGCAGAGGCAACATTTTATAGTCTGTTCATGCAGCGAGTGGGGTGGGAAGGAAAACCCGGAATGGGAGTCTTCGGGCAGGGACTGGAATTCCCTTATTAGTCCTGTCAGCCCTCTTACAACAGATTTATCCCTGTCATTTCCTCTTTGAGTTTTGGTAGTTGATAAGTTTCTAGGAATTTACCCCTTATTTCTAGGTTGTCCACTTTGTTGGCATATAGTTCTTCATAATTTCTTAAGATTATTTGCATTTCTTTGGTGTTTTTTCTCTTATTTATGATTTTATTTATTTGGGTTCTTTCTTTTTTCTTTTGGATAAATCTGGCTAGAGGGTTGTCAATTTTAATGATTTTTTGAAAGAACTAACTCCCAGTTTTGTTGATCTGTTTATTCTTTTTTTTTGGTTTCTGTAACATTCATTTCTCTCCCAGTCTTTATTTCTTTCCTTCTGCTGGCTTTAGGCTTCATTTGTTATTCTTTTTCAGCACCTTTAGGTATAAGGTATAGGTTATTTATTTGAGATTTTTTTTTTTTTTTTTTTTTTTTTGCTTTTTGATACAGACCTGTATTGCTATATACTTCCCTCTTAAAACTGCTTTTTGCTGCATCTCAAATATTTTGGACTGTTGTTTTTTCATTTTGATTTGTTTCTGTTTTTTGATTTCCCTGCTGATCTAATCATTTTATCATAGCATGCTGTTTAACCTCCATGTATTTGTGATCTTTCCAGATTTTTTCCTGTTGTTGACCTCTAGTTTTGTAGCATTGTGATCAGAAAAGATGCATGGTTTGACTTCTGTCTTTTTGTATTTCTTGAGGCTTGTTCTGTGGGCTAATATGTGTTATATTCTGGAGAATATTCCATGTGCACTTGAAAAAATGCATATTCTGCTGTTTTCCCATGTAATGTTCTGAATTTATCTTTTAAGTCCATCTGGTCCAGTGTGTTGTTCAAAGCCTTTTTTATTTCCTGTTTTAATAACCTACCTATTGATGTATGTGGGTGTTAAAGTCTCAAACTATTATTATATGATTATCAGTTAGTTCCTTTTCTATTTCTTACTGTTTTATATATTTGAGTGCTCTTACATTGAGTGTGTAAGTATTTTCAATTGTTATTTCTTCTTGTTGGATTGTTCCCTTTATTATTATATAGTGTTGTCCTTGTTTCAATCTTTGTTTTAAAGTCCATTTTGTCTGTTACTAGTATTGGTAACAGCTTTCTTTTAACATCTATTTACATGATAAATGTTTATCTCCTCGCTTTCAACCTGCAGGTGTCTTTAGGTATAAAATGAATTTCTTAAAAGGCAGCATATAAATGGGTTTTATTTTTGTTTCCATTCTGACACCCTGTGTCTTTTGATTGGAGTGTTTAGTCCATTTATATTCACATTAATTATTGATGGATAAGTATCTATTGCCAGTTTATTACTTGTTTTCTGGTTGCTTCTGAAGCTTTTCTCTGATCCTTTCTTTTTTCCATGTTTTGCAGATTTTCTTTAGTAATGTATTTGGATTTCTTTCTCTTTTGTTCTTTGCATGTTAAGTGACTATTAGATTTGTAAATAGCCTCTTCTGAAAATAGCAGATTAACTTCAGGTTTGAATTCATTCTTTTATCCTCTTCTCACCATATTTTAGGTATATGTTATTATAATTTACGTCCCTTTTTTGTAAGTTCCTTTCCTTATTTTTACAGAAATACTCATCTTTACTGCTTTTGCTTTTTTCCTGCCTTTATACTGTCACTTTTAGTGTCTCTGTTCCACTCAAAGAGGCCCCTTAAATATTTCTTTCAAGACTGGTTTTTGGTCATGAACACCTTTAGTTTTTGTTTATCTGGGGAATTCTTAATCTCTCCTTTTATTCTGAATGATAGCCTTGATGGATAGAGTATTATTTGCTGCAGTGTTTTTTGTTTTGTTTTCTTTTATTTTTGTTTTTTTGTACCATTAAGCCCTTTGAATATATCATGCCACTCCTTTCTGACTTGCCAAATTTTTGAAAAATCTCCAGCTAGCCTTATGAGTTTTTCCTTGGAAGTTAATGACTTCTTTATCTTGCTACTTTTAAATTTTTTATCTTTATCACTGTATTTCAAAAAATTTAGTTACAATATATTGTGTTATTGTCCTTTTGTTGATTTTTATCTGAGTTCTCTGTGCCTCCTGGATCTGGATTTCTGTTTCCTTCTCCCAATTAGGGAAGTTTTCAGCTACTATTTCTTCAGATAAACTTTCTGCACCTTTATCTCTCTCTCTCTTTCTGGGCCTTTTATAATATGAATATTATTAAACTTAATGGAGTCACTGAGTTCCCTAAGTCTAGTCTCATTTTTATAATTCTTTCTCTCTTTTGTTCAGCTTCATTGCTTTCCCTTACCTTGTCTTCTAGGTCATTAAGATGATCCTCTCTTTCCTCCAGCTTGCTGTTTATTGCTTCAAGCATGTTGGTAATTTCATTTATTTCATTCTTCATCTCTGATTGAGTTTTTTAAAAACTGTATCTCTGTGGTAAGGGTCTCACTGATGTCTTCTTTTCTCATGCCCAGTGAGTATACTTAGAATAATTGCTTTAAATTCTCCATCAGGCATATTACTTATGTCTATTTTGCTTAGATCTCTGGCCATAGCCTCATCTTATTTCCATTTGTTAAAAATTCCTCTGTCTTTGCATTTTGTCTAAGTTTCTGCCTTCTTCTCTCTGTTAGAAAATCCAATAATGTCTTCTGCTCCTGAAAGTAAAGACTTTTTGAAGAAGATTTCATGTAGTGCCTACAGCTTTGCACTTCAGGGAGTGTCTCTGATATGTGCTGCATACACTCTGCTGTTAGGTTCTAGCCAGTTTATCCTTCAGGCCAGAAGTCTGCAGAGGATCTGTTTGCCTTCTGTGAGCACTGTTTGATCCCTGGCCTGAAGGTAGTGAATTTTAACTAAGTGTGCTCTGGTCTGCTTGTGAAATGAGACCTGTCACTACCTCCACCAGAACTAAGGCCCTGTAAAACTCCCTGGTCGCGAAACATGGTATGTGCAGTAGTTTGTGCAGGTCTTCTGGGGGAGGGCCAAGATGACCTGAGGGCGCTGAGGCAAGCATGACTGAGATGGCCAGTTTCACTAGAGTACAAAGGGGTGGGACTTGGTATAAGCAAGTTTGACTGCCACTGTTGGTGTTTTGCTGCTTCCCTCAGGTGGCTCTATGTAGGAGAAGAAAATGGCACCAGCCAACTCCTATGTTAATAGAGAGGTATGTCTGTGAACACTGCTTCCCAGGGAAGTGCTCTGAGAAGAGCACATAATCTCCCCACTGAGTACTCCTCACTTCAGATCACCGTTTCCATGCTGTATGCCTCCAGGTTGTTTGCCTGCCTTCTCCCCCAAAGCAGCAACATGCCCTCTGGTCTCTATCTGAGCCACACCTACTGAGTTTTAAAACTCCAGTCTTTAAGCACCTTTTGTTGCAAGAACTGAGGAAATTCAGCCCTTCTTGCTTTCTGAGCCAATGACTCCTCGGAAGTGTTTTCCTTGCGTGTTCTCCTTTCTCTCATTCTCTGTGGCCATTGCTCCCTCCCCTCAACATCTGCCACAATGCAGGTCTCCCCCAAACCATATCTCCACCCTTCTTCTTCATTGCGGCCCCCTTTAGTGGTGGATTGTCATTAAGTCTTCAGGTTAATTCCTGGGTTTGGATGATTTCATAGTTAATCTAATTGTGTTCACAGGATGAGGCAAGCCTATGGTCCTCCTAGTCTGCCACCATCTTCCTGCCCTTTGAAGATAATGATTTTAAAAGATCAAAGATGACAGAAGTGGTATTGTGCAGGGAAGCTCAAAATCATGATGTAGATCCTTTCCTGTGAGAAGGAAGAAGCATGATGGCAGGATTGGAAATGAATAACCTCAAATTGCAATGTAGATTTGGAAATCTCTTGGGGAATCCAAGGAGGAGTCCAAAGCAAAGATTCCTTACTGGATGAGCTCAAGAATGGTTAGAAATACCCAAGTCTGAATATCTCTGTTGGGATCAGTCATTGGTGAGGGGCTTCCCAGGAGGAGCATGGCCTTGGCAGGAAAACTGAGATGGAGCCTGAAGACATTAGCTGGTGGAGACTGTTAGCTAACTGCAGTTGTTGCTCTTGGACTTAAAGTTCTTTTTTTCAAGGGAGGTTTGAGTAGCACATCTCCATAATGCCACTGCAAACTTTCTTCTCCTTCAGTTTTGTGGCACGTTATTCCTTTGACTTCAAAGAGCATTTTAGATAGGAAATAAACTCTTACTCTACACTTTTTCTCTTATTAAAAAAAGTGCATTTCAGGCAGATTAATGACTTGGTTAGGATCTCACATCATTTGTTGGAATCCTTTAGCAATTTTAAGGTTATTTTCCCACTTAACCACACTTCTTTCTGAAAAGAACACAATGTATTTGATGCTTATGTGACTATTTCTGTAAGTAATGAGTTTTAACTATGCCTACTGTCTTAGTTTCTTTGCTTTCCTTTATTTACTATATCTTAACACCAAATGTCTTGCTAGAAACAATACTTTAATTAACATTTTCTTTAAGATTCCTGCTATAATATTAAATGTCTGAAATAGGAAATTAATATTCAAGGAGTGAAAAAAGAATTTAAGTGAGAATGCTCCTTGACTGACATCCCCTCCCTTCTTTTCCCCAGTGATTACTAATTTGACCATTTCTTTTAATTCTGGTGATTCCCACAATTCTAAAATAATAGTCCTTTCTTCTATTTCTTCTTATGTTGTACTTGGCTATAAGCTATGAAAGATGGTAGATTTATCTCTCTTTTAAACATTACATCTCCTCTCCATTCCTGCTGTTGGAAATTTACAAATAATATTTAAGTGATAAAATGTGACTATTTCCTTATCTCTGAACTGTAGACAATACATCTTATCTCTCTACTCGGTAATCTATAAACCTCCTCTTCACTTCTCCCTTTTTGGTCTTCCAAGCTCTATCAGTTATACCACCATCTTTTAATATTACGGTTTATGACATTTACCTCTGCTAAACCTCTTCTTCACTTCTCCCTTTTTTTGTCTTCCAAACTCTGTTGGTTATACGACCATTTTTTAATATTATGGTTTATGACATTTACATTCTCTGCTGCAGTCTAGAACAATTGTCACCTTTTCTCTGAATTTTCAGTACCAAAGTACTAAGCAAGAATGTAATATAACCTTCTACTTCTAAATCGGTGTTGCTCACATGTGAAGGTTTAGAATGTCAAGGTCAAGCAATTCTCTTCTTTAAGTACTCACTGAGTGAAAAATTATGCAGCATTTTATTTTGATTTCTATAAGCCCGGTAGATAACTTGCATAGATTTTTCTTTTCTGCAGTTCTATTTTTCACCCCCTGTGGACAGAAATAAACAAATATAGATGTATTTATTCAATTATATACTTAAATATTACATCTTCAAAAGGTTTATTTTGTGTGTCTTTTAAAAGGAATTTGTTTTACTCATTAATACCATTTCATAAATATTTTAAAATATGGTCTTTTTTATTTCAAGGGCTGTTTTAAGTCTAGGGTCTCTTTTTATTGCACTTCTATTTATTATTTGAAGATTTATTTATCATTTGTTTCCCAGGAGTACTTACTGAAATACTTTTTAAAATTCTAACTAGAAGGTAAGCTTTCTGTGGCAATTCCTGCCTGAAAACATATAACTTGGCTGTGGAAAACATTGTAATTTTAAAACCATTTTACTTCTTTTTAAATATCATACTCAATAATCTTTTTCTAAAATTAAAGTGTTTGTTTTTTAAATTTTGAGGTAATTATAGATTTATGCATAGCTGTAAGAAATAATTCAGAGAGGTCTCATATACCCTTTCCCAATTTTCCCCAGTGTTAACATCTTAGAAAACTATGACACAATATCACAACCAGGGTATTGATATTGTTGTATACCTTCAAGATACAACATTGTCCATCACAGCAAGGATCCCATCCCTTGCCTTTTTATAGCCACACTTATCTCTCTTCCATGCCCACTGCTGCTAAAACATGGCAACCACTGAGCTCTCCTCCATTTCTGTAATGTTACCATTTTAAGAATGTTTTGTAAGTCAAATAACACAATGTGTAACATTTTGAGGTTGCTGTTTCCACTCAGCATAATTTCTTTGACATTCATCCAGTTTGTTGGATTTATTGTAGTTGGTTGCTATTATTATTTATTTCTGAACAGTATTCTATAGTATGAGACTACCATAGTTTGCTAACCATTTACTCATTGAAGGACATTTGTGTTGTTTCCAATTATTGCTTATTACAAATAAAGCTGTTATGAACATTATTGCACATAAGTATAATTTTCATTTCTCTAGAATTAATGCTCAAGATTGAGATTGCTGCTTTGTGTGATGTGTACATATGTAGATACATTAAAAAAAAACCTGCCAAAATGTTTTGCAGAGTAGCTGTTAGCATTTTACATTCTCACCAGCAATGTATAAGTGATCTGTTTTCTCCATATCCTTGCCAGCATTTGGTTTTGTCATTTTTAGTTTAGTCGTTCTGATACATCTGTATTGGTATCTCATTGTGGTTTTGACCTGCATTTATCTGGTAGCTAATGATATCGAATGTCACTTTGTGTTTTAATTTGCCAACAATGTACCCTCTTTTGTGAAATGTTCCTCCGTGTGTTTTTCTAATTATATTGCATGTGTGTGTATGTGTGTCACTTCATTAATGACTTATAAGAATTATATATTCTAGAATGAATCTGTTTTGGGATATGTAATTTATAAATATCCTTTCCCTGTCTATATTTTCTTTTCATTCTCTTAAGATCTTTTATAAAGCAAATATTGTAATGCTGATGAGGTTCACTTTCTCATTTTTTCCTTTTATGTATTGTGCCTTATCTCCCAAAGAATTTTTCCTAAATTTTTATTTTCTAATATCATTGCAATTTCACTTTTACAATTTTGCCTTTATGTGCATTATTCATTTTGAGTTAATTTTTATATAAGATGTGAAGTTAGGTTGAAGTTTACTTTGGATGTCCATTTGCTTCAAGATCATTTTTATAAGGCTTTCCTTCCATGAATTGTTTGCACCCATATATAAAAATCAGTCGAGCATATTTGTATGGATCAAGCCACTGTTAAAAAGGAGTACTTACATTTTACATGTTAGAAAAAAGGAGATATTTCATGTTCATGCAGCTAATAAGTGCAACATCACTTTCAAACCTGGCTTAGCGAAGTCAAAGGGGTTTTCTTTCTCAGCTTTTATGGGCTGTGTCTAAGTATTCTTTCACTTTCCCACAGTGATTTGCACACAATAGGTACTCAAAAATAGGGAAAAATGACTCAGTGTATGGTTGATTAAATGATCACTGAGTACATTATAAGTTTTAACTGGTAGTAGGTCCTAGAGGACATTGGACCTCTGTCTCTATTTGTAGGCATTACAACTAAAATATCTACAAAAGGTACCTAGTTTCAGAAATTTTCTTTCCCTTTACTTGCATGGTTTTTCTTTTGGAGGATGCTTTACAATGCAGCTGTGTTTTTAGAAACCTGACAGTACTTGTCCATCTTGAAGACAGAATATTAGAATAAAGATGAAACCTGCCAATTATGTAAAAGTGAGTTTTCTACAATCATTAATTTAATGAATAAATTGTTCTATATTGGGAGATCAACTTTGAAATTTTTTTTTGCCAATCCATACAATTCTGTCTTTTCAGGTAAATAATGATAATGGTGGAGTAGCCACTACTTCATGTCACTAAGACCATGTGCCTCAGAACTCATGGAATGTTGTCAAAGAAGAAAATTAAGCGGTTCTACCAAAGACTGTTTAACCTAAATATTGCTGTTAGGCCCTGAAATAGTCATAAATATATTAAGCAGGCAATTTTTTTTCATGGCAACATTTGAGAAACATAAGCCCACAGGAATGTCCCTGAAAAATGCACTTCCTTGAGATTAAGGTATCTGGATTACTTGTTGATATAAAATCCTTCAATAACTGGACACAGGAAACTGTGCATATCATGTGGCATCCAGTTGTTCCAGAACCATCTGCTTTATGATACATGTTTAGTGTTCAGGTCATTGGTGCAAAATGCAAGTAGCAAAATATATTAAAAAGGCCACATGAATTATTTTTTTCCTGTAGTATCTGAGCCTACTTAACCAGATAGGCAGATACAATGGCATTTTTCACAGACAATAGAAAAAGCAATCCTGAAAATTTATATGATACCACAAAAGAACCTAAATCACTAAAGCAGTCTTGATCAAGAAAAACAAAGCTGTCAACATCACACATCTTGACTTCAAACTGTATTAAAAACTATTATCATCAAAACAGTATTATTCTGACATAAAAACAGGGAGATCAATGGAACAGAGAGCCCAGAAATAAACCCACACATAAACAATCAACTAATTTTCAACAAAGGTGCCAAGGAATATGTAATGGGGAAGGGAAAGACTCTTTTAATAGACGGTGTTGGGAAAACTGGATATTCACATGCTAAAGAATGAAACTGCATCCTTAACTTAAACCATGTAAAAAAACAAACTCCAAATGAATTAAAGACTTAAACATAAGACCTGAAACCATAAATATCCCAGAAGAAAACAAAGAGGAAAATCTTAACAATAGTTGTGGCAATAGATTTTTGTATTTGACAGCTAAGCCACAGGCACCAAGAGCAAAAATAAGTGAGACTACATTAAACTAAAAAAGCTTCTGCACATCAAAGGAAACCATTAACAAAATGAAAAGGTAACCTATAGAATGGGAGAAAATATTTGCAAATCATATATTTGGACTGATATCCTAAATAGGCATAAAACTGATATGAGTCGATAGCAAAAACAAAAGCAAAAATGAAACAAAACTATCCGATTAAAAAATGGACAAGTGAAATGAATAGACATTTTTCCATTGTCAGTATGATGAATAGTTCATTTGATCTCTGACTTAATAGTCTGAATCAACATTCTTCCTTTTTTTTTTTTTTAAATTTTTAATATTTGTTTCTTTTTGAGAGACAGAGCGTGAGCAGGGGAAGGGCAGAGAGAGGAGGAGACACAGACTCTGAAGCGGGCTTCAGGCTCTGAGCTGTCAGCACAGAGCTTGTCACAGGGCTGGAACTGACAAACTGTGAGATCATGACCTGAGCTGAAGTAGGCCTCTTAACCGACTGAGCCACCCAGGCGCCCCTAACATTTTTTCTTAAGTTGAATCTCCTTCTGTAGCATCCTCTTAAATAGTAAGATAAGAGGATAAATGTGTAATGAGTATCAATTATGTTCCAACCATTTTATATCCTTTATCATACTAATCTCCAAAATCATTTTCAAGTAGGTATTATCGGTGTTTGTAAATGAAGATACTACAACTCAGTAAGTTTAAGTAATTCATCAAAGGTCACACAGCTTGTATAAGATGATACTCAGTTGTCTGACTCTGAAATTCATTTTTCCTTCTACATAATCCTACTCTTGTCATTCATCCTATCAAGTGGCCAATTCAGAAAGTCACCTTGGGCAAAATCACTCCCTTTTTTATTCATCTTTTTAAATGTTTTATTTATTTTTGAGAGAGACGGACAGACAGACAGACACCATGAGCAGGGGAGGGGCAGAGAGAGAGGGAGACACAGAATCTGAAGACAGGTTCCAGGCTCTGAGCTGTCAACACGGAGCCTGACGCGGGGCTCGAACCCATGAACCGTGAGATCATGACCTCAGCCAAAGCCGGACGCTCAACCAACTGAGCCACCCAGGCACCCTGGCCCCCTTTTTATTCAGAGAAGTGTCCTGTGAGTTACAGTTTAATAGAGAAAGCACAGTCTTCTGTCACTTTGCTTGAATCAGGTTTTTTTTTAAGTGCTTAAACTGAAGGTGGGTGAATACCCTACTCCTTTGTATTTTCCAAGTGTCAGGAACATTTAAAAACAAAGTAAACATAGGTTATATACAAATTAACCATTTAATATTTCTCCACAGATGACATTAGAAGAGAAAAAAAAAGCTCTGATCCATGAATGTGGCTCAATTTGTCTCCAAATACCAGCATATTATAATTTCACATCTTCTTTACTTTCTTTCCTTTTCCCTTTTTTATTTAACAAAATACTCCCACCATTTGATTTTTAATGAAAATCTGTGGATAGAAGTAAGTATAATTTTGAAACTGGTTGAGAGGCTTGGCAGTGTTGTAACCTTAACATTTATCAAGAT